>CM024611.1:54376769-55080144 GCA_014182575.1 Eucalyptus decipiens
CAACTCCCCCACCGCAGCTGCTGTCTCGCGGTCACCGGAGCTCCGAACACCGTCGTTGTTGCGGCCCTCTGCCTGCTCGTCGCCGCACCACTGCAGCACCGTCTCCTGCAGCAACCCGCGCCCGACGCCAGCAACCCACGCCACCTTTGCCCGCCGGTTGCAGCGCATCTCCGCCCATCTCTGCAACCACCCGCTGCTGCTCCTCTTCCCGACCTGCAGCGCCAGAAGCCCCGACGCCCTGCTCAACCTCTGCCGTCGCCGACCTGCTGCGTTTGCCGGCCCCGAGTCCTCCGCCCGAGCTGCTGCCACCCACTGCACCAGCAACGACTCGCTCCTACCCCGCTCCGCTGTTGACGCCAGATCTCGTTTTCGCTCGCCGTCCGAGAAACCCGACGCCGGGTGCCACCCTACTTCGCCGTCAGTCCACCAGTCGCTGCCGGTTCACCTTCGCCGGAGCTGCCCCTCCGGACCGACGACCTGCTTCCCTTCGGAGACCCACGACAAAGCTGCGCGTGGGAAAGGAAAAGATAAAAAAAAAAAAAAAACCAAAAGGGGAACATTAGGTAGTTTTTTTTATTATTATTACTCTATCTTTTTTTTTTTACATAGTTTATAGTTTGTTTTTATATAGTTTTTTAGCGTGATTATTCATTAATGCATGATTGAAATTCCAATGTGAAATAACCCCTCAAATTAGGGATTAGGAGTTCGATTTTCGTGCCCGAAATCCGACTCACGATCTCTTACAAAAAAACCGACAATCCAATCTCATGCCCGAGATTCGATTCGCGGTTTAATTTAAAATTGACCAACCCGATCTCATGCGCGAGATATGGTTCGTCAATTTTGGGTATTAATCTTATCTTGATTGGATTATATATCGGGTTATTTGAATTAACTTTTGTTTTTGCATAAAAAATTTCAAAAAAAAAAAAAGAAAAAAATGCAAGTTAGATTAGGGCTAGGGTTGGCATATTTAGTTATTTCGTTTTTCTTAAAATAAAAAAAATAAAAAAAATGCATTCAAGATATTTTTTTTAAGAATTGCACGTGTCAATAGGATTTTTTGATTTCAAATTTTTACAAAAAAAAATCCCAAGAAAAACTAATTAATTTAGGATAGTAGTTTTTTTTTTTTTTTGTAGGTTGCATAATAGGTCTTTTTTAATGCATGTTTTAGAAGAGATAACATGTCCCTTTAATTTTCACTCTAATAGTTTTTTTTAGTTTTTTCTTAATTACGAATTTTCATAAAAAATCATCATGCATTTTAGAATAGAATTGCATGTCTCATTTTAAGTTTAGATCAATTTGCATCTTAGGTTAGAAATGGATAGATTAAAATAACGTTTTAGTTTAAATTAGGATTTAGCATGACTTAATCCTAAGCTTAAATTGGATGAATTTTAATTTAGCTAGGTAATTTTTACATTTTTCTTAATTTCGAATATCATGAAAAAATACAAAAAAAATTGTCTTTAGATAATTTAGTTTCAATTTTTAGGATAGATTGCCTTTTTTAGGAATAGAAATATCATGTGCACGTCATGTGAGGTTAGGTTCATAAAATGCACGGCATGTAGAATTAGGCTCATTTAATTAAAAAATTGCCAGTCATTATAATTAGGCCATTTTGATTTGCATATTTAATTATTGCATGTTCATTAAGAAAACACAAAAAAATATTTTACTCATGTCATGTAGTTTAGAACACATTGTCATGCCATTCCATGTTAGATTAATAGCATGCATAGCATATTGCATGATTCTCATTAAATAAGTAAAAACCAAAAAAAGGAAATTGCCTGTTAATTAGAAATCATATCTAGGTCTGTTAATGTGAATTCGGATCTAACATTGCAGATGCTTTCGTTGCTATGAGGTAAGTCTTGCAATTTATTCATCGCTTTCTTGGGTGTTAAATTGGTGGTTTGCGCACCCGTATGATCACCTCACATGTTAGGAATATAAATTAAAATCAAATTCAAGCTGCCTGCAAAATATTTTTGAAATAAAAAGAAAAGGTACCGAAAGGGCGTTAGAGAAATCTAGCGTAATCAAGTCCCCGAACTCATTTAATCTTTGGTTCGTAGGAGTGAAGTAATTCTCCTATTACTTTACTTGGGTTTCTAATCGACCCACCCAAAATAGATTAGTGGCGACTCCTAATTGAAAATCATTTGCATGTTAAGAACTTAAACCTAAGTCGCGAATTGGTATGGGCTTGGGAGAGCCCGAGTTAAGTCTAGGCTTAACAATCCATTAGCCGAACCCTTAGGTGGTCCAAACCCGCTTCGGGGAGGTCGCAACAGACCCCTTCACTAATTTGGCTGAGGTGTTTGGCATTTCTAGTCCTAGCATACACTATACATCAATAGATCATACACCTACGATCCAACCACGAACTCAAATAGTATGAACTCAATATTTTAGCTAAGTAACTTAGTCGAAACTTCCAACTAGATGGGAATCTAAGCAATGTTTATGAAAATTTCTAGGAAACCATCCCTGCCAAACATGATCGATCGACATAGAATAGAATGGAGGATATCCACTTCCCTCAAGTCCTAAAGGGTTGCGGTTCGGCAGGGTCATGGCATGGCGATACGTGCAATGGCTTGGCTGAGGCGTCCCCGACGTCGACTTGAAATGCTGAGGTGGCTTGTGCCTTATGCGGATGAAAGCTGAAGAGGGAAGTGGGAAGCTTGCTCGCTGAATTTGGTGTTTGTGGCAGAGGAAGTTTGCGGTGCAGATAGAGGGGAAAGCTGTAGTGAAAATGGAAGGAATAGGGAGAACTTGGGCGAAAGCAGGAAGAAAGCGAGATGTCTCATCCTTCTCTTTTCGAACTTAGCCATCACTGTTCCTTTGATGCTGAGGTGTAGCCGTTTGAAGAGAGCTGCTGACGAAGGCGACACGGAGTTAGTCTTCCGTTGTTGACCCCAGAGGCGATGTGGCAAAGCGTTGGAAGTGTAGCGGCATGAAGAGAGAACGAAGGAAAGTTGCAGCGAGCAATTTCGATGACCGAGGAGGCGGTTTGTTTATCTCTTGCTCAATCCTTGTTTTTCAATTGTTGCGGTCATTATTTTTGACTCTGGCCACTAGAGCTCTTGACTGCTGGATGAAGAGGTGGCTGAATTCTGTAAAATGGTGAAAGTGGACGAGGTGGACTTCTGGTTGTGCGTCTTGCTGCGTGACTCATCGCGGCAAATGGCGCCAGCTGTGGAGACGTAGCCGTGAACGGAGAATTGGGTGGCGCGGCTCATTGAAGGCCGAGTGCGGCAGCTTGATGATGGTGGCGTGGACGGTTAAGCATTTGGGCTCGCAATACGTTGAGCAAAAAATCCGGATGTCACAAGTTTGGACTATGCACATATGTTTTAGGGTTTTTTTTTTTTTTTTAAAGGAAGACTATAAAAGGATGTGCTTAACAACACATTTAAAACCTTGGCCTCTTTTGTTTTTCCTATCTTCTTTTTGGATCTTTTAAGTCTTGTGACTCACCAAGTGGTTTTTTGAGATTTTGGCTTGTATCTTGTACTTGTTGAAGAAAGTGAAATCCCTCTCTTCTCGAGGTTTTCCCATCTTGGATTTCCACGTATATCGTGCGTTTTTGGGTGATCTAGATTTTGCTTTTATCCTTCACTATTTGTGCTTCGATTGGTGTATCTTGTGGCATTTTTTTTCCAACAATAACAATGAGGAATTTGCAATTCTTACGAATCAAGCATCATTGCCACGTCACTTTTAATGTTTACAGTTCTAGGAAGAAGTACACCCTAAGTCACTTTTTCATAAAATTGGATACTTAAATGCCAGCTCCAGTAAGGTTTGCTAGAAATCTGACATGGCGTCATTTTATTAATAAAACCATCTAGTGGCTTGTTGGAATGTCTACTCAACAATCATTGTCTCAAAACAATGTCATTTTGCCCATAAATTTGATTTTTAAATATAAATATTAATTAAATTTGATTTAAATAAAAAAAAAGGAAATCGGCAAGGGCCTCCACAACTCATGCCACCGTTGCCCCACCATCGTCATAAAGGGTTGGTGATGGTGGGGGCGAGGGCCTACACAGCCTCACCTAGGTTGGGCCAAGGGCTGTTGTTGGCGGGTCGGCCGCAACCCCTCACCCCAAATCTAGGTGGGGGTGTGCAGGCCCTCACTTGTAGTCAGCAAGGGTCGCCAGACACTAGTTGGGGCTCAGCGACCCTAGTCAATCCTTACCCACCGTCGCTAGCCTTTTTCAACAATGGTGGGGGTGGCAGTGGCAGCGAGGGCTATAGAGACTGTTGCTAATTTCTCTTTTAATTTAATTTAATTCATATTAAAAATCAAATTTGGACTAAAATGACATTGTTTTGGGCTTATCTAGTCATGTCAAAGTCACGTGAATAAATCTTTTTTAAAGAAATGTCACATCATTTAAAATTATCGTCAGAAAATGCCTCGCGTTAGCGCTTAAGTGTTCATTTCTTCTTTGATTTTGGCACTTAAGTATATGTTTTGAAGTTTTGGCACTTATATGTCCACCAATGCTAAATTTTGGCACTTGGGATATCCACACCTCTACAATTCTATGTTAAATTTTCAGAGGGATGACAAATTCCTTCTACATATAACTCATTTTATGTTGCAAAAATTCAATTCATCGATGATAATAATGTTTCGCATGCCAAGGGTATAATATTTGTTGGACGTTGCACGTGTGAAACAAGTCAAGTAATATGGTCTATTCTATTAACCAATCATGTGCTTAAGTATCTAATAAGATCACGCTAACGTACCGTGACAAAGACCAACAAAATTTTCCTATTATCCGGCTCTCCATCTATATTGCTAATGGCTGGCCCATTAGAATATTCTAAAACTGTATGCATATCCACAAACTCAACGGGATCATAGAGACACTGAACAAATCCATCAACATCAATCCTCATTAACCCACAACCAAAATCGGAAACCATATCAACTCTTATTCACAAACCAAATCATATAATTTCACGATTCAATATATATCAAAACACCTTTTCTAAACCATATTCATAAATCATGAATTTTTTGTGATTCTTTCTTAACAAGTTTCATAAACCATTTACAGGCAATCGGCTCAAACTTTAATCAACAAATGCTTTTCCACTTCAAATAAATGCTCAATCTAGATTTTATGTACTAAATATGCCATTTCGTAACTCATAGTATATCAAGTTCATATTGCGTTCGAAAAATGAGTAAGCAGACTCGGAAAAAAGATATTATTACTCATCGAGGAAAGTTGAAAATTGACTTATGAAGGTTACTCAAGTCAACTAAACTAGGTTTATCCATCGATAAAATGATTTCTACGCGCTAACCAAGAAATTCATTTTTATTCGTTACGTGTATTATTTGCTTCACATAACTTGAATGCGAAAGTTCAGATTTTCGTTCCGACCAAACTTCACTTCGGTATCAATTTTCGTCAAAACTTGGAGCTCCGCAGCTCTCTTATCTACTGTTTACATATAAATCTAAAATTCAATTGCTCCTCAATCGAACCTCGCATTTCAACTTTTAATAATTCCAGATTTAAGACCCAACTTCAAAAATTACTCTGATTAAATAAATAAATAATAGGCTTGAATAATCACAAGGTATTGCAATTCGCAAACTAATTCGGCTTGTTGGGACATCCGAATCGGCTACGCGCGAAACTTTTTCTCTTTTCCCCTTTTCTCTTCACGGACGAGCTCTATCTTTCCCCTTCTATTTCCTTTTTCTTGTTTAGTCCGCCGCTTCGCACACTCGCGCGAATCTGTGGAAGGAAGAAAGGAAATGGGTTGGGCTGAGGGCTTGGCTAACAAAATATGGGCTGAATTAATGGGCCATACATTATGCTTAAAACATACGAGCAATTACACCTAAGGTGAATCGGAAACAAGGCCAAATCAAACACGGACCATGTAGCTGAACATGTAGTGAACTGACTGCACAGCCCATCCTTCATTCTCATGACTTCAGTAGCCGCTGACCTTTGTTGAAGCCAAGATTAAAACAGGGCAAGAGATAGAAAGGCTGACAAGAGTGTTTTTATGGCTGATGTATTCATAAACTCACAGAAGCAAAATCATGCAATTTCTTGCAGAAAGATTTGAGCCAATTTGGAAATTCTAGTTCTCTGTTTATAGCCCCTTCTTTGTTTTTTTGGTTCTCTTTCTTGAGCTTGGCCTTGATATGGGTCGACAAAATTTTTTAGCAACATTGACTACATGGGAGCATCCTTGCACTTTCTCAATGAGGAAAAGATAGAAGATGATCACATAATCTGAGGGTAAAGAAAAACACAGCAGCAAGTTTATTTTTGCTATGAGGAAACACGCGATCAAAGCCGCTCAAAAGGGTATTAATATAACTCCCTACACTAAATTACAAGAAGCTAAGTGTGAATCACGGTTTACTTTTAAGAGTCTGAAATTGTTTCCTTCCTTCTGCAGCTTTGAACACAAGAACTTGTCAGGTTCATTTTAGAATTTAGAGAATTGACGCTTTCGTCAATCTTCATGTCATTTGGTTGTTTAGCTTGTCTGTACACCAGATGCACCCCACAACTTCTTAGAGTTCCCTTCAATGCTTGAAATGATATTGTAACTCGATTGCAATGATTCAGCAATTTCGCAATTAATCCCCACATCATTCACTGTGGAATGTATAGAACTCATGTGT
Organism: Eucalyptus decipiens; assembly: GCA_014182575.1. Taxonomy (NCBI): domain Eukaryota; kingdom Viridiplantae; phylum Streptophyta; class Magnoliopsida; order Myrtales; family Myrtaceae; genus Eucalyptus; species Eucalyptus decipiens. The sequence goes on from CM024611.1 coordinate 54,383,473, forward strand.
GGTTTGACTCCAATGAAGAAAAACAATGTACATAACCATAAGTTTCTTGATTGTTGACAAACAACAGGATCTCACATGAAATACTAGTTTCCCTTCGATTAGCTGAAACAACAATAGCACAAAAGGCCAAGCTGGCTATGTTGCGGTATGATTTTGAAGGTGCAGGACACCTTATGAGTCCTCTTGCAGATGAACCATTTTGGGATCTTGCTTCTTGGATGAAAAATGTCAACCCGAGTCTCCCAGGCAATCTCTATCCTGCCGAACAGTTACACTTGAGACACAAACACGTGCCCGGGGGGGAAGAGAGAGAGAGAGAGAGAGAGAGACCTTGATTGACAACATATTGCAATTGCTGGAACATTGATCTTGAATTAGCTTATGATAGCTAGAGAAGTCAATTCATCTGAGCCAAGGTGACTCATTTGGATGATCATGTAACATGTGTGATAATTCCATGCATATTTCAAGCGATTCACAACTAAGCATTCCAGTTGGCTCGTGCGGGTGGCCGTTTTTCATTGTACAATCATGCAATTCATGCAATTGCCAGCGTGTTGAACCCATGAGCATAGCGTATACTTTCATCAATTTTCTTGGCCCTAATATTAAGCTTGATGTGTAACATTTAATAATTGGTAAAAATATATATCATTCGAGTTCATGTTAACACGTTTTCTAATATATTTAATCACAAAATAGTCATCACATACACGGTAAAAAAAGAATTTTCAATCTTTTCTCAACATGCACTAAGAATAAGAAGTATGGTGTGATGGATTAATTCATTTTGTTGGAAGATATGCGAGAATCTTCTGGATATTATTTAAATTAAGATTGATATATGAAATCAATCAAGATCAATTTTAATATTGGATCTGATTTGTAGATTATTTGGTTGCCTTTTTCTTGTATATACTTTGAACTATGATTTGGGACTTGTGTATCAAGTTGGTCAGTAATACAATGTATAGAAAATTCCCCAATTTCTTCTCTGTTCTTCCTCATTGCCTTCATTTTCTTGCTTAGTTTACACATTTAACAAGATCCGTTTTGATAGGATTAGAATGAATGAGATTGGTCCGACCTTTTGCTCAGATGGTTGACTCTTGCTGTCAATAGATGACCTATGCCATGTTTCGTTAATAACGACGCCTGAGAATGGATGGATGGTGATATAATACCAAATAAGCCACTGTTATATTTCAGACTCAAAATCCTTAAAGGAATTTAAGGGAGAGAAAAAGGGGCCCTACACCATACATCCTATTGCCTCAGGGAGACTACACATTACATCATGGTAGCATGAGATATTCATGAACTAGAACCAATGTGCACATCGCATACGCATATCCAGACAGATTAAAAAATAAAAATTCCCCAAGAAAGCACTAGAAATGCTACAAGAAAAATACCAAATTTGTCTCCATCGCCGTATTGTCGGAAGCTTCTGTTCTATCAGCATTCTAGTTCTCCACATCAATCACGACTCCATGGGAATCATCGTCCTCAGAATCATCAGCCACAATTTCCCGATTAGTGGTACGCACGCTCTCCGCCAAAGCAGTGTCCTCTTCGCCCTCTCCATTAACCACAATCGACGGTGGCCTATCCAGCGAAGCCTTCTTGACGTGCGGCCTCCTACTCCAAGAACTAGTAGTCATCCACACACGAAACAAAAAAAAAATAAAAAAATGAGAATCCCGAACACATGCCATGGAAACTGAGGAAATCAGCTAGTCGGTGGAGCACCTGAGGCCGCGTTGCCGCATCTTGCAAGAGGTGGGGAGAAGCGGGTGGCGAGGGACCAGGGAAGCGAAGGTCCGCGGGAAGCTCGAGTCCCTCCGGCACAGCCCGCTCAGCCCCCGGCTCAGCAAGCACGTGGACATCGTCGTCCTTCATCAGGATGTTCTCGATCTCATCGAACCACGAGAGCCCCGAGTCTGGAGATGACGACGATGCGTTCGTCGAGGAGCAAGCGCCGATGGCGTTGCCGGCCTTAGGGAGGTCGCCGAAGAAGTTGTCGAGGTTGATGGTCCTCCATATGCAACTCCAGATCCACCATCAGAACACTAGGGAAAAAAAAAACAACAAAACAAAAAAGGGGGGAAGAAGATGAAGGTGACGATGGGAGATCTCTACAAAAAAATCCGATTTGCTCGCGGTGGTTTGCTGGTCGGAAAGAGGGAAGGCAGAGAGAGAGAGAGAGAGGGAGGTCGCGGTCCTCTCGCCAGTCTTGTGCAGTGGTTCGTCGATTGCTCACGGTCCTCTTGCCGGTCCCGTGCGGTGGTTCGTCGGTCGAAAAGAGGGAGGGTAGAGAGAGAGGGAGGTTGCGGTCCTCTCGCCGGTCCCGTGCGTTGGTTCAACGGTTGGAAAGAGGGAGGGCAGAGGGAGGGAGATAGGTCTCGTGGTCCTCTCGTCGGTCTGGTGCGGTGGTTCGTCGGAGAGAGAGAGAGAGAGAGGGAGGGTAGATGGAAGCAACTAGTGGAGGAGAGGGAGCAGAGGAGGGGAAGAGCAAATGGAAGCACACCTGCATTTTTTGTTCTCCCCCCGCAATGGAACAGAGAACGAGGAGAGAGAGGACGAGTCGACACAAGAGTAGTTTGAGCAGAGGAGAGAGACCGTCAGAGTGGTGGGCCCTAGGTCTATAGGAGAGAGAGCAGAGGAGGGTGCGTGCAAATTTTGAACCTCTGACCCCGTCACCTACATGGAGACATGTGTCGACTTCTGAATGGTCTTACCTTACGCCTACGTGGAGTGTAAAACTCAGCCAATATTTTCTCCCCTTTTTCATCGTAACAATCATGCAATTCATGCAATCGCCGGCGCGTTGAAACCGTGGGCATAGCGTATACTTTCATCACTTTTCTTGGCCCTAATATCGAGCTTGATGTGTAACATTTAATAATTGGAAAAAGTATATATGATTCAAGTTCATGTTAACACGTTTTCTAATATATTTAATCACAAAATAGTCATCACATACACCATAAAAAAAGAATTTTCAATCTTTTCTCAAAATTCACTAAAAATAAGAAGTATGGCGTGACGGATTAATTCATTTTGTTAGAAGATACGTGAGAATCTTGTAGATATTATTTAGATTAAGATTGATATAAGAAATCAATCAAGATCTATTTAATATTGGATCTGATTTGTAGATTATTTGGTTGCCTTTTTCTTGTATATACTTTGTACTATAATTTGAGACTTGTACATCGAGTTGGTTAGTAATACAATATACAGAAAATTCCCCACGTTCTTCTCTGTTCTTCCTCCTTGCCTTTATTTTCTTGCTTAGTTTGCATGGTATTAGAGCTCCATTGTGCGTCTTCTGCCCTCTCTGATTGCCTACCAAAAGAAACAAGCTAACCTGCAAAATAGCATTAGCACTCCGGTGTAGGAATCAGTCTCTTGAAGATTAAATTTTTTGAAACAAACAAAGGAAGGAAAGGGATTTTTTACCACCACCATGGCCAATGATCAGGTCCTTGTGGAGACACCTACCTTAGAAATACAAGATTCCGTGCAGAACACAGCTACTGGAGCTCAAGGCCAGCCCATTACAAGTCAATTTCTCTAATGGCAACCCAATTCGGGGCAACCCACTTCGGGCCAACCATACCAGTGGGTGCCGCTTCCCATGTGTTATGGGCCAAGTCCAAATTTTCCTTTTTCAGGAATGCAGATTTGAAGGGACAATGTCCAGCCCAATGACAGCCCACTAGCCACAAGTGGGGCAGGCGCATCAGAAGGTACTGGATCTTCTAATGTGGGTGAAAACCCTAACAGGTTAGGCAAATCAAATGCAAGAATACCGAGCGGGTTTACTCCAAGTCAATTTGCAAATTCCTACCCGGACTTCCACCCGGGTTTTTGCCGTTTCCCATCACAGTCGCCATGGGTCACCCAGAACCCGGCAATGCATTGTACATCTCCACCGCCAATGGACCGAAGTTGCGACTTATTAGCCACCTTCTCATAGGGCCAGAGAACTACTTGAACTAGGCGCGGGACTTTTGGCGAGCCCTCATCACAAAGGATAAAGATGGCTTCTTCAAAGGAACTATTCCGATTCTGAATTATGAAAGAATGGCATGGCAATGGAAAAAGTGTAATCAGTTAGTTAGGACATGGATAGGAAATTGCATAAGCCCAGAAATTGCCGCTGGTTTGCCTCCCATAGAAGACTCGAAAATCATTTGGGATAGCATCAAGAAAATGTACAGGAAATCAGATTGGGCCAAAATATTCTCTCTACATCAAGCCCTCACAGAGTTAAAGCAAGGAAATATGTCTGTAACGGCATGCTTCAACAAGCTTTTAGCACTCTAGAATGAGCTAGAAGCGGCTGAAGAAAAACTCGAAGGGCCTGAGGCGACCCTTCAACAGTACAAGGTGATGAAAGACAGAGAAAAAGCTACGCGTTTTCTGCTAATTCTCAAAGAAACTTACCTTACTTTAAGGTCACAGATCCTAGCTATGGAGCCTGCACCTTCCCTCGGCTAAATCTTTCAGCTGGCGGTGTAGGAAGAGTCAGTGTCTTACCTCGTTGGAGCACACAAAGGGAGTAGAGAGCTTGGCGCTAGCGGCAAGAGACGAAAGAGAGTAGAAAACCCTAGAACAAGAGAAGGAGAGGCGTAATCTGCTAGGGGTTGGAGGAGAGCAGCGAGCCTTTGAAGGCTTTGGAATCGACGGCTCAGATCAATCACAGTGATTTGATGGTTCTAAGGGCACCCACAATCCGCCAGATTTGGACGGCATAAATGGCTTCGGATCTAAGGGATCCAACGGTGCTCATTTTTCAAAAAATTATGGGCCCAATTTGAAAAATAAAGGGAAATTATTTTGTGAATATTGCAGCGGCCCCACCACACGATCGAAAATTGCTGGAAATTACACGGTAGACTTGGAGAAAAAGAAAAAAATGGGAAGGAAATATTAGCAGTGGCCTATCAACTTATAAGATCAGCGGGTGCAAGTTTAAATCAGCCCATCACACATGGGCAATATTAGCAATTGATGCAGGTGTTGCAGAAATTAGATATTCCCAACAAAGGAAGCAACTTCATAGGTATTTCTTATTGCTTGATAAACACCATATCGAGAAATGCCTGGATCATTGATTCGGGAGCCAATGACCATATTGTATGTGATAAGGGTTTATTTTCCAGTATTCATAAAGAACTGGATAATCCTATTACTGTGCAATTGCTGAATGGAAATATTACTCGTGTCACTATAATAGGGCCAGTAAATCTTAGCTCTTAGATTATTCTAAAAAATGTCCTTTATGTCCTAGACTTTCAATTTAATCTTATTTCCGTGTCTAGAGCCTGTAAGGAAAATTTGTGCCGAGTTCTTTTATAATGCTGATACATGTTTCTTTCATGCCCTTTCGAACTGCAAACTAATGGGCTTAGGTAATCTCTCTGAAGGATTGTTTTTTGGAATAGTTTACCAACAGATCTTGATTTATCCAACATTCCTTGTAATAAACAATCATTGTGTAATTTGACTGCCAATGATAAAAATTTTCTCTTACATTCCAGATTGGGCCATAGTTCTTCATTTCCTTATCCTCAATGTCATATTTGTTCGCTTGCAAAATAGTCGCGTGCCCCCTTTCCATTGAACAAAAATCGTACAAATAGTGTCGTTTCATTACTTCATATTGATGTCTGAGGCTCTATCACACACCGAATCATGATCAGTCTCATTTCTTTCTCACTATTGTGGACGATCACTCAAGAACCACATGGATTTTTCTCATGCAATCTAAAGGTCAGGTTTTATCCAATTTGAAGACCTTTCTTTCTCTGTCAAAGACCCAATTTGGAAAATTTGTGCAACGGGTCTAGATAGACAATGGAAGAGAATTTTTCAATCACAAATATGCTGCCCTATTTTCATCTCAGGGATATTACATGAATGCTCGTGTACATATACACCACAATAGAATGGAGTAGTGGAACGGAAACATCGTCACTTGTTAGAAGTTGCATAGGCCTTGGAATTTCAAGCCTCTATTCCAGACAATTTTTGGGGGGATTGTGTAATGACTGCAGCTTACTTGATTAATCGCATGCCAACCAAGGTACTTGCCGGATGAACTCCTTTTGAGTTACCTTTTGGAAAGAAACCAGAGCCAAATTATCTAAAAAAATTTTGGTGTTTGTGTTACACCACAATAGTGGGCCCTAGGGACAAGATGGGTGTTCGTGCTCGCCGTTGCATATTTATGGGATATCCCAATCTACAAAATGGATACCATGTATTTGACCCATCCACAAGAGAATTTTTTGTCAGTAGAGATGTTTTGTTCCAGGAAAATGTTTTCCCATTCGACATCTAAATCAACCCAGACATGATTCCTCCCATGGAAGTGATGGACCAGAGTTCTGATGACATGGTTACTGAAGACTCATCTAACCGTGCAATTCCAGAAGCTCCTTCACATTCACCTCCAAAGCACCACCCACCACAACGTTCCGGACGAGCCACGCGCCCATCGACTTAGACCAAAGACTATCTATGTGGTGCACGGAACTCACCAGGTATTCATTTCCCCATTTCTTCCTATGTTCCTTTGATCAATTATCTCTGGAACATATTTGTTGCATCACTCACATCTTTGAAGAGCGAGAACCATCCAACTATGATGAGATATGCATTGATCCGCGATGGCAAAAAGCTATTGAAGCAAAATTGCAAGCTTTAGTGGATAATCACACATGGGAATTTGTGACATTACCTCCTCATCGCAAGACAATTGGATGCAAATGGGTATACAAAATTAAATATCGAGCATATGGATCCATTGAAAGATACATAGCCCGATTAGTGGCTAAGGGATTTACACATTGGGAAGGATTCGACTATCACGAAAACTTCTCTCCCGTAGCCAAAGACATTACAGTCTGCTCATTCCTCTCGATGGTGGCCTTTCAAGACTGGTCATTGCATCAGATGGAAGTTGACAATGCTTTCCTGCATGGAGATTTAGATGAAGAAATTTACATGGAAGTGCCGTAGGGTTTATGGAGATAAGGGGAGAATAAGGTGTGTCATCTCCGGAAATCCCTATATGGCCTTAAACAAGCCTCCAGACAGTGGTACGCCAAATTTGCCGAGTCTCTGATAGCTGCCGGATTCCATCAATCCAGATATGACTATGCCGTCTTTACATGGACCGAAGGTATGTCATCCATCTACTTGATGATATATGTAGACGATATACTCATTATGGGCAAAGGTGAAGTAGCTATCAAAGGCCTCAAGGAATACTTGCACTTTACCTTTCACATAAAGGATCTAGGTTCACGAAAATATTTTCTTAGAATTGAAATTGCAAGATCAAACCAAGGGATCTCTCTCAGCCAGAGAAAATTTGCACTGGAGATCATATCTGAAGCGGGTTTGTCAGGATGCAAGCCAGTTGTTGTTCCAATTGAGGAAAATGTCAAGTTAACTACGGCGGATTATGATGCTAGAGTATCTCAAGAAGATGATCGCATACTCAGAGATCCATTAGGTTATCAAAAACTCGTTGGGAAGCTCATATATATGACTATGACTAGGCTAGATATATGTTATGTAGTGTAGACACTCAGTCGGTTTATGCATAAGCCAAAGCAATCTCATATGAATGCTGCACTGAAGATCATGAAGTACTTGAAGAAATGCCCGGGACTTGGGATTCTTCTTTCCAGGAAATGTGATATGAGAATGACCGCATATTGTGATGCGGATTATGCGACCTGTCCAATGAGCAGAAGATCCATAACCGGTTTTTGCATTAAATTGGGGGATTCTTTACTTTCACGGAAGACAAAGAAGCAACCAACCATTTCACTATCCATGGCAAAAACAACATGTGAAATAGTGTGGTTACGAGGCTTACTTCGAGATCTTGGGGTACAAATTAGAGGACCAACCAAATTGTTATGCAATAATGATGCAGCTCTCAAACTTGCATCAAACCCCATTGTGCATGAAAGAACAAAGCATATAGAAGTGGACTACCATTTCACTCGAGAAAAGATTCAGCAAGGAGTGATTGAGACACGAGGAATTGGGACAGAAGAATAGCTAGTGGACGTCCTCACCAAACCTTTATGTCTGAAACAGTATGCGTATCTTTGAGCAAGCTAGGTGTCTTGAATATCTACAAGTCACCGGCTTGAGGGGGAGTGTTGGAAAATACGCAAAAATCTTCTGGATATTATTTAGATTAAGATTGATATATGAAATTAATCAAGATCAATTTAATATTGAATATGATTTGTAGATTATTTGGTTGCCTTTTCTTGTATATACTTTGTACTATAATTTGAGACTTGTACATCGAGTTGGTCAATAATGCAATATACAAAAAATTCCCCACGTTCTTCTCTGTTCTTCCTCCTTGCCTTCGTTTTCTTGCTTAGTTTACACATTTAACAAGATCCGTTTTGATAGGATTAGAATGAATGAGATTGGTTCGACTTTTTGCTCAGATGGTTGACTCCTGCCGTCAACAAATGACCTATACCATGTCTTGTGATTAACTAAGCCTGAGAATGGATGGATTGTGATATAATACCGAATAAGCCACTATTATATTTCAGACTCAAATTCCATAAAGGAATTTAAGGGAGAGAAAAAGGGGCCCTACACCATACATCCTATTGCCTCGGGGAGACTGCACATTACATCATGGCAGCACGATCAAATGAAGTTGAAAAGCCCTCGTAGTGATCAACACTTTACATTATATTTTCATAAAAAAAAAAAAAAAGGTATCTTTGGAGCACTCATGAGTAATATTTTATCATCATCATTAGTGTTTTCCATTTATTATCATTTGACAGGAAATGCGGACCCCTGGAGTGCCATAACTTTGTAGAAAGGGACACTTAAGTGCTATAACTGATGAAAGGTACACTTAAAGTTCCAAAATCGAAGCAAAGTGGCTCACTTGAGTGCCAATCCGGTCAAAATCGGGCCAAATTGCACACGTGACATTTTTTCGGCAAAGTGAGTGCAAAACGACGTCGTTTTGCACGTTGACGTTGCCAAATAATGCAAAAACGACGTTATTTTGGGCTGACATGGTAAAAAATAATATAAAAATTAATTAAATTAAATTTAAAATTAAATTTAGTTAAAATATTTTAAAATAATAATTTTAAAATTAAAAAAAATTTAAAAAAAAAAAAAAGAGAAAATGGGGGAGGCGGCTGAGGGCTTATCCCTCAGCCATCGTTGCCGCCTCCTCGCCGTTGTCGGGAAGGGTTGGTGACGGAGGGGAGAGGGTCGGTGGGGTCGTCGGGCCACGGCCGGGGCCGTGGCGAGGGCTCATGAGCCCTAGCCCCGGATTAGGGTGAGGGTTGCAGCCCTTGCCCGGATTCGGTGAGGGTCGGCGGCCCTCGCCCGACCGGGCTAAGGGCCGTGAGGGCTAGGGCCGCCGGTCCTCGGCCGGGCTCGGTGGCCCCGGCCGACCCTCCCCCACTTTTCGGCGACAGCAGGGAGGTGGCGACGGCGAGGGCTCAGCCCTCAGTCGCCGGCTACCTTCCTCCTCCTCCATTTCCATTTTTTTTTAATAAATATAAATTATATTATTATTTTTTTAAATTAAATTTAATTATTTTTATATTATTTTTAAATTCAAATTATGCCAAAACGACGTTGTTTTGGCCGATTTAAGGGTTCTATTTTGGCTAACACCCGAAACGACGTTGTTTTGGGTGAATTAGAGCTGACTCAGCTCTCTGGCGAGCCACCTTAGCTAGAAATATTAATATTTAAATGCCACGTTTGATTTTCGGCTGGTTTCGCCGAAGGTGGAACTCAACTGTCTCACTTTTCTTCAAATGTGGTACTTAAGTGTACCTTGCGTAAGTTATGACACTTAAGTGTCCCTTTGGGCAAAGTTATGGCACTTGTAGTGTTCTTTTCTCCATTTGACAGGGACTATTGCAACGAAAAACATGTTGGGAGCCCCGTGTAACTAAGTTGGGTCGATTACAAAGATTTTAAAAAAAAAAAAAAGGATTACAAGGATTTTGTGCTGGGTGTTTGTCCTTTTCCTTTTGTATCGAAAAAGTGTAAAAGAGAGTTCATTAGAAGTGCAAACAATGCGGAATTTGCTATCCTCAGGATTCAAGTATCATTCCCACATCATTTGTAATATTTACGATTCTATGTTAAATTTCTAGAAGAATGACAAATTCCTTTTGGATATAATTCATTTTCCGTTGCAAAAATTCACTTCATCGATGATAATGGTGTTTCGCATGCCGGAGGTATTATTGCCGTCAGACATTGCACGTGCGAAACAAGCCGAGTAATATAATCCATTCCATTGACTAATTCCGTGCTTAAATATCCAACAAGATCACGCATAAGGTCTCATGCGAAGATGGTCAAGATATATCTCCTGTTTAGATCTCCACCTATATTGTTGATGGCTTGCTCATAAGGTATCTTAAAACTAGTATGTATATCCACAAACTTCTCAATGGGTACACAGAAACATTGAGCATAATCCAAATCCATCAACCTTAATCTTCAATAATTTACAACCAAAATTAGAAACCATATCAACTCTGATTCACAAAGTAAATCATATAATTTCACGATTTGGTATATATCAAAACACCTTTTATAAAACAAAGTTATAAATCATGAAATTTTTGTGATTCTTTCATTATAGACTTTGCAAATTATTCACAAGTAATCAGCTCAAATGGTAATCAGCAATGCTTTTCCATTTCAAATAAACAAAATGATAGTAAATGCTTGATCTAGATCTTATGCAATAAACATACCATTTCGTATTACTCATAGTATATCTAATTCATATCATTTTCAAAATATGAGTTTACAAACTTTTAAAAAAATTAGTATCACTCACCTAGGAAAGTTAAAAAATGACTTATGGAGATTACTCAAGTCAACGCACTCGTATTCCCATCGATTATTAAAAAAAATACACACTACTCTAATGAATGGTACAATTAAACTATACTTATCCATCGATAAAATGATTTCTACACGCTGACCAAGAAATTCGTTAATGAATGTTCATCTTTATTTGTTACTCGTATTGGTCACTCCACGTAACTTGAACGCGAAGGTTCAGAATTTCATTTTAATCAAATTATAATTTGTACTTGATTTTCATCGAACCTCACAGCTCCACAATGCCCTTGTCTATCATTTCCACATAAATTTTAAGCCCAACAGCTCCTCAATTGAACCTTGCAACTCAACTTTCACATAACTCTAGATTTAAGACCTAACTTTGAAAATCACTCTGATTAGATGAATGATTGGCTTGAATACTTACAAGGTGTTGTAATTTGCAGTTGATTCAGCTTATTGGGACCTCCGAATCGCCTACGGTTGAAACTTTTTCTCTTTTTCCCCTTCTTCTCTTCTTTTTCTTTTTCTTGTTTAATCCGCCGCTTTGCACACTCACGCACACATCCGTTGAAGGAAGAAACGCAAATGGGTGACTTTGGGCTTGGCAAACAAAATATGGGCGGCATTTATTGGCCATTCATTACACTTAAAACATACGAGCAGTCATACTTGAGGTGAAATCGGAAACAAGGCCAAAGCCGAACATGGAGTGAATTGACTGCATAGCCCATCCTTCATTCTCGTGACTTCAGTAGCTGCTGATCTATGTTGAAGCCAAGATCAGAATAGGGCAAAAGATGGTGACACCTCACAGAACCAAAATCATGCAATTTCTTGCAGAAAGATTTAGGTCAATTTGGAAATTCTAGTTCTTTGTTTAGAGCCCCTTCTTCATTTTTTGGTTCTCTTTTTTGAGCTCAGCCGTGATACGGGTCGACAAGAAAATTGAGGAATATTGATCCTCATGAACATCCTTGCGCTTTGTCAGTGAGGGAAAGATGGAAGATGATCACTGAGGGTAAGGAAAAACACAGCAGCAAGTTTATTTTCGCTATGAAGACACGATCAAAGCCACTCGAAAGGGCATCAATATAACTCCCTACGCTAAATTACAAGAAGCTAGGTTCGAATCATAGTTTACTGATTAGAAGTCTGAAGGTTTTTCCTTCCCTTTGCAGGTTTCAACACAAGAACTTGTAAGGTTCATGTTAGAATTCTGAGGACCACTTTCGTCAAACTTCATGTCATTTGGTTGCTTACCTTTTTTGTACACCAGATGCACCCCGCAACTTCTTAGAGTCCCCTCCGATGCTTGAAACAATACTGTAAATTGACTATAGTGATTCCGCAATTTCGCATCCAATCCCCACATCATTCGCCGTGGAACGTATAGAACCCATACATGGTCTAACTCCAACGAGGAAAAACAATCTACACAACCATATGTTTCTTCCTTGTTGACAAACAACTGGATCTCACATGAGATACTGGCTTCCTTCCGATTGGTTGAACCAACAATAGCGCAAAACGCCAAGCCGGCTATGTCACAGTATAATTCTGAAGATAAAGGAAACTTTATGAGTCCTTCGATGCTTTGATGGACAAACCACGTTGGGATCTTGCTTCCTGGATGAATAATGTCAATCCGAGTCTCTCCAAGCAATCCCTACAATTTGGAACATTATACATTTGAGACACAAAACATATAAATACGTGCATAGAGAGAGAGAGAGAGAGAGAGAGAGAGAGAGAGAGAGAGAGACCTCAATTGACAGCATATTGCAATTGCTGGAGCATTGATCCTGAATTAGCTTATGACAATCAGAGAAGTCAAATCTTCTAAGCCAAGGTGATTCATCCAAGTTATATTGCAATACATTCGATAAGTGTGCACTTGTTTCCAATGATTCACAACCTTTTGCATGTAAAGATGTTATGTTTGGTGGGAGAGCTAGAATCTCTTTCAGATGCTTGCAATGCATCAAAAAAAGCTGCTGCAACTTTGTAAATTGACTGATGCAAGTAGGAAGGCTCACAAATTTGTTCTCCGACAAATCTAAAATTGTCAATGAGGACATGCAATGAAGATTTTTCAAGAAACTAAGCTCTGATAAGCTGCATCTTTGCACATTCAAGTTAATAATGCTCGGAAGGGCTAACGGGAGAGAGAAATTGGTGCAATCACCTGATTCAGACAAACATTCCGGGAGCTTGCTAAGTTGTGAGCAACCAGCAACCAAAATACGCTCGAGATGCTGCAGTGTATAGATGCTACAAGGAAGGTTTTTAAGGTCCGTGCAGTCTTCTAGATACAGCCCTTTCAATTCAATGAGATTCGTGACAGAAGAGGGTAGTTCTCTGATGGCAGTCCCATGAAGCGCAAGCTCTGTCAAACGTTTCATTTGTACAAGAATATTTGGAAACCTCGAAAGCTTTGAGCAACCACTAAGAATTAGATTTTGAAGTGATCTTGACTTCAGATTTCTTGGGAAATGGCTAAGATTGTAGCAGTTCAAAAAGTTCAAATCTTCAAGTTTGTCAAGATGCCCGAGAGACTGATGAACCTCAACAAGATTGATGCACTCTTGTAGATCCAAACTCTCAAGATTTGGCAGTGATGATACATCGGGAATTTCACTTAGAAAAGTACAGTGGCTAAAATTAACAAACTTTAAATTTTGACAAAGCTGCATGGTAAACGGATATCATATGTAAGTAGTTTTTCAAGATCTTCATAGATTCATCTTTTATTTTGATAGAAGAGAATATTGCAAGTATGTACCTCGAATGTCCTCCCCAATAGATGGATGCTGCTTTTACTTAGGTCTAGACCTACAAGTTTCCTGTGGTTTGCAGTGAATGGCACCGATGTTGGATAATAATTGGGCCATTCCAGCCATCTCAAGTTGGTGGGAAAGTATACGAGATCACCCATATGGTACACATTGCGAGCTAAGAAAATTCTGAGCCTTCTCATGTTTGTGAAGGCTTGAGCACTAAAGTATACTTCTTCAGGAGTAGCCAACTTGATCATTATTGCTTCTACTTTACTTGTTCCCTGGCAGCACATTATATGAATAGATAAATTAAGTGCAAAAGTGTCTAGGTTATGCAAAGACTTAACTAGTAGTAAAAAAATAAGATTTGGTGTGCTTCAGGTGCCCTTTGCTCTTAGCTTTCAGAATTTTATTTTAATTCCGCATTTGACACACTAGTTTTATAAGCAAGTCAAATCATTGAAGAAACATATCATTTAAGTTCCTAGGGATTTTTCATAGTTTAAGTTTTTGGGGAGAGGTCAATAGTGCAAATCTTACATTTCAAGTTGGGATGTGGAAAAAAATGATTCTTATGAGACCGTCAGGCCATTATCATACTTAGCAGAAATATATTTGCACGCTTCTTCATTATAATGTCCAAAGTACTTTTTAAGAGGCTTTAACCCTACCAAACAGGCATACATATTGTCAAAAACAAAAGATCATGATTCAGTGCATTACCGTGCCTTCTGTTAGAACATGAAGCACATCCTTATAGAACCACAATCTGCTGCGCTCCCTTGGCTCTTTGGGAGATTCCCTCCGAACAATTTCTCTTCCCATTTCTTGAATCATATCATGCATTTCCAGCTTGCCATGCTCAATAGTGACGAGCGACTTATCTAATAGAACATCAATTCCAACATCTGGGTAGAGATCACAACTCTTCAAAACATCTCTCACATAACTTTCATTCTCTCCCTTAAAGAAACATGCAATGTCAAGAAAAATATCCTTCTCATAATCATCTAGATCATCAAAGCTCATTTTCAGCACATTGAAGATGTCTCCATTGAAAACTTCCTTCAATTTATCTAATGCGCTTTTCCATACAGGTAATTTTCTACCTTGAAGAAAAGAACCCAAAACTTTAATGGCTAATGGAAGTCCTTTGGTGTATTCCACTATGTTATATGAAAGCTCTTCATAATTTGGACAAGGAGAAGAATTCGGGAAAATAATTGTCCTGAAAAGCGTATGAGCCGTTAAACGATCTAATGGTTGAACCTTGTATAATTGAACCTTGTACATACTTTCTACGCGATGAGCAGCCAGTAAATGTTCATCTCTAGTCGTTATGATGATTCTACTTCCACAACCAAACCAATCATGTCCTCCAACTAGTGTTTCCAATTGGATCAATTGGTTCACATCATCAAGGACAATGAGGACCTTTTTTTTGCAAAGTCTACTCTTTGTCATGCTCATACCTTTGTGGACATTGTGAAGCTTTAGACAATCATCCCACCTTACCTCATGAATAAGTTTCTCTCGAAGCTGAAGTAGGCTACTCTCTGCAGAGTTCTCACAAGTTTCTCTAACGTTGAAAAGAAAGCTGCAATACTCAAATTTGTGCTCAAAGGCATTGTAAGTAGCTTTGGCAATGGTTGTCTTCCCTATTCCACCAAATCCGCAAATTCCAATCATGCGAACCTCATTCGATTCCATGTCAAGCAAAGTACGCATACGGTGCACATGCGAGTCCATGGCAACCGCATTTTCAGGAACATCTAACTGCTTGCGATTCTTCAGCTGAGCGCATACTCCCTTGACAATGCGCTCAATGACAGAAACCTCACGCCTGGTAGATTCAAACACATTGGATAAAGAAGTAAGAGGCTGATCTCCAGTAACTGCGGTCAATATCTCAAGCACAACAGGCAAGATTAAATTCAGTTTCTAGCAAATTGACATCTAATGCAAAAATGGGCTCGTAGAGGGACGCCGTCCACCTGCTTGTTTATATACTCAACTCACGAATTACTTAGTTGCTTGTCAAGAAATCTAATACATAAGCTTTCCTGCTTCGATTAGCGTGAATTGTTTTTTTTTTCCCCCATTTTATGCATAAGCATTCCCATGAATCTATTGCCATGGAAATTAGTGGAATTCCGTAATCAACAGTTTTTTCTTTTTTTTCGCCACAGAACAAACGGTAAGCAAACTGAGAAAGGAGTAAATGAGAGAGCCTTACTGGTCAACCAAATGCCAGCCGGAGATGTTAGCTGCTGCAGTCAGTGCTTCTCTCCACCTCTTCACCTTCTCCGGATCGCTGCTGTTCGACTTCAATCTCTCCTCGTGATCCATTAGGGCTTGCCCGTACCTCCCCCTGTGCTTCCTCACATCCGAGGGATCCACCTTGTAGAACACCGGGCACACCATCTGCCCCATCGTATCCCTGCACTCCACGATTCTCACCAGCTCGTCCAAGCACCAGCTAGAGGACGCGTAGTTCTCCGAGAACACGACGATCGAGATCCTCGACTCCCTGATGGCTCCAAGGATTGCCGGCGCGATCTCCTCACCCTTCCGGAGCTCCTCCTCATCCATGAACGCGTTGATCCCTCGCTGGTCCAGTGCCGCGTGGAGGTGGCCGGTAAAGCCGTTGCGCGTATCCTCGCCACGGAAGCTCAGGAACACGTCGTATTCGTACGGACGGCCAGACTCCCCGATGGCTCCCCGAGAATGCTGCCTCATCTCCTTGCCCTTCCGCTTCCGGGGCACCTCGTCTTCCATGAATGCCCCGTTCCCTCGCTGGCTGCTCTCACCAAAGGAGTCCAGACGCAGTTTGTTTCCATCTGGATCACCAGCCCAATGCATCACGGAACTGATGCGTTAAGGATAATGGCACAAATTAAGGAATCAAGATAAAATCAGATCATATAATTGCTAAAGTCAAAAGAAGAATCTCACAAGCAAGTGCTAAGATCAAGGGATTGTAAATTCAATTTGATTAATTTAACGGTTTGTAATCTGTTATATAAATACATGTACTGAGCTCATAAAGAACGCATCAATTGCAGAAAACCTTTTTCTCATAATTCTCTCGATTCTCATACCGGCATTTACGACTCCGTCGACGGGAATATCCTATCTTCGACATAACAACGACACCGGGAATTGCCTTGAGATTGGAGGGGGGACTTCCTCTTATCCGAAAAGCATCTGAATCGGGAGTTGCCTCGCCTACTGGACTGAAACAGGTTGACCGCCAGCCGGCCAAGCGGTTGCACAACCTCCGAATGAGGGATGAGAGACGGCAGGACCAAGAGTAACCTCCTTCCATCGCCTCCTGGACTGAAAGACTAAAGCGGGGTTGACTCTCAAGGCCGAACAGCTCTATATATAGTTAAATAGAATTTTCTTTTTAAATGCCACATCATAAAAAAATGCCCATGGAATGTATCAATGCGCCGAACCATACGGAAATACAATATATATTTCGGTATTCTCGAATGATCCGAAAGCAAAAGTAAAGAAATAGCATGTATTTATTTCGCGAAAAACTCAATAATAATTTTATGTTTTCAAGAATATGGTTAGTTTTTATTTATTTTATTGGGTGATATATAATCAAAAGCGCATTCTGAAATTTGGGTTTCATTGAAAAATATTTTCAATCTCATGACTTTATTTTAGGAAAAAAAAATTCAAAATTTTAATTTTTTTATAGTTTAAAAATTTATTATTTTATTTTATATTTTCTCTTTTTTCTTTTCTTTCCTTTTCATTTTCCTACTTCCTTCGCCACAATCGGCCGGCAATGGCCACAAGCAAGCTGAAGGCTTAGCTGGAGTTTTGTTAGATGACAAACTCAAAGCGTGGCCGGCAATGGCCACAAGCAAGCTGAAGGCTTAGCTGGAGTTTTGTTAGATCAAACTCAAAGCTCGGTAGAGGCCAGCAAGCTTGAAGCTTGGCCAGAGTTTCACTAGATCTCGACGCCCATGGCTTGAATGCTCATAATAAGGTTTTTCTATGTATTATTATAATGGATGATTGAGCAAAAATCAGTAGAAACTGAAAACTACGAACTTGCCAACTATGACCCTTTCGAACAATGACAATATATTTGATTTTGTTGCGGGCCTTATGCTTATACTACTATGGATGGAAATTAAATTTATCCATTTCTCTTTAGATGTCCAAAATCGTTATTTTAGCCATAATGCGGAGGATTTGTTTGTAGATAACAAGTAAGAGGTATGAAAACTGGTACATATTTGGATTTTGAGATACTATACATATTGAAAGAACTTATCCAATCCAACAAATGAATTTCTCAGCGGCTTCAATTATGACTATATCAATGTGTCATTGTTTCAAGAGTTCCTATGTTATGTGATTCGATTCCATGATCAATTTATTTGACAGCTTGGCCATCTTCAAATAAAAAATTTTCTCCGACGTTAGCGCGAATAGTGCATAGGAGAGCAACGCCTCGTGCCTATTCATTTGGTGCTTCAATGTGTGCGTGAGTAAGGTAATCATGAGCCCTTAACCAATGTAACTTGTAGCTTGTATCATCTAAGCCTCGATGAAAAATGATAAAATTTTCCCCTATCATATCAAATCCTATTGAATGATTTAAAATGGAGCAGGTTTGGAAAGATGATATAGGCCGCTGATTGCTCGAGGAGTAATGGAATCAATTTGTCATATGCCAATCTAACAGAATCTCTCGTCATTGGCATTCTTTCCAGGCGCATTTTTTTTTTTTTTTTTATAGCTCGATTTGTTTATTTTTTTATAATCATTTCTCACGTAAAGAATTTCACATCTTCAATATGAATAATAACAATATTACTAGAAGCTACTTTAGCACTTGCTCAAAAAAATGTTAAAAGAGATTTAGCTTATTTTACAATATTCCAATTAGGTCATATGATGTTAGCTCTAGGTATGGGATCTTATTGAGTGGCTTGATTATTTTATAAAACTCTTAAAGCCCTGAATTTGGTAAAAATTAAGGTATTTGTCCTTTTCCTTTTGTATAAAAAAATGTAAACAAGAGTTAATTAGAAGCATGACCATTGAGTTTTTTTACTTTCAAATTAGTGATAAGGGCATTTTGGACCATGCATATATATTTTAGGGTTTTTGAAGGGAGAGTATAAAGAATGTGTTTAAAAACATATTTAAAACCCTGGCTTCCACATTATTTCATTTTCCTTTCTTTTTCCTCTCTTCTTGTTGGATCTTTAGATCTTGTAGCTCATCAAGTGGTTTTTTGAGATTTTGGCTTGTGGTCTCGTACTCGTTGTTGAAGAAAGTGAAACCCCTCTCTTCCCGTTGTTTTTCCCATTTTGGGTTCCCATGTATATCTTGCATCTCTTGTAATCTAGATTTTGCTTTTATCCTTTGTTATTTGTGCTTTGATTGATGTATCTTGTGGCGTTTTTCTGTAAATAAATGCTCGATCTAGTTTTATGTAACAAATATGCCATTTTGTAACTCATAGTATATCCAATTTATATTGCTTTTGAAATATAAGTTTACAAACTCGAAAAAAAAAATATTATTACTCAACTAAGAAAGTTGGAAGTTGACTTATAAAGGTTACTCAAGTGAACTAAACTATGTTTAACCATCGATAAAACAATTTCTATGCACTAACCAAGAAATTCATTTTTATCTTTACGCATATTGTTTACTTCACATAACTTGAGTGCGAAAGTTCAAAATTTTGTTCCAATCAAACTTTATTTTGGAATCAATTTTCGCCAAATCTTACAGCTTCACAACTCCCTTATCTACTATTTCCATATAAATCTAAAACTCAATCACTCCTCAATCAAATCTCGTAGTTCAACCATCAATAGCTCCGGATTTAAGACCCGACTTCAAAAATCACTTTGATTAAATAAATAATAGGCTTGAATAATCACAAGGTGTTGCAATTTGAGACTAATTCGGCTTGTTGGGACATCTGAATCGGCTACGCGCGAAACTCTCTCTTTTCCCCTTTTTTCTCTTCACAGACGAGCTCTATCTCTCCTCTTCTATTTCCTTTCTCTTGTTTAGTCCGCCGCTTCGCACACTCGCGCACAAATCCGTGGAAGGAAGAAAGGAAATGGACTGGGCTGAGGGGTTGGACTTTGGGCTTTGCTAACGAAATATGGGCTGAATTAATGGGCCACATGTTGCCCTTAAAACATACGAGCAATCATACTTAAGGTGAAGAGGAAACAAGGCCGAACCAAACACGGACTATGTAGCCGAACATGGAGTGAACCGACTGCAGAGCCCATCCTTCATTCTCATGACTTCAGTAGCCGCTGATCTATGTTGAAGCCGAGACTAAAGCAGGGCAAGAGATAGAAAGACTGAGAAGAATGTTTTTATGGCTGATGTATTCATAACCTCACAGAAACAAAATCATGCAATTTCTTGCAGAAAGATTTGGGCCAATTTGGAAATTCTAGTTCTTTGTTCCACTTCTTCGTTTTTTTTTTTTTTTTTTATTCTCTTTCTTGAGCTTGGCCTTGATACGGGTTGACAAGAAAAGTTAGCAATATTGACTACACAGGAACATTCTTGCACTTTCTCAGTGAGGAAAATATGGAAGATGATCACAGAGGGTAAAGAAAAACACAGTAGCAATTTATTTTTGCTATGAGGAAGCATGCGACCAAAGCCGCTAGAAAGGGTATCAATATAACTCCCTACACTAAATTACAAGAAGCTAAGGGTTCATTCGTTTCGCGGAAAATATCACGCTTTCGGAAAATAGTTTTTAGGAAGTTATTTTCTTGGAAAATGACTATATTTTCCGAAATTCGGCTGAAACCTGAACTTTGAGTGGAAAATATTTTCTACCATTCGTTAGTTAATTTAATTTTTTGGGAAAAATTATCAAAAAAATGATTTTTAATATTTTTAATTAACCAAAAAATTATTTTAATGTTTTTAAAAATGAATTTTTAATTATTTTTTGGTAGTTTTTTTAATTATTTGTATTTTTAAAAAATCGAAAATTTTATTATTTATTATTTATTCTTTCTATTTCTTTTTTCTTTTCCTTCCTCCTCCTTCATCCTCCTCGTACCTCCTCCTTCCTCCACTATCGCAGGACTGACGATGGCCGGCTGCCCAGCGGCCAACCAAGACGCGGTCGCTAGATCCTGCAAGCTCGAGGCTCGGCTGATCTCGCCCGAGCTCGCTAGAGGTTCGCCGAGCTCTAGCGAGCTGCAAGCTCGGGCTCCTAATCGAGGAGCCCGAGCTCCGCCACTAGATCCGTGAGCTCATGGCTCACCCGAGCTTGGCGAACCTCTAGCGAGCTTGAGCAAGGCTCGAGCCCCGCCCAGCTCGCCGGATCTAGCGAGGCCCGAGCTCTGCCCTAGGTCGGTGATGCTCGCTCGCTCGATTTGGTGAGGCTTGAGCTCGCTGAGCTTGGGCAAGCTCGTCTTCCCCAGATTGAGCTAGGCGGAGCCTCATCGGCCTAGGGCGAGGCTCAAGCTGGCTTTTGGCCGGTCACCAGCCACCGCCTTTGTGGCCGGCGACTAGCCAAGGCCAAGGAAGAAGAATGAAAAGGAAAGAAAGAAAAAAAAAAAAAAAAGAAAAAAAAAGCTCGATTAAAAAAAAGAAAAAAAAAAAAAAGCATAAAAATAAAACGAAAATGTGTTGGTGAAAAGAAGTAAGGTGGAAGAAGTTATGGAAAATGTTTTCCACTTTTGAAAAGTGAAAGACATTTTCCTCACTTTTAAAAGGTTGTTTTTTCCAATAATGGAAAACATTTTCCTTGACTAATTTATTTTATGTGAAACAAACATTGGAAAATCCGGAAAACGTTTTCCTAGAAGTCATTTTCCGTGAAACGAATGGAGCCTCAATTTGAATCATGATTTACTTATTAAGAGTCAGAAAATTTTTCGTTCCTTTTGCAGCTTCGAACACAGGAACTTGTCAGGTTCATGTCAGAATTCAGAGGATCAACGCTTTCATTAGTCTTCATGTCGTTTGGTTGCTTAACTTGTTTGTACACTAGATGTGTCCCGCAACTTCTTAGAGTCCCCTTCGATGCTTAAAATAGTATTTTAGATTGACAGCGGTGATTCAGTAAGTTTGCATCCAATCCTCACGTTAATTGCCGTGGAATGTATAGAACCCATGCGTGGTCTAACTCCAATGAGGAAAACAATCTCCACAACCATAAGTTTCTTAATTGTTGACTAACAACAGGATTTCACAAGAAATACTGGCTTCCTTTCGATTAGCTGAACCGACATTAGCACGAAAGGCCAAACCGGTTATGTTATAGTAAAATTATGAAGGTACAGAAAACCTTATGAGGCTGCGTTTGGGAACTACTTTCCCAAGGCCCCTTGGGTGTTCAAAGCCCTTTGGGCAAAATGCTTGATGTTTG
Organism: Eucalyptus decipiens; assembly: GCA_014182575.1. Lineage (NCBI taxonomy): Eukaryota > Viridiplantae > Streptophyta > Magnoliopsida > Myrtales > Myrtaceae > Eucalyptus > Eucalyptus decipiens. The sequence goes on from CM024611.1 coordinate 54,405,562, forward strand.
GCAAATTTTTTTTTTTTTTTAGCTCCATTTGGCAAATGCAAGCCTTCAAAATGTTGAAAGCTCGAGGCAGCTTAGGGGTTGCCTTGGGCTTTCTCAACATGCTACCCTTGGGGGCTAGTGAAAAAAATTCTCCCGAAATTATCCTTGTTAATCTTTTGTTTTCTCGATTTTGCCCTTAATAACTGTTCATCTTCATCTTCTTCCCTTCTCTCTATTGAAGAGGACCAGCATTTGTGCGTGGTTGTCGGCGAAGGGTAGATGATCCGGCGAAGGGCAGGCGGTTTAACTAAGGTCATGTGACCCTCTGGCGAGGGTCGCCACGCGGAGGATGTAGTGTGGCGAGGGTCGCCGCATCCCAGATTGAGTGGCCTTGGTGACTTTTGCACAGAGGTCGCAGCATAGGAGGTTGCTTAACCATCTGGCAAGGGTCGCTGCGACCCGAATCTCGCGTTCTGGGTTGCCACGACCCAAATCTCGCAATGCAACCTCCACGCAAGGTCATGGCGCAATGTGCAACCATCCGGCAAGGGTCATCACAACCTAGATCTTGTGATCTGGTTGCAAGCTGGGTCACTACAACCCTCGCCGAACGGTTGCGCCATCCATCGCGCTACGACCTCCGTGTGGCAATCGCTAGGGCTGCACGATCTAGGTCGTGGCAACCTTTGTCGCGCCCTATCCTCCGTGTGGTGACCCTCGCCAGAGGGTCGTGTGACCCTAGCCAAACTGCCTATCCTTCGTTGATGACTATTAGCTCTTTGCCGACGGTCGTTGGCCAAGCCCTTGGCCGGCCAACTCTCTCTCTCTCTCTCTCTCGGTTTTTTTTTTTTTTTTAAATAACAAAAGTCTTTTGTAAGATTAATTTGTCCAAATAATATTTTGCTCAAAAGTATTTCATAATGGACTTTCACAAATACGATTTACCAAATACAATTTACATTTTGAAAAACTTTTTTAACTCAAGGGCCTTTGCATTTCCCAAAGACTTTTCCTAAAAGCCTTCCTAAATGCACCTTGAGTCCTTTCGTACTTTGATGGATGAATCACTTTGGGATCTTGCTTCCTAGATGAAAATTGTCAACTTGAGTCTCCCCAAGCAATTCCCGTCATGCCAAACATTTACACTTGTGATCTTGCTTCCTCGATGAAAATTGTCAACCTAAGCCAAACATTTACACTTGAGACACAAGCACGTGCGGAGAGAGAGAGAGAGAGAGAGAGAGAGAGAGAGAATATTACAATTGTTGGAGCATTGATCCTGAATCAACTTATGACAGCTAGAGAAGTAAATTCGTCTAAGCCAACTCATTTGGATTATAACGAAACATGTGATAATTATGTGCATGTTTCAAGCGATTCACAACCTTTTGCAAGTAAATATGTTATGGTCGGCAAGACAGCTAGAATCTCTTGAAGCTGCTTGCAGTGTGTCAAAGAAAGCTGCTGCAACTTAGCAAATTGACTGATGCATGTAGGAAGGCTAACAAATTTGTTCTCCAACAGATCTAAAATTGTCAGTGAGAACATGCAACGAAAATTTTTCAGGAAACTAAGATCTAATAAGCTGCATCTTTGCACCTTCAAATTAATTACACTTGAAAGGGCTAACGGGAGAGAGAAATTGGCATAATCACTTGATGCCCATAAACAGTCCGAGAAACCATAAATTAAAATGCACTCAAGATGCTCCAATGTATGGATACTATAAGGAAGGTTTTTAAGGTCGGTGCACTCCCTTAGATTCAACTCTTTCAGTTCAATGAGATTAGCAATAGAGGAGGGTAATTCTTCAATTGCAGTCTCATGTAGTGCAAGTTCTTTCAGAAATTTCATTTGTACAAGAATATTTCGAAACCTTGAAAGCTTTGAACAACCTCTAATAATCAACATTTAAAAAATTGTAACTTCAGACTGCCTGAGAAATAGCTAAGATTGCAGCAGTTCAAAAAGTTCAAATATACTAGTTGGTCAAGATGCCCAAGAGACTGATGAACCTCAACAGGATTGGCGCGCTCTCGGCAATCCAAACACTAAAGATTTGGCAGTGATGACACAACCAGAATTTCACTCAGCATTGTATAGTGGCTGAAATTAATACACCTCAAACACCTAAAAAACTGCACGGCAAATAGATAATATATATAAGTAGGCTTTTCAAGATCTCCGAAGTTTTCAATTTTATCTTGACAGAAGAGTATGTTGCAAGTGCGTACTCTGAAGTCCTTCCCTAATATTCTGATGCTGCTTTTACTCAGGCCTAGACGTACAAGTTTCCCGTGGCCTGCATTGAATGGCATAAATGGTCGAGAGTAATTGAGCTATTCCAGCCATCTTAATTCAGCGGGAAAGTTAATGGGATCACCTAAATGGTATGTATTGCGAGCTAAGAAAAATCTGAACCTTTTCATGTTTGTGAAGGCTTGAGCACTAAAGCGTACTTCTTCAGGAGCAGCCAACTTGGGCATTGTTGCTTCTACTTTATTGGTTCCTCGGCAGCACATGGAATAGGGCCCATACCGCACGTGCGCGCGGCGACCGGCGAATGGCACGCGCCGGTCCGCGGACCGACGCATGCGACGTCATGCGATAACGTCATCGTGGCGTCATCCAACGGTCGGTAACCGCTCGGATGACGTCACCGATGACGTCATCGGGCTAGCGACGTTGCCAAAGGGCGGTCACCCGGCGACCCGACCCGACTCGCGGGCCGCAGCATGCGCCGGCACGTGCCGGATGACGTCCGCGTGACGTCATCCCCGCACGCGAGGCACGTGCGGTTAGTCCGCGCGAGCGGTCCGACCCGCCCGCCCGTTGACCCGACCCGTTGACCCGTGACCGACGACCGTTGACCGTTGACCGACCGTTGACCATTGACTGAAAAAAAAAAAAAAAAAAATTTATGTATGCCTATGTGGTTTATATGTAATCCATTTTTTTTATTATGCATGTGTTGCATGAATTTTAGAAAATTATGTATTTTCCTAATGTGCATTATGGATTATAAGTGATCCAATTTTAGTTACGCATTTGTTGCGGGAACTATGATGCGTCATGCACGGATACTGCAATCCCGAGAACGGACGAGGAAATGCAAGACTTAAAATGCTGATGAAAGAATTAACTAATTATCGGTGGCATGACGGTGATTTAGTATCACATGTGGTCGGGGTCAATCGATGATACGAAATCATCTCGGAATGGTTATCTTATGCCGGATTTTGAGAAGGTGCCGGCTATGATGAACACTCTTCCACCTGAATGGCAAGCAGTGTTAGATCGGTTATGGGAGGTCAACGTGGTCCCGGTTATAGGGAGCTAGTGGAAGCTTTTGTAAGAGAGTACTATAGGATTGAGTTGGCCAAAACTTCAACCCTTAGAATGAGCGCCACATGGCGTAGGGTGAATGCGCCTTGGTGGCGACATGAAAGCTCTCCAAAAGTTTTTTCCATGGTTGGCAAATGTGCCTTCGGTTTTGTCAGATGTTTTGACTGATAGATTAGAAGGGACATTCCCTGATTATTTCTTAGATTAATTATGAGATTTTTTTATGGATGTAAATATCTCTGTATATATTGCTTAGTGTGATATATTAGTTGTATTATGTTGCAAGTATGATTATTCTGTTGAATATAAATTATTATTTGCTTTCTGTTACTGCTGATTGCTTTGGGTAGTTAACTGTGGGTAGTTATAGAAGTTTTTGTAACTTCATAGGACTTATTTTACATATGACAATTATATTAATAACAATTTTGAGTTACGATTTTGTAGGATGATTGGAAACATAGTGACCTTTTGATTAAAACCTTACTTGAAATTGTTCATTGATATAATGGGTCTCGTAAAAGTAGATGCATAAGTGATAGGCATTAATTATTCGTACATGTATGTCTGATGTGTTCAGACTAATGGTTTCAGCAACTAAGAACGTGATTGCTGATATGAACGGCAACAATTGAGAAATATTGAAAATGAAGATTCAATATGTGCTGGAAAAGCAAGAAGCACTAGAAGCTCTTGACCATGTTATGGAAGATCTTATGAATGTTGTGCCCACCTTGAGCTAGGCCGAGGACTCGCCTATCGGCATTTGAGTCGATAATAGATATTTGCAATGCTGGTTCTAGCTCAGAAAGGGCTTTGTGCTCTAAGCGCAAGCGTATTGATTCGTTCAATATGTGAGAATGCAAAGGATTAAGTTATTGTTGCAAGAAATCAAGAGTTAACCAACACAAGAGAGGAAAACGTCCTCAAGTGAAGAAAATGTCAAGGGTGAGGTGTTACAATTTTGACAAGAGAGGTCACTATGCTCGCGACCGTCGTGAGCCAAAGAAAGTAAACACCTCTTGTACATTTGAGAACTTTGCTTATGTGTCAAGTTCTGCATTATTGACTGAATCCAATCCTTTGTGGATTGTAGATTCAAGAACGACAGACCATGTAAGGAAGGATAGAGGATCCTTCATGGAATTCCGAAAAATACCTACTGGAATTAAGTGGATCTATGTGGGATATAACTCCCGAGAGATGAAGTTAAAGGGATTGGCACCTGCCAATTGAACATGCGTGGTGGACGCACCTTGTTCCTACATGATGTTCCATATGCTCCGAGAGATTCGTCGAAATTAAAATATCTGTTTTGATGTTGGTTAAGCTTGGTTTTAGTGTGAACTTCCATAATAGAAGATGTAGATTTGTATTTGGATACAAACTACTAAGGTTGTGGTTACTTTCTGGATGGTTTTATTGTACTAAATGTTGACTATGGTGATGTCAATGTGTTATTCCCTTATTTCACATCTTCAACTTTATATGATAATGATGTGAATATGGTGGCATGCTAGACTTGGTCATATGGGCCAATGACATATGAATAGACTAGCCAAAGAGGGCTTGTTGGGCAACATTGAAAAAGTCGATTTGCCCAGATATGAGCATTGCATAGTAGGGAAAATCACAAGGAAACCATTTGAAAAGGTAAAAAGAGCTGAATTTCCTTTGCATTTAATCTATTCTGATGTCTGTGGTTCAAGGAATGTGAGAGGAAGGCATGGGGCTGTTTATTTCATCACTTTTGTAGATGATTCTACTCGATTCGGAAATGTTTATTTGATTTCTCATAAATCTAAAGCATAAGTTGTTTCAAAAGGTTTATGAACATGGTAGAGAATCAATTAGACAAGAAAATAAAAGCATTGAGATCCGATCGAGGTCGAGAATATTTATCTGATGAGTTTAGAAAATTATGTGATGAAAAAGGAATAGAAAAATAGTTGTCTATTCCATATACTCCTCAACAAAATGGTGTTGTAGAGAGAAGAAACAAAACCCTACTGGAAATGGTTAGGTCCATGATGGCGCATGCTAACTTACCTATCACTTTTTGGAGTGATGCGTTGTTAACTGCTGCATATATACTTAACTAGGTGCCTTCCAAATTAGTTATTTCCACTTCATATAAGTTATGGATAGGTAGAAAACCGGACTTAAGTTTTCTTAAGTCATGGGGTTGTGCTGCCTATACACATGAGTCCTCTCACAAATTTGGGAAATTAGGTCCCAAAGGAAATAAGAGTATTTTCATGAGATACTCCGAACACTCGAAAGGGTATGTGTTCACAGGTGAGCAGGAAAGTGGGAGTATAACTGAATTTGAATCACGATATGTCACATTCTTAGTGGATGAATTTCCTAAGAAGGGCGAAATAGGGAAGATTAGTCCCTATTTGAAACCTTGGATCAAGATAATGATATTAGTGGAGTTCATCCAAGTGGGAGTAATATGAGAAGTGATGAATTAAATTCAACTCATTCTCAATTGCAATCACATGATGAGACGACATCATCATTACCTAATCCAAGTGGGAGCATAATGGGGAATGATGTGCTAAGTGTGCAATCTCCCATACGGCAAACAAGTTGCCAAAGTATTCCCCGTCGACACTTTGACATTGAAGGGGAAACTTTTATGATTGCTCCGCAAGATAAGGATGGGCCAAGAAATATTAATGAGGCTTTGAATTGCCATAATAAGGAAGAATAGATTCATGCAATGAAAGAGGAAATGGAGTCAATGAAGTCAAACCATATCTGGGAACTGGTTGATCTTCCAAAATGACGCAAAGCTATTGGGAACAAGTGTGTTCTCAAAATAAAGCGAAAGGCTGATGGCTCGATAGAAAGGCATAAGGCTCGCCTTGTGGCGAAAAGGTATAATCAACAGGAAGGAATTTATCATCAAGATACATTTTCTCCTGTAGTGAGATTTACCTTAATTTGCATAGTTCTGGCAATAGTGGTTAGTATGGATCTTGAGTTACATCAAATGGATGTAAATACTGCTTTCCTCAATGGAGAATTAGAGGATGAAATATATATGGAACAACCTACTGGTTTCATAGTGAAAGGCCAAGAAGAAAAGGTATGTTGACTTTGGAGGTCGATATATGGCCTTAAGCAGTCGTCGAGACAATGGTATATACGTTTTCATAATGCCATAATGGCATATGATTTTACAATGATAGATGAGGATCATTGTGTACATATCAAAAGATCCAAGGATCAATTTGTGATCATATCATTATATGTTGATGATATATTAATTGCCGGAAGTAATATGGAGTTATGTTAATACTGTGAAGAATTGGTTATCTTCCAACTTTGATATGAAAGACATGGGTGATATTGCATACATTCTTGGAATTAAGATTTCAAGATTGTAAACCCATAGACACTCCTATTGCAAAAGGTAAAGGATTGAGCCATAGACTGTGTCCAATGACTCTATAAGAGAAGGAACAAAATAAACATGTTCCTTATGCTAGTGTTGTTGGAAGCTTGAAGTACGCTATGATATGTACAAGACCTGACATATGTTTTGTACTTGGAATGGTGAGTAGTTACCAATCCAATCCAGGTCAAGCACGTTTGAAAGCCGTTAAGAGAATACTGAAGTATCTAAAGGGAACTGCTGATTATACGCTGAGTTATTAAGGAAATGATCTGCAACTCGAAGGCTATTTTGATACTGATTGAGAAGGAGATTTAGATGAAAGAAAATCTATCTCTGGATTTGTTTTCTTACCGAATAATGGCACCATATGTTAGAGCAGTAAGAAACAAATGTGTATAGCCTTGTCCACGATGTAAGTTGAGTTCGTGGCATTATCAGCAGCAGTATAAGAAAGTGTTTGGCTTAAGAGTTTTTTGGATCATTTATGTGTTATTGGAAGTGCTGCATTGTTGGTTAACTGTGATAGCCAAGCAGCAAAAGTGTACACCAAATATCCAAAATATCATGGCAAGACCAGACATATAGATATCAAGTATAATTTTGTTAAGGATATGATTGCACGAAAAGATGTGAACTTAGAGTACATACTACGCATAGAATGGTAGCAGATCCTATGACAAAGCCAATACCTAGAGATGTGTTTTGTGGCTATATGAAATCTCTAGGATTGCGTAGAGGCTGATGTACTGAATATTGCAATTTCCCTAAGTGTTCACAATTTGATGAATTTGTGTTTTCATCATTAATGCCTATGAATCTTTGTTAGATCTTTATGCATCTTAATGCTCAGTGCATTATTTTAAGTTGAGAAGTATGTCGGACAGATATAAGATTAGCCCACTCACACGGGTAATCGCCTCTATTTACTGTGTGAAAAATAGAGATGAGACTGTTTTTAAGCTTATTATCTAGGTGATAATCGAGAGCTCAAGCTTAAAATACGTATGTCGCCTTAACTGAGTGTTAAGATGATGACATAATTCTTACGATGTCCGAAAGTAAAATACCCCACATATTTTACTTTATCTGTCTAAGATGCCAGATGTGAGTTCTGATGAATTTTGTGAATGAGTAGATATGTGAACTCAAGTTAGACATTGGGTATGTCTGAACTATCATCTGTACGGTATTGAATAGTGTAGACATGCGCTCCATGGGAAAGGAGTTAATACCGTAATACGTATTTCATACTACGTATGCATGAGACGACCAATAAGAGTGGCAAAAAGTTTACTAAATCTACTCGAGTGTGATGCCCATTATGATATATTTAAGTGCAAAGATGTATAGGCCATGCAAGGACTTTATTACTAATATATATGATTTGGTGTGCTCCGGGTGCCTTTTGCTCTTGGCTTTCAGAATTTACTTTTACTTTCGCATTTGACAAATTAGTTTAATGAAAGACATCCTTTAACTTAAAGCCTTTAAGTTCCAGGAGATTTTTTCATAATTTTCTTTCTGGGGAGAGGTCAATTGTACAAACCTCAGATCTCACGGTGGGAGGTGGAAAAACTGATTCTTTTGGGATGCTCAGGCCATTCTCTTACTTAGCAGAAAAATATTAATACACTTCTATTTTAGGAGACAGCTAAACCGACTTTTTAAAGCCTTTAACCCTCCCAAACGGGCATATAAATTGTCAAAAACAAAATAACACGATTTACTTTATTACCGTGCCTTCTGTTAGCACATGAAGCACGTCCTCAGAGGATCACAATCTGCTGCGCTCCGCTGGCGCATTGGGAGATTCTCTCCGATCGATTTATCTTCCCATTTCTAGAATCATATCATGTATCTGCAGCTTGTCAGATTCAATAGTGATGAGCGACTTATTTAAAAGAAAAGCAATTCCAGCATCCGGGTAGAGATCACAGCTATCCAAAATCTTTCTCACATAAATTATACTTTCTCCCTTAAAGAAACATGCAATGTCAAGAAAAATATCCTTCTCATAATCATCTAGGCCATCAGAGCTTATTCTCAGCAGACTGAAGACTTCTCCGCTGAAATTCCATTCAAGTAAGCTTCTACCTCGAAGAAAAGAACCCAAAACTTTGATAGCTAACGGAAATCTTTTGGTGTAATCCACTACGTTATCTAAAAGCTCTTCATAATCTGAAAGAGGAGAAAGATTCCCAAAAACAATCGAACTGAAGAGCATACAATCTCTAGAATGATGTAACGTTGAACCTTGTATACAATTTCTACGTGATGGGTAGCCAGTAAATATTTTTTTTTTTTAAGAAGCAGCCAGTAAATGTTCATCTCTAGTTGTTATGATAATCCTACATCTACAACCAAACCAATCACGTCCTCCAACTAGTGTTTCCAATTGGATCAACTGGTTCACATCGTCAATGACAATGAGGACCCTTTTTCTACGAAATCTACCCTTTATCATGCTTGAGCCTTTGTGGACATTGCCAAGCTTCAAACCACCATCTCACATTACCTGAGGAAAAAGTGTCTCGTGAGGCTAAAGTAGGTCAACGTCTATGGATTTCTCGCAATTTTTTTTCTAACAATGGAAAGAAAGCTACAACACTCACATTTGTGCACGAAACCATTGTAAATAGCTTTGGTGATAGTTTTCTTCCCTATTCCTCCAAGTCCGCAAATTCTGACCATGCAAACCTCATTTGATTCCATGTCCAGCAAAGTATGCATGCGGTGACACATGCAATTCCATGCTAACCAGGTTTTCTGGGACATGTAATTGATTGCGATTCATCTCAGACCATACTCTCTTGACAATGCTCTGAATGACACTGAACTCGCGCCTGGTAGATTCAAAGCATAAAGCCAATTGTGGATACCAAAGGAAATTCAAAGACATTTGATGCAAGGAGCCCTACGTTGATCTCCAATAAGTTCAAGCCGCGGTCAATATCTAAAGCACAATAGACCAGATGCGTGACTTGCTTGTGAAAAAAATTGACACACAAGCTTTCCTGCTCCAATTAGCGTAAATTGATTTTTTTTTCGCCTATTATGCATTAGCATTACCATGAATTTATTGCAAAGGAAACAAATGAAATTCGGTAATCAAAGTTAGAACACAAATTTTGTGAAAAAGCAAACAGTTAGCATCCTCAAAAAGGATTAAATGGTAGCCTTACTCATCAACCAAATGCCAGCCAGATATGTTAGCTGCTTTGGTCAGTGCTTCTCTCCACCACTTCACCTTCTCCGAATCGCCGCCGTTCGACTTCAACCTCTTATCGTGATCGATTAGGGCTTGTCCCTACCTCCCCCTCTGCTTCCTCAAGTCCGACGGATACACCTTGTAGAACACCGGCCGCACGATCTGCCTCATCGTATCCATGCACTCGAGCATTCTCAACAGCTCGTCCAAGCACCAGCCGGAGGACGCGTAGTCCTCCGAGAACATGACGATCGAGATCCTCGACTCCCCGATGACTCCGAGGATCGCCCGCGCGACCTCCTCGCCCTTCCCGAGCTCCTTGTCATCCATGAACGCGGCGATCCCCCGCTGGTCCAGCGCCGCGTGGAGGTGGCTGGCGAAGCCATTGCGTGTGTCCTCGCCACGGAAGCTCAGGAACACGTCGTATCCGTACGGGCGGCCGGGGGAGAAGGACGAAGGCAGAGCGTCGCCGGAGTCCTTCCGGCTCGGGCTCGACATGAGCGATGGGAGAACGAAGAAGCGACCTCCTTCCATTCAAACAGCGATCGGACCACGGCAATGGCCTCGCCAGTTGGACTGAAACGGGTTGATTCAGCGCCCGCCATGGCTGCGCCGGCGAACGGCTCGAGGTGAGAGACGTCCCGACGGCTCTGGATTCTGTTCACAGAGATATGCATAGAATTACTTTATTGTCCACAATAATTACTAATCAATCTTGATATGTTTCTAAAATAGAAAAAAAAAATATTTTTAGTTTTCTGAATAAATGAACGTTTACTATCCATATTAATTTTTCATGCTTTGCAATATTAAAAATTAGCAAGCACAATAAAAATTACTAAGCACGTATAAGTTATCACTTCTTATAGAAAGTAATGTTACGGGTGATTAGAAAGTTACTCACCATGTTACATATTATTACTTTCTATGCCGACATGTACTTTGTGTAATAAAATTACTTCGATTCGAAATAAAATTAGTGGTCACATATGGATGTCAAGGTAAACGAAAAGCTACAATTTGTTTCTTTCCTACATTGAAAGTTACTAAACGTATTAAAAGCTACTCGGGTGTTATGATAAAAATTATCTTCACAATCATGAAAGCAAGCTTGCTCTTCTAAGCAATTTGTATTTTCCTAGACTTTTTAGTAATTTTCATGTCAAAAGCTCCACTTTGGTGTAGAAACGATTCTCTACAAATTAGCATTTTATAAAACCGATAAGGAAACGTGTTAGAAAAGTTCTAAACACTATACCTTTTGAAAATTAAATAAAAATATTTGAAAATTTATTAAAATATTATTAAAAATTGTATACGTTAAAATTGGCCTCGCTTGTGTTATGTAGATTGGCCAACATCCATATCAGTAATATTTGGCCAAAATTAGTAAAAAATGACTCCATTAGGTCAAAAGATTAATCACTAAACAGGCACTACTAAAAAGGTTTAGAACTAAATTAACACAAATAATAGGTTTATGACTTTTCCAATAATTTTCCTCATCGATTTTATAAAATGCTAACTTGCAGAGAATCGTTCCTAATGAAGTAACTTAAATCTATTAATTCTCTCTCTTCCAAACTGGAGTTTTAGACACAAAAACTAGTGAAGTTAAGATACTTCATTATAAATGATTCTCTGCAAGTTAGTATTATATAAAATTGGTGCAAGAGACAAGATAACTAGAATTTCCAAGGAAAAAACTTTCGTCCTTGCGTCCTCTTCCCTTAAATTTTGTCTTCTTGACAGAACATTTTAAGCATGTGGACTTGAATTTTAAGCTTGCCACAGCTACTCCTCTTTCTTGGATTATAGTCCTACAAAACCTGATCTCCATTCTTGTGGTGTTTTGAATAGAATTGGTTTATTCACTAGACAAGGGATCTTGTACGCATTTTCTAAGTGCACCATCATGAATCGAGAAATTAATTTGAGATAGGATTTATAAATTTAGGATTTTTCTTTTCAGTTATCATTAGATGGAGTCCATACTGGCTCGAAAAGCACGTGGATCACCTCATAAGGATCCACTGAAGAAGGGCAAAGAGGCGTAGAGAAGTCGGCTGCAAATTTCCAATGTTGACCCAGGACTTCGCCCTTGGAAATAGACGACATCAGGGAGCGACCCCACTTTTTCCCAAGGATAGCGGGAGCCGGTGCATTCGTCTTTTTGCGTCCCGTTGTCTGCCTCTCCGGCTCTGCCTATCCAGTAAGATCTCGTCCTAATCTAGTACGAACCAACAGCATCATCTCTCGAGAGCGATTCATGTGTTCAAAGGGCGCATCCAATGTCAGATGAAAGTCTCTCGAGGCAGACTTTTTAGCAGAACACGTGGCTTAACCTCGGTCGTCAAAGGACTCTTTTAAGGGCGAATCGGCCCCGCATTCAGTTCGAACCTGCTGCGCATCTCGTCAAATGATCGAGACGGAACCTCAGCCCCCACAGTCTCGATTCATTTTCCTCGGATCTAGAATCCTTGTGACGACGTCATGACCCATTTATGATGTATTTCCACATTAATTTTCAGTGAGATTTTTAATGATGCGAAAATTAATTTAAAAATAATGTGATACCCAAATATCAATTTGAAATTTTTCGAAATAAAAGAAACAAGTAATTTAAAAAAAATTATAAGATATACTAATTTGAGATTTTTGGCAATACTCACTCACCATAAATGGCTTCTCTTGTACAAAATTGGTTATAGAAAGAAACACGGAAAAAAGGCTCAGCGCAAACTAAGAGAAAAAGAACACCAAGAACACTCTCTTACAGTGGAGACAAAGGAAAGAAACTACAATATATATATATATACTAAGTATGAGCATTTACCTTTGACACAATAAAAAGAAAAAAAAAACCAAGTTTATTGGTTGGATTCAGACCCTTCACTTCGGATACTCCCTCCAATTATGCAAAGGTTGCATTATGTGATCTGGGTCACAGAAAATAGCAGCGCCATATGACAGAGAGAACAGAGCAGGAGCAGCAGCATGGAAATTTTAGGGCGTCAGTCCCACTGCTTGCTCCCACAGCTCACTTGTGTTATCACTCCAACCACATGACTTCTCAATCAGACCCTCCAGCTCAAGATAGATTCCTGTGTCATCCATTGCCAGTTCTTCTGCTTCTACATCCATCGCATCATCGCCCATGACCATGGTTTCTCCGAGGAGCTTCTCCGACATCTCATGGAAAACCGAAGGCAAATCTGACGGACTAGCTCCGGCCTTCTGATCGGGTGTCCGACCCTGCACAGCCCTGAAATCTCCGCCACCTATCGGAGGAGGCCATGGGTTGAGCATCTGAACGGTCTGAAAATCCACCGGCGCGACATTGTTCGGCCAAGACTCCATCTGTCCCGGATCATCGCCAACTCTCGGGCAATCAACGTTCGGGCTTTTAATCTTGTGATCCATTACTTCGAGCAAGCATTTGGTGGCTTCGCTATCGAGACTGAGCAATTTGCTTTTCTCGCTCGATTCACAAGCCTCTAATTCTCTCTTCTGCCTCCTCTCTTGGATTAAATGGACAAAGTTCGGGCTTTCGGTTGCTTTGGAGAGGAGGAGAAATATTTGCCGACACCTGCACTCAGCATAGCGAATCCGCTTGGCGACCTGATTGATCTCATGCTGCGAGTGCTCCCGCTCTTCTCTTAGTTTCAGGATCTCGGTCTTCAATGCTTCCTGGTCCTTCTTAAGCATTTCAAGTTCCGCTTCCTTTCCAGCCTTCGGGTAATCCGAAGCAACAGTACGACTCAATGTTTTCGTATGACCGCTGAGTTTCCGTCTCCTCCTTATGTTCTTCAGCAAGTGCTTCTTCCCTTCCTGAAAACTTTGGTTCGCAAACTCCCATCGATCTGTGTCCGTCTTCCTAAAACCCTGCGACATATCTTGGATCATGATGCATGAAGAATAGGAGGAAGCTGGGTTGAGGAGTTTAAATTGAAACAGAAGTCCCAAAGAGGGTATGGACAATTTAATGACTCGATATCAATCCGTCAACTTCATAAATACGAAGACAAAAGTGCAGAACTATGCTTTTGGTCTTGCCCGAAAAGAAGAGAAGTGTCAGAAGGCTTTACCAAAACATCGGATAGAAACAAAACGATGGCTCAAAGAGTCTCATCTTCAGCTAGAAAGTGCATAATGGAGCATCAAAACAGTAGTGCATTTCTAATTCAAATGGAAATTTACCATTTGAGAAAAGCATTCAAACACAAATCCGGTGAGAAGACAAATCTTTAATGGGTATCCTGACGTCTTGGTTCACATGGTAGTTTCTGCAAACTACCATCAAAAGCATCATCACTTGAATATGATGACGGGCCATTGTCCCCTGGCCGCTGGATGCAAATTTTAGTGAACATGTGCTTCATGATTCGTGATATTTCGCATAGAATCGATGTATCTCACCTGCCATTCCAAATTTCTTCGTTCCTTGTCCCCTAATCTAGGTAAAGCATGACTAATAACCCAGCAACTGGGTGAAATTGAATCTCAACACACGAGAAAAATGTGGCGAGTGGGTTCCCTTAGATCCTACCTTCTTTGCCCCGGGGACTATCCGTTGGGACAATGAGGAGTAGCTGGATGCCCCCAGGAGGATCACACTCTGAACGGCCAAAAAAGAAACAGAGCCGAAACAGAGTCAAACCAAAAAAACAGAGCTGAAACAGAGTCAAACCAAAATAAACATACAGACATTATACGCATCTGTCTCAACAAGTGTTGAGCTGCCAATGGGGTAAGTTTCAAGCAAAAACATGGACAAAAAACACAATCCCGTTCGAAGGGAATACCCACATAAGTGTTAAGCTGCCTGATGAAGCTGGAGAAATTGGAGTGCTTGAAGTATCGGGGCAGGAGCTGCTTCGAGAACTCGTGCGGATCCCAAACCACGAAGCTGTCCCGGCTGGAACTCCACGACAGCACCGTGTCCGTACTCGGGTCCGACACCATCTCGTACGTCTTCCTCAGGAAGGGCGCCGGCTTCACCTCCCCCAGCCCCTGCATCGATCTCGCCACTTCGTCCTCCGCAGCCCGCAACGAACACGACACCGATCTGGTGGCAGCGTCCCCTGGATCAGCAATGATCGCCACCTCCTCATCTTCCTCCTCCTCTTCCTCTTCGATCTTCACCACCTGCGCGGCCAGAGCCGAATGCGGTTCGGGCCGGGTCGGGCACGAACGCAAGAGCGGCCCGGCATCAATTCCGCCGTCGCCGATGGCTAATTTTGGGGACGGAACCGAATGGGGAAGTGACCCTAGGTCGCCGGGGTCACCACCGCCAACAGCAGCAACGGACGCGATCACTTCTCGCGATCTCGCGACAGGTTCCGCCTTCTCTAGCTGAACACTCGACTCTCGAAAGAGGGTGTCGAAAAACGACGCGCGCGGTTCATCGGTACGGCCGCCTCCGGGGGCCGCCGTCGTCATTTTGACCTCGAGCTCGAGGTCCCAAGGCGGAGATGGCATGGGAGAATTTCGAGCGAATGAATGTACATGGCGGGCGAATCTCCTAATGAGAAAGCGACGGAGACAGGCCTCGAGACTGTCGAGTGTGTGAGTGACACGGGGGTAACGATTACGGACCGTTGGATCTGAGACAGGATGCACCTTGTACGAGGAGGGGGTGCCTTTTCGTCTTGTCGGAGGGTCCCGTGCGGGAGTGCCACGTTTCGATGTGCTGCTTGTCTATCTAAGCAAATTTTAATTTGGCTTGTGTGAACGCCGTTTTCATAGTCCATGGCCTACAATGCATCGACCAGCGAATTGGGACTGCCGGGATAGCGATGCTTTGCATAATTTTCCATGGCCTCCATCGGAAAAATATTGAGCTAGATGTACCATTTATATAAATGTCAAAACATATTGTTCGTGTTTGTGTTAACACGTTTTTAAATAATATTCATTTTAAAAAAAATAATCATATACGTCATGGAAAGAATTTCAAATCTTTTCTTATCTAGCAATTAGAGCTTTTTATAATATTGGGAAAAAGAAAAGGACGAATGCCTTAAAAGTATTCACAAAGTATATTCTTTTATTATTGTCATAAGACTTTTTGATAGAAATATTTATTATCGTTTGGTAGGGATTAATGCAGGAAAAACATGTCGGGAAGCCAAATGTAACAAAGTTTTGTGTAAAAACTAAATGTTGAATTACAAGGATTCCGTGTCAAAAACTGTGAAACAGAATTTATTACAGGTATAACAATGAGGAATTTGCGAACCTTGGCATTTAAGGTTAATACCACGCAATATTTTAGGATTTCATGCAAAATATTTAGAAGAACTACTCATTTTCCAATCACAAAATTCAATAGTTACTGTCATCAACAAGAGAAAGATAATATTATCTAATCAATTCTTATCTTATTGCCAAGGCATAAATAACTTCCTTTGGTTACTCATCTATTTTTAGATCCCTAATTTGGGTTTCCTCTCTATGAAAGTATTTCATATCACTTGTTAATGGAGTTTCAATAGACGCCATACTTGTGTTTGTTCACCAACCAATTTTAATTTTTTAGGTTGAAATTTCTAATGCAGTGTTAGAGGCGGGTTCTGCTTCCATTTATTTTATTTGTACAAGTATCCCAGTGCTTGCCCATGGAGTTTAATGCACGTGCGTATTCACATTGCGGCGTATTTTTTATTGGTATAAACTTTCGAACGAAGCTTTTTTTTTTTTTTTTTTTTTTTTGAAGCTGTCTACTGCATCATCCGATGTCAAAATGAATGACAAATGTTGGGTTGCTGAACTTTTATGAGTGCGTTTGGGATCTTCTTTGGAAAGGGACTTTGAGTGTCCAAAGTCCATTTGGTCAAATATTGGGTTTTTGGTAAAAATTTTAAAACCCTTATTGAGAGAATGCTAACCTTTGAAGGCTGAAAGCCCAAGATAGGTCCAGGCTGCCTTGGGCTTTTAGCATTTTCAGAAGCCCCACGAGTTCTCGTTCATCTCTTCTCCAATGGTGTGGTTGCGTGTGGCTAGTCAGGGACGAGTTGGAGAGAGGCCGGCGAGGTTGTAGCTGAGGCTGGTGACCGTCACCATCTTGTCGCGCGACCCCCGTGAAGGGCTACTTGAGGTCACGCTACCTTAGGCGTGACCCAAATTTGGGTTGTTGGAGGTCGCGTAACCTCGTTGCGACTAGATCCGTCGCCGGAGGTCACATGACCTCAAGCGCGACCCATATCTAGGTCACGATAAGGTCGCGTGACCTTTGTGAAGGGCTACCAGGGGTCGCTTGACCCCAGGCGGCCCTCACCGGTTGTCTTCCGGGGTTGCCTGAGGTTGTCGGCTAACTTTTTTATTTTTCTTTTGACAGATTTTCTTTTTTAAAATCACAAAAGTCCTTTGTAAATATAATCTCAAAATACTATTTTATTCAAAGGTATTTCATAATGAACTTTCAAATTACAATTCAACAAACACAATTTACATTTTGGAAAACCCCTTTAACTTAAAGTCATTTTCTATTTTCCCAAAAGTTTTCTTTAAAATTCCAACTAAATGCACCCTATGTGGTATGATGAAAGAGAGCGAGTGAGGGGGAGACGCATGAAGACGGGAGGTAAGTTTGCCCAGTGAGCGAGTTCAAGAGGGTGCATTCGCGGGAGAACTAAAAGACGGAAAAACCACAAAGGTTTTGGGGAAAGGAATAGTTGCAAAAGTTGTTTCTTTTACTTTGAACTTTGCCAAGATTTTGGGAGAAGGGAGATGGACAGCTGCGCAGCGGTACAGGTTTCGATATTTTGATTATCACTGTAAACGTGTGTTATTGACACGTGGACCAATCATTGGTTACTTTCGTTGCCATCTCGATCTTGTCTTTACCTAACTCGCATTCTTGCTTGGACATGACAACCGACAGCCTTGTAGTACTGTGGTTTCTCATATGGTCATCGCGCTTGCTTAAGACACATGAGCAATCGTACTAAAGGTGAATTGGAAACAAGCCCAAAGCAAACGCTACTATATGTAGTTGAACCGATTGCAAAGCCCATCCTTCATTCTCATGATGTTTAGTAGTCGCTGATCTATCTTGAGGCCAAGATTAGAAAGGTGCAAAAAGCATAGAAAGAGTGACTAAGGGTTTGTTTGATAACTGGCCAAACAACATTTGACTTTATTCTTTTGTTCTTTGAAAAAAAAAAAAAAAGAACAAAAATTCATTTGGTAGCTTTTTTGTTCTTGAGAATAGATTTGAAACAGAATTAAAAAATAAAAAAAAGTTGATTCTTTGTTTCCAAGAACAACTTCATAATCAAGAGCATTTTTTTTTTTCTTCTTCTCCTTCTTCTTTTCGCCGATCGCAAGCTCTTGGTGAGACTTAGCCTTGTTGATTGAGCCTCGTTGGTGGCTGGGCAAGGCTCAATCTTATTGGGCTACTGCAAGATTGGCGTCACCTGGCCATGTTGAGGCCAACCTCGCGATGGCTCGGCGAGGCTCTTCATCGGTGGTTGGGTGAGCTCAACCTTGCCAAATTTGAGTGAGGCCGAGTGTCGCCCAGCCAAGGCAAGGCTTGAGCTAATGAGACTTGGCCTCGCCGGGGGTTGGCGACGCTCCGGTGAAGTTGCCAACTCTCGTCTAGCCGATCGTCGGCCATGGTCGAGGCCGGCGACCGGCTAAAGGAAGAAGAGGAAGAAGAGGAAAAATAAAAATGAAAATATTATTAAAAAATTAAAATAAATTCTAAGTTACAAAAGAATTTGAGGGTCATACTAAATGGATTTCTATTCAGGGAATAGAAAATTTGGAAATTAAATGCCTTCAAATGCTCAAAAACTCATTTAAGAAACAAAATCAGAAAAAAAAAAAAAAAAAACAATTTCAGAGCAAAAATTGTTCCTGGGAATAGAATTATTATCAAACAGATCCTAAGTGTTTTTATAACTAAAATATCATAACCTCATAGTACCAAAATCGTGCAATTTCTAGCAGAAAGATTGGGCTAATTTGGAAATTCTTATTTTCTGTATAGCCCTTCTTTGTTCTTTGGGTTCTCTTTCTTAAGCCTGGTCATGAAGTGAATATTGACCGGACAAGAACATCCCTGAACTATCTTCGTGAGGAAAAGATGGAAGATAATCACATAATCAAAGGGTAAAGGAAAACACAACAAGATGATCACAAAATCTGAATGCAAAGAAAAACACAGGAGCAAGTTCATTTTCGCTATGAGAAAATACATAGTTAAAGCCACTCGAAAAGGTATTAATATAACCCCCCACCTAAGTCACAAGAAAGCTAAATTCAATACATATTGATTAGGAGTCCGAAAATCTTTCCTTCCTTTTGAGGCTTCAAACATGAGAACTTATAAGCTTCGTATTCAAATTTAGAAAATCAACGCTTCTGTCATCTGTGTCATCTAGTTGATTACCTTGTTTGTACACAAGATGCACCCAATAGTTTCTTAGGATGTGAGTAATAATGATACAAAATTTCTCCCTCTCGAGCGTTGGCAAACGATAGTGGTTGGCACCAATGACTGACAGAAGGGTGAGCTGCAGTGGATGGTGGGCGGTGAATGGCAAGCAAGCAGTGGGTGGTAGCTAGTTGGTAGCAAGGGTAAATGATGAGAAGAGCTTTTATTTCTCGAATGCGAGGGGTGGTCTAAAGGTTGGTACACCAACAATAGAATCAGTCCATGAGTCGATTCAATGATCGCTTATGAGTCAGCTAGTTGATTGGGAAAGGTGATTAAGGATTAGAAATATGCTCGACTAGAGTATTCGATCATGGAAAGATAGCTTGACCATAAGGATCAATGTGGGATGACCGCACGTCGTCATAGATCGACTAGCGGACGGTTATAGATCGATTTGGCTTGACTGTATGTGATCAATTGTGGGTGGTTCTGCACAATCACTATGCCAATTATGAATGACCCTAAACTAGTTTTGTACAACAGTGTACCAAGGTAAGTCGATTGATTCTGCATGATTACATGACAACCGAGGGTCACCCATGAATTGACTAGGTTCAAAAATAGATTGGTTTCGAATCAACCATGGGTTACACGTAGGACCCTAGAGAGGTGCCAGATCCGGTCCAAGTTTGGCTGCGCAAGCGACGCTCCAAGGCTGCTCAATCCATGTAGGCCACGTTAGGGCCACTTTTGATCAAAATTTAGCCGCAAGCCTTGGTTCGATTATGGATGTTGATCATGGGTAATTTCAAGATATTCTTGTTCTGTTACGATGATATTTAGCTAGTTCTCATAGTTGTCTTTTGTCCTATTGAATTTGGGTCAATTAAAAGTGAGCAATTATTGGAGGAAAGAAGGAGAGACACATGCCTAAAGGGAGAAGAACTTGGGGAATAAGTTGTCTTGCTTAGAACAAACTTCATCATTAGTTTTGGAAGCTTGTCTAGTAATACATTGAATGAGTTATTGCTTATGTGCCCCAATTAGGACTTAGGGCATGATTGCCCTAATATGAGACTTGCTCATCAAGTTGACCATTAGATAAGCTTCTTGAATGCAAGATAAGTGAGAGACCAATTTTGAGGGTTCTTGAAGAGGGGGAGGCGCCACTTTGGAGGGGAAAGGGGAGAGCAAACTTTGTTAGCCATCTAGTTAGTCCGACTAAGCTTATGTGTTCCTAGATGGAGGCAATGTTTAACCTATCTTGAGACTTGGAGGATAAGTTAGCCAAGGTTAATCCTTAACATGACACTTGGATGAATAAGAGGCAATTTTGCAAATCAAGCCTAGAAGAGTCATCATTAGTCATAATTACAAATTCAATAATTGAGCTCCTAGATGGAGGCAATGTTTAACCTATCTTGAGACTTGGAGGATAAGTTAGCCAAGATTAATCCTTAACATGACACTTGGATGAATAAGAGGCAATTTTGCAAATCAAGCCTAGAAGAGTCATCATTAGTCATAATTACAAATTCAATAATTGAGCTTCTTTTATATGAGCCTAGGATAACTACTCTCTCTCTCTCTCTCTCTCTCTCTCTCTCTCTCTCTCGTTCCCTAAGCTCACCATCTCTTTCTGTCTCTCTCTCTCTCTCCCCTTCACCTGCCTTTTCTCTCTTGGTCTTCTCTCCGGCCGCTGCCATAAGCCATTGCCATTGCCGCTTGCCGTTGTCGTCGCTTGCTGCCGATGCCATGAGCTGTCATGAGCTGCTTGCCATTCACCACCTTCACCACTGTTGTTGTTTCTCGTTTCGGTTTTGTAAGTAGATCCCCTAATCGTTGGATAGAGTGTTGTGTTGTGTGGTTCAGACATGGGTTCTACTCTTGTTTGCACTTATTTGAGTAGGATGTTTTTTTATTCTCGTAAAGTGGGCTTATTTGCAATTTTGTATGATTTGCTCATGTGTTTAGAAGCACGCCCCAAGCTATGGTGGGTTTCGCTCGGTTCGGATCAATGTTGAGGCATATTGGAACGAATCTCGCTTAGTGGGTCGATATTGAGGCATATCGATCCAAGCCATTGCTTAGTGTAGGTCGGCACCTTGACCGGTCGGTTTGGGCCACGAACCTCGTGCCATGCCTGGCGCGACATACGGTTTTTTATAAGTAGATCCCCTAATTGTTGGATAGGGTGTTGTGTTGTGTAGTTCAGACATGAGGTCTATTCTTGTCGTGCTTGTAGGAGTTCACTATTGCTTGCTTATTGTTGCTTGAACTCACGTAGGTTGCTCGTGTACTAATTTGTATGGTTTGCCCATGTTATTGCTTACGTACGAGGTTCAGAAATGAGTCAGGTTTGTCTCACATGCTTGTTGTGCTTGCGAGGGGATGTTATTGTTTATTGACATGGTTGGCTCATATATTATTGTCTATGCTTGAAAGCACGCCCCGAGTTTTGGAAAGAGGTCTCGTTGGTCTTGAACGTGCGTGGAACATGCGATGGACTTGGGTCTCTCTTGGTTCAACATTATTGAGACATAACGTTTCCAAATCAAGTTTGGCCTAGGTTAGTGCTCAAATGTATCAGACCAAGCCATGGTTCTTAACTCATGCTCGGCATATTTTTACAATACAGTCTCGGTAAGTCATAACACACACTTTGCAAGGCACGCCTTTGAGGCCTATTGCATTTGCTTATGCTAAAGATAAGAACCAGTTTGTGTGCTTGCTTATACATATGATCACACGAGGGACTAAGTGAAAGTTAGCAAAATAACGCTAAAAAAATCAAATATATATAAATGCTAAAAAAATTAAATATATTTTTGTCTTTTTTTAAAAAAAATATTTATATATTTGAATTTTTAGCATTATTGTCAAAATTTATATTTAAAAAGTTGCATAAATGATTTTTATCAAATTTTAAAAAAATAAAATTAAAAAATTCCGACGAAGGGTTTAGTCTTTTTTTTTTATAAAAAAAATACATACATACATATATATATATATATATATATATATATATATGTATTTGATTTCTTAGCATTATTTTCAAATTTATATTTAAAAAGTCGCATACATTATTTTTTCAAATATGAAAAAATAAAAATTAAAAAAAATTTGACGAAGGATTTGATCTTTTTTTAATATATATATATATATTATTTTTTAGTATTATTGTCAAAATTTATATTTAAAAAGTTGCATAGATTAATTTTTCAATTTTGAACAAATAAAAATTAAAAAATATCCATGAAGGATTTGGCCTTTTAAAAAAAAAAAAAAATCATATGTATGTATTTGATTGTTTTTAGCATTATTGTGAAAATTTATATTGTGACATTATGAAATTTCAGTCCTGTTTTCAATTAAATAAATTGGGCCTTTCATCGACACGCCTATAGTGCTATTCTCTGAGCTGATCACTCATGAGATAGTTAGACTATCTAAGGAAACCATTAAGGAATTTTAATGCAATGGACTTAAGAATTCGACCAGGAATCAACTACTCGACCGTGCTCATCTATAGAGATCATTACGACACAATTAAAAATCGATCAGAGAATGGAGATAGGTCGATTCAACTGAGATATGAGATTAAGTATAGGTGATTCCACCAAATTGCAAAATTCTCATCGATCGGCACTAGACTAATTTTTCTGTCGTTTTGGTACCCTGAGTCCGTATTTGAAGCCTCAAGATTTTCACGACAACCAAGAGTCGCCAATGTGTCGAAGAGGTACATTATGACTCGAAAATAATCAATCACGGGCCAATTGCACCAAAAATTTCTAAAAGTTACCTGGTAGGTTAGGTCACGCTAAAATCGCGTTAGATTGAAATTAACCGCGAATTTGAATATGATTTTCTGTCATGTCAAGAGTTATTTTAGGAACGTCAACTCATCCTCCGAAAATTTTTCTGCAAACCGAGATTTTTGGCGGAATTTCAAGATAGGGCCGTTTTTTACTGGAAAATTCAGGGGACCTTTTTTATTGCGTTTTTGGGATATCAGTTGGTTCTATAGGCGAGGAAAAATGTTAATTTGATCATGAGCACCTTGGTTGAATTTATGGGAGCCGAATTGAATCAATTCAAGAGAGAATTGAAGTGGATTAGGGGGAATTAGCTTCAAAATTCGTAGCCCCCTGGTCCCTGAACTTTTAGACCACTTCAATGGCTTCTAAAGGAAGCTTTGTGGCTGGACATTTGCTAAGGAAGCCAGCCAGCCATGGCGGGGCCTCTTCAAGGAGACAAAGGGATAGAGTAGAAGAGGAGTGGCCCCCTCCAAAGCCAACAGGCCATCTTCTTCCTCTCTGCTCTTACTTTCTCCATTTTAGTCACCTTGGAGCTCTGAAATTTGCAGAGAACAGACCAAAACCCCCTGCCGTCGCAACCACTCACCAAGCCACCAGACCGTCGTTTCTGCCCGTTACACCCAGCTGCGAGCCTGCCTGCTCGTCGCACGTCCTTCCACGGTCCCACCTGCGTTCGAGCCTCCTGCTCACGTCCCCTACCATTCCGAGCCTCCTCAGGCCACCGACGAAGCCGTGCCACCACCGTTCAGCCACCAGAGTCACTCGCCTAGGCCGCAGCAGCTTCGCCGGTCCTGTCTTGCCGAACCAGCCGCTCGGTTCTGTCCCTTGGCCCACCGTCCAGGATTCGAAACCCAGCAAGTCCCGTGGGCTTCAAGCCCGTTTCCAAGCCTTTCCTGGCCTCGCTTGGTGTTGCCGCTTTGGAGTTTGTCGTTCATCTCCGCCTTGCCGTCGCCGTGAACTTATCGAATTTCAAAACCAGTGAATTTACTCACTAATCTCCACTTAGGGAGTTAATTATGCTTAAGGGTTGATTAGTTTAGATTAAACTTGGATTATGTGGTTAGTTAGAACGGATTAGCAATTTAATTACTCGTTATTGCATGTTAGGTAGTTAGAGTAGTGTAATTAGCAAGTAGATAGGTCTTATTATTTATCTAGATAGGTTCGGAAATTTTCCGTGCCCGTTTCGGTATTTAATTAGGTTTTTCCGGCCTAAGTTTGCATTTATGGCATTTATTTGTATTTATTTAATTATTTTTTGTATTTATTTAATTATTTAAAATTTAAGGAAATTATACCGGGATAGCCGGTGACCGGAATTTCGTGCTGATTGCATTGGTGTGGTTGGTTTATTTAATTGGATGCTAATTTGTGTTATTTGAGTGATATTTGTAATTTTGGGAACTTATCCCAAAATTAAGTAATTTAAGTATTTAATCGGGAAACATCGAGCGTTGGTTTATAATGCAAAAAATATCTTTGTGGACTATATTAAATGGTGAGATTTTTAAAAAGAAAAATATGGTATTTTGGCTAAGGCCGACCATGTACCCACACGTAATTATTTTTACCGTGTATCATAAAAACGGTGAATTGTCAATTGATGAGATCAGTATAATATATCAGTCTGCGGGCCTCGATATATCAGCTTAAGGTGAGCAGTATATTTTAGCAGCTTTGGTGAGCATATTAAGTACCGCACAGCTTTGGTGAGCATTATCGGTATACTATATCAGCTGGTGAGTCTTGATATATCAGCTTAGGATGAGCAGTATACTTTATCAGCTTTTCGTGAGCTATATTATTTATTAACTTTTGGTGAGCTATACTATGTATCTTCAGCTTAGGGTGAGCAGATCTTGATGAGATCGAATTTTATAGATAGTATTGAATGGGTTCACTGAGAGATGATATTGATGGTATGGAATCGATTGGATCGATTGGATTGATTGACTCGATTTGATTTGAGATTTGATTCAAATTGGAGTGATTCGTTGAATATATGAATCGTACTGACTTGCAATAAGGAACTAAGGCAAAGGTAAGTCCTTTGTCTTGTGTGTGCCTAGATAGCCTTTAGGCGTATTTTCTTCTTAGTCGGAGGTTAGGGGGTGAACTTGCTGAGACGTTGTCTCACCCCGTCGTGGGCTAACATTTACAGGTCCTTAGATGGCTGTACCTCTCGAGCGTTTTGATCAGCCGAAGAAGGTCACCAAACAGGTCTCTTATATTTCGCTTCATGGGGACCCAAGAGGATGGGTTTACGAATTCATGAGATCTGTTGTCTGGGTTGATGCGGGTCTATCTTGGATGGTACCCCATCAATACAGATCGTGGTATCATTGTGAGCGAAATAGACTCAAAGAAGGTCCCCTACCGGAATCTGAGGTCCCTATGTCGGTGCTGGAGGTTGCTTTTGGAAAAGGCACGACAGACCCTCCAAGTGGAGCAGTGGTAGATCCGAAGTCCCAAAAAAAAAAATACATATATATATATATATATGTGTGTGTGTGTGTGTGTGTGTGTGTGTGTGTGTGTGTGTATTTGATTTTTAGTATTATTGTCTGTCATCAATGGATTTTGGGACGATGCCCGATGGATTATAGGAGGCGTGATCATGTACTGATTAACAATATGAACAACATGGGCAATGTTAGGTTGAGTAAAACCAAGACATATATAAGACCGACAATCAACTGTTGATAGAGTGTAGGATTATAAAGAGGAGTCTCATTGTTGGCATCAAACTTGGATTTTGTCTCAATAAGAGCTGTAGCGACTTTGTTGTCATTAAGTTTGGCTTCATAAAAAAATCAGCAGCATATTTTGCTTGTGACATATAATAACTAGAGAAATTCAAATTAACCCCATGCCTAAAAAGTAGCTGAGTCATCTAGGGATGATCGGTTCCAAGGTGGGATAGTTCCAAAGTTGGAACCTAGAACATGCTATGTTATAATCGGTTCTCAATTTTTGGATCTTGGAGCCTATTCCATTTGCTTGGAGCCGCATCTAGAACCCCCCTTGTTTTTCGGGTTCAATTCCAAAGTCCATCCGAAAGCCTATTTTTTTCATTCCTTTTTTTTTGGTTCTTTTTTTTTTTTTTACACCAAAATCACATGAGGTTATTGGCAACAAAATAGTTTAAAGTAAAAGATGAACAACAAAAATCCCTATTTGCAAGAAAAATAATATATAAAATGAACACGTAGTCATGTATGAAACATAAATTTAGGGGAAGGGGAAAGACTAACAAGGAGTTCCGAAGAAGGACAAATGACGAATGAGTACATATATTAGAATTTAAGAGAAAAAATTAGGGTTTTAGCTTTTTAACTTATAAAACTAATTTCGAAACTAGTTTCAAAGCAGGGTGGTTTGGTTCAACTCCTGGATAAGTATTTACTTAGAACCAATTCCCAGACCAGTTTTAACTGGTTCCAAAAATTTAGAATCTATTCCTAGACCGGTTTCAACAGGAATCGGATCTTGGACTTGTTTTTTGGCGGTCCAATCTGATCTAGTTGCACACTCCTAATTATAATTAAAAATGTGAAAGTAAGCTCGCTCTTTTATGCAATTTGTATTTTCTTGGACTTTTCGCTACAAATCTGTTGTGCATCTTGTCAAATGAAATGACGGGACTTTGGAGTTATTCATATTGTTAGAGACTAGGGAGAAGATTAGTTCTCTTAAAAGATTCACTTGGAAAGTTAAGAATGCACTTATTTCATGAAAGATAAATTATTTAAAAAATCTTTTTTAAAAAGATAATAACTGTTTGTTGCTTGAAAAAAAATGAATGAATGTTAAATATTCTCTTCATTCATGAAAACATTTTAATATAAATTATAGTCGATAATGAAAATATTTTATTGACTAATTATTTCAATCAATATGAACAATCACTTTTAGAAAAATACTTTCAAATAATTCATTTTTTAGATAAATGATTCTAAGAATCATGATGAAAATCAATAGAAAAAACTTTATATAAACCAATGTCATATCGGAATTTAACACTCTTTTGAAGGATTAAAACTTCAATGCTAAAGCATATGCCCTTCATCCAATAAACTCCTTTAGCTTCTAGTTGAATGATTACTACCATTGACTAAGCAATGTTGTCATGAAAAAGTTTCAATCACGATGTACCATCAATCAACTGAAAAAAAATTCAACTTCTCCTTTCTTGACATGTGGAAGCTGATGAGGCTAGAAAGTATCATTTAGAGGAGGGCTAAATAGGTTAATATATAAAATTTTGACAATTTAAAGCGGATAAGAATGAGTTAAGATTAAAATCTGAACCAAGGTTAGATTTTGGAATAAGGTCTAGAATCTGATATGCAGTAAAATAGACTTTAGATGCATCCAACGAGTGTGCACTAGATTATAGTAATAAACAATAAGAGTTAAGGGAAGAGAGAAATTGCACACAAGGTTTATAATGGTTCAATTTAAAATCAAGCCCACGTTCACTTTTTTACATTGACAGCCTATTGGCTAGATTTTACTAGATAATCAATAAAAAATTACAATATTGACGGTATGCATTTAATGATAAATCACACTAACTCACTTAGTAACTCTTTTTGTATTTCTCTACACGATCACAAAATTGAATCTCTCAAAAGATAAATGTATAATTGAAGTTCACTAAGACTTTTGAATTCTAGATTCTAGGTCTCGTCTCTTACATGCTTCTTGGCACCTTGGTCTCCTTATATACTCCTCTACTTCCAAATTGGCCATTGGATTGTCTCCAGAGGATCATCTTCCTATCTACCATTGGGCAAATCTGTATCAAGAAGATTGGATGGTCGGTGAGTGATAAAACTTAAATCCCACTTGATTTTGGTTGTCCATATGACCAGAGTTTTAGTTTTCATAAGTAGAGATTCTCCATCTAGACAGAATGTGTCTTGGGATTGATTTTTCAATCGAATAAGATTGAGTCAATCAAACCTTTCTAGGTGTGAAATCCAAACTAGATCACCAGCCGCTATTCATCCTGAACTGGTCACGTTCTGGATTTTGGTAGACTTTTGAAACGTGAGAGATCTCTAAGAATTAAATTAGCATATTTTATCAAATTCCACAATCTTGATTCATTTTCTTCATACATAGCTTACCCATCATGACTTTTTTTTTTTTCGATCAGAATAACGTTGTTTACGAGACCCATTTATGTTGTATTTCCACATCGAATCCTCGTCACGCCTATCATCCAACTTGTTTGAGATTTTTATGACATGTAAACTAATTTGGAGTGTATGCGATATGAGTGTATCGGTTTGAATTTTTTTAAGACAAAAAAAGTAATTGGAGAAGGATGGGGCAAGATGTACATACAGTATGGGGTCATTAACCATTAAACTGAAATTGAACTTTGGCACTATGAACGGCTTCTCTTATACATAACTGGTTACAAAAAGAGAGAAAAGAAAAAGAAAAGCTTAGTGCAAACTAAGAGAAAAGAACCCAGAGAGCTCTGTTACAATGGAGACAAAGGAAGAAACCTCAACATATATAATAAGTATTGAGCATTTACCATTGACAAATGAGTTCATTGGCTGGATTCAGTCACTTCACTTCAGATACTCTCTCCGACTATGCAAAGGCTGCATTCTGTGACCTGGATCACAAAAGATAGCAGCAGCATATAACAGTAAGAACAGAGCTGGAGCAGCATGGAAATTTTTAGGGCGTCAGTCCTGCTGCTTGCTTCTCCAGCCCACTTGTGTACTCACTCCAACCACACGACTTCTCAGTCAGACCCTCCAGCTCAAGATAGATTCCTGGGTCATCCATCGCATCGTTGCCCACGACCATGTTGTCTCTGACGAGTTTCTCCGACATCTCATGGAAAACCGAAGGCAAATCTGACGGACTATCTCCGGCCATCTGATCGGGTGTCTGACCCTGCATAACCCTGAAATCCGCACCACCCATTGGAGGAGGCCAGAGGTTGTGCATCCGAACAGTCTCAAGCTCCACTTGAAACATTATTTGACTGAGACTCCATCTGTGCTGAATCATCATCGATTCTCAGGCACTCAAAATTCGGGTTTTGAATCTTGTGAACCGTTACTTCGAGCAAGCATTTGGTGGCTTTGTTATCGGGACCAATCAAAATTTGCTCTTCTTGCTCGATTCACAAGCCTCTGATTCTCTTTTCCGCCTCCTCTCTTGGATTACATGCTGGACAAAGTTCGGTCTTTTGGCTGCTTTGGAGAGGAAGATGAGCATCCGCTGATACCTACTCTTGGCGTAGCGAATCGCTCGGCGACCCGGTTGATCTCATGCTGCGAGTGCTCCCACTCTTCTCTTAGTTTCAGGATCTCGGCCTTCAACACTCCCTGGTCTTTCTTGAGCATTTCAAGTTCAGCTTTCTTTCCAACCTCCGGGTAATCAGAAGCAACAGTACAACTTGATGTTTTCGTATGATCGCTGAGTTTGTGTCTCCTCCTTATGTTCTTCGGCAAGTGCTTCTTCCCTTCCTGAAAACCTTGGTTTGCATGTAAGAGTTTTCTTAATGTGGACTAAATTAATTGATATTGTAATTTACTGTTTTTACGGTTACCGTAAAACAGGGTTGGTCTAAGGTGAGATAGAAGGTTTCTTAATTAGTCTAATATGGGCTGGCTAGTATGGGCCGAGTTGAGCCTAGCCCGTAATGAGAGGGCCTGGCTGGAAACTCTATAAATAGTGTTCAAGTCTCTCCTCTAACCCTAATTCTCACATGTATCCTCACCTAAGGGGCGTTTACCTAACACTAAACATGAGGGGGGCAGCCTCATTGAGCCAGTGATACGGATGGCAATAGAGGAGAAGGACTTGATGCGTGGATCCCCTTGATATGTGGGTAATCCTTTTTCTGTTTCCGCTTTATGTTCGATAGATCCCAAAACAGGTGCATTAATCTTTCTACTCAATTATGCATGTTCTTGTTCTGGTTATGGAGATCTTGGGGTTGCGCAATTTGCGTCCAACATGTGGTATCAGAGCAACCATAACCCTAGAACTTGAACGCATAAAGTTTTTGCCCTAATTTGTGATTTTCAAGATTTTTTGTTCAATAAAAATAAAATTAAATCATAAATTCGGACTGGGCTCGACGAGACGAGCAAGACGGTCGGCGGCGCGTCGCCGGAGGAGGCCGCACGCGCCCCCACACGCCGCTTGGGCGTCGAACGCGTGCCGCGCGTGAGATCCACGCGCCACGCACTCAGGCGGCGCGTGGAGCCTCCGTTCGGCGCATGGATGGTGGCGTTAGGTTCGTATGATCATCCTCTACGTCGTGGTGTATTTATTTTACATGTTTGATAATTTTATGGATGTGAAAATACATACGGAACCCTAAATACGTGTATTTTTAGTGATTATTTTTGCGTATTTTTCTTATATTTTCTGTGATTTTGGAAATATAAGTGTTGGGTTACAGGTATGTTATCACATAAACATTATAATGGTGTGATTCATCAATAAAAATTAAACTTTATTGTGAACTGAAGCTGGCTTAATGAGATACAACCATTATGGGATAGTTATTGAGCTATGTATTGATTAACTCTTTTACATACTGGTAATCTTTGAATGATGGACGTCTTAAGAACTCGTGACCTATTGTACTGATTAACATATCTGCTGAATGTGGGTAATGCATGTCAATTAAGTTACTATATATTGTACGCGAACTCATCTGGTCACTTGTTAATGTCTATCAAGTTGAATATTTTTATGATGAAGGAGTATGACAACATTTATGCAGAGCAATAGTATCTACTGTAAAATTTTAGATATTTGGTTCTCTGGTTTGACTCAATTAATAGGCCACTGGTTGATTACAATGATAATTTGTTACTTAAAAAAATTGGCTAATAAATCAGTTGTTGGCCTTGGAGTTATTTTTTGCCTTATGAACTCATGAGCGATAATGGATCATCTGTCAAACTTGTTGATTTGATGTACCATGTATTACTATTGATGTTAATTTGTGAGAGATATTTTAGATCAGCATTCTTTTAATATTGTTCTAGTAATCAGTAATCGGGGTGCATAAGAGATTATTGCTTCTATGTTATGAGAAGTTTTTTGTGTTGCTGTGATCGTTGATCTCATTGGAATCTGTCTTTCAGGTTCGCTATATATATATATATATATATATATATATATATATATATATATATATATATAATAAAGATTTTATTAATGAACAAAGCAATGTAATTAGCATAATATGTGATTTTGGTGATATGCTGCTCCTATCACTAAAGTTAAAATCACATATATATGGTGTATGTGAGGAGTAAAGCTTATATCCCTGGTATGAGAGAATTTCAATGATTCAATTGAGTAGTGACCGCCAAAATGGCAAGCTTGATTGGGTTTGAGAAATTTCGGTCTCGTATGATGATTGGGATGTCTCCTGGTTTAATGCGTAGTCATACTCCCAAAGGAGGTGATTGTGTATTAGTTCATGGAGGGATACATGATAGTGTGGTGGAGGAGTGACTGATTCTAGTGATTCATATGCCCAAAGGTGATGAATTCACGAAAAATTGGAATATATTCGCATAACCGCTATCATGTGGGGAGTGTACAACTGTATGTAATGTATTCTGCCCAAATGTGATTATATGATTATGCGTGTAACTCTCTGGATGTGTACTTGTACGTCAAGTTACACGGTACTCACATGATGCTAATTATATATATTGCTTGTTTTTCAGTCACTTTTTCTGTAATTAATAACTCAATTATTATTGAGGTTTTTACTGCTTCGAATTTTAAGTTGTGGACATATGATTTGTTGCTTGAGAAAAGAGCAATTGAATTTTGTTTATTGTCCATGGAGCGTTCTATTCAGGAACACTTGAAAGGTGGCTTGTCTACTGACTGCACTATTAGCACTGTTATAAGATGATGGAAGCCTTAGTTGCTTGAAATTATGTCTTATCTGATATTAAAATTAGGACACATTTGCAAAGATTGTGTTTAAGTCCTAATGACATATACATCTTGTATATGGTTAAAAGATTGTTTCTAAAAGTTTTCTATTTAAGGAAAATTGATCGAGATAAAGAATAAAATAATTACAATTAGTCTTAAAAGATTGTCAGGCTTAACAGTGGTCGTGAGTATTTTGGCAAGTATGACAATGCGAAATAGCTTAAAGGGTTATTTGTCAAATACTTTGTAAATTCTGGGGTGGTAATTTAATTACTATGCCTGAAAATCCTAACAAGAAGATTTGGCTAAAAGGCATGAAGCACCATAATGAACATGGTGATGAGTATGATTAGTAAGACTAATTTATTCGGTTTTTTGTGGGCTGATATTAAGTGCGTTGCAATTTAGATCCACTCGAAATTATTTTGTATCTTATCTAGATTGTTAAAAGGGTATTGATTTTATGACCCTAAAGAAGGTACAAGAATTATGGAATCACATACTCTAAAGATTCTAAAAATCGACATAATTGTAGAGGATAGTTGCTCTTAGACTATTAAAGATAATAGTATGATGGAGGTTACTGTGTTTTTGTCTTTACCTATTCAGATAATTATGGAATCTCCTGTACTATAGATTAAATTTGTTGAGGTTTAAGGTACTATTCTTGATATTGTTAATAATGAAATTTTTTAAACCTCTCAAGTGCAGAATGAAGTGATTACAGCTTTATTAAGGAGATTTGTTAGGGAAAGACGATCAATTATACCATCAAACTATATAGTCTATTTGTGAGAGCATGATTACAATATCCACTATATGGTTGTTTTAGCAACTTATATAAATGTCGTTTCTTGTTCTCAATTAAGTATGTGATTAGATACCATAAAAGATAATAAAGTTTTCACTCTGAAAGAGGGGTGGATAGTTAACAGTGAAGAAATAAATATTTCTTTATAGTATTTTTAAAGATTTTTTCAGAGTGAATGTGGCATTAATAGTTTATTTTTTGATATGGAGTTACGTCAAATGAATACAAAATCTATATAGTGCAACTAGATGATTTTGCAGCAGATTCAAGTAAACTTGTGTGCAGACTGAAAAGTCTTATTCATAATTTTAAGCAAGTTTCCAGACAATATTATTAAAGTTTCATAATGTTGTTATTTTGTTTAATTGGGAATAAAGTAATTCAATATACTGCAAAGTCAATGGGAAGAAATTTATTTTTCTCATACTCAGTGAACATGATATTTTGCTTACAAGTAGTAACTCTGAGGTATCTTTTGTCCTTTGCACCGAGGTCCGTAAGGATTGTTTTTTGCCATATTATATTAGATTTATTTCGAAGGACATTTGCTGATCGTATATTGGAAATATTTAATATACATCATTGCAAGCTAGGAATTGCTCCTG
Organism: Eucalyptus decipiens; assembly: GCA_014182575.1. NCBI lineage: Eukaryota > Viridiplantae > Streptophyta > Magnoliopsida > Myrtales > Myrtaceae > Eucalyptus > Eucalyptus decipiens. Next base: position 54,439,080 of record CM024611.1, read on the forward strand.
TTGTTAAGGGTGATGGACTGAATCTATCACATTGTCCTTATTTAGATATTGAGAAAATCTAATTAAATGGTGTACCTTGTATCAGTGCACTTAAAAGTATAATGTATGCTCGAATTTGTACTAGACTAAATATCGTCTTTGTGACGGGACTTCTAGGAAGATATCAGTCAAATCCAGGACGCGATCACTGGGTTGCTGCCAAGAAGATTTTAAGGTACTTAAATAAGACTAGAGATTATATGCTAATTTACAGACATGTTCAATTCTTGCAGCTAGTAGAGTATTCAGATGTAAACTTTGCTGGCTGTTAGGATGACATAAAATCAATAACAGAATACATATTTATGTTAGCAGGAAGTGCAGTAAATAAAGTTCTATGTTATCTTCTACTATGTAAGCAGTGTTAGTAACATTCTTTTAGGTTGTTACTTGGGTTATTAGGCTCCAGAACCTCATGACGGAGTTGATCGTTTTAACTTTATGGATAGACCCATACGATTGTATTGAGACAATAAGTTTGTAGTATTATTTATTTACTATAAATGTCTCAAGGGGTCTAAATATATGGCAGTCAAAATTTTTGACCATAAAGAAACAGTACGGAAATGTGACGTAAGAATATAACATATTTCCACAGATGATATGGTTGCAGATCCACTAATTAAAGGCCTACGCTCATGTATATTTGAGTGATATGTCGTTAGCATGGGCCTAGAAGCATCATGAGATGCTGTTGTTTAGTGGGAGTTATTTTGGCTTTACTCTGATAAAGGTTTCATCTGTGTTCGTTACACTTTGTAACGATTTGATATGTATCAACTTTTGCATTCAATAAAATATTTTTGAATGTGTTGTTATTATGTTGAATACATATTGATAAAGTCTCAAGGAAGTGTATAAACCTTGAGTGAAGGCTAGGGGCATCCGGGCATCCGGTTATTAGCCTTGTGCATATGTCTTGTGATACATAAAGAAATGTTAACCATAAGGACAAGACATATGTGGGTTCATTGGAACCATAAAGTATTCTCTAGTGGCACAAGTTTTTGTAACATTTAAGGTAAGAGAATGGTGACTGACAAATGGGATCTCTCATAGATGTTATCTATTTGACACACTACCATATTGAATCCATATCAATAAAGTTGAGAGCACTCGTGACCATGCAGTTACCGCCATGGAAGGCTCTATGTGTATACATGCAATTACCGCCATGATTTGGTGTTTAAGACTTTATGGGATAGGATTGACTATTAAGAATTATCTCTGGACCAAATGTGCGCACATACAGTACGGTTTCAATTAATATAGTCCAAGCGGGAGAATGTAAGAGTTTTCCTAATGTGGACTAAATTAATTGATATTGTAATTTACTGTTTTTACGGTTACCGTAAAACATGGTTGGTCTAAGATGAAATAGAAGGTTTCTTAATTAGTCTAATATAGGCTGGCTAGTGTGGGTCGAGTTGAGCCTGGCTCGTAATGAGAGGGACTGGCTGGAAACTCTATAAATAGTGCTCAAGTCTCTCCTCTAACCCTAATTCTCACATGTATCCTCACCTAAGGGGCGTTTACCTAACGCTAAACGTGAGGGGGGCCGCCTCATTGAGCCAGTGATACAGAGGGCAATAGAGAAGAAGGACTTGATGCGTGGATCCCCTTGATATGTGGGTAATCCTTTTTCTGCTTCCGCTTTATGTTCGATAGATCCCAAAACAGGTGCGTTAATCTTTCTACTCAATTATGCATATTCTTGTTCTGGTTATGGAGATCTTGGGGTTGCACAATTTGCGTCCAACATTGCAAACTCCCATCGATCTGTATCGATCTTCCCAAAACCCTGCGACATATCTTGGATCGTGATGCATGTAGAATGGAAGATAGGAGGAAGCTGGGTCGAGGAGTTTGTTTAGTCCCATATAGAAAGAACCCAGGTTACAAAGCATCTCAAGGACAGATCGTTTGCAATGATTCAAACACCGGTACAAAGAATGTATGGACAATCTAATGATTCAATATCAATCCGTCAACTTCATAAATACGAAGACATGAGTGCAGAATTATGCTTTTGGTCTTGCCCAAAAAGAAGAGAAGTGTCAGAAGGCTTTACCAAAACATCGGATAGAAACAAAGCGATGGCCAAGGAATCTCATTTTCAGCTAGAAAGTGCAAAATTGAGCATCAAAACAGTAAAAAGCAAAATATTAACAAGAAAATGCTGTAGTATATTTCTAATCCAAATTAAAATTTACCATTGGAGAAAGCACTCAAATACAAATCCGGTGAAAAGATAAATCCTTAATGGGTATTCTGACGTCATGGTTGACATGGTAGTTTCCGCAAACTACCATCAAAAGCATCATCACTTGAATATGATGATGGGCCATTGTATGTGCCACGAGCAAAACGTCTTGAGTGGAGTCCCTTGGATCCTAGCCTCTTTGCCCCGGGGATTATACCGTTGGTCCAAGAGGATCACACTCTGGACGACATAAAAAGAAACAGAGCCGAAACAGAGTCAAACCAAAAAAACAGAGCTGAAAACAGAGTCAAACCAAAATAAATATGCACAGACATTATACGCATTCATACGAATAGTTTGCTCTCACGTATGGGGAAAGTTTCCAGCAAAAACAAGGACAAAAACAACAATCCCGTTCGAAGGAGTACCCACGTAGGTGTTGAGCTGCCTGATGAAGCTGGAGAAGTTGGAGTGCTTGAAGTATCGAGGCTGGACCTGTTTCGAGAACTCGTGCTGGTCCCACACCACAAAGCTGCCCCGGCTCAAACTCCACGACACCACCGTGTCCACCGTGTCCGTGCTTGGGTCCGACACCATCTCGTATGTCTTCCTCAGGAAGGGCGCTTGCCCTGCCTCCCCAGCCCTTGCATTGGTCTCGCCACTTCGTCCACCGCTGCCTGCAACGAGCACGATGGTGATACGGTGGCAGCCTCCCTGGGATCAGCAATGACCGCCACCTCCTCATCTTCCTCTTCCTCTTCCTCTTCCATCTTTACCACATGTGCAGCCAGAGCGGAATGGGGTTTGGGCCGGGTCAGGCACGAACGCAAGAGCAGCCCGGCATCAATTTCGCCATCGCCAATGGCTATTTTTGGGGATGGAACTGAATGGGAAAGCAACCCTATCTCGCTGAGGTGACCACCGTCAAGAACAGCAATGGACGCGATTTATTCTCGTGATATCACGAAAGGTTCCGCCTTTTCTAGCTCAACACTCGATTCTCGGAAGAAGGTGTCGGAAAATGACGTGCATGGTTCATCGGTACGGCCGCCTCCGGGGCTGCCGTGGTCAATTTGACCTCGTGTACAAGGTCAAAGGCGGAGATGGTATGAGAAATTTTCGAGCGATTCTATTGAGAGAGCGAGGGAGACAGGCCTCGAGACTGTCGAGTGTTTGAGTGACAGGAAGGGGATGGGTATCGGGCTTTATATACGTGGGAAAAAGTCCATAAGTATCGCCACGTCTCTCCTCCTTTTGGCTTCTCCGCAAGGTTTTGAGTTCCTCACTGTACGTGAATAGCAGGATTGAGGATGAACCTGGTACGAGGAGGGAGCGCCCTTTCGCCTGGTCGGTGGGACCCATGCGCGAGTGCTACGTCTCGATCTGCTGCTTGTCCATCTCAGCAACTCCACTTGTCTTGTGTGAACGGCGATTTCATGGTACATGAAATACAATGCATCGACCAGCAAATTGGAACTGCGGGGATAGCGATACTTTGAAAAATATTGAGCTAGATGTACCACGATGAAGTTGCAAACCTAAACATTGAATTACAAGGATTCCTTGTCAAAAAAAGGGGAAAAAGAGAATTTATTAAAAGTATAACAATGGGATAATACCCCACAATATCCTAGGAATGCAAAAATATTTAGAAAAATAATTAATTACTTTTCAAAATAACTCATTTTCCATCATAATGTTCGCTTCTTGCCATTACCATGAGACATGGCATGACGAGAGAAAGATATTATTACCTAATCAATTCTTATCTTATTTCTTTCTCATTAAATACATAAATACTTTTTCTTATTAATTATCTATTATTAGATCCCTTATTTGGCTTTTCTATCTATAAAAGAATCTCATGTCGCTTGTCAATGGAGTTTCAATGGACTTCATACTTTATAGTCATGTCTGTTCATATATCGCTTTAAATTTTTTGAATTGAACTTTATTATATGATGTCAGGATTAAGTTCCACCTCGATTTTATTTCGCTTGCACGAGTATCTCAAAGCTTGTTCGTGGAGCTAAAAGGACATCATATTCCCGTTGTGGCCTGCTTTTTATCAGTTTAAATTTTTGGGCGGGGCTTTTTTCCTTCTAAAACTGTCTATGGCATCGTCCGAGGTTGGGTTGAATGACGAATGTCGGTTGCCAGCGTTGATGTGGTCAGATGGGTCAGATGTAAGAGAGTGAGAGAGAGGGAGAGAGAGAGACAGAGGGAGAGGGGGGGACGTATGAAGACGGGATTACAAGCCGCCCAATAGACGAGCTCAAAGGCGGTGCATTCGCAGGAGCACTAAAAGACAGAAAAGATCCAAAGATCGGGCATGGAATAGTCGAAAAGTAGTTCCCTTTTTCCTTTGATGTTCGCCGAGGTTTTGGGGGAAGGTAGATGGACTGCTGGTACAGGTTTTGATAGCGTAATTATCACTTTAATACGCGTTATCCACACGTGGGCCAATCATCATTTGCTTTTGTTGCCACGTCGATCTGTCTTTCTCTTTTACTTCACTTGCGTTCTTGCCTTGACGTGAGAACCGAAACCGTTGGAAAAAACTATGATCACTTGCACTTGGTCAAGCTTTCTTAAAACACACGAGCAATCATGCTTAAGGTGAATTGGAGACAAAGCTCAAAGCAAACCCTAATATATCATGACCTCGCAGAACCAAAATCGTGCAATTTCCGGCAGAATGATTGGACCAATTTGGAAATTCCAGTTCTCCGTTCAAAGCTCTCCTCTGCTCTTTGGGTTCTCTTTCTTGAGTTTGGCTGTGGCGTGATACGAGTCAGCAAGAAATTTAAAAATATTGACTAGACAGGAACATCTTGGCACTTTCTTCGTGTGGAAATGATGGAAGCAAGCTTATTTTCCTTACGAGGAAACACTCAGTCAAAGCCACTCGAAAGGGTTTTAATATAACCCACAACCTAAATTACAAGAAAGCTAATTTCAAAGAATAGCGTACCAATTGGGAGTCTGAAAATCTTTCCTTCCTTTTGTGGCTTCAAACATGAGTATTTGTAAGGTTCATGTTCGAATTCAGAGGATCAATGATGTCCTCGTTCTTTGCATCACTTGGTTGCTTACTGTGTTTGCACACCATTGCACCCCAAAGATTCCAACATTCCCGTCTGATGCTTGAAATGTTATTATAGATTGACTGCAATGATTCAGCAATTTTGCAACCAATCCCTACATCATTCGCTGGGAAACTTATAAAATCCATATGTGGTTAGACTCCATTAAGGAAAAACAATTTATGCAACCATAAGTTTCTTGAGTGTTGACAAATGGCTGGATCTTACATGAAATACTAGCTTTCTTCTGATTAGCTGAACCAACAATAGCACAAAAGGCGAAGCCGGTTACGTTATGACAGTATATTTCAATGTGTTTGGTGCTTTGATGGAACATGTCATTATGTGATATTTAGATAGCACTTCGGTTGTTGCGATAATGACTTTTCCGCTATTACGACACACTCCAATATCTTCTAGTAGCTATTGCAACCATAGTAACTCTGATGTGGTATTAGCAATAGCTTGACATTATTTTTTTGTACTAGAGTGATCGACAATGGTATGTTTTGTGCTAGATCATGAGATAAGTGATTTTTCCAAAAAGAAATAGCAGATCATAGTGGAGCAAAAATATTGAGGATCATTATCAGAATGAGTAGAAAATTGAAGGCCTTGAAATAATTTATTCATGACATATCAAAGAATTCGAAAGATTACAGCAAAATGGGTTGCACAAGGCACGATCATGTATTGACTAACAATGTGAACATTATTAGCAATGTAAGGTTGAGTAAAAGTGAGATATATAAGACTACCAACCGACAGTTAATAGAGCGTATAATTCACAATAGGGGTCTCATATTTGGCATCAAACTTGGCTTTGGTCTCAATAAGAGTTGTAGCAACTTTGTTTGGCTTGGAAAAAAAAAAAAAGTAGCATATTTTGCTTGTCACAAATAATAACTAGATGAATCTGAACTAATCTCATGCCTAAAAGTAGCTAAGTCACTTAGAGGTAATCAGTTTTAGGGTGACTAGGTTCTAGAGCTGGAACCTAAAACCTACCTTGTTATAACCGGTTCCAAATTTTTGGACCTCGGAACCTATCCTATTTGCTTAGAACCTACCATTTTTTGCAGGTTCGACTCCATAGTCTACCCAAGAACTTGCTTTTTTTTTTTTTTTTTTTGTTTTTTGGTTCTTCCTTTTTTTCTCGGCGCCCGCAATTTTTGGTTTTATTAAGCATCTTTTTGATTTTTTTGAAATAAAATATTTATTTATTTAAAATATTATTTTATATTAAAATAATATAAAAACTGACCCAGGTCGGACCCGCGGGTTGGGTCCGACCCGGGCCGGCGATCCGAACGGGGACGGGCCCGCAACGCGGGCCCGACTCGGATTTTTTTTGTCTTTTTTCTTTCCCCCTTTTTTTAACAAGCCCAGCCCAAATAGATCTATTTTCTAAAAAAGGGCCCGGTCCATGTGCGAATGGCCCAAGCTGGCCGAAACCCTACCCGGGTGAGGTGCGCCCGACCCGATTTCGCGACCCGGCTTCTCGCCGCCCCCGTAATTTCCGGAATCCCTACCCGGTTCCCGATCCGGGTCCGACCCGACAACCCGGGGTCGCGACCCGGAAAAACGGGAACCCCAGGGTTTCCGAATCGCGGCGGCGAGGAGGGAGAGGACCGAGGTGCAGCGACGACGACGACGGCAGCGACGGCGGCGACGGCGGCGGCGACGATGGCGGCGACGGCGGCGACGGTAGCGATGACCCGGACTATGGAGAGGGAGATGGCGACGGCGACGGCGGCAAAGACGATACCCGTTCGTGGCAACGGCGCGATGGAGGCGGCGCGGCGGCGAGACCCACGCGAATCCCTTCCCCTCCGGCTTCTATCTCTCTCTCTCCCTTCCCCCTCCGGCGAGGCTCGGATCCGCGGGTTGCAAGTCCTCGGACCCCCCGGTCTCTCGTGGGGTGCCCGAGGCTGCAACTTCGAATCGTCCCCTCTCTCTCTACCCTCTCCTCCGGCGAGCCTCGGATCCTTGGCCGTTCGACCTCGGACCTCCCCTGAAGTCTCTCAGTGGGTTGTCTGAGGTTTACAAGCCCTAGATCCGACTCTCCCTCTCTCTGTGTGTCTGTTCTTCGTCGGGGATGGAGGGCCTATTTATAGGCCGAGGGGTGGCCGGTCGACGGAGCTCGACCGTCGGTTGCCATGGCTTTCGCCGGCCGAACCGGCGTCCCATCCGACGCCAGCTGCCCCCCTGCTCCACGTGCGTCGTCGCTGCTCCTCCTCTCTGCTCCGGCATCGCGCGCGTCCTCTTCTCCGGCGCGTGCTGCTTATCCGGTTGGGGAAGAAGACAAGGGAGGAAGAAGACAAGGAGAAGGGGCCGGGCTTTTAGGGGAAAATGGCTGGGCCCTGGGCCTGCGTGAAAAAGAAAAAGAGGGGGCTGGGCTGGCTTTTTTTTGTTTTCTTTTGTTTTTACTATTTTTTTGTTTTTTTGTTATTTGTTTTGTTTATTATCCGAAAAAAGGAAATATAAAAGAAATTAAAGCCTAATTAATAATCTAATCAAAATTTTAGGTGTCAACAGTTCATCTTTTTTAAAATCATATGAGGTTATGAGCAATAAAATGGTTCAAAGTAAAAGATAAACAACAAAAATCCCATCAACAAAAAACAACAATCTATAAGATGAACACATAGTCACTCACAATTATAAATAATAAAAAGTTCAAACGCATAACATAACACAAAAGTTATGAAACTCTGATTTCCATTCATCCATAAAAATTTAGGGGAAAGGGGAAAGACTGGTAAGGACTTCCAAAGAAGGAAAAATAATGAATGAGTGTTGAGGTTAGAATTTATGGGGAAAAAATTAAGGTTTTAACTTTTCAGCTTATAAAACCAATTCTGAAACAAGTTCCAAAGCAAGGTGGTTTGGTGGTGGGTATTTACTTAGAACCCACTCTCAAATTGGTTCCAACAAGTTCCAATTCTAGGACCTATTTTTGGGCAATTTGGCCTGGCTCTAGTAGAACCGGTCCAATTGCACACTCCTAATTATAATAAAATTTATTTTCATAAATATGAAAGTAAGCTCCCTCTTGTAAGCAATTTGTATTTTCCTAGACTTTTTGCTTCAAATTTATTGCACACCTTTTCAATTGATGTGATGGGACTTGAGAATTATCCACTTCGCCAGAGACCAAGGAGAAGATTAGTTCTCTTAAAAAATTCACTTGGAAAGCTAATAATGCACTTATTTCATGAAAAAATAATCTATTGAAAAATAATTGTTTTTAAAGATAATCACTTTTGTTGCTTGAAAAAAATGAATAAACAATATATATTCTCTTCATTCATGAAAATATCTCAATATAAATTATAATCGATAATGAAAATATTTTTTTATTGACTAATTATTTCAATCGATAAAAAAGATCACTTTAAAAAAATACTATCAAATAATTCATTTTTTTTAGAAAAATGAATCCTAAGAATCACAATGTAAATTAGTAGAAAAAACCTGTATAAGCCAATGTCGTGTCGTATTTTAACACCGTTTTGAGGGATTCAAACTCCGATGCTAAAGCATATGCCCTTTTTCTAATAAACTCATTTAGCTTCAACCAGTCAAATGATTACCGCCATTGACTAAGTAGTGTTGTTATGAAAAAGATTCAATCACGATGTACCATCAATCAACTTCTCATTCGAACCAAAAAAAAAAAAAAATCAATTTCTCCCTTCTTGACATGTGGAAGCTGATGAAGTTAGCAAATATCACGTAGAGGGGAGGTTGATAGGTGAATTTATGAAATCTTGACAATTTAAAAAGGAATTGTTGACACCTAAATTTTGGCGATCCGTTTGGTCATTTATCATATTAAAAAATTAGGAGTTAATTTTATTCCTGAAAAAAATATTAATTACATAGCATATAGATTTAGGTGCATTTATTTTTAATTTGCATTTTTTACATTTGTTTACTGGATCGGTGGCGGATGGGTCGAATTAGTGGTTTTGAGTTAACAGGTCGGACTAAGCCCATGAAGAGTACAAATTAGCCTGATCCCATTTTTTGAAATTGAGATTTGAACTGAGGATTTTTGGAATTTAAGAAAATCGGGTTGTGATCTTATCTTTAAAAAATCAGTAGAAAATATTTAGGAGATAAGGAGAATAAAAAGATTTTTGTGATCAAGAGGTTATAGAAATCTTCAAAATATCCCACGAAGATTACATTTTTTCTTGCTTATAAAAGGGCCGTGTACGGTAAAGAAAAGGGAGGACTTTTTCGTTTTTTCGAAAATCAAAAGGAAAAGAAGAAAAAGGTAATCGGGCCCTAGAGAAAGGAGAAAATATTGGGTACGTCTTATGCTCCAGCGTGTCAAACAAGAAGGCGCTCGCAACGCGACACGTGTCTCGTGGGACCCACGATTTCAGGCGCCATTTTGAAAATGTTTCGTACTGTAGCTAGCATTTTCAGTTCTTTCTTTGCGTCTCTCTCTTCACTCGCTCTCTCTCCCCGAACGAACTCCCGACGAACTCTCTCTCTGTGCCCTTGCTTTTTCCGACCGGCGAACCACCGCGAGCAACCGACAAACCAGGAGGATACCGGCGAGACGACCGCGAGCGACCGACCGGCCGACGACCTTCCTCTCTGCCCTCCCTCTTTCCGGCCGGCGAACCACTGCGAGCAACCGACGAACGAGGAGGATACCGGCGAGACGACCGCGAGCAACCGACCGGCCCGGCAAACCTCCCCTCTCGCCCTCCCTCGCTTTTTCGATCGGCGAACCATCGCGCCACCCCTCCGGCTCCGGATCTGGCCCCGACTCGTCCGTCCCCGCTCTTCTCTCGTCTGCCCTCCCTCTCTTCGCGGCGAACCACCGCGTGACCGGCGAACCACCGCGCCCCCACCAGCTCCGATCCGACACCGGCTTGTCTTGTACGCTGGAACGTTGGTGCCCGACCGCCTCACACCCGCCGGTCCGTTGATCTCCGCCCGCTCGCATCACGATCCCGCTCTTCTCTGTCTGCCCTCCCTCTCTTCGCGGCGAACCACCGCGTGACCGGCGAACTACCGCGCCCCCTCCAGGCTCCGCATTCGACACCGGCTTGTCTTGTACGCTGGAACGTTGGTGCCCGACCGTCTCACACCCGCTGGCTGTTGATCTCCGGGTTCCGCTCGCATCACGATCCCGCCAGTGCTTTGGTTCAGGTAAAAGTCACAGGGGAATACAGTGATTTTGGTGGGAAGGAATCAGTCACATATTAGATTGTTTTCCATTAAAGTAACAAACGCAGTTTGATATGCTCCTTCTCGGTCTCATTGGCCATGTATTGATGCAAAATGCTTAGAGGCCTGGTATAATTGCTTTCTTCACGGGCAAAAAATCACCTGGCTGTTCTTGAGGGAGGAGAAGACAGGGAAAAGCCTCTGTTTTTATTTTTTGGTAGTCCATAGTGAAAAGTCTCCTTCCCCCTGTTTCCTGGGAGATTATTGAAAACTATGCAAACTGCTGGGAGATTGACTTCAATCACTTCCTCCTTTTCTTGAATACCAATTTGTTGATTCTCATTTTTTCTCCTTTTGTAATATAACTAGCATAGTCATTCCAGAGGACATTTTCTGTCGATTCTTTATGCATGTGAACTGCTTTTGCCATGTTTTACTGCAAAATAACAGATTATACAGGCAGAATACTTTCTTGGTATCTTAAATTGAACCTGCCTTTTTCTTATTCTTCTATGTGCAGAACGTTGCCCGATTTGTTTAGCAGTAGTGTTTCCTATCACACTCTGAATATGTAAATTCCATCAGGCTAGTGACTTCTTGAACTCTTTATCTGTACATCTTGTTTCTTATATTCTGCTTCCTTAATACTTTTAGAAACCGGGGGCTTCTTGATGCATGGACATCTTTAATGATCATTTGTGTCCCCTTTAATGCAGCTGTTTACATGTAGGCTAAACATTTTTCTTAGTTCTCATAGTTCAGTTGGAAATGATAATGACTCGGTGGCGTTGAAATTGATGTAAAGTGTTAGGTAGGTTTGGCACTACATATCTCTCGGTGCATGTGAAACCTATCAAGTAATGAACTTTTGAGACCATCACCTTCTTGTGTACTGATTTGGTAGTAATGGTATTTCAATACATCAACTTCACATGCAAGAAATAGTAGTGGACCCATCGAGGTGTCCCAAGACCACTTGACACTTGTTCTGTTCCGTAAGAATGGCCTTCAAGTTAATATTTTCCATTTTCATTGTCATGATAAATAATAGTTCATCATATAATGCTTTGTGAGACGACATTGTCCAAAGATATGAATCTTCGCTTTTTGAAGTTTGTCTAAATTAGCTTAAACATGACTTTGCGACTGCAGCTGTTGATTCATTGTGTGATTTTTCTCCACCGCAGTCTGTTGATTCATTTTTCCTTGTAAGCTCTTTCCTTCCCAATGGTGGTCCAACTTTTCCATGGCTGTTTACCCATCCGAGTTCGGGATCCAGCACATGAAAGAGGAAGAAATTTATGGCCCCGTTGGGCTCTTTGATGATGAGGACGATAGGAATGAAGATCATTTGGACGAGAAACAGGAGACTCTTGGTGAGATATTGAATGGAGATCGCCTAGTAACTGCTCCATATGAAGTAAAATTTCTACGGGGAAGGATCGGGAGGTTGCGTGTGCAAAGAAGTTGACACGTGAAGAAGTCTCTCAAATCCAAGCTGCAATCAAGCAGTTTTATATATTTCAGATGTACTGTGATGACTTGCCAATCTTGGGATATATAGGAAAGGTGGAAGAATCATCCACAAATATTTCAGAGCACAAATATCTCCTTTACCAGCATTTCGAAATTGAAATCTTTTTCAATAAGGATCAAATAATAGAGGCTCATTTGTTGATGCACCCTAATGAGGTAGTGGAGTTGGCTGAAGGCAGGAATATGGACATAGAGCTACAGATACAGCGTGCATTGGATGGTCCTCGCAGGTTTCTTGTGAGACCTCAAAGTGCCCCGAGAGGTCCCGTCACTCCGATGGTACAGGGGCACATTTCAACAGATGGTCCTCGGGTTTCTTGCCTTTTTGTACAATCTACATGCAGCTGCATTACATGTTAATGAGCATGTGGGGTAATATAGGGTCTATACCCTTTATAGCACGATATTTGTCATCTTCATTATTCTGCTCATCACAATTTCATTAATCACCGTGGCTCGATGCACTTTCAGCTAGCTGCCGAAGATCATCGATGGTGGTGGAGCTACATCTCTCTCTCGACATGTTGATGTACTTTCGATCAAGGTCACAAATGAAGCTCAAGCGGAAAATGTCCTATTTGGAGATGTTGGTGCAATCCCGTGTAACTAATTCGTTTCTATATTTGTTTGATTTTTCATGTCTCTATTGACATCTTATGTGGTTTAACCTCAACGCTTGCATCTTGTGCATCCATAACTCTTTCTTCCACTGTTTCTCCCGGATTCATGACTCACCGGAGCGATGATTGCAAAGTATGTCCTTTGTCATGCAATGGATTGATTTAAAAGATGAACGCCCATCTAAATAAGAAGAATAAATTTAAATGTCAAAATGATGCCGCATTGAATGAGGGAAGTTCTGCGAGACACTCTTAGCTAAACAACGTTCACTTTTGTTGTTGAAAACAGAAAACTAAAAGTTTTATTCGATAAACTAAAGGGTTTATTTGCCAGCATTCTTATTCTAAATTTCGTGCTGCATGTGTCATATCCGAGGTGAAGGAAAAGATCTAAAATTGGTGGATGCCCCCGTTTCGGTCATGTTAAAAGAGTTTCCGAGGGAAGTCGATGACTTCTCATATGGATGTGGACAGGCTTTAAAGAGTTACGGACTTATTAATGTGCAAGAAGAAGAATCTTATGGTGATATATCGTTGAAGTTGACTCCTACATTTTCAGAGGCGCAAATTTGGTTTCACTTATAAATGAGGTCTTGGACCAAGCGAAGATTGAATCTGGTAAGATTGAGACCGAGGCTGTGCAGGTTTGATCTAAGGGCCATATTGGATGATGTCGTCTCTCTTCTCGGGAAATCTCAAGAAAAAGGAGTGGAGGTATTGACTGCCTTTGTTACATGGTGCTGCTAATTCACCTGAGTCATTATCTAATAATTTCCACCCGTTCAAATCTGCAGCTAGCAGTTCACATTTCTGAAAATTTTCCGCAGAAGTTGATTGGTGATCCGGGGAGATTTCGGCAGATCATCACAAATCTTATGGGGAACTCGATTCTGATAAGCTATGTAAGTGTGGGTCACACATTTTCTGAGAACTTTGTTTTTGAATCTCAAGTCGCCATTATAATTCTTGATCTTCCTTCATGGAAGGAAAATTGTACTTGTTATCATCTTGATATATAAAAATATTGCCAATGACTTGATCATTCAGGAGGTCACATGGATTGGCTCCTACGTTACAATATTTACAATCTATCCCGCATCCATGTAATCTAAATAGCTAATGTATCTATTATGGTTTTCCCTACCTGATGTTCATGTGCTACGAAGCATGCAAGAGGATTATGGTTGAGGATGATGAAGAGGCGTAACCACATATTTGACAAGAAGAAATGCGAGGTCTTTTGCTATGGGTCATCTACAGAAAGAGTGGATAAAGATGACTATTTTGTATACTGGGATTTTTTTTTTTTTTTTTTTGGTCAGATGTATACTGCGATTGAATGGTTTAGTTTATGTTTTTTTCTTTTGCTCATACGATTTCTTCAAAAGAATTCTTCAAGGAAGTTCTTGTTACCAAGGTTGGTTCTACATGCACTCGCAAAGATATTCGAGAGGTTTACTTTTCTTTTGGAGTTCTATGTGTTTCTGAAGAAGGTACTGGCATGTTTTGATAATGTGAGTATTGCCTTTCATGAGAAGATGAGTTGGCAAGAGTCGAATAAGATGGCCAATTTGTCCAATAATGAGACGCAATGTTTTTCACAGGGGTTAATTTGCGTGTGCCTAAATCTCTTGGAGTACCTAACATAAGGAAAGCTTTTTAGCTTACTGGATTGTTGGTTTGAATGAATAACAGTTTCATGTTTGGAGTATGATGTTTCAGTTTCAGGTTTGAGTACCTTCAACTTTCTTGGACAGAACAAAGTTTTGTATTAAATGATCTCGTTGGATGTTAATTTTATTTCTGATCCAAACTGTGGCTGGTTACCTTGCAAGGCAAAGCCTTTGCTGCCCTACCAATCTTGGCAAACTTGTGGCTCCAAGGGATTGCTACTTAGTATGAAATCGAAAAGTGGCAATAATTTAACCTCGTCGAGTTTGAATTTGACGATATACAAAGAACGCAACAGCGTCACGTTTCAATTATCAGTAATGTGAGAGAATTAATTAATCGACGTGCGGGAAACGATTTCCGTAGAGCCTTGCGTTGATGAGACCTGTTGACAATTTGCAAGAGAATTGTGGGAACAGTAATAAAGGCATCGACTTAAGCTTGACCAATGTACTTGTTCTGTATTCAACCTTTTAAGTGCTGAATTAAGTTCAAAAGTGCTACATTCTTGTGATCAAACAACAAAATACTGCACAATAAATAACAACAGACAAATCAAAGGTTCGAGATGCCTATTTTTCAACACGGGCAACTGTGGAAAGGACATGACAAAAAATGACATTCTCTGCTTTTTCTGTTTTACACCCACCTTCTTCCCAAACGAAAGTATTGCCTCAATGATGAAAAGTGACTTTGGATGGCAATGAGAATCTTGTTATATACATAAAAGAACAATAAGCACTTGAAGATGGCTTCCCCCACAGGCGAGCATGATACAATTAGCAGATGCTTGTTAGGCTCTCAGGGCATTTGCTTATCATGGTCAAACAAAAAAAACCATTCACCATGATGAAAGCAGAGCAGCTCGCGCAACAAACTCAAAGAGTGTCTTCATATCTTAATGTAAGGAAAACTAATGCAGCTATGCCGTGCACTGCAACTTTTGTAGAGATCAACTCGAATCCCAAGCCCGTGAACATATTGTACAAAACATGTTCAGATGACAATAGTTGATCATCGCCGACGATCAACTAGAGACTTCACTGGAGTTCCTCTTGCCCGGGCCTAGCAAATCATCACAGTCGCGTTGCTCACAAAGGCACTCCAGAGGATTCCTCCTCCTTGGGCTTATCAACAATAACTCTACGATGACTTGGCTGTCCCATCTTCTTCTCATGTGCCAGACGTACAGCAACTTCAAAATCATTCTGTGAAAGTGTCCCATTCTGATACAAATCCAGTAACACCACAAGCTTTTTACGATCTAAGAGAACGGTTCTCTTAAATCCAAGATATCTGCCGAAAAATGTCATAGTTTGCACACAGCCTTTTGAAAGAAAATTGGATAGGCCTAATTTATTTGTCTTGTTCTTCCAAGGGAAATAATGGAAGAACATCAATCAAGTCGACAGCTTACCTGCGGTGACCTTCCACAAGTTTTGCCATATTTCCATCATATGTGGGGATGAAAGTATTGCTGGCTATTGATACCATAAAATCTAGAGCCGCCATTTGTGACGAGTGATTATGGAACTGCTGCAACTCCTTTGGATCCAGCAGCATCTCCTTTTAACCTGACATAAAAGTAAAATCTGTGAAAAAGATAGAAGAACTAAGTGTCAGATTACATGGAGATGGACTCATCCCAGTGCCAATTGCAAAGCATCAATGGATGTTCTAATACACGCTCCAAGCATTGGCAGCCGCTAAAGCATCCTTTTATATACACTGTCTACCGTTCTTGGATCATTTTTATACGCCCTCAAGGTGAAGATGGAACTTTTTAACATTCTCCATTACGATTTTCACCTTCAGAGAGTTCAACACCGCTAGCATCAGAAGATGTTGGTCACTGAATTAGAAATATAACAGCACGTTAATATGTTAACTCACAATCCGTGGAAATGCAGCCCTCAATGTGGCTAATCTCCGTTCGCTGCCACAGATTTCTCCAGATGCGATGTAAATCTGCGTGTCTTTGTCAAAACCTAGTGCCTGTAAAACTAATGATGTCTCTTCCGGAGTCAGAGGACACAGACCTTGTGATCTCCTTTCCTCAGATACAATCTCTTTCTCCCTCCACCAGGGGAATGCATACCTGAATGAAAAGCACAATTCATGTGGCCACACATTTTACAAATGAGAAACGAGAAAAACAGATAAATTGATGAAATAAAAGGATGAAATACATCTAATGCCACATTCCTCATATTCAATCAAGCTTACTTTTGCCCAGGTGCGACACCTAGAGCTTCAGAGCTAAAGCCACAGGATTTGACTAAAATGTAGCATAGGCCATGGAATATATTAGAGTTCCATCTCAGGGTAAAGTCACATGAACTTAAAGACTTAAAAAAACATATCCCTTCCTAGAGCGAAATATTAGATAAGTACAGAGAAATGTACAAAAACTTCATCGACTTTCCCTTAAATACAATGTGCCTCTCTAGTTAAACTAGATTTTACACCTTCGTTCAAGAACCTATAATTTGCACCTTGAGGTTTCAAAAGGCTCGTGATTTTTCCTTGAGGCATAAGTAGCACAACATCAGCTGATTAAGTTAAATGAAAATTATTCCAATGGCAAACAATAAAGCAAGCACATGTCAAGACAAACCTCATTCGCTTGAGCTCTTCAGCTTCTTCTGCTGTACAACCTTGGGTGCATCCAGAGAAAGCCAACATATCCATCTCGTATCTCAGATGCAAAGCCATGAAAGGCCCCCTATCTCGAAGGAGGTGGACTAATTTGTTCCCCAGAGCCTCGATCTGAGGAGTAAATTTTAAAGCCTGAAAGTTGACTCGACATCTGAGCCTCTGAAGATCTACTGAAATTCCATTGTTTGCCAGATGAGCATCTGTCTTATTGAAATGTACCACCTTATGCATGCTAAATAATGGCAAAATCTGCATGGCATAGGCAAAGATATTACCCAGGGAACATATATGTAAACGGCATAAAACTACATTAAAGCACTACAACCGCCAAGTTCTCTCGTATGCGAACGGCATGCCATGCGGGGCAAATATCTCAGATTTAAATTGTGATCAATGGATAAATCACAACCGAGACAAAAAGGCCGATACATGGCCAAGTGAATCTCCATCAGCATAAAGCTAAGTGGAAAAAAAGTCCAATATAAGCATGCTATCATTACACTACAATCTAAAGCAACCAAATTTAAAGAAGAAGGAGAAAAGGATGCAGGCCATCGAAACACAGATGCAAATGCACAACCAATTGAAGGCCATGCCCCGCCCGGATGAAGACTTACACAAATGGCCAACCGATTCACGCACTTAGGTAGCACCTTGCCCTACCCGAGGGCTTTTATAATGGGTCAAAAGACGATGCATATGCACAAGCACAGGCAAAGGAGATAGAATTGAGACATGTACAGAAAAACATGGTTGGATTCGACTGAAAGTGGATCCAAGTTTCAACTATGACGGCATATACCAATTACCAGAAATTCAATTTCTGGAATCGAAAACAACATTTCGCACAAGCCACAGCCTCCGCTTCGATAATGCCAGATAAATCTAGTTCAGTTCTAGGAGATAACCAGCAAAGCTCACAATCAACCTAGCCTTCAAAATGCATCGGCGATTATACTCTGGTAGTTACCTTTTGACAGCGAGAGGTCCGAGAACGAGGAACAACAAAGGAGAACCGTGGTACATGGAACCTGTGGAAGGGATCAAAGCATCAAACAGCGACACACCAGAGATCGAACGGAGCCAAACTCGCGTAGGGAGACATCGCCATCGCTTCAACCAAGAGCCTTTGCCAACCGCAGCGGCACAAACAAGAAAACCAGAAATCGTATCGAAAATGAACCTCCAAGATTTCAAGGGAGGAGGGGGCGGGGATCGGGGATCGGGAATCGATCGACGGAGCGAAGAGAGGCGGTGTTACGCCGGCGAATGCTGGTGAGAGGGGTGGCGACCTCGGGGCGGGTGGACAGGCAGAGGTTCCTAGGGAGGTAGACGAGGGCGAGCCGGAACGCGACCGACGCGATGAGCCATGTCCAGAACCCCGAGCGCGCGCGCTTCTGCTTCTTCTTCTCCGTCTTCTGCTTCGTCGCCGTCGAGCTCGTCGTTTCTCTCTCCTCCATTTTCGCCGTCGTGGTTCGACGCGTTGGCGCGGGCGCGTAGGCGGAGGCGGAGGAGTCGGGGCGACGGACTCCGACGCCGACGGAGGCAACCAGCAGGGGGCGTCGGCATAGCGGTTTGCTAGAAGAGAGGCGCGACTTTGAGGACGAAAGAGAGAGGGAGCGGACTAGAGGTCGCGAGAGGGAGGCGGAGGGGCGTCGGCGTCAGAGTCGGGTTCAGGGGAGGAGGCGGAGGCCGCGTCGGCGTTGGAGTCGAGGGCGGTGGAGGCAACCGACGGAGGCGGAGGTGGAGGGCCGTCGGCGTCGCGTTTCGCTGGAAGAGAGGCACGACTTCGCGGAGGGGGAGAGAGAGAGCAGAGCGGATGTCGCGAGAGGGAGGCGGAGGAGCGTCGGCGGCGTCGGCGTTGTCGCGACCTCCCCGAAGCGGGTTTGGACCACCTAAGGGTTCGGCTAATGGATTACTAAGCCTAAACTTAGCTCGAGCTCTCCCAAGCCCATACCAATTCGCGACTTAGGGTTTAAGTTCTTAATATGCAAATGATGTTTATCATGGAGTCGCCACTAATCTATTTTTGGTGGGTCGATTAGAAACCCAAGTAAAGTAATGGGAGAATTACTTCACTCCTACGAACCAGAGATTGTGAGTTTGGGGACTTGGTTACACTAGATTTCTCTAATGCCCTTTCGGTACCTTTTCTTTTTTATTTCAAAAAAATATTTTGCGGCAGCTTGAATTGATTTTAATTTATCTTCCTAACATGTGAGGTGATCATGCGGGTGCGCAAACCACCAATTTAACACCCAAGAAAGCGATGAATAAATTGCAGACTTACCTCATAGCAACGAAAGCCTCTCGCATTGTTAGATCGAATTCATATCAGCAAACCTAGATATGATTTCTAATTAACAGCAATTTCCTTTTTTGGTTTTTACTTATTTAATGAGAATCATGCAATATGCAATGCATCCTACTAATCTAACAATAGAATGGCATGACAATGTGTTCTAAACTACATGACATGAGTAAAATATTTTTTGTGTTTTCTTAATGAACATGCAATAATTAAATATGCAAATCAAAATGACATAATTATAATGACGGGAAATTTTTGATTATATGAACCTAATTCTACATGACGTGCACATGATATTTCTATTCCTAAAAATGCAATTTATCCTAAAAATTGAAACTAATTTATCTAAAGACAAATTTTTGTATTTTTCATGATATTCGAAATTAAGAAAAATGCAAAAAAATACCTAGCTAAATTAAAATCCCATCCAATTTAAGCTTAGGATTAAGTCATGCTAAATCCTAATTTAAACTAAGACGTTATTTTAATCTATCCATTTCTAACCTAAGATGCAAATTGATCTAAACTTAAAATGAGACATGCAATTCTATTCTAATATGCATGATGATTTTTTTTGTTTGTTTTTTATATATATATATATAATTCGAAAGTTTTAAAAATTTGCACACAATTAAACATGCAACCTAAAAAAACTAGCATCCTAAATTAATTAATTTTTTTGGGGATTTTTTTTGTTATAAAGATTTGAAGTAAAAGTCTAATTCTAGATTGACACGTGCAATTCTAGAAAAGAGAACTAAAAACTAATATCCCAAATGAATGCTTTTTTTGGATTTTTGTTATTTTATTTAAAAAAAAAAAAATACGCTAACCCTAGACCTAATCTAAATTGCATTTTTAAATTTTTTTTTTTTTTTTTTCAAGAGCAAAAGCTAATTCAAATAACCCGATATCTAATCCAATCAAGATAAGATTAATACCCAAAACTGACGAACCAAATCTCGTGCATGAGATCGGGTTGGTCAATTTTAAATTAAATCGCGAATCGAATCTCGATCATGAGATTGGATTGTCGATTTTTGCAAGAGATCGTGGGTCGGATTTCGGATGCGAAAATCGGACTCCTAATCCCTAATTTGAGGGGTTATTTCACATTGGAATTTCAATCATGCGTTAGTGAATAACCACACTAAAAACTATATAAAAACAAACTATAAACTATGTAAAAAGATAAAATAATAATAAAAAAAAAAAACTACCTAATGTTCCCTTTTGGTTTTTTTTTTATCTTTTTCTTTCCCACGCAAGGCTTGGGCTCGTGCGGCTTTTGGTGGGGGTCACCGTCGGTCGGGTCGCCAAGGGGGCTGGTCGACGGCGTTCCGGTGAGGGGCGACGGTGGACGAAGCTGCCGGTGTTCGGGGGACCGGCGAGGGGAGGTAACCGGCGAACCAGCGGCGGCAGAGGGCGAAACAGAGAGCTGAACGGCAACGGACAGGGCGGATCAGCTGGTTTGCAGCGTCGGGTCACCGGTCGGAGGTCGCGGTGGTCGGATTTAACTGCAGGAGCGGAGCTTGGGCTGAGGCGGTCAGGCGACGAACTTCAGATAGGGTACGGGCTCGGCTCCGATGGGGCTCAGCGCGGATCGGCACGGCTCGCGGACGGCAGGAGGTGAGTTGTGGAGGCGGCTGATGTCACGGCTCGGGGGCGGTGAGCTGCGGGGGACGTTTGCGGGTCAGCGCTCGGAGCAACGGCAGGGAGGCTCGGAGGGAGCGGCGGCGCGTGGACCGGCGCCGGGTCGCGGCTTCACGGGGCAAGGCAGCTGGGCGTCGGGATCGAGGCGCGACTGTGGGTGTGGGCCGGAGGGTGCTCACGGCGTCCACAGAGGTGCGGTGGCGGAGTGTAGGCGCGTGACGCCGGGCGGAGGTCGATGGGCGAACCGACGCGGGCCGCAGGCGAGGCCGGGCGCTGCGGTGGTCGGCGGCTCGCGGTTTTTTTTTCTGGACGGGGCGAGGCTGGCGGAGGCGCGATCTCGCGAGCGATGGAAGCGCGGCGTGGAGGTGCGGGTGTGGTAGTGCACGGCGCGGAAGCTCCGGCAGCAGGGGTCAACAGCAGAAGAAGAACTTGCAAGGAAGAAGATGAACAGTGTTTTTTTCTTTTCTTTTCTGTTCTGCCGCACGCCCCCTCTCTGACTTCTCTTTTTTTTTTTTTTTCTGACAAACTCTCTATCTCTCTTCTTTTTGAACGAAGGAGAACCCCTCACAATGGAATTTTTTTCTCTTTTTCTTCTGCCCCTTTCTGACTTCACCTTTTTTTCTTGCCGGTTCTCTCCACACGGGCTCTCTCTTTTTTAAATAGCTCTCACAATCCTCTCAAGGAAATTTTTCGTTTTGCCCCCCTCGACGCGGCTTCTTGTGGTCTTATTTATAGGCCGTCCATTGCCTCTTGAAGATAGCCAACATTATTGTGACAAGATGCAGCCGCAATTTTTCCAGAATTTAAGCTGAACTTTTCCCTTTTTTTTTTTTTATCTTCTCCAGACCTTTCTTTCGGCCACCACTCCGTTCTTCAGCAAGGAAATCTTCTTGCAGGCGCATGTATGATTTTTACGTCCCCATTTCGTGCGTGTATGTGCATGCATTAATGAGGAGGTTTCTTCTTCGGTGAATTTTCATTGCGCCACCAAAGCTGACATATTATATAATATTATGGGCATATTATAATAATACAATATGGGCATATTATATAATATATTATGGGCTGCTTTTGCTTCTTTGAAGATTTCTCCCGAATCCGCACGTCCACCGAATTTGTGTATGCATGTGCATGCATTAATGAGGAATAGACAATGGACATGCGAGAGCTTCTTTCCTCATTTTTTTTTTATGCGTGTTCCGACCAGCGAAAGAGGGATCATCCTTTTATGCATGCAATCGACCGCAAGCCCCTGCTTCTTGTTGTCCTCTTAGTACCGATGCAAATACGACTACATGAAATGCAATTTTACTATTTTTTCTTAGGGATTAAAGATTAATCCCTAAATTTTTATGCAATTAATTACTAAATGATTAGTCAAAATTTAGGTGTCAACAGCTGCCCCTCTTTGAAGGTGAGCTCGCAGAGGTTACCTTCAAAGACAATATGATACCTAAATTTTGACCATGCACATGCAATGGATGATATTTTGGCAGGCCATGGATTTTTTTTTTTTTTTTTTTGAATGCGATGTCATGAAAATGGTAATGCAAATGTGAGTTATTGAAAAGGAGAGCATACCTGTAATTACTTACCAGTCAGAGCATCCTAAAGTACGGGATGAATTTTTGTTTGCTCGGCAAGTGTCCAGGTTCCCGAAGAGTCCACATGAATTTATCCAACGGACGCTCAATGTTAGGTGAGATGCCTTGTTGAATTCAGATGACTCGAAATACCTAGATTCACACTAAGGTATAGCGAGTAACATTCGACGAGATTTGAGACATCCAGATCCAGACTGAGATGTCAAGAAATTGGGGACTTAACCAATAGACACTCAATGTTAGGTGAGATGAATATTGGATTAAGGCAATTCGAAATACCTAGATCCAGACTAAGGTATAACGAAAAAGATTGGAAAGCATTCATATCCAGAATGAAATGCTTAATGAACAGTTTTGAGACATCCAGATCCAGACTGCAATGTCAAAAATTTGTGAACTTAACCAATAAGCACTCAATGTTAGGTGAGATGAATATTGGATTAAGAGGGCTCGAAATACCTAGATCCAGACTAAGGTATGACGAGAAAGATCGAAAAGCATCCACATCCAGAGTGAAATGCTTAACGAAGAGTTTTGGAACTTAACCAATAAACACTCAATGTTAGGTGAGATGAATATTGGATTAAGAGGGTTCGAAATACCTAGATCCGGACTAAGGTATAACGAAAAGATCGAAAACATTCACATCCGAGTGAAATGCTTGACGAAGAGTTTCGAGACATCCGGATCCAGACCGAGATGTCAAGAATTCTGGGACTTAACCAATAGACACTCAATGTTAGGTGAGATGAATATTGGATTAAGAAGATTCGAAATACCTAGATCCGTACTAAGGTATAACGAAAAGATCGAAAAACATTCACATCCGTGAAATGCTTGACGAAGAGTTTCGAGACATCCGATCCAGATCGAGATGTCAAGAATTTTGGGACTTAACCAATAGACACTCAATGTTAGGTGAGATGAATATTGGATTAAGAAGATTCAAATACCTAGATCCGGACTAAGGTATAACGAAAAAATCGAAAAACATTCACATCCAAAGTGAAATATTTAACGAAGAGTTTTGAGACATGCAGATCCAGACTGAGATGTCAAGAATTTTGGGACTTAACCAATAGACACTCAATGTTAGGTGAGATGAATATTGGATTAAGAGGATTCGAAATACCTAGATCCAGACTAAGGTATAACGAAAAAGATCGAAAAACATTCACATCCAAAGTGAAATATTTAACGAAGAGTTTTGAGACATCCAGATCCAGACTGAGATGTCAAGAATTTTGGGACTTAACCAATAGACACTCAATGTTAGGTGAGATGAATATTGGATTAAGAGGATTCAAATACCTAGATCCGACTAAGGTATAACGAAAAGATCGAAAAACATTCACATCCAAAGTGAAATGCTTAACGAAGAGTTTTGAGACATATATCAAGAATTTGGGAATACCTAGGACAAACCTGGGATATTCGTGAGGGTCACTTACCTCTTGGTAGGCAGAAATTTTGGAACATCGAGGATGTACTTCAAATATTCATGGAGGTTTCTCACCTCGAGGCTTCTGAAAGGCAACATAAATGTCAGGAGCTCTTGGGTCTTCAAGAAACATTACTTGTCAGACATGATTAGAGCAAAAATACATGCATTTGCCAAAGAAGTAAGCAATTCAGCACACTCCAAAATCCACTGAAGCTTTTATCCATCCATCAAGATTTATGCATGATGGTTTTACCATATTTGCACCACCAAATTTCCACTGGGGAGAATCATCGTTTAAGACAATTTTCACTCATGACATAGATTTTCAAGAATACCAAATGAGAGACTTTCAATTAGAAAGGACTTTCACTCACTCTCATTAAGAAGGCTATTTTGTCCCAACCGTTAATGTGGGTCACAGGAATCACTCCATCTTACTTTCATCATGTTAATAAGGGTTCGAGTATTCTCGCAAGCGGTACGACTTTGTCAATCTAAGAGGTCTTTATCAGGACTGTAATGTAGGCTCGGTCAATGGCTCAACAAAGAGGGACTCTTCGAGTCAAGGCTAATGAAAGAACAATACTTCGCAATCATCTTCGGGTTTACAAGTCAAGGAACCTGCGAAATGAGATAGAAATGGTCTTGCTCGCACTTCTTTGAGCGATGCTTTTAAGCATATGAATTCCTGCGTTAATTTCGGTGCCCTAATATGAAGAGACTTTGTAAGGGACGTAACGTAGGTTAAGTTCATAGGTTGAGAAATGAATGGATCATTAGGCTCAAAATGTGTATAGGGGGATGAGAATTGGTGACCATCTTGGCATTGTCACCGGTCTTCTTTTCCACCATTGGGATTTTCCTCATGGGTATTATAAAAACTTGGCATTTGAGTTCTTTGAGTACCACTCCATTGGGAATACACCCTTTTACAACTGATAATCATTTATCTTGACTCTTTCTTTCATTTTCTATGGGCATTGGCCTTGCTTTTACCAGGCACACTGCTTTTTCATGCCCCTCCCTTTTTTTTGAATAACCACGTAATGCTTTAACATTTGGGTTCTTGAGGAGTTTTCATTTTTTTGTCGGCACTCGGGATTTTGCTGCTTGAACATTTGCTGTTTGCCTTGCCCCGGTGTGGGGGATGATCACCAATTGGGTTTAAATGAAACGAATTTACAGGCTCAAGGGGCTACGCAATGGATAAAGTGTGTTGGATAGAGAAAGAACTGCTCTTCATCATCCTAAGGCACTTAAATTACCGTATGAATTCAATGTAATAGCAATACCTGAAGATTGATGCAAGTGAGAGCAAGAATATTCCTATCAATTTCCTCACCTTATGATGTCATCTTACCTCCAGCTTGCCCCAATGTGGGGTGGTTCTTGGACAGGGTAAAATTATTCACGTGTGTGGGCTCAAAAGGGTTTAAACAATGGATGATCATGTAGTCTTTGGGATAGAGAATGAACTGCCTCTCATCATTTCGATCATCGTACCTTTCGCGAGAAAACTCTTTACCTTAGAAACATGGAATTTCCTACACTCATCTCACCAGTATATGAGCAAGGGGCTGTGTATGGGATAGGATTTGCCTTTCATCATTCTGACATGTCTCATTTAGCATGTTCAATTCATTCCACATCATTCATTAACTTGATCGATGGTGACAATCCTCGGTGGAATTGGTAATTAAACAGGTAAAACTATCATGCAAAATTCTCCTTTGAAAGGTCACAAGTACTTCACGAACTCATCGCTTTGAACACAAAGAGTTTGCAGCTCAAAAAGAAAGAAAAAGGATTGGTAAAAAAAAAAAATTGTTTGTTTTTGTTTTTGTTTTTGGTTTTTGTTTTTGTTTTTGTTTTTGTTTTTGTTTTTGTTTTTTTTTTTTTTTTTGGCAAACTTGTTGCCATTTCCAGGGATCGAACCCTGGTCGTTCTCGGACCCTTTCATTCCCCATGCCACCAAAGGCCGAGGCGCCTGGTGGTGTCCTCAAGGCATTTCCTTTTTTTATTTAATTGAACCGACACCGGGTCAACACGTCGATATACTGAATCAAATTAATTCGATATGTGTATGGAACAGGGGCCTACTTCTCATCTCATTCAATCCATTCCCACACAATTCAACGAAGAAATGAGTACCTTCAATTCATAACAAATTCTTTCAAGGGTAATACTTCTTCACAGCATCGGAGTTAACAGGATTAGAAAACTCACGACCATCCAATTCTGTAAGGATTAAGGCTCCTCCAGGGAGTACCCTCTTCACCATATACGGGTCGCTATAATTTGGAGCAAATTTGCCTCCGGATCGGAAAATCGGCAACACCTTTCTTAGAACTAGATCATTCACTTCGAAGTGTCTCGGCCGTACCTTCCTATTGAAAGACTTGGCTACTCTTTGTTGATATGCCTGACCATGTCAAAGAGCTTTTAACCTTCTCTCATCAATCAGATTCAACTGCTCGAACCTTTGTTGTGTCCATTCTGCCTCGGACAATTCCACTTGGGATAAGACTCTCAAATAGGGGATTTCTACTTCCACAGGCAAGACTGCCTCCATGCCATAAACCAAGGAGAAAGGGGTCGCCCCGGTAGATGTTCGGATCGATGTCCGATACGCCATTAGAGCAAGGGTAACCTGTCATGCCAATCTCGATAATTCTCGGCTGTCTTAGCCAGGATCTTCTTGATGTTCTTATTAGCTGCCTCAACAGCTCCATTCATTTGTGGGCGGTATGGTGATGAATTCAAATGCTTGATTTTGAACTCACTGAACAACTCATCAACAAATTTGTTATTCAGATTTGTCCCATTGTCAGTGACAATTGCTTCAGGGACACCATAACGGGCGATTATGTCACGCTTGATAAACTTCACAACATTTTGGGCCGTGACATTAGCATATGATGTGGCTGCAATCCACTTTGAAAAATAATCTATTGCCACCAATATGAATCAGTACCATTTGAAGCTTTGGGATTTATTGGGCCAATCACATCGATCCCCCACATTGAGAAAGGCCATGGCTCAGATAGCTGGTGCAACTCGGTTGGAGGAACATTTATTTTATCTCCATGAATTTGGCAACGATGGCAACTTCTAACATGCTGTATGCAGTCACTTTCCAGTGCAAGCCAATAGTAACCTAGTCTCATGATCTTCTTGGCCAACATGTGCCCATTCATGTGTGGGCCACAAACTCCTTCATGCACTTCTTTCATGATTTGGGTGGCTTCTGCTTCATCTACGCATCTCAATAGAACTGAATCATAAGATCTCTTGTATAAGTTCTTACCACTGACAAAGAACTTTGAGGCCATCTTCATTATGTATTTTCTATCGGCTGGAGTGCTCCATTCAGGAAATTCCTGCTTTTGAATATAGTTCATGATGTCGCAATACCATGGCTTCTCATCAAGCTCTTCATTTACGACCATGCAATAAGAGGGTTTGGCTAGAACCTCAATTTTCAAAGGCTCAACTTCTAAACCATCAAGAACTTGCAAAGATAGATGACAATGTTGCCGGGGCATCGGCAAACTGATTATGAGATCTAGCCAAATAGTCAAACGAGATTTCGTCAAACTCCTTCACCAACTCTTTGAGGTATTTGTGATACGGTAGTAATTTGGCATCCCTGGTCTTCCATTCTCCTACAGTCTGGAGTATGATCAATGCAGAATCTCCATATACCTTCAATTTGGCCACTCCCATTTCAATTGCGGCCTGAAGTTCGAGAATACAAGCTTCGTATTCAGCTATATTGTTAGTGCATGGGAATATTAATTTCGCGGCTACTGGGTGGTGTTGTCCGTCTGGGGATATTAGTACTGCCCCAGTACCAGAACCGGACAAGTTCACAGCTCCATCAAAGAACATAGACCATGCATCTTCGTTTATGGCCAAAATACGATCATCCAAAGGACAATCATCATCATTCAAGTTTCTAGGATTCTCAGCCAATATATCAGCAATTACTCGGCCTTTAACTGATTTTTGTGGCATGAACTGCACGTCGAATTCCGAAATCAAGACCTGCCATTTGGCTAGCTTACCCACCAAAGCTGGTTGATTAAATAAATACTTGATGGGATCGTTCTCGATTCGAGAAACGTCCCGTAATGCAAGGTGTACTTGTCGCAGATCTATGCAACACCCATACTAACGCAAAGACAAGTTTTTCAGCATCGAATAATTTAGCTTCGAGACAGTGAACTTTTTACTGAGGTAATAAATGGCTCGTTTCTTCTGATCCACGGGGCTTTTCTGAGCTAACATCGCGCCGAGTGACTCACTATGGATTGTGAGGTACAAAATCAAAGGATACCCCGATATTGGTGGGACAAGAACTGGTGGATTCATCAAATATTGCTTCAGCTTATTGAACGCCTATCGACATTCATCATTCCACTCAACTCGTACGTTTTTCCTCAAGAGTTTGAAGAATGGCTTAGCGGTCTCCGAGAGTTGGGAAATGAATCGTGCAATGTAATTCAGTCTCCCCAGGAGACTCCGGACCTCCTTCACTGTCGACGGAGGTTGCAGCTCACATATTGCCTTGGCTTTAGATGGGTCAATTTCGATCCCTTTGCTACTCACCATAAACCCAAGTAATTTTCCTGATGCTGCCCCGAACACGCACTTGGCAGGGTTTAAACGGAGTTTGAATTTACGAAGCCGATCAAATAACTTCTTGAGGGTTTCAACGTGACTTTTCCCAGGCCGGGTTTTTGCAATCATATCGTCAACATATACCTCGATTTCTTCATGCATCATGTCATGGAACAGCGTAACCATGGCTCGTTGGTAAGTTGCCCCTGCATTTTTGAGTCCGAAGGGCATGACCTTATAATGAAAGGTTCCCCACGGGGTGATGAATGCTGTCTTCTCTTTGTCTTCATCTTTCATTCTTATCTAGTTGTACCCAGAAAAACCGTCCATGAAAGAGAATAGTTCAAATCCGGCAGTACTATCCACGAGAACATCGATATGTGGCAATGGGAAGTCGTCCTTTGGGCTGGCCTTGTTCAAATCCCGGTAATCAACACACACTCGGACTCGACCGTCTTTCTTCATGACCGGTACTATGTTGGCCACCCATTCAGGGTATTGCGAGACTTCGATGAACCCCACTTTGAGAAGTTTCATTACCTCCTCTTCTATTTTCTTCGAGAGCTCTGGTTTAGTCCTTCGAAGCTTCTGCTTCTTAGGATGCATGTCTGGATTAGTGGGCAAACAATGTTCCACAATCGACGGATCTAAACCCGGCATATCAGCGTATGTCCAAGCAAAGATATCTTGATATTCTTTTAGCAATTGAGTCGTGCTCGGCCTCATCTTTGGGAAGATTTGCCCCAATCTTTATCTCTTTGGGCTCCTCGGCATCACTCGATTGATAGTGACGGTTTGCTCGGAGGTGAGAACTTTGGGTTTTTCATGTTGCTCCCAACTTTGTTGTACTCCAATGGAGTCACCATTTGGATCATCCGGGTCATCATTGTCATCACACATGGCATTGGATTGGACCATTTTCTCCTCCTTGCCTGCCATAAGGCTGCTCTCTTGTGGGCCAGCACCCATTTCCTCCGATGGTTCTTCATCAATGGCACCTATAAGGAGATCATCGAATAGGGTCGTGATCCCTTCCATCCCATTATCTGGATCCTCTGTCTTTGAAGTTGTCGGGTCATCCATGCTACCCCATCCATCAGGCACGATACCTCGGGTGGCAATCACTCCTCCTTCATCATGCATCATTCTAGCAGGGCCGGGGAATGTCTCGCGGATATCGAGGAGTAATGAGTTTTTCCTCTCTTGTTCATGTCCTCCACCTTTTCCATGGTACCCTAATCCGGCGGAACGAGACCTTCGAGGGGCTTCAATAGGGTTCCGGATACCCTGTTCTTTTTTACCAAGTCCACGGCCAGGAATAAAGCCATTTCCAACCATCACTCTTGCTACCATAATTGCTGCATTCAACACATCAGGAATGGGTGCTGTCGATCCTCGAGATGCATGAATAGTGGATACAAGCTCGAACGATTGGTAACTTGACTCCTCCCTACGTTCCGGCTCGATATAGGGGATAGCCGTCTCATGATAGATCCGATGATCCTCCTCGCCATGAACAATGACTAGCTTTCCTTTGACAACAAATTTCACGCTTTGGTGGAGACTTGATGGCACAGGCTCAGCAATATGAATCCGGGGACGACCTAATAGGAAATTGAATGCGGTAGGAATGTCCATCACTTGGAAAAGGACGTTGAACATCACCGGTCCTATTTGCAGATCAAGGTGGGTCTCCCCTATCACCTCCTTTCTCGTACCATCAAAAGCTCGGACGGAGGTCTTCGCAGCATTTATTTTTGACGGATCTATTTTAAGGCGGTGAAGAGTCGCCAATGGACAAATATTCAAGGCAGACCCATTATCAATGAGTACTCGAGCCACATGGGACGCCTTGCACTTGACGGATATATATAACGCCTTATTATGTCCCCTCCCCTCAAGAGGGAATTCTTCATCATAAAAGGTTATTAAGTCCTTAAGAAGAATCGACCCTACAAATTCCTCCAACCTGTTTACCTCGATCGTTTCTGGTACACGAACTTCGCTCAAAACCTTCATTAGAGACTTTTGATGTGTAGGAGACGTTTGCAAGAGTTCAAGTAAAGAGATTTGAGCGGGCAATTTCCGCAACTGGTCAACCACGTTATACTCACTTGCTTTGATTATAGCCAGAAATTCTTTGGCCTCTTCATCGAATCGGCTCGCGGGTTGGGTATTAGCTTGAGCATAGGTCCGTCCAGACCTTGTAATCAGGTCAACATCTAGCTCGTATGACCAGGGAACTGCTTTGTTATCCGTGTACTCATACAGCTGGAGCATCTCAATAATTATTTCTTCATCAGTTGAAGGCACTTCCACTATCAGTCCTTCATGGTCGGAGGCATCCTCAAGTGGGGGCATGTCCTCGATCAATGGATCTGGTTCACTCTTTTCAGCACTTAGCTTGGCAAATTCTTTCTCCCAATCAATGACGACTTCGGAGATGGTTGACACTATTCCAGCTTGGTCAGCATACACGATCATGCCAGCCTTAACCATTTCTTGAACCCTTTCCTTCATGGTAGGCAAGGGAGGATTCTCATCTGTCGAATAGTAACCAACTCTAACTAATCCGCTATAGATATCTTTGACAGACACCTTCAAGTTCATCTTTTTGCCAGAATTGAACTCAAAAATTGCATTCACGCTTCCTTGATGTTCTGGCAACGGATTCTTCTTGACATTCGGTTGGGTGGTACGGAAAGAAAATGCCTTAGTATCCAATAAATTTTGGATCTTGTGCTTCAAAGTCAAACATTCATTAGTTGAATGGCCGACCTCTCCCATATGATACTCACATTTTTTGGAGGGATCATAGTTGGAGAATTTTTCAGCATTGGGCCGCTTTGGTTCATGGGAGATCAATCCCTTCTTTTGGAGTATCGGCAAGACCTGAGATAGAGGGCCAGGAAGAGGAGAGAACTACCTTTTGGTAAATTGCCGCGGCGCAGGTACTCGGCCTCCATCTTGCTGATTCCCGGGGATGCGAACCATCGGGACCTTACTAAGGGCTGGTTGTGCATATGCAACATTGACTTCGGTGATCGGTTCTTTATCTTTCTTCATGGTGAACCTTTTGCCTTGATGAGTCGGTTCATTGAACCATCCATCCCTTAGCCCCATCTCGATCTGTTCACCCACTGGGATAAGTTGGTTGAAGTTCTCAACGTATGTGCTAGCCATCCGGTTACGGAACTCGTACGGGAGAGTCTTGACGAACAACTTCATCAACTCCTTATTTGTAGGCTCAGGAGTGATTTGGGCTGCCAAGTTTCGCCACCTTACAAAGATACTCCTTAAATGACTCACTTTTCTTCTTCTCCATCCGCTCAAGATCCTCTCGGGAAGGTGCAATGTCCATGTTGAACTTATACTGCTTTAGGAAAGCATCAGCCACGTCATTCCAGGTGTCGAGAAGGTTTACATTTTTCATTATGTACCAGTTGAGTGCGGGCCCAGTCAAGCTTGCATGAAACGATTGGATCATGAGAGGCTCGTTCTTGACGTATTGGGCCATGCGTACGTGGTACATCTGCAAATGAGCTTTTGGGCAGGAAGTACCATCGTATTTTTCGAACTCAGGCATCTTAAACTTCTTCGGCATTTTGACCTTCTCATAAACCGACAAGTCGAACGGGAGTGAATTCTGTGACTCTTGCAATTGTTTCAGTTTCTCTTCAAGTTTGGCGAAGCGTTCATCTTGCTCTGCCTTAGGGACATTGTCAGGTTTAGCTTTTTCGGCAGTGACAAATAGTGGGTCATCCTCCAGCTCAGGCATGTCGTCATCATCCATTTGGGCCTTGTCCGTCTGCTTTGGGACCACTATCTCGGGGAGAGTGGGTGCAAGAGTCGATGCACTTGGAGGGATTGCATTTGATCCGTCATAAGCTGCATAGAGGTGAGCAACTGCTGTAGTTGGTTTTCCATAGTGGTCATACGATCACGCATTTCGGTTTGGTCGGCCATTTTTGCTCTCGATCGTGTAATGATGGGCGAACGTGGAGGATCCGTTATCACCTAATTTGAAGAAACAGACAAAAATAAGTATCTCATATGAAATACACCGGTCCATGGCAATGGTCTAAAACTTTTATTCATTAATGGAGTTTTTGACAATCCTAACAAAATAGAAGCAAGATTGATTCAAGCACTTCATTAATGAAATAGAAGCTCGAAATGCCCTAAACAAAAAACTAGGAAAGTAAATGACCCAACTTCCTAAACATTAATCTAAAAATGAAAACAACAAGATAGATTCAAACACTTCATCTAGCTTGATCAATATACACTCGGGACACCACTCGGCGCAATCGCTTATTCTCCTCTTGAGCTTTTTCAGCAACCCTTTTGAGGCGTTTATTCTCAGCGAGGTTGGTGATCTTCAGCGGCACCTTTGGTATCTTTGGAAGTAACTCCTCTGGAATCTTGTGTTGTTGAATGTACTTAATTGAGGCATAGTACTTCATTTCTTTGCCCTTCAACTCCTCCTCGGGCCACTTGAGTTTTCGTGGCTGGCACATATTCCACATTGATTTAATTGTGAGAATGGAATCTTCATGGCCTCGGT
Organism: Eucalyptus decipiens; assembly: GCA_014182575.1. Classification (NCBI taxonomy): domain Eukaryota; kingdom Viridiplantae; phylum Streptophyta; class Magnoliopsida; order Myrtales; family Myrtaceae; genus Eucalyptus; species Eucalyptus decipiens. The sequence continues at coordinate 54,472,288 of CM024611.1, forward strand.
CTCCATCAATGAAGCTTACTCAAAGTGGATCTGCTTGCAATGCCGGGGGAAGCTCTTGCACAACTTGATACTGACGGGTTACTCTAGTTGGATAGTACTCCGTTGCTCCAGTGAATCCCAGTAGAGGGATTGGGCCAACACCTCCACATGAAAGTCTCGCCACACGAACTTGGAACCACTTAGCATGCCATAGGAAACCCTTGGAAGTTGGTTTCTTCATGAAAGCTAGCCACCTAGAATAATGGTAATCCGGTGCATGTTTTTGGTTGTTCTCAAATCTCATAATAGGGTGATTAGAGTTATTAACATCATGTATAGTCATTAAACCACCAAACCCTTTTATATGAGAAAGAAACCAAATTTGCAAAAGTTCAGAAGAGGAATGGAAAGTCTTATCACCGCTTCCTTTAAATCGGGTGAGGGAAAGAAAGGTTTCAGCCATAATAGTGTTTACGAAATTTTTTCCTCCCAACACTTGTTCAACTAAGTGAGCCATCAAAGGGTTAATAGCATTCTTGCAATGAGGAAAAAGTATAAACCCAAAGAAAGCTAAAAGGAAAACCCTTCGCATTTGAAATGAATTGCCATTTTCAAAACATTCTTTTAGAAAAGATAAATGACATGTATTGCGGTGAGCTTTTAAAACCTTTCTTACATTGTCCTCCTTAATTCTCAGAAAATCGGATAAGGCCACAATGGGGTCTATTCCGATAGGTGGACTAATTAATTCAGCTTTCAAAGGTTTCCCTATGGCAATGCTATACTCTTCCAAGATGGGCGTGAGTTCATGCTTACCGCCGAAGATGAAAGTAGAAGTCTCGGGGCACCAACAATGAGCAAGTGCTTGGATGAGGCCGCCATGGATGTTGACACGTAGCAATGGAAGTAATCGACTAATGTACGACTCTACAAATTGACGGCCAGGTTGGTCTAACTTGTCCCACCATGCGCTAAGCTCTTTTTTTGGAAGGAGAATAATTCGAATGTCCGGTATTCCCATTGTATATTGATCAAGACTCGGGACAATCCTAGTGCCATGGACCGACAAAATGATGTAATAAAGTAAGTAGATTGCAAGAGTGCGAATTTAGAAGACTTACTTTACCAATAAACAAAGGGCAATCACATAGACATGCGCATGGTAAGTGGCTCGATTTCTAGTCTATCGGGCTTAACAAAGTGAAGCCACAAGAATGATCGACTAGCCGCGGGCGTGCGAACTAAGTCGGGTCCTCATGACTTCGGCTTGGTCAAAGAGCTGACCTGGGTTGCGGGCATGAGAACCGAGGTAGGTACTCCTGACGCCAGAAAAGAAACTTCGGGATTGAGATGGGCGACTCATACCGCAGTCATGCGATCGAAGTGGTATCCATCTCAATACCATCCTAGATGATCCTATGCGGCCCAGGTCCGGCGGCGGGTTGTGTGTGCAATAGTGTAGTGCTAGATGCAAGGCATGCACGGCAATTTATATCAAGCAACACTTCAAAAGTGAAAGTAAACCATACATTCCTACACCTCCCGCAAAACAAATGTCAACAAACACTTCCCCTTATACCTCCTATTCTCGCAAGAACATTTAACACCTTAAATGTTAGGGACGTACACAGGATCCTCGCTGCCAAACAAAAATATTTTTCAAAAAGAAAATTGGCCTAAGTCCACTAAGAGTTTCAACTCAAGTCCCCAGCGGAGTCGCCAAGCTGCGCGACCTCCCCCGAAGCGGGTTTGGACCACCTAAGGGTTCGGCTAATGGATTACTAAGCCTAAACTTAACTCGAGCTCTCCCAAGCCCATACCAATTCGCGACTTAGGGTTTAAGTTCTTAATATGCAAATGATGTTTATCATGGAGTCGCCACTAATCTATTTTTGGTGGGTCGATTAGAAACCCAAGTAAAGTAATGGGAGAATTACTTCACTCCTACGAACCAGAGATTGTGAGTTCGGGGACTTGGTTACATTAGATTTCTCTAATGCCCTTTCGGTACCTTTTCTTTTTTATTTCAAAAAAATATTTTGCGGCAGCTTGAATTGATTTTAATTTATCTTCCTAAGATGTGAGGTGATCATGCGGGTGCGCAAATCACCAATTTAACACCCAAGAAAGCGATGAATAAATTGCAGGACTTACCTCATAGCAACGAAAGCCTCTGCATTGTTAGATCAAAATTCATATCAGCAAACCTAGATATGATTTCTAATTAACAGGCAATTTCCTTTTTTTGGTTTTTACTTATTTAATGAGAATCATGCAATATGCAATGCATCCTACTAATCTAACAATAGAATGGCATGACAATGTGTTCTAAACTACATGACATGAGTAAAATATTTTTGTGTTTTCTTAATGAACATGCAATAATTAAATATGCAAATCAAAATGACATAATTATAATGACGGGAAATTTTTGATTATATGAACCTAATTCTACATGACGTGCACATGATATTTCTATTCCTAAAAATGCAATTTATCCTAAAAATTGAAACTAATTTATCTAAAGACAAATTTTTGTATTTTTCATGATATTCGAAATTAAGAAAAATGCAAAAAAATACCTAGCTAAATTAAAATCCCATCCAATTTAAGCTTAGGATTAAGTCATGCTAAATCCTAATTTAAACTAAGACGTTATTTTAATCTATCCATTTCTAACCTAAGATGCAAATTGATCTAAACTTAAAATGAGACATGCAATTCTATTCTAATATGCATGATGATTTTTTTTGTTTGTTTTTTTTTATATATATATAATTCGAAAGTTTTAAAAATTTGCACACAATTAAACATGCAACCTAAAAAAACTAGCATCCTAAATTAATTAATTTTTTTGGGGATTTCTTTTGTTATAAAAATTTGAGGTAAAAGTCTAATTCTAGATTGACTCGTGCAATTCTAAGAAAACTAAAAACTAATATCCCAAATGAATGCTTTTTTTGGATTTTTGTTATTTTATTTTAAAAAAAAAATGCGCTAACCCTAGACCTAATCTAAATTGCATTTTTAAATTTTTTTTTTTTCAAGAGCAAAAGCTAATTCAAATAACCCGATATCTAATCCAATCAAGATAAGATTAATACCCAAAATCGACGAACCAAATCTCGTGCATGAGATCGGGTTGGTCAATTTTAAATTAAATCGCGAATCGAATCTCGATCATGAGATTGGATTGTCGATTTTTGCAAGAGATCGTGGGTCGGATTTCGGATGCGAAAATCGGACTCCTAATCCCTAATTTGAGGGGTTATTTCACATTGGAATTTCAATCATGCGTTAGTGAATAACCACACTAAAAACTATATAAAAACAAACTATAAACTATGTAAAAAAAGATAAAATAATAATAAAAAAAACTACCTAATGTTCCCCTTTTGGTTTTTTTTCTTTTTCTCTTTTCTTTCCCACGCAAGGCTTGGGCTCGTGCGGCTTTTGGTGGGGGTCACCGTCGGTCGGGTCGCCAAGGGGGCTGGTCGACGGCGTTCCGGTGAGGGGCGACGGTGGACGAAGCTGCCGGTGTTCGGGGGACCGGCGAGGGGAGGTAACCGGCGAACCAGCGGCGGCAGAGGGCGAAACAGAGAGCTGAACGGCAACGGACAGGGCGGATCAGCTGGTTTGCAGCGTCGGGTCACCGGTCGGAGGTCGCGGTGGTCGGATTTAAGCTGCGGGAGCGGAGCTTGGGCCGAGGCGGTCGGGCGACGAACTTCAGATCGGGTACGGGCTCGGCTCCGATGGGGCTCGCGGGATCGGCACGGCTCGCGGACGGGAGGTGAGTTGTGGAGGCGGGCCGATGTCACGGCTCGGGGCGGTGAGCTGCGGGGACGTTTGCGGGTCGGCGCTCGGAGCAACGGCAGGGAGGCTCGGAGGGAGCGGCGGCGTCGTGGACCGGCGCCCGGGTCGCGGCTTCACGGGGGCAAGGCAGCCGGGGCGTCGGGATCGGAGGCGCGACCGTGGGTGTGGGCTGGAGGGTGCTCACGGCGTCCACGGGAGGTGCGGGTGCTGGCCGGGTGTGTAGGCGTCGGGGACGCCGGGCGGAGGTCGATGGGCGAACCGACGCGGGCCGCAGGCGAGGCTGGGCGCTGCGGTGGTCGGCGGCTCTGCGGTTTTTTTTCGGACGGGGCAGAGGCTGGCGGAGGCGCGATCTCGCGAGCGATGGAAGCGCGGCGTGGAGGTGCGGGTGCGGTAGTGCACGGCGCGGAAGCTCCGGCAGCAGGGGTCAACAGCAGAAGAAGAACTTGCAAGGAAGAAGATGAACAGTGTTTTTTTCTTTTCTTTTACGTTGCCGCCGCACGCCCCCTCTCGACTTCTCTTTTTTTTTTTTTTCTGACAAACTCTCTATCTCTCTTCTTTTTGAACGAAGGAGAACCCCTCACAATGGAATTTTTTTCTCTTTTTCTTCTGCCCCTTTCTGACTTCACCTTTTTTTTGCAGGTTCTCTCCACACGGGCTCTCTCTTTTTTAAATGGCTCTCACAATCCTCTCAAGGAAATTTTTCGTTCTGCCCCCCTCTTCACGCGGCTTCTTGTGGTCTTATTTATAGGCCGTCCAGAAGATAACCAACTTTATTGTGACAAGATGTAGCCGCAACTTTTCCAGAATTTAAGCTGAATTTTGCCATTTTTTATTCTTTCTCCAGACCTTTCTTTCGGCCACCACTCTGCTATTCAGCAAGGAAATCTTCTTGCAGGCGCATGTATGATTTTTTACGTACCTCATTTCGTGCGTGTATGTGCATGCATTAATGAGGAGGTTTCTTCTTCAGTGAATTTTCATTGCGCCACCAAAGCTGACATATTATATAATATTATGGGCATATTATAATAATACAATATGGGCATATTATATAATATATTATGGGCTGCTTTTGCTTCTTTGAAGATTTCTCCCGAATCCGCATGTCCACCGAATTTGTGTATGCATGTGCATGCATTAATGAGGAATAGACAATGGACGTGCGAGAGCTTCTTTCCTCATTTTTTTTTATGCGTGTTCCGACCAGCGAAAGAGGGATCATCCTTTTATGCATGCAATCGACCGCAAGCCCCTGCTTCTTGTTGTCCTCTTAGTACCGATGCAAATACGACTACATGAAATGCAATTTTACTATTTTTTCTTAGGGATTAAAGATTAATCCCTAAATTTTTATGCAATTAATTACTAAATGATTAGTCAAAATTTAGGTGTCAACAGGCGTCGGCGTCAGTGTGGGGGGCGATGGAAGCAACCAGCGGAGGCGGAGGGGAGAGAGACAGAGAGGAGAGAGAGGAGAACGGGGAGAGAGACGATCTGCAGAGGTGAGAGAGGCGCGAAGAAAGAAAAACCCTTAGTCTCCCGTCCGAAAATTTTCAAAATGGCGCCTGACACAAGGACACGTGTCGTCCTCCGAGCGCCTTCTTGTTTGACACATTGGAGCATAAGACGTACCCAATATTTTCTCGAAAGAGGAGGTGCTGAAACCGTGAAAGGGAGAAAATATTCAGTGGTTGGCAATCACCACGTCACCAGCTCGCGTGGCATGCGTAAATCCAGCTAGTCCATTGAAAAATTGACGTGTGTTCTCTGACATGGAATATGTATGAAATATTAAAATAGGAGGGGCGCTTTCTTTTCTCCCCTCTGGCAGACGGCTGACACAAGCAACAATAAATGCTTGTCTCCCGCTTAAAAACTCTCTCTCATCTTTTGAATTTTCAAGGCTTCTTTAGCGGGGCGCTCTCTCTCGCGTCTTTTCTTTCCAAGGGCTTCACTTCACCTACTCTCTCTCTCTTCTCTTCGGAGAAGAGACGAGATTTTTCTTCATCCATTTTCTCCAGAGAAGCGAACATTGAAGCCATTTCCACCGGCACAAATCAAGCAAAAGGCGAAATATAGGACGACTAGGGCACGGAGAGATTTCCATCAACACAAGGCTTCCATCTTATCTTCCTCTCCCGAGGCCCTTTCTCTATCCCTCACTCATCTCCAACCCTCCCCTCCTCCTTCCTCTCCTTCGTCCTCGTCGCGTTTCCGGCTCTGCCTCCAGAAATCGCCGACTGGCTTGGGTCCCAATTTCGGCTTGGGTACGTCGTCAACCACTTGAAGCAAAAGAGGCCTGCAAGGCTGGTTATTCAAGTGGCGGCACTAACTTTTGGGGTTTCGACGACGGCCGCGAGATATATTGTGGCGAAGGAGAGAGAGGAGTGTGATTATTCTTTTTATCCTTTGCATTTTCTTGTAACTCTAGGCTAAGTGGATGAGCTTGCTTGAGATGTCATTTTATTTAAAGTAGTTCGATTAATTTGATTAGAAAATGAGATGATGGTCTGCCCATTTACGAAGTCCTCTTTTTTGTGTGGTGTATATCGTCGTCCACATCGGGAAATGCTGATTGGGTTATCTAGCTAAACTCCATAACCCGGTTTATCAATCTTTCAGTTTTGAGCACTTCTTTCGTTGTAGCACTTTTTAAGTAAAAATGAAAGGGAAGGACGATTCTGCCTTGATTTAACTCCATGAACATGGGACTTGCCACATTATGCCTTGATTCCAATAGAATACATGAGAAACGCTTGAGAGAGAGAAGGGAGCAAGTATCTTTGCCAATGGCACCTCAAACTAGCACAATGTTGAATCACAATACTAATCATCAAAAACCATCCATTTTATCGATATCCGCATGCTACAACTTCGTAAACTCCAGGACGAGAAGAGAAGCCACCGTATGATCATATTGAATGAATGAACAAAGACGCCCATCACAGCATTAGGACATAGATCATGTATGTTGAACGACTTTCACAGCCTCGACAATGGAAAATAATTTTTTTTTTTTTCAAGTGAAATTAGTGGGTGGATCACTCCGTGTACACAAGGCTAAAACATTATATACATGCCGATACAGCAGCTCAATCCTTAAATCTACTTTTCCTGAAATGGATAGAAGTCTCATAAGCTTCTAACCCGAGCAGAGTTTGGTAACTCAAGCAATTACAGAATGGATGTGGCTAAGATAAAAGAACTTATTTCGTATAAACCTGCAAGGCAGTATGTTTGTACATGTAAAGAATGAATAGAATGTTTGTGAGAGCCTCAATGCGTTCCTTTTCATCTTCCTAGGCCTACGATCAAATGCGAGCCTTTGCAGTGCCAGCTCTACAAAGAACAGATCGACAATCTCCAGCATTATACACAAAGTGGTTGCCCCTTCCAATCAACGAGTTACACCGCATGAGCCGCCTCGTGATTCCTCGTTCAAAAAATTCAAAGCTGTCTTTAGGTAACCATGCTTCACAGTTGTCTTTGTTTCATCCTCGTCTCTTCTCACCATTTCATCTACGATATTCTTATTAAAGTTTTCCGCTGCAAACTTAACAGCCATTCCACCTCCATGCCCATCAAATGTACAAAACAACACCTGCATACTGAAAGTAGCACAATCAGCTCGGCGTCCTATTGCATATAGAAGAGGGCTATAACAAACTAAGTTAGTAACCTAAGCTTCCAACCAAATTCTTTCTGGAGACTGCAACTGACTCCCACTTTCCGTGCCCTGGTCATTCGAAGTTTCGCCTTTTGCTTGATCTGTGTTGGTGGAAATCGCTTCGAAGTTCACTTTTCTGGAGAAGATGACGAAGAAAAATCTCGTCTCTTCGTTGATCAAGTGAGAAACCAGCAAAAATTTTCTCCACGAGAGAGAGAGAGAGAGAGAGAGAGAGAGGTGAAGAGATGCCCTTGGACAGAAAAGAGGAGAGAGAGCGCCCCACTAAAGAAGCCTCCAAAATTCAAAAGATGAGAGAGAGTTTCTAAGCATGAGAGAAAACATTTATTGTTTACTTGTGTCAGTCGTCTGCTAGAGGGAGAGAAAAGAGTGCCCCTCGTATTTTAATTTTTTGTTTTCTACATATTCCATGTCAGAGAACACTCGTCAATTTTTCAATGGAGCAAGCTTGGTTTACGCATGCCACGCGAGCTGATGACGCGGTGATTGCCAACCACTGAATATTTTCTCCGAGAAAGGGGAGAGAGAGAGAGAGGAGGTCAGCGGGACCCAGCAGCAGGAAAAGGGAAAAAGAGCAGAACACTGCTCATCTTCCTCCTCTCGACTGCGACTACTGTGGCGCCTCCACCTTCCGATTAACAGCACCGGACACCGCCTGCTGCCCGGGCCACCAGCCACCTCCGAGTCGCCGACCGCCACTCCTCTGCCGGCGCCGCCTTCCCGATCCGCTCGGACCCTCCGCCCAGATCTGCTCAAGCACCAGCGCACCGCCCTCCACCCGCAGCCGCGAAGCCACCGAGCCGCACCGGTCGCCTCACCAAGCACCGCCTCACACCGGTGACCCGCGACCCCACTGCATGCCGCTCGGACCTCCGCCTCAGCAGCTCGCCTCCTGCTCGCTTAGTGGCCGAAGCCCGCCGCGCCTGAGCCCCGCTCCGACAGCTCGCTCCGTCCGACGCCCCGCCGCCACGCTGCGATCCCGCACCCCCCGCGCCGCTGCAATCTCGCGCCTCTGCAACGCCCGAGTCGATCCGCCTCGCTACATCACCACTGAGGTTCCTTTGCCCGCGAGCTCGCGCGATCCACCCACCACCCGACGAGCTGCTCCGAGCGACGCACGCCACAGCAACCGCCTGTCCGCCTTGCTCCGCCTCTGCCCGAGCCGAGTTGAGCCGTCGCCGTCCAGCCGCACCGGCGACTCACCTCGCCGGAACCCCGAACGCCGGCGACCCAAACCCCCTGCCCGGTGTCGACGAATTGGCTGCCCCTCCATTTTCCTTAGGTTGTTTATTTTTCTTTTATTTTTATTTTTCTTATTTTATATTATTTTACTTTACTTTTAGTTAGTTTTATTATTAGGGTTAATACCTTAAAAAACCCCAAACTGGTACACTTGTGACAAATTTACTCCAAACTATTTTTTTTTTTTTGGTGACCCAGGGAAAACCCTGGGGAGACACGTGGGAAACCACCACCCACGTGCCCCGGGTAAGGCATGGCTAGCACTGAAGCAACGACGACGCCGTGGATCGAACTCGGGACCTCTCGTGAAAAGTTCCCTTGCTCAACCACCTACGCCACCACCACGGGTGGTTACTCCAAACTATTTTTTTTACCATGAAAAACCCCAAACTGGTATACCTGTGACAAATTTACCCCGACTGACTATAAAAAACCATAAACTGGTAACCAAAACTAATTTATTCGACTGCAAAAAAACCCAAAAATGGTAAATTTGTGACAAACATACCCTCTGCTAAATTGAATTAATACCACAAAAAAAATCATAAAAATTGTAAAATGTGACAAACGGAGCCTAAAATCTTAAATTGATATACCGGTCAATTGTCACATGTCATTTAACTTAATAATTTGATAATAAAATTTAATGAAAACTAACATAGGATAAATTTGTCACAAGTGTACCCGTTTTGGGTAAATTTGTCAAAGGTATACCAATTTGGGATTTTTGGCGGTCAAAAAAATAGTTTGGGGTAAATTTGTCACAAGTGTACCAGTTTGGGGTTTTTTTAGGGTATTAACCCTTATTATTATTGTTTAAGTTTGAATATTGTGAGGTGACTTTTAGGTTATGGATATTGTAGGCATTACTCACATGAGTTATCCTTAAAATTATTGTAATTATTAATTTGACTCGTAAGATGTCGGGTCATTTTTTTAATTATATTAATTCTTGGGGTTTGTTGATAGCATATTAATTGTTGAATCAATATAATTATTAATTTGATCCGTAAGATTTCGGATCAGATTTTTAATTATTTTGATTTCTTGTCGTGATGTTCTGGGTTAAAAGTAATCGTTAATTTGACTTTTGAGATAACATGTTATTTTTTCGTTTATTTTAATCCTTTATTTGTTGAATATCTTGTTTGTTTAGATTTAAGGTTTAGTTTATAATCGCTTGCTTTGGAAAACCACTAAGAAAAATCAAAAAAAATATTTGAATTAAGATTCAGTTTGTTTTAGAATATTTCTTGTTATCTTGCATATCTAGGATAGGGATTTCAGTTCGAAAAATATAAATTAAAAAAAAAAAAAAAATGCATTCATTTAGGATTTTACTTTTTGTTTAATTTAAGTTGCATGTTTAATTACGTGGCAATTTTAAATTTCGAATTTTATTAAAAAAAATAAAAAATAAAAAGTAAAAAAATATCATGCATATGTCATGTAGAATTAGGGCATGCTCCGCACGTCATTGCATATTAGATAGATTGCATGTTAGATTAAGATAATGTCTTAGTTTAAATTAGGATTTAATATGACTTAATCCTTAGTTTAAATTAGATAGAATTTTAATCTAGCTAGATCATTTTTGCATTTTTCTTAAAATTCGAATTTCATGAAAAAAAAATACAAAATTTGTCTTTGCATAAGTTAATTTCAATTTTTAGGATAGATTGCATTTTTAAAAATAGAAATATCAAATGCACGTCATTTAGTTTTTATTAGGTTCATTTAATTAGAACTTCCTCGTCATTAGACTAGGTCATTTAATAAATGTCGCGTGACATATAGCTCGCATTTTAAATTGCATGATGCATGTTAGTTTAATTGAAATAATTTTGTGTGTCATTGCATTGCATTACATGTTATTAGAATTAAGTCATTTAGATTGCATTTAATTATTGCATTTCTTCATGTCATATAGTTTAGGTCATGTCGCCATGTCATATTAGATTATTAGCGTGCATCGCATGACTTTCATTAAATAAAGTGAAAACAAAAAATTGATTGCTTGTTAATTAGGAATCATATTTAGGATTGTTGATGTGAATTCTGATCTAACGATGCTTTCGTTGCTTTGAGATAAGTTTTGCAATTTATTCATTGCTTTCTTGAATTTTAAATTGGTGGTTTGCGCACCCACATAATCACCTCACATGTTAGGAAAGTGAATTAAAATCAAATCAAGTTGCCTGCAAAACATTTTTTTAGAAATGGTACCGAAAGGGCACTAGGATAGTTTAGTGTAACCAAGTCCCCGTACCCAAAATCTCTGGTTCGTAGGAGTAAAATAATGTTCCCATTATTTTACTTAGGTGTCTAATCGACCTATCCTAAACCGATTAGTGGCGACTCCTAGATAATAATCTTTTGCATGTTAAAACTTTAAGTCGCGATTTGGTATGGGCTTGGGAGAGCCCGAGCTAAGCTTAAAGACTTAGTAGTCCATTAACCTAGTTTTATGTGGTGCACTCGAAAAATTAGGTCGCGATAGGAATTGAACTAGTCGAGATTAAAGTCTAAACAATGATCAGATTTTGGAACAGGGTTCAAAATTTGTTATGTAGTAGAGAAACACTTTGCGAGTATGCAATTTATTATAAAAAAAAATTAGTAAAAGTTTAGAGAAAAAAGAAATTGCACACAAGGTTTATAGTTGTTCGATTTAAATCAAGCTCACGTTCACTTTTTCATGCTGACAACCTACTGACTTGGTTCCACTAGATGATCTATAAGAGATTATAATATTCAGTGTAAGCACTTGATGATAGATCACATTATTTCACTTAGTCACTCTTTTTGTATTTCTCTCACACTCACAAAATTGAAGCTCGTGAAAAATTAGTGTGCGATCAAAGTTCACTCGTACTTTGGAATTCTAGATCCTAGGTATTGTCTCTTACGTGATTCTTGGTACCTTGGTCTCCTTGTATATTCATCCACTTCCAAACTAGCCGTAGGACTATCTTTGGAGAATCTTCTTCCAAATGTACTCGTTGGACAGATTTGAATCTAGAAGATTGGGTGGCTGTTGAGTAATAAAAGCTAAATTCCCACTTGATTCTGGCCATCTATACAACCAGAGTCTTAGTTTCCATAAGTAGAGCTTATCTATTTCGATAGAACTTGTCTCAAGATTGATTTTCTAATCGAAAAAAAAAAAAAATTGAGTCAATTAAATCTTTCTAAATATGAAATCCAAACCAGATCATTAGCTTTTATTCATCATGGAATGATCACGTTTTGGACTTATCACATTTTGGGCTTCTTCATTTCAAACTTGTCACATTTTGAACTTGCCGTGTTCTGAACTTGCATCAGGATGGGGAATGAAAGTAATTCTCTTGGTCTTTATCTTCAATAAAAGATCTAGACTTAAGTCTAAGCTTGTTCAGTCTGAAGTAGACTTTGTAATTCATACTAGAGCAATTTTCTAGATCAACATACTTCAACACAATTATTAGACTTAAAATTTTATGACCAATTTTGTCAGCAAAATCTACTAGAACCTTGTTGATTGAGAACGGTATCAGTGGCCAATTTTCTCAACAAAAGCTTGCAATAAACACACATTTAATATAGAGAGAGACGTTTCTCTTTAGAGAATAAATGGAGAACTTGTGACCTGTGGTTAGAATTTGGTCATGTCAGACATTTCGAAAAATTCCTTTCATTAAATCAAGGGTTAATATCTCTTAACATTTTAATGTGGTATAATTGTGACACATTCATCTTGTATCAATTTTACGATGTATTCATGCCACATTCATCCCAAATTAATCTTTAGTGAGAAAAAAATGCAAACCAACATACCCATGATATTACCAAAATCTTAAAGAGAAATTTGGACAAGCTTAGGGATTTTAGCGGACTTTCGAAACGTAAGAGTGCTCCAAAAATAAAATTAGCATATTTAATCTTTATGCAATCTCGATTCATTTTCTTCGTACCTAGCTTTCCCATGACGATGACATTGTTTTTTTTTTTTTTTCCTTTTCCAATCAAAATAACGTTATTTATGAGACCCATTTATGCTGTATTTCCACATCGGATCCTCATCATGCCGATCATGGTTACAAAAAGAAAAAAAAAAAAAAAAAAGCCTAGTGCAAACTAAGATAAAAGAACCTAGAGAGCATTTTGTTGCAATGGAGACAAAGGAAGAAACCACAACAAATATACTAAGTATGGGCATTTAGCATGGACACATAAGTCCATTAGTTGGATTCAGTCACTTCACTTCAGATACTCCCTCCGACCATGCAAAGGCTGCATTCCGTGACCTGGGTCACGAAAGATAGCAGCAGCATATAACAGAAAGAACAGAGCAGGAGAAGCATGGAAATTTTAGGGCGTCAGTCCCGCCGCTTGCTCCCCAGCCCACTTGTGTACTCACTCCAACCACACGACTTCTCAATTAGGCTCTCCAGCTCAAGATAGAATCCCGGGTCATCCATCGCCTCATCACCCACGACCATGTTTTCTCCGAGGAGCTTCTCCGACTTCTCATGGAAAACGGAAGGCAAATCTGACGGAATAGCTCCGGCCATCTGATCGGGTGTCTGACCCTGCATAACCCTGAAATCCGCACCACCCATCGGAGGAGGCCACGGGTTGTGCATCTGAACGGTCTCAACATCCACCGGTAAAACATTGTTTGACCGAGACTCCATCTGTGCCGAATCATCACCCATTCTCAGGCACTCAAAATTCGGGTTTTGAATCTTGTGATCCGCTACTTCGAGCAAGCATTTGGTGGCTTTGTCATCGGGACCAAGCAATTTGCTCTTCTTGCTCGATTCACAAGCCTCTGATTCTCTCTTCTGCCTCCTCTCTTGGTTTACATGCTGGGCAAAGTTCGGGCTTTTGGCTGCTTTGGAGAGGAAGAAGAACATACGCTGATACCTGCTCTCGACATAGCGAATCCACTCGGTGACCTGGTTGAGCTCATGCTGCGAGTGCTCCCGCTCTTCTCTTAGTTTCAGGATCTCGGCCTTCAACGCTTCCTGGTTTTTCTTAAGCATTTCAAGTTCAGCCTCCTTTCCAGCCTCCCAATAATCCGAAGCAACAGTACTACTCGATGTTTTCATTTGATTGCTGAGTGTGCGTCTCCTCCTTATGTTCTTCAGCAAGTGTTTCTTCCCTTCCTGAAAACCTCGGTTCGCAAACTCCCATCGATCTGGATCCATCTTCCTAAAACCCTGCGACATATCATGGATAATGATGCATGAAGAATAGGAGGAAGCTGGGTTCAGGAGTTTATATTGAAACAGAAGTCCCAAAAAGGGTATGGACAATTTAATGACTCAATATCAATCCGTCGACTTCATATGTACGAAGACAAAAGTGCAGAATTATGCTTTTAGTCTTGCCCAAAAAGAAGAGAAGCGTCAGAAGGCTTTACCAAAACATTGGATGGAAACAAAGCGACGGCTCAAGGAATCTAATGTTCAGCTAGGAAGTGCAAAATTGAGCATCAAAACAGTAAAATATTAACAGCTATAAAGGAACTGCTGTAGTGCTATTCTAATCCAAATTAAAATTTACCATTTGAGGAAAGACTCAAGTACAAATCCGGTGAAAAGATAAATCGTTATGATTCGTGATGATTCACATAGAATCCATATATCTCGCCCACCATTCCAGATTTCTTCGTTCCTCGTCCCCTAATCTAGGGTAAAGCACAATTAATAACCAAGCAAAACGTCGCGAGTGGGTTCCCTTGGATCATAGCCTCTTTGCGCCGGGGACTAGAGGATCGCACTCTGGACGACATAAAAAGAAACAGAGCCGAAACAGAGTCAAACCAAAAAAACTGAGCCGAAACAGAGTCAAACCAAGATAAACATACAGACATTATACGAATTTCTACGAGTAGTTTGCTCTTTACCAATGGGGAAAGTTTCAATCAAAAACAAGGACAAAAAACACAATCACATTTGAAGGAGTACCCACGTAAGTGTTGAGCTGCCTGATGAAGCTGGAGAAGTTGGAGTGCTTGAAGTATCGAGGCAGGACCTGCTTTGAGAACTCGTGCGGGTCCCACACCACGAATCTGCCCCCGCTCGAACTCCACGACACCACCGTGTCCGTACTCGGGTCCGACACCATCTCGTACGTCTTCTTCAGGAAGGGTGCCGTGTTGAGAAGTAAGTGGATGTACAAATAAAATAATTACTTTTATTATAAACCAATATTACAACTCTCTATTTTATCATCCTCTCACAACAACTCATTGCCGGCCCTGCCTCCCCCAGCCCATGCATCGGTCTCACCACTTCGTCCGCCGCTGCTCCGGCGGCAGCGTCTCTGGGATCAGCAATGATCGCCACCTCCTCATCTCCCTCTTCCTCTTTGATCTTCACCACTTGCGCGGCCAGTGCCGAATGGGGTTCGGGCGGGGTCAGGCAAGAACGCTGGTGCGGCCCGGCATCAATTTCGCCATTGCCGATGGCTAATTTTGGGGACGAAACCAAATGGGGAAGCAACCCTAGGTCGCCAGGGTCACCACCGCCAACAACAGCAATGGAGGCGATCTCTTCTCGCGATTTCGCGAAAGGTTCTGCCTTTTCTAGCTCAACACTCGACTCTCGAAAGAGGGTGTCGAAAAAGGACGTGCACGGTCCATCGGTATGGCCACCTCCGGGGGCCGCCGTCGCCATTTTGACCTCGAGTTCGAGGTCAAAGGCAGAGATGGTATGAGAAAATTTCAAGCGATTCTATTGAGCGGGAGCAAGGGAGACAGGCCTCGAGACTGTCCGAGTGTTTTGAGTTACGGGGGAGAGTATGGGTGTCCGGCTTTATATACGTTGGGAAAAGTTCAAAAGTGTCGCCACGTCTCTCCACCTTTTGCCTTTTCTCAGCGGGATTGAGGGGGCCGCAACGATTACGGACAGTTGCATCTGATTCAGGATGAACTTTGGTACGAGGAGGGGGCGCCCTTTCGCCTGGTCGGAGGGTCCCATGCGGGAGTATCACGTTTCGATCTACTGCTTCTCCATCTCGGCAAAATTCCACTTGGCTTGTGTGTACGCCGTTTTCATTGTACATGACATACAATGCATCGACTACCGAATCGGAACTGCCAGGATAGCGATACTTTGCATAAGATTTCCTTGGTCCTCCATCGTGGAAAGAATTTCGAACCATTTCTGATCTAATTAGAGCCTTAAATTATATAGCCCAGAAAAAAAAAAAAAATCTGACGCTTCCCTTAAAAGCATTCATAGCGTACATTCTTTTATCATTGTCATAAGAGTTTTTGATAGACATTCACTATCGTTTGGCAGGGATTAATAGAGGAATAACATGTCGGAAAGCCAAATGTAATGAAGTTGCATCAAAACCTAAACATTGTATTAGAGGAATTCCGTGTCAAAAAAAAAAAAGTGAAAGAGAAATTGTTAAAGGTATAACAATAAGGAAGTTGCAAACCTTGGCATTTAAGGATAATACCACATAATAATTCCATGCAAAATATTTAGAAGAATAATAAATTCCTGTCATGTAACTCATTTTCCATCACAAAATTCACTTCATCAACAACAATGGTGTTTCACATGCCGAGGCAATAATTACCATCAGATGTCGCTTGATGAGAGAAAGATATTATTGTCTAGTCAATTTTATCTTACGCCTTTCTCATTAAGCACATAATTTTATTTTATTATTTATCTATTATTAGATCCCTAATTTGGTTTTTATAATATCGCTTGTCAATGGAGTTTCGACGAACTTCGTATTCGTGTCTACTCATCTATCTGTTTAAATTTTAGGGTTGAACTTTCTAATGTGGTGTCATGATCAGACTTTGCCTCGGTTTATTTTGCTTGTACGAGTATCTCAAGGCTTGTTCGTGGAGCTTTAATGCTCATCCTATTCAAATTGTGGCCCACTTTTTATCGGTTTAAATTTTCAGGCAGGGCGTTTTTTCCTTCTCAAACTGTCCTCAGCATCGTCCGAGGTTGGGTTGAATGAGGAATGCCGGGCTGCTAACGTTGATGTGGTCCGATGAAAGAGAGCGAGAGACGGGGGAGACGCATGAAAACGGGATTACGAGCCGCCCAATGGACGAGCTCAAAGGCGATGCATGCGCAGGAGCACTAAAAGACAGAAAAGATCCAAAGGTTGGGCATGGAACAGTCGAAAAGCACTCCCTTTTCCCTATGATGTTCGCCAAGATTTTGGGAGAAGGGAGATGGACTGCCGGTACAGGTTTGATAGCTTAGTCATCACTTTAATGCGCGTTATCCACGCGTGGACCAATCATCATTTACTTTCGTTACCATCTCGATCTGTCTTTTACTTCCCTTGCGTTCTTGCCTGGATGTTGACAACCGAAAGCTTGGAAAACTACGATTACTTGCATATGGTCAAGCTTTCTTAAAACCACGAGCAATCATGCTTAAGGTAAATTAGAGACAAAGGTCAAAGCAAACCCAAATATATCATAACCTCACGGAACCAAAACCGTGCAATTTCCTGTAGAAAGATTGAATCAATTTGGAAATTCCAGTTCTCTGTTCAAATCTCTCCTTTGTTCTTTGGGTTCCCTTTCTTGAGTTTGGCTGTGACGTGATGCGGGTCAGCAAGAAAATTTAGGAATATTGACTAGACAGGAACATCCTTGCACTTTTTTAGGGTGGAAATGATGGAGGCAAGCTTATTTTCCCTACAAGGAAACACTCGGTCAGAGTCCCTCGAAAGGGTTTTAATATAACCCACAACCTAAATTACAAGGAAGCTAATTTCAAAGCATAGCGTACCAATTAGGAGTCTGAAAATCTTTCCTTCCTTTTGTGGCTTCAAACATGGGTATTTGTAAGGTTCGTTTCAAAGGATCGAACATTCCCCTTTGATGCTTGAAACAGTATTGTAGATTGACTACAATGATTCAGCAATTTTGCGACCAATCCCCACATCATTCGTTGGGAAACTTATAAAATCCATACGTGGTCAGACTCCTATAAGGAAAAACAATTTACGCAATCATAAGTTTTTTGATTGTTGACAAACCACTGGATCTTACATAAAATACTGGCTTCCTTTAGATTAGCTGAACCAACAATAGCACAAAAGGTGAAGCTAGTTACGTTATGACAATATATTTCAAAGTGTTTGGTATTTTGATGGAATGTGTCATTATGTGATATTTAGATAGCACTTCGATTGTTGCAATAATGACTTTTCCACTATTATGACGCACTTCAATTTCTTCTATTAGCTATTGCAACCATAGTAACTCTGATGTGGCATTAGCAATAGCTTGATATTCTGTTTTTGTACTAGAGTGATCGACAATGGTATGTTTTCTGCTAGACCATGAGATAAGTGAGTTTTCCAAAAAGAGATAGTGGTTCATAGTGGTGCAAAATATTGAGGTCACTATCGGAATAAGCTATCAAATCTAAGATAGAATGACTAGAAAATGGAAGGCCGCGAAATAATTTATCCATGACATAGTGAAGAATTTGAAAGACTACAGCAAATGGGTTGCATAGGACGAGGTCATTTATTGACTAACAATGTGAACAACATAGGCGATGTTAGGTTGAGTACAAGTGAGATATAAAAGACTGCCAGCCAACTATTGATAGAGTGTGGGATTCAAAAGAGGGGTCTCATCTTTGGCATCAAACTTGGCTTTGGTCTCAATAAGAGTTGTCGCGACTTTGTTGTCATTAAGTCTAGCTTGAAAAAAAAAAAAAAAAATCAGTAGCATATTTTCCTTATGACAAATAATAAATAGAGGAATCTGAAATAACCTCATGCCTAAAAAATAGCTGAGTCACCTAGAGGTGATCAGTTTTAGGGTGGGTAGGTTCTAAAGTTGGAACTTGAAATCTACCTTGTTATGATTGGCTCCCAATTTTTGGACCTTGGAACTTATTATGTTTGCTTGAAACCTGTTTTGGAATGTGACATTTAGATTTTCGTAATAATATTTATGTGACATTGGAAATTTTCGGCGTTGATAATAATATTTAGGTCATAAGGCTAAGTATTATCTCGCTTAGAAATCTGGTGGACATGTAGAAATAGTAATTGGATCGTAAATTTTGTAAGGTACAGAAAATACGGAGAGTGGTTTTTATGATCTTGATCATCCTTGGTTTGATTAAATTAGTAAATGTTGATGTGTTCACAGATGGTAACGGTAGATAATGTACCATTGTCTTAGTTGTCGAGTGTTGGTAATTTGTTTATAAAACAAATGAAGAGGTGCCTTGTCCCACATCGAAAAAGATGTGAGTGCTCACGTGGACGAGTTTTGGCACTAACCGATGATCATTATTTTTATTTATTGAAAAAAATTCGGATTTATTTATATAAAAATTAACTAGAAAGTCTTGTTGAAACAGTGCGACTGTTCACGAAAAGTTACGGTTATTTTTTATTTATTATTTATTTAATTCCGAATTTTTTTATGTCTTTTCAACGTAACCTTTGAGATGTACTTGTTCACGAAAGATTGCCTTTGTTATTTTTTGCAACCTTTTGAAAAGTTGTCTCTATTTGAAAGACATATATAAGTACATTGTTTTGAGATCAAACTAACATC
This sequence comes from Eucalyptus decipiens, assembly GCA_014182575.1. NCBI lineage: Eukaryota > Viridiplantae > Streptophyta > Magnoliopsida > Myrtales > Myrtaceae > Eucalyptus > Eucalyptus decipiens. The sequence continues at coordinate 54,491,574 of CM024611.1, forward strand.
TTCTTTCATTTTTAAGAAAATACAGCCATTGTTTCCAATTGTTTCCCATGAGAGACCCTGGAGAAATACTAGAATTGCTATCTAGTATTCTCATTTGAGATTTTGTTGTATTCTGGAGGATATTTGCTGGTGATCATTAGCAACGTTGTGAGGCAAATAAATCCTAAAAGAAAGTGATATCACGCCTCAAAGTCCGACTTGATTACTCTAAAGATCCGACTTCATTGTTCTACCCAATTCGAAGCCATATTTTCCCAACATTGAGGGGAATGAATATTAAGCATTCTTGAGTTTGAATTTATTTAATCGAGATTTTTGTAGTGCTCGGCCTAGTTTACTCATAATTTTGAATTTAAAATGTCATGAGTTATATTATTATTTGGACCTTAGTTAATTATTATTGGTAATTAGTTAATTACACTAACGGTATCAAAGGTAAAGATTTCCTTCCTCATTAATGATGTCATAGATTTTGTCATTAACATTGATAAAGGTTTTCTCATGTACGTGGCTAGAGAAGAATGAGTTCTTCTCGAAATATTGTTATAAGCCATTTGTCTATTAAAATCATTTGCATAAGAGGTCTCATAATACTTATTTGTTATTCTAATATTTCTTATGGGAAGAGTGTCCTCAAATTATTTCTCTTGTCACATAATGCCCACATGTTCTTGCAATGTCTCATGCATGCCCAAGTGTCCTCTGAAGAAGAGGTCTCATGGATAAGCTTGACACCTTAGACTTGAGCCATGATTTCTCCTCAAATGAGTCATTCTCTCTTGGATTTTTCTTTGGCCACGTATAAAATGGGATATTGTAAGCAAGACACCTCCCATGACCATCATTACACTTTGGATTAGTTGTGGCATCCGGAAATTTTGTACAGGTAATTATGTAACATTCGGAATTTTCCGTGTATGATAATGATACTTAGATTATAAGCTAAGTATTATTTATCTTAGTATTCAGATGAATATGTAGAAGTTTTAGACAAATCATAAATTTCATGAGACGCGGCGGATAATTTTTCCGTAAACGTAATTGTCCCGCGTCTGTTGTGTTAAGTCAAATTGATAAATGTTGATGTGTGCATTAATAGTAGTATGGATTAACTAACTGTCGGCTTAGTTGATAACATGTAGCATTATTTGTTTGAAATCTAGTTAGTTAGTGCTGATGATTTATTAGTTTCACTAATGGCACCGAGGATGGATAGATTTTGTTTATTTTACTAATAATCCACCTTTCTCTTACATTAAGCCACCCACAAGACACTTGTCCTTATATTATCCCTTGCATGACCGTGTGTTGCAACCAAGATGAGGTTTTATTATATTTTGACACCTAAGATTAAGTGGAAACTTACCCTAAGTGAGTCATTTCTCTCTTATTTCATCTATGACCATGTATGGGAAGAGGTTTTGTAAACAAGACAGATGCTCATACTCATTATTTCATTTGGGTAAGTCATCTTTATTACACGCAACTCCTTAACATTTGTTCTTATCTCAAGATTAAGTAAGCTACATGTAGAAGGAATAACCAATGCTCACTAAAACACTACTTTAAACAAAACATTCTCTTAACTTTGGAGAGAACGTGAGACCCAAAATCTATCCAACATATAGGAGAATCGCTATTGCTACTGTTCATCTTGGTGCTCTCAAGTTGCTCCCGCGTGCTACTGTTCACCGGAAGGGGCTGCTGTTGGCTCCGACCAATCCAGCCGTCCGGTGAGGCAAATTTTTGGAGACGAGCTCCGTCCAGAACCAATCTACCCCTTCACCGAGCGATTTCGCCTGGTATGTCTCCTCCTGTCAAGAATCGAAGTACGCTCTTTTAGGGCTCCGAGTCTGCAGAACCGCCTCTGATTTAGAATGGCGTCCTCTTCGACTACGCCAGTTGGTTTATTGGGCAAAGGCCCTCAAGGGAACCCTAAAGATGGTTCTGTTCTTTCCCCCCCTCGCCCCTCCCATGCCCGTTTCTCTTCGGTTGTTTGTGGTGTTCGTGGATGCTCGCGAAGTAGAGGACGTAGTCGAGCAAGAAAGGCTCGAGCTCTCCTGGGTAATATGCCCCCCCTCCTCGTATGTTGATGGCTTCTCCTCCTCTTTGGGCCAGAATGCTAAGAATAAATGGATTGCTGGTGGTGATTCGCTTGTTGCCCCTTTTCGATCGTCCTCTGCTCAGCGTGAGCAAGGACGTGGAGTACTTGCGGTTGGTGCGAGTAAAGCAGATTTAGCTCGTCAAGCCCCCTCCTCTGATGTTGCTGCTCAACCTCCCACCCGTTCGTGGGCTGCTGTCACTCATTCGGCTACTAAAGGTTACAGCCTTTCCTATATTCCGCCTGCTATCATTGATAATAAGGCTGTAGTGCAAATTTCTGATGAGATTCTGCAAGCTGCTCACCCTAAATGGGATGATTGTCTAGTCGGCTATTATATTGGGAAGAGACTCCCTTTTAAAATGACGGAGGATGCACTCAAGCATGCCTGGGGTAATCACCTAGTTGAAGTGATAGTTGCTGATCTGGGGTTTTATTACTTTCACATTCCTGACAAGGAGTTTAGGAGGAAAGTGCTGGAAGGGGGGCCAATTACGGTTGCCAAAATACCACTTGTCCTTCAGCAATGGCACCCTTTGATGAAACTCAAGAAAGAATGCCATAAGTCAGTTCCAGTTTGGGTCCGCCTTAGAAATATTCCTGTTAACCTGTGGTCTGCTTCTGGTATTAGTGCTCTTGCAAGTGCACTCGGTAAACCCCTCTATGTTGACAGCCGTACTGAACAAATGGCTATGGTGGCTTATGCCCGGGTTTGTGTTGAGATTGAAGCTTCAAGTTCCTTCCCTGAAGTTATTGAATTTCTGCTGAATGGGGACCCTAGATCAGTGGAGGTCCAGTATGAATGGCTGCCGATGCTCTGTCCCAAATGCTGTTCGTTTGGCCATAGATGTGCTAACCCTCAAGCACCTGGCCCCCCCAAAGTTGGTTCTAAAGTTTCTAAGGCCCCGTCGGCTCTTCCATCTAGTGAATGGCGAGAAGTTCGTGGAAAGCGGAATGTTAGAATCCCTGTTCCAAATGGAGCTCCCCCTTCTTCTCGCTCGATTGCTCCTCCTCTCTGTGGAATTGAAATTCACCCTTTAGCACCGCAAGTGGTGGTTCCTAAGTTGGCAGCACCAGCAAAAGACAGGGAAGAAGGTCTTCCCCCTCTTCCTTTTGACCTATTCCATGGTACGTCCTAGTCCCTCCTCTTATGGGCCAAGTAAATGCGCCTGAAAATATTGTGCCGGAGTTGTCTTCATCCTCGGATGAAGAAGTTTTGGGGGAGATCAATTCTGGTGGTAGTGACACAGACTCCCCTCGGATGGTTGTTTCCTCTATCCCAGAGGAGACTCTCCCTCCTCAGATCCCTCCGGAACCCTTAGGGGGTGGCCTGGCCTGCCAGAAAGGTACTTCTCGATCTGCCTCTGCTGATGCGGATATAACCCCGCGCCCCAAACCTCTGCCTACCCCGGTGAAGAATCGTGGGGGCAAGAAGCGGTAACTATCCTCCCTCTTTTTGATTATGCTTTTTGGAGTTTGGAATATTAGAGGACTTGGAGCTCCTCTCAAGCAAGCTGAGATCCGGCATTTTGTTAAGTCCAATCACCTTAGCTGTATTGGTATTTTGGAAACTAAGATTTCCCCTGCGGTGTTCCCTGTGGTTTCCGAAGCCCTTCTTCCCGGTTGGAGTTGGTGCACAAATAATATCCACTCTCCTAGAGGTAGAGTGTTGGTGGGTTGGAATCCTTTTGTTGCCTCTTTTACGCTGTCTTCTTGCTCGTCCCAAGCTATCCATGGCCATCTGGTGTGTCTGAATAGTGGTATTTCCTTAACTATTACAGTGGTGTATGCGGAAAATTCGGTTGTTCTGAGAAGACCTCTCTGGTCTGATTTGATTCGGACCAGTATCCACCTCTCGGATTCACCCTGGATCGTTGCAGGTGACTTCAATGCTATTCGATATCCCTCTGACAGGGCTGATAGATCCAACTACTGGATCCCTGCTTTTAATGAGTTCGATGAATGTCTTACTCAAGCTGGGCTGGATGATCTTAGGTTTGTGGGTAATAGATTTACCTGGGCAGCATCCTTTGGTCCTCTTCGTCGACAAAGAAAAATTGACAGAGTTTTGGTTAATGCTTCCTGTAACTCGGTTTTTTCCTTCTCTGAAGCCTCTTTCTTGAATCCTGGAGTCTCGGATCACTCCCCAATGGTTGTCAGGATCTTGCCTGTCCCTATCACTCGTAAGCCTTTTAAATTTTTCAACTTCTGGATGTCCCATCCCGAGTTTTTTGTCTTGGTTTCCTAGGTTTGGGACTCTTCCTTCTTGGGCACGCCAATGTTTATTCTTTGTTGCAAGCTTCGAGCTCTCAAGTACAAGTTAAAAGGTCTAAATAAGGAAGCTTATGCAGACATTTCGGCAAAAACAGCTGAAGCTAGAAGACGGCTTTCTTTTGCCCAATCTGCTTCCCTTATGGACCCTCTCAACCAGGAACTGGCAGACTCGGAGCAGGATTGCCTTCGGGTGTTCTCTGAGCTTCGTCTTCAGGAGGAATCATTCTTTAGACCGAAATCCAGGGTGCGTTGGCTTAAGGAAGGAGATCTTAACACGAAATATTTTCATCACTCGGTCAAGCGTAGACACCTCCGGAATCGTATTATATCAATTCACAATGGGGACAACTTGATTTCTGACCCTTATGAGGTACAACAGCTTTTTGTATCTCATTTTCAAGCCCTTTTGGCGGCTTCCTCACCTTCGTGTGTTCCCATGATTGAGGAGATCCGAGCTAAGTTGAATCGTACCCTTGATGATGCCCAAGTTCGTGCTATCTCCTGCCCTATTACTGACTAGGAAATTAAAGATACTCTCTTCTCCCTTGCAAGTGGCAAAGCACCTGGCCCGGATGGGTTTAATGTGGACTTCTTCAAGTGTTCTTGGGAGATTGTAGGCCCCTCGGTTCTATTGGCAGTTCATGACTTCTTCAATTCTGGTCAGCTTCTTAAAGAGATCAATGCCAGTATTCTGACCTTAATCCCGAAGACCCCTAATGCGTCGAATGTCAATGACTTCCGACCCATTGCTTGCTGCAACACTTTGTATAAGTGCATCACCAAAATTATGGCTAACAGGTTAGCCTCTGTTCTTCCTTCGATCATTAGTCCTCCTCAGAATGCATTTGTGAAAGGAAGACGCATTAGTGATAACATTATGCTAGCCCAGGAGCTCTTTTGCGACTTCCATCATGAACCTTATCGACCCAAATGTATCATTAAGGTTGATTTCTGCAAAGCATATGACTCGGTTGACTGGAACTTTATTGAATTAACCCTGTTAGCCTTCCAGTTTCCTCCGGAATTCGTCAACCGCATTATGTCTTGCATTCGCTCTCCTAAATTCTCCATCTCCCTTAACGGTGAACTTCATGGATTTTTTTCAAGTGGAAGGGGTATTCGACAAGGCGACCCAATATCCCCCTATATCTTCACGTTAGTGATGGAAGTGTTTACCGGAATTCTCAACGCCCAAACCAAGAAACCAGGTTTTAAGCTCCTTTGGAGATGTAAAAATACCAGGCTTTCTCACCTTTTCTTCGCAGATGATGTCCTCCTATTTTCGGAAGCTAATATGAATTCCCTACGCCTTCTTATGGATGGAATTCATTCTTTTGCTGATTGGTCTGGATTAAATCCTAATCTCAACAAAAGCGAAATCTTTCTTTCAGGCGGCTCGGATTCCTTAAGAGATGCCCTGGTGAGTACCTCCGGCTTTCATCTAGGGTCTCTCCCCTTTAGGTACCTTGGTGTGCCTATTATCTCATCTAGATTGGGCAAGGAAGATTGCATTTCCCTGGTTAATGCAATAACTACAAGAGTTCAATCTTGGACCAATCGGTTCCTCTCCTTAGCGGGCAGACTGCAGCTAATTAAATCGGTCCTCCACTCTATCCAGGTTTACTGGTCTATTGTGTTTATCCTGCCCTCCTCGGTCACTAAGCAAATTGAACAGATCTTCCGGCAATTTCTTCAGAGAGGCCCTAACCTAGGAACTGGCGGAGCAAAGGTTGCTTGGGAAGAAGTTTGCCTACCCAAGGAGGAAGGTGGACTGGGTATCCATTCACTTCGGATCAGCAACGTTGCTGTTATGATCAAACACCTTTGGCTCCTCTTTATTGATAAGGAATCACTCTGGTGTAAATGGATTCACTCAAATTTCTTGAAGCGCAAAAACTTCTGGATTGCCCCAAGACCTACCTCATGCTCTTGGACGTGGAAGAAGTTATTTGGCCTCCGTGATCTTATTTAGAATCATTTTAAGTGGCGTATTGGAAATGGTCTTTCGGTTTCCTTTTGGTTCGATTATTGGCACCCTCGTGGGCCTCTCTATAAACTCTTCTCTGATCGTGAAATTTATCGCTCTGGAATTCCTCGCCTCGCATCTGTTGCGGCTGCCTTAACAGCGTTGCCTCTACCCTCTGCTGTTGCAACCACCATTGTGAATTGGGATGATCCTCTACCGAGCCTCAATGAGGCTAATGACCACCTCCTTTGGACTGGCCATTCTTCAGGAGTCTTCTCTACTGCTTCGGCTTGGAGCTTGCTAAGGCCGAGGGGACCTACGGTTTCCTGGTCGGGACTTGTGTGGAACTCCTCCCTTATTCCTCGTTACCAGTCCCACCTTTGGTTGATAGCTCGCAATCGCTTGCCAACTCAGGTATTGTTGCTAGCTTATATGAGAATTCAGAATGCTTCTTGTGCATTCTGCTCGGCTAGGCCAGATTCGGTGGACCACCTTTTCTTTGATTGCCCTATTACTAGCATCTTTGCCTCTTTTTGGGCGGCCAATTGTAACTTACCTTGGCGTAATCAATCTTCGAAGGAAAATCTCCAATGGGTTATTGATCACCTTTCGGATGCTACTTTTCACCATTCCCTAGCTCGCTTTGCCTTTGGTGCCTTATGTTATCTCATTTGGAAAGAGAGGAATAACATTCTATTTCGCAATCAAAGGTTATCTTTCCCGGCGTTAAAAGAGCAACTCCGTAAAGCCATCAAAGACAAGGCTTCTACTTTCTACAAGATCCCGGATACTCCCGCTAATAGGAGACTTCAATTGAGCTGGGGCCTTCACCCCTCCTTATTTAATTGAGGTTGTCGATTTGGTTTTACTGCTGCCGGTCTTCTAAAGGCTTTGCTGTGCATCCCCCTGTGGCTAAAGGGATGCCTTGGCGTCCTCCTTCCCGACGTTCCGCCTAGCTGAGGCTCCTGGGCCATTTGTGTTGTCCCGCGTTTTGTAGTTCTCTCCTTGTACGGGCCACACTTATTTGTGTGCTCTTCTCCTTTTCTTTTCTTGTTTGTTGGCCTCCTTGTTTCCTCTCCGCTGCTTGTGATCCCCATGCTCTGTATCATTTTCGCAGCTTTTTTTCTTTCCCCCCCTGGCACCCCTCCACTCATGGCGACTTTCTCTCTGAGTGCAAGCTGGTGCCAGGGCCCCCCTTGCTGTACAGTTGTATAGCGTTTTGCAATAGCTAATATATCTCTTACCCTTACCCAAAAAAAAAAAATCTATCCAACAATATCGTGCAATTCTGCTCATTCCGAAACAAATACTTCTTTGAATTCTAGTTTCCATGAGTGAGGAGGTGGTCACGGCCCTTAATTGTTCAAGCTTGTTTGAGATAAGTAAAGTTTCTAGGTATTAAGTTAGTTTAAATCTATTTAATACTTTTATCTTGGTCAGTTGGTTTAGATGTGGGAATTAAAATATGCATGTTATGATTATGGTGGTTGTTGAATAACCTTGATGGTATCTTGCATGTTCGTTCTGTCAGAATTTATCTAGACAGAATTTATTCTTTTTGCTCATTTTGCTTGATTTGCTAAAACTTAACTAGTCAGAGTTATGTTTGTTCTGCATCGTTCTATTTCATTATGAATAGTCAAAATCTATTCGTTCTGCCATATTTATCTTGATGACCTCTTGCATGTTCGTTCTACTTCGTCCTGTTTTGTTTTGAGTAATCGGAATCTATTTATTCGTTTTACCAAAATTTATCGAGTAAAAATTTGTTCGTTCATTCTACTAGATATTTACTAAGTCTGAGTCCATCCATTTGTAAATTTTCTCTTTTATTTAATCATTTTCACTAAGTTTGAATGTACCCATTTGATTGTCTAGACTTTAACAACTATGACATGTTCATTTATATATCAGATTTTACTTAGTCTGAACATATTCCTTTGTACAATCAAATTTTACTAGGTCTGGATGTATTTATTTATACAATCAGCCTTTATTGAAGTCTGAACCTATTTCTTTGTATAATCATATTTTATTGGGTTTGAACGTATTTATTTATATAAACAGATTTTACTGAAATTTGAACTTGTCTCTTTGTACAATCAGATTTTATTGGGTCTGGACGTGTTTATTTATACAATCAAATTTTATGGAATTTGGACTTTTTCAATTGTACGATCAGATTTTATTAAGTCTGAACATGTCCATTTGTATGATGAGATTCTTACCGAGTCTAAGCATCTTTACCTTCTAAGTCTGAACATATATTTACTCAGTTCGAGTATAATTACTTTCCAAATTTGACACGCTTTATGGGTCTGGTTTCCCTTAAAAATACGGATTACCAAATAACATATTTGCGCTCTGAGCATGATCATAAGTTTCTTCTTACCTAATTATGTGACTGATGCATTTCGTTTCTTTGAAAAGCATGTGACAAAGTAACAAAATGGATGTGAGTATTGGAATGCATGTGTAAGTTGCTTCTAACAAAATGGATGTGATCATAAGTTGCTCCTTACATAAGTTGCTTCTTACCGATCCGTGATTCCTTGCCAATTGAGCCAATCGATCCATGACCAATTCGTGACACCTCGACCAGTTCTTGGACCTATTTTTTGGACGGTTTGGCCTGGTTCTCAAGTAGAACCGGTCCGGTTGCACACTCCTAATTATAATAAAATTATTATCACAATTATGAAAGTAAGCTCTCTCCCGTAGGCAATTTGTATTTTCCTAGACTTTTCGCTTCAAATCTGCTGCACATCTTGTTAACTGATATAATGGGACTTTAGAATTACCCACTTCGCCAGAAATTAGGGAAAATATTAGTTCTCTTAAAAAATGCACTTTTAAATCTAAAAATGCACTTATTTCTTGAAAAATAATTTATTTAAAAACATTTTTTTAAAGTTAATCACTTTTGTAATCACTTTTGTTGCTTGAAAAGAATGAATGAATGATAAATATTCTCTTTATTCATGCAAATATCTTAATTTAAATTATAATCAATAATGAAAATATTTTTTATTGACTAATTATTTCAATTAATACGAATGATCACTTTTAGAAAAACACTTTCAAATAATTCATTTTTTTAAATAAATATATCCTAAGGATCACAATGTAAATCAATAGAAAAAAATTTATATAAGCCAATGTCGTATCATTTTTTAACACCGTTTTGAGGGATTCAAACCCCGATGCTAAAGCATATGCCCTTAGTCTGATAAATTCCTTTAGCTTCAACCAGTTGAATAATTACCAACATTGACTAAGTAGTGTTGTCATGAAAGAGTTTTAATCATGGTGTACCATCAAACAACTTCTCATTTGAACCAAAAAAAAATCAACTTCTCCCTTTTTGACATGTGGAAGTTGATGAAGCTAGCAAGTATCACCTAGCGGGGGTGAACAGGTTAATCTATGAAATCTCGACAATTTAAAGCGGAATAGAATGAGTCAAGATTAAAGTATGAACGAAGGTCGGATTTCGGAAAAAGATTCAGAATTTTTATGCAATAGAACAAATTTTAGAAGCACCCAACGAATGTGCAATAGATCATAGCAATAAAAAATAAGAGTTTAGAGAAGAGAGAAATTACACACAAGGTTTATAGTGATTCGGTTTAAATCAAGCTTACATCCACTCTTCCATGCTGACAGCTTACTAGCTGGTTTCCACTGAATAATCAACAAGAGATTACAATATTGAGTATAAGCATTTAGTGATTGATTACACTATCTCACTCAGTCACTATTTGTATTTCTCTCACAATTGCAAAATTGAAGCTCACGAAAGATAAGTGTGTAATTGAAGTTCACTTGGACTTCGGAATTCTAAATCCTAGGCCTCGTCTCTTACATGATTCGCAGCACCTTGGTTTCCTTATATACTCATTCACTTCGAAACTAGCCATTAGACTGTCTCCAGAGGATCGTCTTCCAAATGTACCGGTGGGACAAGTCTCTATTAAGAAGATTGGGTGGCCGTTGAGTGACAAAAGCTTAATCCCCACTTGATTCTAGCCACTCGTACAACCAGAGTCTTGATTTCCATAAGTAGAGTTTCTTCGTTTAGACAGAACTTGTCTTACGATTGATTTTCTAATCGAATAAGATTGAGTCAATCAAGTCTTTTTAGATGTGAAATCCAAATCACATCATTAGCTGTTATTCATCATAGACTGGTCACGTTCTGGACCAGTCATACTCTAGGCTAGCTTCGTTCTAAACTTGTGGCATTCTGAACTTGTTAGGTTCTGAACTTGTGTCAAGATGGAACAACTCGTTCAAGCCCTTCAGGGACAGCCTTTTAGCAGAGAACCACTCGCCCTTTAGTTCAGAGCCTAGAGACACTCAGAGATGCCAGGATGGAAACGCTTCTAACCTACCCGAGCTGCATTTCTTGGAGGATCCTACCAGGCTGGAGAAGAAGAGGAGATTTAGAAAGCCATGGAGAGAGTTTGCATAAACACTCACTTTACTTCAAGGGACTCTGCCCAAAACAATACACCCTCCTTGCCTTATATAGACAATAAGAGGTTACAAGGATACCAACAGGGACCAACTCACGGGTCCAGATACAAACAAAGGCACCGGAAACATCCGGGAGGGAATTATTTGCGTACTATGAACAAGAATCGCATCAGAATGAATGCATTTTCCTAGCCTAGTGCTACAGTAAAAGTGAACAGTGATTTGCTACAGTGAAAATGTACGGACAGCAGTTTTTCAACGGTCTCGTCCATCACGAGCATTGTAGCTACAAACTGAGTCATCTGAACTGTCTTCTAGGAGATGTGCTTCGTATTTTTGTTCAAGGGCTTCAAGGTCTTCAGGTGAGAGAATTTGATTTAACCTTGATGAGGATGCTTCATCTTGAGCCCAGTGGGATGCTTCTTCTTGAGCCCAATCAGTGTTGTCACGTGCTGTAGTGCGAGTAGGAATGCTTGGCTGGGGCCAATTGGATGGTTGTGCATAGAAGGACATGTCCATATTTTGAGATAAGGACGACAGTCCTGGACCATAGGGGTCCTGGGCAAGGGGACCTCCAAAACGTGCATTGGGGTCTTGAGTGGACTGGACAATGTCATCTTCGCTTGTCATTTCATGATCTTGGGACGATGCAGCTTGTCTGTATTGCCTGAGTGCTTCCTTAACATCTGGTGCTAGATCATAATGATCCCACGTAGTGGGTACATTATTCCAAATATCTTCAGGTATGGTTTTGTTTTCTCGGCATAAGGTTCTCTGGAGTTCTCGGTACTCGTTTTCACAAAATCTAACAGGTTTTGGATAAGATTTGTGAATCCGGGCTTCTCGGCTGTCCAAGTGAGGTTTATAGGATGTGGTTCCTATTTCTAGTGGTGTATCAAGAATACTACCTGAAGGGCTTGAACGAGTTGTTCGCCCAATGTGGGAAGGCATATCTGCAGAAAATTTCACGGACGTCGGAAAAACAGGATGGTGTGGACCTCAGGATTTGGTGTCATGGTTCTCAGTTCCTTTTCCAAATCTTGTTTCCAACATGTAGGATGATAGAACCAATTAAGAAAGTCTAAGAGATTCTTATCACTTTCTTTTTCCACATTTCTTCCGAGTAAGAATATCCTTGTGAGATTGGCAATGAACCTTATGGTTGGGATTTCAATGGCTATCAAGTACTTATTGGTTAAGTACCACAATAGCGTTTTGAGCTGTTCAGGGAAATCGTCTTCCTTCCAGATAAGAGGATGAATGAAAGGATAATTCAAATTTAACCCAAGAGGATAAAGAATCGAACCTCCATTGAATCTGAATAGGTCTGTGTGGCACTGCCACATGAGGTTCTCCAGGTTCTCAGTAAGACCGTCGTTCTGGATTTGCTGAATAATCTCCTGGGGGTATTTCCAGCTTTGTAAATCTTTAATCTTCTCAATCTTGTATTTCACTCCATAGTTGAGCATATGGAAAGCGGGCCTCTTGATGTACATGTTGATTTCGGCTGGTGCTTTAGGTCTTGACAGGAAGTCAGCAAGTACATTCTTTTTTCCAGGAATGTGTTTGGTTTCAAAAGAGTATTTTGAAAACCATTCAGCCCATCAAAGCAGTTGAGAATTTGGAATCTGCTTTTGTTTAAACTTGGTCATCTGAGGGAAAGATGCCATGTCTAATTCTACCAGGAAGTGATGGTCAATGAGATGAAGCTCAAATTTTTTGATTCCATTTTTGACTGCTAGGATTTCTTTGAAAGTGGAATGGTAATGCATTTCAGCTTGAGAGAACTTTCCACTTTTGTGGGCACACAGATGTTTCTTACCATCAATTTCTTCGAACAGAATGGCCGCCCAGTATTCATCACTGGCGTCAGTTTGAAGAATTCTCTTTCCTGTTGATGGTATTTGTAATGGTGGGAGATTTTGCATAATCTCCTTAAGCTCAGCGACTGCTTTAGTCTGGGTTTTTCCCTAAGGTGGGGAGCTCTTCTTTAGCATGGATTGCAAAGGAATCAGAAACTTTGCAATATTTGGGACAAAAACCCTTAATTGATTATCCCAAGAAATTGCTGAACTTGTTTTGTGGTGAAGTTGTCTTCAGGAAACTTCAATAATTCTTGAGCAATATGCGGCCCTAGATAGTATGTACCTTTGTTGAGGTGCATACCAAGAAATTCGATTTCTGTTTGGGCAATATTCATTTTCCTTTGAGAAAGCATAATACCATGCTTCTTCACGATTTCTGCAAACTGCTCAAGGAGTTGACAGTGTGACTGTTCGTCAGGGCTGTAGAGCAGAATATCGTCGATGTATACGGCTGCACTTGACAAGATTGGTTGAAATATACGACACATGGCCTTCTGGAAAAGGGATGGTGCTACCTTTAGGCCAAAGAGGAGAACTTTCCACTGGAAGTGCTGGTTTGGGATACAGAATCCTGTTTTGGATCTGTCTTCAGGATGGATGCCCAATTGCCAAAATCCGGCTTTGAGGTCGAATTTGGAATAGATATGGGCCTTGGTTAGACCACTAAAGAGAGAATCTCTAGATGGTAAAGGGAACTTATCATCTTGGAGAAAAAGATTGAGGGGTTGATAGTTGATCACTAGTCTCATTTTTCCTCTGTTTTGCTCGGCGCGCTTATTGACATAAAAGGCTTCACAAGCCCATTGAGAATCGGAGATTTCAATAAGGCCCTGTTGCAAGAGTTCTGAGCATTCCCTTTGAGCTAAAGCCAGATGTTCTGGCTTCATTCCCACATGACTCGCCTTTGTAGGATTGATGTCTTCATTTTTTTTTTAAAGGAAGGCGAACAAAGAATTCTGGGTTTTCCCATAAAGGATGAGAGCATTTCTGAGCGAATTCTGAATGGGATTCCGAGCAAGATTCTAGCAACTTTTGCATGATTGGATCTAATAAACTCATCTGAATGGAAAAGAGTCTCTGGATATTAACGAACTCAGAGAATTGATCTTTATACCTAAGACCTTTTCCAGGAATAATGCGAAGCTGAGAGATTTGAGTCATAATGTCCCACCCAATTATCAGATCTTTATTGGGGAGGTTTGATCCAAAGATTTTTGTAGTTATGGAACACTGCGGGAAGAACTGGATCGTTACGGCGGCGGTCCTGACATTTGTGGAGAAAGTATCTCCAGAGGCAGAGTTAAAATATCGAACATAGGGGGTCCAATATTCTTCAGGCAGAATTTTAGTATCAAGAATGGAACAACTTGCTCCTATGTCAATGAGAGCAATAACAGTGATTGGTTTGGCAAACTTCGAAGTGAGGATTTTTACCGGGAAATGGGGACAGTGAGTTTGACTTGAAAATATGTCAAGGCTTGGTTCTGGAGATGTAGGAGATATGTGAAAAATATCTTCAGATTCTGAGTTTGACTCGCCACCGGAAGTTTGGTAAAAGGGAATGACACAAAGAGTTTGTTCAGATGGTTCTTCATCAGCAGAGAATAGGGATTCAATATCATCATTTTCAAGAGAAATACCTGTCTCGATTTCAATGAGATGATTCTGACCTTTTTTCGCTTGAGGACAGTTTTTGGCGAAATGTCCTGTTTTGTTGCAAATGTAGCAACGGTTTGATTTCTTATGGCCTGTGCGATCCTTTCTTTTGCGTAGGTATCGCCATTTCTTCTTTTTCGGAAATGCTTGGAGCCATGCTTGGATTTCTTCATCCAATACTTCTTATAGTGTTTTTTCTTCCGAGAATACTTGCCACAAGTACCATCACAGTCTTGTTTGGAGCATTTTATTTTCAACTTCTGGCGAGAGCAAGCTGATTCAAGGCGCTTGTCATCTGTGATATAGGTACGGACCATCTGGCGCTTTAAGCATAATTCTTCAAGGCATAGATGGATTTCTTGCTGTATTTCCCCCAAGGGAATATCTTGTACTCTTCTTTGTTTTGAGAAGAAAGATCTTTCAACCATCTGGGACAGCTCTTTAGGGATGGATGTGAGGAAGACATGCTTTAGATTTGGATCTGCGCCGACTTGGTAAAAGAGCTTAAGCATTATTCGATAATGTTTATCAAGATGTTTTTCCTGGAGAGAGCAGCATCTTCTTTCAAAAAATTCTCTCCTTTTTATCTCTATGAGATCACCGGGTTTTCCCACAAAAACATGATATAATAGAGTAATGGCATGGCTGAAATTTGGTGACATCAGGAACAAAATCTGATCTTGTTCTGAAATTGATTGCCACCAGAGTTTGAGACTTCCTGTAAACCTTGTAACAAAGTTATAAAGGACATCATTCATATCATGGTTGTTAATGGACTGAGTATTCAACCAAGTATGAAATTCTTCAAGTCTTTCTGGCCATTTGGGATAAGGAATATCATCGACGGTGAAGAATTGTTTTGATGCCATGGATACATGTCTCGCAGGATTGCTCCTAGCAGGATTGCTTGTCTGACCATATTCTGGATCAGAATAGTTTGATTCCATTTCATCATCTGGAGAATCAGCCATGAATATGGATGAAGTTACTGGTGCAATGGGGGAATCAACTATAGGGTTTGAGAAGGATGAGGAAGAAGAAAGGGATGCTGAATCTGATTTAGTATCAGAAGAAGTTTGTTAAGCTGGAAACAGAATCTGTTTTTCTGGAATGGTGGGATCAGGCTGTTGGATAACAGGGTCAGGTTCCTGAGTTCCCAAATCCTTTAGAAAAGATTCTAATGGATTTGATAACATCATCTGATCTGGCCTTTCTCTTATAACAATTGAACCTGATTCTGTAGGTGGTATCTTTTCTTTCCCTTTTTCCTTCTGTAGGGCCTTGAGGCGATTTCGTATCTCTGCCATATCCGGTTCTCTTCTGTAGGGATCTTCTGGGATAGTGGCAAAAATAGACGTCTGTGGATGTGGGGGTAAATACCCAGATCTAACAGGAGGTGCTAATGGATTGAAAGGTCTGAACCTTCCTTCTTCAAGAAGTTGGATTTGTTTCTTGAGCTTTTCTATTTCTGGCTTTGGACTTTCAAGATGATGATATCCAAGATGTTGTCCTGATTCCAAGGCGTGAAGCCTTTTCTGGAACTTAGCAAGTATCTTTTTGGTACTTTCATCATACCTTCGGAGATCTTGTTGCACATTTCCAATCTTAGAATCGATTGCCTTGAAGGCATTGTTTTGTGCTGACAGAGACTCTGATTGCCAGTTTAGAACGGCTTCAGCAGCAGGGGTTTTTTCTGTCTCCCATGTTCATCCACATCAGTGGGAGTTGCTATCTTTGGGACATGGCGATATCTGTTTTGAGGATCAATGAACTCTTCTGAGTAGAAATGAGAGTTTAGAACTTTCTCTTGACAAGAGGGGAAAGTCAGCATCTTGGAACATGGCAATAGAAGAAGTGGGTGGTGTTTCTTCTAGGGTTTCAAGTGGGTAAGAATGTTTCTTAGCCCATTTGAGGATTGGCTTATAAAACGGGGAGAGAGCTTGTTTTCTTTGAGGAGGAGATGGTGGAGGTGTTTGTGGTGGATCTGGTGGGGCTTGGAATGTAGTACTGAACTCTGGTGGTGGAGGTGGTGCATAAGAAACCATAAACTGGTATTTATCATACTCACCAAGAGTATCAACGGAGGGATCTCCGTTTAAGTACCTTTGGTACACCTTATCCTTGGATTTCTTTCTTCGAGGTGGAGATCTTGCAAGAGGATCTACCTCGTCGGGGGAGTTTGTACAATAAGAACATTGGCAAAACGGATCCCAAAAACAATGACCATAGTTGTCTTTGTAGTAATGAACAGGATGTCCATCACCGTCAAAATGTCGAACATGCTTTTTTGGATCTGGCTCGGAAATTGATTGGGGAACACATGGTTCAATCATAAAAAGGGTCTGGAAAATAGAAGGGCTTTCTTCTTTTTCTTTGCCAAATTTGATGGAAACAGTTCCATCTTTTCTTCGTACGAACTCTGAGTCCGTGGACTGGAAAGGCTTGTTATTCTGATGCAACTTTTCATAGTTGGTAATCCAAGTCTCTGGAAGGAGCTTGGCCAACGTATCCTTGGGGATCTGTCTGGGAACATGGATACAGGACGCCTGGTCATTCTGCATAGAGATGAATAACGCATCTTCATTACCATTGTTGAAGTTGAGGTCTAGTGCATGGTTCTGCACTCGATAAACCATCTGGTAATGTAGGGTTGCAGCCACGAGTCGGCTTTGGGGGGCTCCAATGAGCTGAACTTGGACTTTCAAGAAAGAAAGTAGCTGGGGATCTGAAAGAGCGATGTTGAAGTTTGGGTATAAAGTCACAAAGACTGTTCCGGCATTCAAAGTAGTTTGAACAGTACCAATGCAAGCATGTTGGTACTGTAAAAATTTGGTATCTAACAAAGCAATTCTTGCCACGACTGGCAATCCTTTACGACCATGAAAGGTAAGAGCAAGACGAACAGCGCCATAGTGGACATGAGTATATCCCTGTTGAGCCCATTGTCTGGGAAATTCTGGAGGAATCTGGAGAGTAACAAAGTACTCCTTTTCAGTAGCAGGAATAGGATGCTGGTCGAATTTGGAGGACTGGACGTACTCCTTTACTTGCTTTGGGGTTTGGTGAATAAGCTGGCGGATTGAGCGAATGGGTGAGAAAGACGAGTTGGGTTTAGCAAAAGCTGAATAAGGGTTCATGAGAGGAAGTTGGGTTTCAGAAATCTTGGTTTCATCACTAAGAGAGACTTCATAGAGATAGTCTATCTTAGAAGCATTGGAAACACGAAACTCTGAAGGGGTGGAAGATGAGGAGCATGGAGCAAGAGAAACTGGTGCTTCGATGATTTCTGGTTCTGTAGACATGATGAGAAAAGATCTTCTCAGCACTGGATTCACCTACCAAGCGCATGGAATGAATAGTATTAAAAACGAGACCATGGCTCTGATACCATGATGGATCTAGACTTAGAACCAGGGAAGGAGAGTAAATTTTCTGCAGATATGCCTTCCCACATTGGGCGAACAACTCGTTCAAGCCCTTCAGGGACAGCCTTTTAGCAGAGAACCACTCGCCCTTTAGTTCAGAGCCTAGAGACACTCAGAGATGCCAGGATGGAAACGCTTCTAACCTACCCGAGCTGCATTTCTTGGAGGATCCTACCAGGCTGGAGAAGTTACTTTCTTTTAGTCTTTATTTTTAATAAAAGATCTAGACTTAAGTCTGAACTTATTCCGTCTGAAGTAGACTCTGTAATTCGTACTAGATTGATTTTTTAGATCAACATATTTCAAGACAATTATCAGACATGAAATTTTATGAATAGTTTTGTCAACAAAATCTACTAGGAGCTTGTTGATTGAGAATAGTATCTGTAGCTAGTTTTATCAAGAAAAGTTTGCAATCAAAACTCATTTAATAGAGAGAGAGAGAGAGAGAGAGAGAGAGAGAGAGAGAGAGAGAGAGATGTTTCTCTGTAGAGAATAAATGGTCAAATTGTAACTTGTGGTTAGAATTTGGTCATGTCCAACATTTCGAAAAATTCCTTTCATTAAATCAAGCATTAATATCTCTTAACATTTTGAATTGGTATAATCGTAACACATTCATCTCATATTAATTTTAATGATGTATTCATACCACATTCATCCTAAATTAATTTTGTGTGAGAAAAAAATCCAAACCGGCATACCCTTGATATTACCAAAATCTTAAAGTGAAATTGGGACAAGCTTAGGGATTTTAGCAGGCTTTTCAAACATAAGAGTGCTCTAAGAATAAAATTAGCATATTTTATCATTTCGCAATCTCGATTCATTTTCTTCATACCAGGCTTTCCCATGACAACGTTGCTTTTTCTTTCCCCCTTTTCGGTCAAAATAATGTCATTTACGAGACCGATTTATGTTGTATTTCCACATGGGATACTCATCACACCGATCATTCAACTTGTACGAGATTTTTTAAAACTGAAATTGAGCTTTGGCACTATAAACTGCTTCTCTTATACATAACTGGTTACAAAAAGAGAAACAGGGAAAAAGGCTTAGCGCAAACTAAGAGAAAAGAACCCAGAGAGTACTTCGTTACAATGGAGACAAAGGAAGAAACTACAACATATATACTAGGTACGAGCATTTACCATGGACACATATGTTAATTAGTTGGATTCGGTCACTTCACTTCAGATACTCCCTCCGACTATGCAAAGGCTGCATTCTGTGACCTGGGTCACAAAAGACAGCAGCGGCATATAACAGAAAGAACGGAGCAGGAGCAGCATGGAAATATTAGGGCATCAGTCCCGCTGCTTGGTTTCCCAGCCCAACTGTGTACTCACTTCAACCACAGGACTTCTCAATCAGACCGTCCAGCTCAAGATAGATTCCTGGGTCATCCATCGCATCGTTGCCCACGACCATGTTGTCTCCGAGGAGCTTCTCCGACTTCTCATTGAAAACCGAAGGCAAATCTGACGGACTAGCTCCGGCCATCTGATTGGGTGTCTGACCCTGCATAACCCTGAAATCCGCACCACCCATCGGAGGAGGCCACGGGTTGTGCATCTGAACGGTCTCAATATCCACCGGTAAAACATTGTTTGGCCAAGACTCAATCCGTGCCGAATCATCACCGATTCTCAGGCAACCAACATTCAGGCTTTGAATCTTGCGATCCGTTACGTCGAGCAAGCATTTGGTGGCTTCATCATCGGGACCAAGCAATTTGCTCTTCTTGCTCAATTCACAAGCCTCTAATTCTCTCTTCTGCCTCTTCTCTTGGATTACATGCTGGACAAAGTTTGGGGTTTCGGCTGCTTTGGAGAGGAAGAGGAACATCCGCCGACACCTGCACTCGGCATAGCGAATCCGCTCGATGACCTGGTTGATCTCATGCTGGGAGTTCTCCTGCTCTTCTCTTAGTTTCAGGATCTCGGCCTTCAAAGCTTCCTGGTCCTTCTTAAGCATTTCAAGTTCAGCTTCCTTTCCAGCCTCTGGGTAATCCGAAGCAACTATACTACTCGATGTTGTCCTATGATCGCTGAGTTTGCGTCTCCTCCTTATGTTCTTCAGCAAGTGCTTCTTCCCTTCCTGAAAACCTCGGTTCACAAACTCCCATCGTTTGGTATCAATCTTCCTAAAACCCTGTGACATATCTTGGATCATGATGCATGAAGAATAGGAGGAAGCTGGGTTGAGGAGTTTATATTGAAACAGAAGTCCCACAGAGGGTATGGACAATTTAATGACTCAATGTCAATCCGTGAACTTCATATATGAGAAGACAAAAGTGCAGAATTAAGCTTTTGATCTTTCCCAAAAAGAAGTGTCAGAAGGCTTTACCAAAACATCGGATAGTAACAAAGCGATGGCTCAAGGAATCTCATCTTCAGCTAGAAAGTGCAAAATTGAGCATCAAAACAGTAAAAGGCAAAATATTAACAGCTATAAAGGAACTACAGTAGTGCATTTCTAATCCAAATTAAAATTTATCATTTGAGAAAAGCACTCAAATACAAATCGGGTGAAAAGGTAAATCTTTAATGGGTATTCTAACGTCATGGTTGACGTGGTAGTTTCTGCAAACTACCATCAAAAGCATCATCACTTGAATATGATGATGGGCCATTGTCCCCTGACCGCTGGATGCAAATTCTGGTGGACATGTGCCATGAGCAAAACGTCGAGAGTGGAGTCCCTTGGATCCTAGCCTCTTTGCCCCGGGGACTATCCGTTGGGACAATGAAGAGTAGCTGGATGCCCCAAGAGGATCACACTCTGGACGACATAAAAAGAAACAGAGCCAAAACAGAGCCAGATCAAAATAACAGAGCTGAAACAGAGTCAAACCAAAATAACAGAGCTGAAACAGAGTGAAACCAAAATAAACATACACAGACATTATACACATTGATACGAATAGTTTGCTCTTACCTATGGGGAAAGTTTCGAGGAAAAACAAGGACAAAAAACACATTTACCCACCCCCATTGCTGGTCGCGTGGTTTGCGCTCAATCCCTCTTCCGGAAGGGAGCGAGTTCGAATCCCCGCGTTCGCTTGTGCGACTCACCCACAGTCCGGGGGAGGTGGGTCCCCTCGAGTCACCCCGGATTTACGCCACCGGCTGCCGGCTGTACGGTGGTTCCCGGTTACCAAAAGAAAAAAAAACACAACCTCGTTCGAAGAAGTACTCACGTAAGTGTTGAGCTGCCTGATGAAGCTGGAGAAGTTGGAATGTTTTGAGGTATCGAGGCAGGACCTGCCTTGAGAACTCGTGCGGGTCCCACACCACGAAGCTGTCCCGGCTCGAACTCCACGACAGCACCGGGTCCGTACTCGGGTCCGACACCATCTCGTATGTCTTCCTCAGGAACGGCGCCGGCCCTGCCTCCCCCAGCCCCTGCATCGGTCTTGCCACTTCGTCTGCCGCTGCCCGCAACGAGCATGACGGCGATACGGCAGCAGCATCCCTGGGATCAGCAATGATGACCACCTCCTCATCTTCCTCTCCCTCTTCGATCTTCACCACCTGTGCGGCCAGAGCTGAATGGGGTTCGGGCCGGGTCAGGCACGGACGCAAGAGCAGCCCGGCATCAATTTCGCCGTGGCCGATGGCTAATTTTGGGGACGGAACCGAATGGGAAAGCGACTCTAACTCGCCGGGGTCGCCACTGTCAAGAACAGCAATGGACGCGAATTCTTCTTGCGATTTCACGAAAGGTCCAGCCTTTTTTAGCTCAACACTCGACTCTCGAAAGAGGGTGTCAAAAAAGGACGCGCACGGTCCATTGGTACAGCTGCCTCCGGGGAGCGCCGTCGTCATTCTGACCCCGAGTTCGAGGTCAAAGGCGGAGATGGTATGAGAAATTTTCGAGCGAATGAATACAGATGGTGGCGAATCTATTGAGGGAGAGCGAAGGAGACAGGCCTCGAGACTGTCGAGGGTTTAAGTGACAGGCGAGGGGATGGTTTCCGGCTTCATATACGTGGGAAAAAGTTCACAAGAGTCGCCTCTTTCGTCCTCCTTTTGGCTCCTCGGAAGGTTTTGAGTTCCTCACTGTTATGGATGGCGTGATTGAGAGGGCGGCGACGATTACGGACCGTTGGATCTGATTCAGGATGAACCTTCGTAGGTATGAGGAGGGGGTGCCTTTTCGCCGAGAAGGATGATGGACTGCCCAACTGTACCAGGATTTAATTTCTTAATTATCATTTAATGGCTCGTTATCTACACGTACACGCTACGCAGATTAACATTTTCTTCTGTTGCCATCTCCATCATCTGACTTCGCTTGCATTCTTGTCAGGAATGACAGCCAAAGCTTGTTTTTATTATTATTATTATTATTAACTTGAATTCATGGTCTGTTTGTCATTTTGCGGCATTTGGATCTTTTAGCAAAATGAGTAAACGGAATAGTTTCTTGATTAACGAAAACCTATGCATAAATTAGGAAAATGATATAACCAAAAAGAGGAAATTTAGGAAAATGATATATTCTTTAAAAAATCGAAATTCATTATAAAATATATGACAAGATATTGACGTTTAAATTACAAATTCTACGCTTGGATACTTGAAATCTAACACTCATTCTTAGGTATGTTATGCTTGGGCTTGTGACCCCAATCCAAGCACCCAGGACCCGGTCCTCAGCATCCAGATAGGGGTCACTTGCGCCCTGCCCAAGGGTCTAGGTCGGGCCTAAGAACCTAGAGTCAATGCTTAGGTCTCCAACACTCGTGCTTGGGTCCATTGAGGTCGGGCCTAAGGCCCTAGTGCCATGCTTGTTGCCTTGGCACTAGAGCCGAATCCATAAAGATCGAGGGTAGGACCCTGATACCAATACTTAGATACCTCGTGCCCTGGCTTGGGTCCATGCTCGAGTCCTCGATTCCCGTGCACGAATCCTTCACACTTGAAGCTAGGTACATCAAGGCTGAGGCTCGGCACCCTAGTGCCTATGCTCGAGTCCATTGAGGCTAGCCTGGGACCCTAGTGCCCATACTTGAGTCCCTAATGCTTATGCTTGACTCCATTAAGGCTGGGCTTAGGACTTAGTGGCCAAGTGCAAGTCCATAAAAGGTGGGGCCCAAGTCCATCAATGCTAGGCCTGGTACCCTAGTTCTCGTGCTTGGATTCCCCATGCCAAAGCCTAGGTCCAATGAGATCGAGGCCCTAGACCTTGGTACTTACATCCATCGAGGTTGGGCCGAGGACCCCGATGCACATGCCTAGGTCTTCAATGCTTGGACCTAGTTCTATCGAGGCCAAGCTTAAGACCTCGGTAGCCTTGCTTGGGTCCGACCTCAATGGACCTAAGCTTTATCAATGAGTACGCACACTTGGTCACTAGGCACCAAGGAATGGGCAATGGTGTCTCAAGGATAGCCTTGATGGACCTAGACTCGAGTGTCAAGGACTTGAGCTCGAGTGTTGGGGACTCGGGTCATTGGGTTCCCCAATTGGCCCTTATGTACCTGGGCTCAGGTGTCAAGAATCCGAGCACGAGCACTGGGGTGTCAAGAAGTCATGCATGAGCATTAGGTTTTCAGTTTTGGCTTCTATGGATGTGGGATTGGTGCTTGCACTCTTGCTTAGGACCAAGTGGCTTTTCTTGGGTTCTCGGTGCTCAAGTTGGGGTAAGGTTGGACTTGGGATCCTGGTTCCCTGACTATTCGTGTGCGAGTCACTAGCACCCAAATAGTATATATGTATTTAGGAAACTCAAATCAAATTTTCCTTTTCAAATGACGGAAAATATTATTCAGTTCTTTTTAAGATTTTAACCAAACACTGGAAAATATTGCTATATACCTAAAAAAAGATTTTTTGAAAAACATTTTCCATAAAATGTAACATTTTCCATGAAACAAGTAGGACCTAAGTATCCAACCAAAAAAAATACAAAGCCTAAGTACATTTGGAGCATTATGATGTCCTATGGTCATGAATATTTGAAACAAGTTAATATCATACAAATTTCTTATATTGATACATTCACATTATATTTACTTCAAATTAATTGTTATGTCATGGAAATTCAAAATATGTACAACATTTGTCTCAAATTAATTTTCATATTATAGAAAAATCCCAAATTAGTGTGCCTCTATCACATTTATAAATATTTTCACGTCACAAAAAAATTATAAAACAGTATGCCAGTGTCAAATCTACCATTCCGTAAATTGGGAAGTTTGTTAAAATCTGCCAACTTTACTCTCAATCTCAATTCATTTTCTTCATATCTGGTTTCTCCAAATCTGCGCGTGACGTGATCGGACGAAATCTAAACAAAGATAGATTAGTGCCTACTGGGAAATTATAATTCTTTGTTTAAAACCCTTCTTCTTGGGCTTGGTCGTGATACTTGTCGACAAGAAAATTTCTGAATATTGACTTAGACCACATAAATCTGAGGGTAAAGAAAAAGACATCAGCAGGTTTGTTTCCGCTGTGAGGAGACACAACCAAAGCTATTCAGAAGGGTTTTAACATAACCCCCTAACTAAAACTGCAAGAAAGCTAATTTCAAATCCTCGTGTACTTCTGAAAATCTTCCCTTTGTTTTGGAGCTTCAGACATCGGAACTTGTGAGGTCCGTGTTCGAATTCAAAGGATCGACGCTTTGTCAATCTTTGTTTCATTTAGTTGTTTCCCTTGTGTGTACACAAGATGCACCTTGCTGTTTCCAATGTTTGAAACACTACCGTAGCATGACTGCTATCATTCGGCAATTGTGAGCCCAATCCCCACATCATATGTGGCCAAACTGTAACGAGGAAAAACAATTTGCACAGCCATAAGCTTCTTGATTATTGACAAACGACTGGATCTCGCATGAAATACTAGCTTTCTTTTTATTTGCTGAACGGACGATGGCACAAAAGGCCAAGCCGGCTATGTCATGGTATAATTCGGAAGATATAGGAAACCTTATGAGTCCTCTCATGCTTTGATGGATGAACTGCTTTGGGATCTTGCTTCTGGGATAAAAAAATGTCAATCCAAAGCAGTCCCTGCTATTCAAAACATTTACACCATTTTACACTTGACACGAGCACAAATACACATGCGCCGGGGGGTGTGGGCAGAGAGAGAGAGAGAGACTTCAATTGACAACAAGCTGCAATTGTTGGCGTTGATCCTGGATCATCTTGTGACAGCTAGAGAAGTCAATTTG
The DNA here is from genome assembly GCA_014182575.1 of Eucalyptus decipiens. NCBI lineage: Eukaryota > Viridiplantae > Streptophyta > Magnoliopsida > Myrtales > Myrtaceae > Eucalyptus > Eucalyptus decipiens. The sequence goes on from CM024611.1 coordinate 54,516,540, forward strand.
CTTGAGTCAAGGTGATTCGTCTGGATTGTATCCTAACATGTGTGATAAATCCTTACATGTTTCCTGCGATTCACAACCTTTCGCAAGTAAAGATGTTATGCTTGGTGGGAGAGCTAGAATCTCTCAAAGCTGCAAGCAATGTGTCAAAAAAATGCTGTTGCAACTTGATAAATTAACTGATGCATGTGGGAAGGCTAACAAAATTGTTTTCCAGCAGATCTAAAATTGTCAATAATGACCTGCGATGAAGATTTTTCAAGAAACTAAGCTCTGATAAGCTGCATCTTTGCATACTCAAGTAAGTTACGCTTGGAAGGGCTGATGGCAAAGAGAAATTGATATGATCACTTGATCCCCATGCAAATTCTGGGAACTTGCTAAGTTGTGAGCATCCATCAACAAAAATATGCTCAAGATGCTGCAGCGTATAGATGCTACAAGGAAGGTTTTTGAGGTCTGCACAGTCCCTTAAAAACAACTCTTTCAGTTTCACTAGATTCGCAGCAGGAGTGTTGTTGGAAATTGATGATTCATTTTCAACAAAGTCTAGAAACCACTAGCTTAATGGAGAAGAAATGAGTCGGCAACATTTCACGTGCATGCAAGAAAAGAAAGATGAAGAGTCCAAGTTGAACTTGAAGACTCTGTGAAGAAGCATCAAAGAAAAACCTAGAACAAGCTGGGGAAATCTACGTGCATGGGAAACACGTGAAGAAGCCACAAGCTGAAGGAATGAAGGGGCACACAATAAAATAATATTATAGTAGTTGCTGGAGTTTTCAAGAGAACAAGCTCTACGTGCATGGGAAATTTGTGCATAGGAAATCTTGAAGAAAGTCAACAATGGCTGCTTCACCATGAAGAAAGAATGATCTAGAGTTCGTGGGCAGCAAGAATAGAAAATTAGAGAAAAATGGAGAAGGAACGAGAAGCTCGGCGGAAAGAAGAAAAGAAAAGCAAAGTCCAACTTGGACTTTGACTAAGAAAAGAAGCCGCAACAAGCAGAAACTAAGGAACGCAAGCTGAAATTTTATATTATTTTATTGTACTCAAGTCGGTAGATTAAGGCGGTGACTCGCCTATAAATAGGCTTGAATGTTGATCATTTGAGAGTGTGAGGGAATAACCCTCCACCTTACGTGCGAGGGGAAACCCTCCACCGAGAGTGAGAGGTCCACCTTGTGTGGGAAAACCCTCCACCATGATTATCTCCATCAAACTATTTCCTTCAATTAATGAAACTATTTTCCCCCATATCCATGTCCTTTATTGTTCAAATTATCATATCTTATTCCTTGTCCATGCTTCCGCGCACATTTAAATTCTGACATGGTATCAGAGCCAGGGTTATCGGATGGTTATGGGCGTTTGTCCTCACCATCCTCAACTAAAAATGCCAGAGCCCGAGCGAGAGCCAACAGAGCCAGAGCCGGAGCCAGAGCCAGAACCAAAGCCGGAGCCGGAGCCAGAGCCAGAGCCTACGAGAGCCAGAGCCAGAGCCCGAGCTAACAACTACAACTAAGAGCATTTTGATGGCCCAAGACATATGGGACATCGTCGACAAAAAGACACCCACATTCCAAGGTAGGTGCAAGTGTTCCAACAAAAATCATACAAGGGATCGTGGAACGAAGACGACATAAAAGGCATGGGACAAACTACAAAGAGAATTTCAAGGTACGTTGAGGATTTATGATACAATGTCCAAATTATCCCGAAAATGGATCAAGGGGGAGTGTTGGAAATTGATGATTCATTTTCAACAAAGTCTAGAAACCACTAGCTTAATGGAGAAGAAATGAGTCGGCAACATTTCACGTGCATGCAAGAAAAGAAAGATGAAGAGTCCAAGTTGAACTTGAAGACTCTGTGAAGAAGCATCAAAGAAAAACCTAGAACAAGCTGGGGAAATCTACGTGCATGGGAAACACGTGAAGAAGCCACAAGCTGAAGGAATGAAGGGGCACACAATAAAATAATATTATAGCAGTTGCTGGAGTTTTCAAGAGAACAAGCTCTACGTGCATGGGAAATTTGTGCATAGGAAATCTTGAAGAAAGTCAACAATGGCTGCTTCACCATGAAGAAAGAATGATCTAGAGTTCGTGGGCAGCAAGAATAGAAAATTAGAGAAAAATGGAGAAGGAACGAAAAGCTCGGCGGAAAGAAGAAAAGAAAAGCAAAGTCCAACTTGGACTTTGACTAGAAGAAAAGAAGCCGCAACAAGCAGAAGCTAAGGAACGCAAGCTGAAATTTTATATTATTTTATTGTACTCAAGTCGGTAGATTAAGGCGGTGACTCGCCTATAAATAGGCTTGAATGTTGATCATTTGAGAGTGTGAGGGAATAACCCTCCACCTTACGTGCGAGGGGAAACCCTCCACCGAGAGTGAGAGGTCCACCTTGTGTGGGAAAACCCTCCACCATGATTATCTCCATCAAACTATTTCCTTCAATTAATGAAACTATTTTCCCCATATCCATGTCCTTTATTGTTCAAATTATCATATCTTATTCCTTGTCCATGCTTCCGCGCACATTTAAATTCTGACATGGTATCAGAGCCAGGGTTATCGGATGGTTATGGGCGTTTGTCCTCACCATCCTCAACTAAAAATGCCAGAGCCCGAGCGAGAGCCAACAGAGCGAGCCGAAGCCAGAGCCAGAACCAAAGCCGGGCCGGGCCGAGCCGAGCCTACGAGAGCCAGAGCGCCGAGCCCGAGCTAACAACTACAACTAAGAGCATTTTGATGGCCCAAGACATATGGGACATCGTCGACAAAAAGACACCCACATTCCAAGGTAGGTGCAAGTGTTCCAACAAAAATCATACAAGGGATCGTGGAACGAAGACGACATAAAAGGCATGGGACAAACTACAAAGAGAATTTCAAGGTACGTTGAGGATTTATGATACAATGTCCAAATTATCCCGAAAATGGATCAAGGGGAGTGTTGGAAATTGATGATTCATTTTCAACAAAGTCTAGAAACCACTAGCTTAATGGAGAAGAAATGAGTCGGCAACATTTCACGTGCATGCAAGAAAAGAAAGATGAAGAGTCCAAGTTGAACTTGAAGACTCTGTGAAGAAGCATCAAAGAAAACCTAGAACAAGCTGGGGAAATCTACGTGCATGGGAAACACGTGAAGAAGCCACAAGCTGAAGGAATGAAGGGGCACACAATAAAATAATATTATAGTAGTTGCTGGAGTTTTCAAGAGAACAAGCTCTACGTGCATGGGAAATTTGTGCATAGGAAATCTTGAAGAAAGTCAACAATGGCTGCTTCACCATGAAGAAAGAATGATCTAGAGTTCGTGGGCAGCAAGAATAGAAAATTAGAGAAAAATGGAGAAGGAACGAGAAGCTCGGCGGAAAGAAGAAAAGAAAAGCAAAGTCCAACTTGGACTTTGACTAGAAGAAAAGAAGCCGCAACAAGCAGAAACTAAGGAACGCAAGCTGAAATTTTATATTATTTTATTGTACTCAAGTCGGTAGATTAAGGCGGTGACTCGCCTATAAATAGGCTTGAATGTTGATCATTTGAGAGTGTGAGGGAATAACCCTCCACCTTACGTGCGAGGGGAAACCCTCCACCGAGAGTGAGAGGTCCACCTTGTGTGGGAAAACCCTCCACCATGATTATCTCCATTAAACTATTTCCTTCAATTAATGAAACTATTTTCCCTCATATCCATGTCCTTTATTGTTCAAATTATCATATCTTATTCCTTGTCCATGCTTCCGCGCACATTTAAATTCTGACATGGTATCAGAGCCAGGGTTATCGGATGGTTATGGGCGTTTGTCCTCACCATCCTCAACTAAAAATGCCGAGCCCGAGCGAGAGCCAACAGAGCTAGAGCCGGGCCGAGCCGAACCAAAGCCGGAGCCAGAGCCAGAGCCTACGAGAGCCAGAGCCAGAGCCCGAGCTAACAACTACAACTAAGAGCATTTTGATGGCCCAAGACATATGGGACATCGTCGACAAAAAGACACCCACATTCCAAGGTAGGTGCAAGTGTTCCAACAAAAATCATACAAGGGATCGTGGAACGAAGACGACATAAAAGGCATGGGACAAACTACAAAGAGAATTTCAAGGTACGTTGAGGATTTATGATACAATGTCCAAATTATCCCGAAAATGGATCAAGGGGAGTGTTGGAAATTGATGATTCATTTTCAAAAAGTCTAGAAACCACTAGCTTAATGGAGAAGAAATGAGTCGGCAACATTTCACGTGCATGCAAGAAAAGAAAGATGAAGAGTCCAAGTTGAACTTGAAGACTCTGTGAAGAAGCATCAAAGAAAAATCTAGAACAAGCTGGGGAAATCTACGTGCATGGGAAACACGTGAAGAAGCCACAAGCTGAAGGAATGAAGGGGCACACAATAAAATAATATTATAGTAGTTGCTGGAGTTTTCAAGAGAACAAGCTCTACGTGCATGGGAAATTTGTGCATAGGAAATCTTGAAGAAAGTCAACAATGGCTGCTTCACCATGAAGAAAGAATGATCTAGAGTTCGTGGGCAGCAAGAATAGAAAATTAGAGAAAAATGGAGAAGGAACGAGAAGCTCGGCGGAAAGAAGAAAAGAAAAGCAAAGTCCAACTTGGACTTTGACTAGAAGAAAAGAAGCCGCAACAAGCAGAAGCTAAGGAACGCAAGCTGAAATTTTATATTATTTTATTGTACTCAAGTCAGTAGATTAAGGCGGTGACTCGCCTATAAATAGGCTTGAATGTTGATCATTTGAGAGTGTGAGGGAATAACCCTCCACCTTACGTGCGAGGGGAAACCCTCCACCGAGAGTGAGAGGTCCACCTTGTGTGGGAAAACCCTCCACCATGATTATCTCCATCAAACTATTTCCTTCAATTAATGAAACTATTTTCCCCCATATTCATGTTCTTTATTGTTTAAATTATCATATCTTATCCCTTGTCCATGCTTCCGCGCACATTTAAATTTTAACAAGTGTATATTGCAAGCATGTACCTAGAATTCTTTCCCCAGTATGCGGATGCTGCTTTTACTCAGGATTAGACCTACAAGTTTCCTGTGGCCTGTATTGAATGGCACCGATGGTGGAGAGTAACTGGACCGCTCCAGCCATCTTAATTCAACAGGAAAGTATATGGGATCACCTGAATGGTATATGGAAAATTCTGAGCCTTTTCATGTTTGTAAAGGCTTGAGCACTGAAGCGTACTTCTTCAGGAGCAGCCAACTTGAGCATTATTGCTTCCACTTTATTAGTTCCCTGGCAGCACATATATGAGTAGACGATTTAAGTGCAAAGGTGTCTAGGTTATGCAAGGACTTAGCTAGTATTAAATAAGATTTGCCATGCTTCTGGTGTCTTTTGTTCTCAGCTTTCAGAATCTGCTTTTACTTTAGCATTTGAAACAAGAGTTTTGTAAACACCTCAATCATTAAAAAAACCACAGTATTTAAGTTCCTGCAGATTTTTTCATAATTTACTTTCTGGGGAGAGGTCGATAGTACAAACCATACATCTCAAGGTTGGATATGGAAAAGGTGACTATTATGGACCATCAGACCATTATCTCTTAGCAGAATATATTCACATACTTTTTTAGTAGAAGGCCAAAAGCACTTTGTAAGAGGCTTTAACCTACCAAATGGGCATACAGATTGTCAAAAACAAAGGACCATGATTCAGTTTACTACTGTGCCTTCTGTTAGCACATGAAGCACATCCTCATAGAACCACAATATGCCGCGATCCTTCTTTGGGAGATTCCCTCTGAACAATTTCCCTTCCCATTTCTCAAATCCTATCATGCATCTCCAGCTTGCCATACTTAAAAGTGATGAGCAACTTATCTATACGAATAGCAAGTCCACCATCCGGGTAGAGATCACAGCTCTCCCTAATTTTTCTCACATAACTTATACACTCTCCCATGAAGAAACATGCTATGTCCGGAAATATATCCTTCTCATAATCATCTAGACCATCAAAGCTCATTCTTAGCACACAGAAGATTTCTCCACTGAAAACTCTATTCAAATTATCTAATACGCTTTTCCATTCAAGTAAGCTTCTACCACGAAGAAAAGAACCCAAAACTTTAATAGCTAATGGAAGTCCTTTGGTGTTATCCACTACGTTATTTGAAAGCTCTTCATAATCTGAAGGAGGAGAAAGATTCCTGGAAACAATTTAAATCAAAAGCATACAAGCACTAGAATGATGTGACACTTGAACCTTGTATGTATTTTCTATGTGATGGGTAGCCAGTAACTGTTCATCTCTAGTGGTTATGAGATTTTTACTTCCACAACCAAACCAATCATGTCCTCCAACTAGTGTTTTGAATTGGATCAACTGGTTCACATTGTCAATGACAATGAGGACCTTTTTTTTTTTTTGCAAAGTCTACTCTTTATCATGTTCACACCTGTGGGGACATTGCCAAGCTTCAGACTATCATCTCATTTTACCTGAGAAAAAAGTGTCTCTTGAAGCTGAAGTTGGCCACCTTCTGTGGATTTCTCGCAAGTTTCTCTAACATTGGAAAGAAAGCTGCAACAGTAAAATTTGTGAGCAAAAGCATTTTAAGTAGCTTTGGCGATAGTCATCTTCCCTGTTCCTGCAAATCTGCAAATCCCGACCTTGCAAACCTCATTTGATTCCATGTCTAGCAAAGTATGCAAATGGGACACATGCGAATTTATGTCAACCGCGTTTTTGGGAACATGTAACTGCTCATTGTTCAGCTCAGCCCTTACTCTCTTGACAATGCTTTGAATGACATAAGACTCGCGCCTGGTTGATTCCAAGCATAAGGCCAATGAAGAATACCCAAGGAGATTCGAATGCAATTGATAGGAGTACCAAGTTGATCTCCAGTGATATCAACTCGCAGTCATTATCTCATGCACTATAGGCCAGATTCAGTTCCTAGCAATCGGCACCCAAAAGAGAAGATATGGAAATCAACTTTCTGGATCCCTAATTAAACAGATAAATACTCAGTCAGCCTTAAGTTTAGTCAATAAACAGATCATTACCTTCCTTTTTGATAAACCTGCAAACCTCAAGGGGCTTGTAGAGGGACATGGTCCAGCTGCATGTTTATTTACTCAATGCACGATTTTTTAAATTCCCCTTTTAGAGTGAAGAAACGATACATAAGCTTTCCTGCTCCAATTAGAGTGAATTGATTTTTTCCCCTTTCATGCATAAAGATTACCCTGAATTTATTTCCAAGTAAGTAAGTGAAATTCCTTAATCAACAGTTGGAAAGGATTAAATGGGAGCCTTACTCGTCAACCAAATGCCAGCCAGAGATGTTTGCTGCTTTAGTCAGTGCTTCTCTCCACCTCTTCACCTTCTCCGAATCGCCCTTCGACTTCAACCTCTCGTCGTGACCGATTAGGGCTTGTCCATACCTCCCGCTCTGGTTCCTCACCTCCGACGGATCCACCTTGTCGAACAGCGGCCACGAGATCTGCCCCATCGTATCCCTGCACTCGACGATTCTCACCGGCTCGTCCAAGCACCAGCCAGAGGACCCGTAGTTCTCCGAGAACACGACGACCGAGATCCTCGACTCCCCTATGGCTCCATGGAAGCTTAGGAACACGTCTTACCCGCATGGACGGCCAGAAGGACAAGGGCGGAGCGTCGCCCGAGGCCTCCGGGCTCGAGCTCGACATGAGCGATGAGAGACGGAAGGGAGAGCGACCTCCTTCTCAAACAGCAGTCTGACCGTGTGAAATGCATCGCCTTTTGGACTGAAATTGGTTGATACAGGGCCGGCCATGGTTGCACCAGTGAACAGCTTGTGGTGAGAGACGTGCCCACGAATGAGGAATCCTTTTACGTGCATCAAGCATAATTAAAAAAGAAAAATCACAAAAAAATTCAAATTATGCCCACTACAATTACCCTAATTTTTTTCTTGGGATACAAAAAAATTCGAAATTTATATCTATATTAAACATTTATCCTCCAAGGTCCGTTAGATGGCTAAAGCAATGGAATTTTTTATTCCACTTAAGTCACGTGCGCACCATATTAATAACATTTACTTTTTTTTATTATTTCCACATAGGCTCATTTTTAATGATTTATGTAAGAGGATTATTAACGGTTCTCATTAACATAACTTTAATTGAAAGTAAATATGTCATATAGATATAAGTTTTGAATTTTTCGTGTTAGGGAAAAGAGGTTCAGAATAAATGTGTCATAATGGGCATAGTTTTGGGTTTTTGGTGGCTTTTGCCCTAATAAAAATTACTAAGCACATAAAAATTATGATTTCTTATAAAAAAATTACCAAGAAATATCAAAAGTCATTTCAACATTACGGAAATTACCAAACAAGTTTGAATATTTCGAGTGGTTGAAAAATTACTAACCTCATTACATATTTTTTTACCTTTCTAAGTTTAGCTTCACTTCGTATTATTTAAATTACTTCAATTTGAAAATGAAATTATTCGTCACGTGTGGATGTTATAGTAACCAAAAAGCTACTAATCACATATAATTAATTATTTCCTGTATTAAAAGTTGCTAAACATATTAAAAGTTGCTTCGAGTATGATCAAAAACATTTTCACAATTACGAAAGTAAGTTTGCTCCTGTAAGTGAGAAAATATAGGCTATTTTTTTTTTTAAAATACGTTGAACGATGTTATAAATATATGGACGATATATTTGAATGGACCAGTTACCTATACCCTGCAAAATATTAAAGTGTAATGAAATATATTCTCCATCTATATTATTATATTAAAAACAGAAGTTTCTGCTATTATATTTTTCCTCAAGCTGTTTATAAGAAAATAGCACATGAGCAAACAAATGTAAAATCACAAACTAATGGCCATATAATTTTAAGAAAACTCTTGAAAATTCAAAAAGGGCGATTGGCTATTATTTTCATCAAGCAGATCTTCCTTTTTCATTTAATATCCATCTTGCAAAATTGCTTGCACTAATAAACACGTAATTCAGACAATTTAAAGGATAATAGTTAATAGTTTATATCTATATTGCCATCCAATTTTATCGTTTCCATTTCATTTTGTTGTTCCTTCCCTTTTACAATCTTAATTTTGTAATAATTTGATAAATTTTTTTTTTGTTTGAAATGTCAGTATCATTTATAAGATGATGTACGGGAGCTTAGGAGCATTCCCCAACATTACAAAGATAACTAAGGACATGAAAAAAAATGGAGTGAGGGAGTCTCCATATAGTAGCCAATATTTCATTTGTTTTGGAAGATCTAAATTTTTGTAATATGAAGCTTGCCCTTTGGCAAGTTTACGGACTTTAGCCATGATGATAAAGACATTATTTGACTTGTTTTGGAAACATTTACGGTTATATTTCTATCCAAATGTAATAAATGGTTACTAAGAAAATTATCTTGAGAAGCTTAGCCGCCAAGTCCTTGCCTTTGATAACCCTGATTATACATTGGAGTTAATCATTCCATCATCCTAAAGAATGATAGATTTTATATTGTGTGAGGATAATACGCCATATGCTTTCATTTCATCTTCACTGAAATAATAGATGTTCTCGATTTTCTAGACCAGCCAAACATAACTTACAATGGATTCTAAGGTGATACGATGTCCATTGTTGGTAATCTATCTCCACAAACTAGCCGCCCAATAAAATTGCATTTGTTGACCCCGCCTATCTATATCAGTTGATACCATCTTGCTATCGATCCCACACTCTTAAGTTCACTGTATAACTATTTGCAACAATATCTTTGCCTAGACATAGCTTACTCTAAAGTCAGTCTCAATTTAGGAATGCCACGCCAATGCCACACCAACTCCACACCATACTACCCTTGAGAGCTACATGATCGAAATGCCTCTACATTTGGTACTGTGAACTAGCTTACTCCATAAGGAAGAGGATGGAAAATTTATAAAGTTCTAGAGCACTCAGCTTAGTAAAACTTTGTTCCACAAATTTAAATTGAGCAACCCAATTCCTCCCTCCCTTTTTGGCAAGCAAAAAAATTTCCAAGCAACTTTATGCAATATGTGGCCTTCCGTATTTCCAACCCGTAAGAATTGCCTAATCTTCATCTTCACTTCGTATATAGTTTGCTTTGGAAGTAAAAACATTTGCATTAAATAAGTACAGATGAAAATAAGTATTGATGGCCAACTGCAGATGACTAGGATAGCTTATATGTTGCATGCCCCAGCCTTCTATTCTTTTGAAAATTTTATTAGTCATACTCTTGCAATTTGTGTGCTTCAATTGTCTTGTGACAAGAGGAACACCAAGGTATCTAATGGAAAGGATACGTGTGAGGAAAGGTGTGTGATCCAATATAATACCCTATTTTACCTCGGCTAGCCTAGAGAAAAAGATTTGACATTTATCTAGGTAAAAATGTAGTCTTGTGAGACCTGCAAATTCATCAACTGTTTTAACAAGACAAATAACAGAATTGGCATCTCCATGAGCAAGATGAAACAAATCATTGGCAAGGCAAAAGTGTAATATTTCTTGTTTTGCAACGCCAATCATACTTGAAAGAAGATATGACCACTTTCTCAAAGATAGTTCTGTTAAGAATCTCCATAATTAAGACAAATAGATAAGGAGAGTCGGTCGCCTTGCCATAGTCCATTGGTATTAGCAAAGTAGCCAACTTGTTCGCCGTTGAGGCTTATTGAAAACCTCGGTGTAGTTATGTATTGAGCTATCAAATCAATCAAGTGCTATGGTGAATTGATAGCTCTTAGAACCTCGAGTACTGCCACCCATCTTACCATGTTAAAAGCTTTCATGAGGTCAATTATTGCCACACGTTTACCTTTGTTGCCCTTATGGTAGCTGTGAAGGAGCTCTTGGCAAAGTAGAATATGCTTCAAAATTTGTTGACTCGAGATGAAAGCAGTTTGGTTGAGGTCAACAACCAAAAGAATGATATAGTTGATTCTTTCTGTAAGTAGCTTCAATATGATCTTATATAAAACATTGCAGCATGAGATAGAGTCCAAAATCTTCCATGCAAGATGGATTCAAGACCTTCAACACAAGAGATATCATAGTAGAATTTATAGTTTTCAACATCCTCCTTGAGGAGGAGAAGTCCATTATAGCATCCACTATGTCATCCTATGATGGGCCAGGCTTTTTTGTAGAATAAATTGTTATACCATATGGACCCATAGCTTTGAAGTTGTTGATGCCTTTCAGAACTCTAAGGATCTCAGCTTTTTGAAAGCCTGGTGAAGCCATGAGGTCACTTACATCTTCCAAGAATAAGGAGGCATACCGCTTATAAGGGATATGAATGTGTCAAGAGTTGCCAAGTATACGATAGTAATAGGAGACAATTGTATCCCCAAGAGCTGAGTAATTTTGTTCTATCATCAAGTGAGAGCTAAGTAATTCTGTTCTAGGCACCACTACTCATCATGGAGGCAAAGAAATCTAGTTGTCGTTGGCCATCTCCTTAAGCCATAGATTTCTAGATTTTTTTTCTTTAGGAGAAATTCTTCATGTTTGCTAAGGGTAAGTAGTTGCCCCAATTGTGCCTTTTCTTCCTCTTGAGTGCTCATATTGTAACAGTCCAATGCAATAACTTGTTGTTACCATTGTAGGTTTTCCTCGGCTTTCTTGACCTTCATACGCAAGTCACCAAATTGAGATTTATTAAGGTGATTGAGTTGTTGTTTCAATGCTTCGAGCTTCTTCACCAAAATAAACATTTTCAATCCTCTAATTTCCTGTTGCCAGAAAGCATGGACTGTTGGTAGAAAATCGTGGCTTTCGGTCCAAAAATTGAAGAATCTAAAAGGTGGCTTCCTTCTCCCAGAGCAGTGTTGAGACATATCAAGCAGGGGGAATGATTTGAAACACATGGTAGCAAAAATTCTACCAAATAATGAGTGTACCTGTGTGTTGCCAATTTGCATTTAATGAAGACCCTGTCAATCTTGCTCACTGTATGATCATCATTGAACCTTTTATATAACCATGTGAAAAAAGGGCTTGTGGAATGAGGCTCGATGAGCGTAAACTCCTCAATCGTAGTGTCTAGCTCATTTATTCCAAAAGTCCATCGGATATTAGATTCAATCCATTCATTTGTATCTCTTGTTTCATTGAAATCACCTATTAGTAGCCAATGCACATTTTATGTATTATCAGTAAAGAATGTGTTAATGTTCAGACACAAAGTAATGCATCCATGAATTGCAGAAAGGAGAAATGAGTCATTTCCTGGATTCTCAACAAGGAAGTGTATGACTTGATTGAAAACTTCCATCATAGTCAAGCTAATAATGGACGGTTTCCACAATATCCATATTCTACTGAGATTGTTGCTTTGATAGTTATGGATGCATTTCCAGCCTCAAAACCTAATTTGACACTAAAAGAGGAGTTTTTTCAATTGCATATATTAGTTAGGCATAACATGAAAATAATTATGAGTTGGAAAATTGAAATATTGCTCTATTTATTTAGTTTCTCAGCAACTAAATTCATTATAAGAACTCTAACAAAATTGCAAGTTGAAAAAGTTAAAAAAAAAAAAAAATGGCGAAAATCATAACCCCCAAAACCTTGATTGCGCCTTGACTTCACCCAAAAGAGCGACAGTGATTGCATTCGGTTTGCTTTTCGAGTGAAGCGAAGAGAGGAGAAAAAGAATGGTGGTTCAGATCCGTTAAGCGAGATTCGGGTGCAAGAATGGGCCCTTCTATCGGGTCATGGCCGCTGATAGCAAGTCTCCTCGCGACAGCATGCATCTCAAAGTATTAGAATGCCGCATTTACTCAAATTAATTTTCATGCCACAGAAAATCTTAAACCAATAAACAAGTACCACATCTTTTATAAAATTGGTGCAACGGACAAGATAACCAGAATTTTCTGAGAAAAATTTCGTCCTTGCGTCTTCTTCCCTTTAATTTTGTCTACTTGGTGGAACATCTTAAGCCAGCAGACTTGAATTTTAGGCTTGCCGCGGCTAGTCCTTTTCTGAGGACAATAATCCTACAAAACCTTATATATGCTCTTGTGATGTTTTGAACAGAACTGGTTTATCCCCTTTTTTAAGGGAAAAAAATGATAGGGGATCTTGTACACATACTCTAAATGCATCTTTATAAATTCGGAAAATTAATTTGAAATAAATGTGACATGAATTTATCATTTTTAGGATTATTTTTTTCGGTAATATTAACCATATTCTTTTATAATCTGTGTATTAAACATTTCTTATCATTTGGCAAGGACTAATGCAGGAAGAACATATTCGGGAGCCAAATGTAACTAAGCATTCGCCAGCCCTTGCTGGACCAGTTGCCAGATCTAGCCATGACGGCTGCGAGCTTTGAGGTTTAATCTAGCTTTTAAGCTCACGGCTGCCATGGCCGCTAGAGCTTGAAGCTTGGCCTAAGGGTCTGCTTCATGGAGGAAAGTATGTTTTTTTACTTCCTCTTGAACAAGTTCCACAAGCTTTTATGTCAAAGAGGCCTGTTAAGGTTCAGAAGATTTTCTGCTCTATATGCTTTGACCGGAAGCCACAACAATTTCAGGTTCTCTAATGAAATCCTTTCGATCAGAGACCATACTTTCCTTCTGCACTTCCATCTCAATCCTGATGGCTTCCTTTAGAAGAAGGGTGACTCATATATTCTGAATTGCACACCTTCGACTTTTTCTCTTTCATTTTCATCTTTTTATTTCTTGAACCAATCCGGAATGAGTCACGAATTTCCATAGGTAGCTTCGAGTCTGATCTCTGGCGGGTGGTCATGCAAGGGCCGATGAACGCCGCCAGAGGTCTAGGTGGCAGTGGGCAGCAATGAACATGCGCCAGAGAGCTTTGGCCGAGCAATCCCGAGCTCGAGGACGATGAATACTAACTTCAAATTTTTTTATTTTATTTTATTTTTTAATCTTTTTAGGTGTGGTGCTTGCGTGGGTGCCTCTTGTCCTTGAAAAGCACTAAGCATGCCACATTGAATCCATGTCAGATTTTAAACATAACCCTAATAGAAGATAAATGTGTTATTCGGATACAAGCTTGAGATTTTTGGTATTAAACAAAAAAATTAGGTACTGTGTTATAGTTTGGGCTATTTTGTAGTTTTTCCCTAAAAATATCACTGTGCAGATAATGGGTTCCTTTGAGTTCAAAACTAAGTACGTTTGTCTAGCATATAGAGCGATTCTCGGTTGCAAACATCGTCCAGAGCCAGACAACACTCGGGTGCAAGGTGTATCGAACTTTTCCTGCAAAAAGGAAGGGGATTTTATTTATGTTGACTAGTTGATTAATCTCTAATTAAAGTTTTGGCTTTATCTTTGTTGTAATCGGCGGCGCAGCGGAAGCGGATCGTAATTTTGCAATTATGTCAGGAGCTATAGAAATCGATCGAAATAAAACAAGGAACAATAAAAGGACACCAGAAATTTACGTGATTCGGTCTGAATGTCGGAATCTACGTCCACGGGGAGAGCCAGCAAAATAATCCATTATTAATCGGAGAATTATAGGATTACAATCACACATGCACTCAAGTGTTTTCCAGCCCTACTGTACACCCAATACCCATGGTGTTTAACAACTCACTCAATGGACTTAACTTAGCACAAAACCTCTCTGAGCTCTCGTCTCTCACACTCTCTCGAGCTCTTTTCTCTCGCTCTTTTCTTTTGCTGCTGCTTCGTCCTCCGAAGCTCTCTCTCCTTTTATGGAACGGAAGGAAACAAAATAATATTGTACTCCAGAGTTGTCAGAACGGCGCCGATCTTCAAAGCATGCGCCTCCATGCAATTAATGAGAGCGTGTGAGCGAATGACCAGCATGCACTGACACACGTAGAACAGCTTCTGCCTTCCCTCTTTCTTTATTAATAAAAACAAGAGAAGTCCACAAAAGATGACCAAGAAGAGAGGAGGATTGTCCTTAAAAGGCTTTGGCTTCTAGGAAAGATTGGATAGAGCCAGGTAAGGGGCTCGATAAAGATGCCTTTCCCATTGCTGACCCGGCCACGCCCCTAGTGGGTTGAGGGCGGCAGCCTTGATGGCCGCGATGCCGGCTTGGTGGTCCATGCTTTGCATTCCCCGGAAGGTACAGCCAAATGATAGGTCTCGGGAGAGCTACGAGATGGGCTTCTGAAGCAGCAAGTGTTGACCAATTATTCTACGTGCATGCATGCACATGGCCATGTGCATGCATTTAATGAGGTTGAAGAAGTTCGCACGATCAACTCTTCAGAATGATTTCATGCTGACAAACGGAGAAGAATCCCATGGATTGTAGCCTTCATTTCCAACGTGAAGCGCAGACTGAGGGCGGGATCCTTTCGGCTCCTATCACACGCCATTTCTCATTAAATGCTATGCGGACGTGTTTTCTCGTTTCAGCATGTAAATATTTTGCGTGAACCGGGTATTGTATATGGACTCAAACTTGAGACATAATTTAACGATTCTCCACTTTGGCTCGACGTTTGAAGTCAAGTTATAGTGATTATTTTCCATGCTCGGCTCTCCCAAAGCCCCGATGGGCGCTCATACTCTACAGATGCCAATCGAGCTCATACAGAGCTCGAGCTTTGCTGAAGGAACAGGCTTCGTCATCATATCTGCTGGGTTCTCCGCTGTTGATATTTTCTTCACAACAATTTTACCCTTCGCTATGACATCTCGGATAAAATGGTACCTGATGTCGATATGTTTTGTTCGCTCGTGATATATTGGATTGTAAACCAAATATATCGTACCTTAATTGTCACAGTATATGGTGACACTTTTCTGCTCCAATCCACCGAGAGCAAACCCCTTAGCCATATTGACTCCTTTGCAACAAAGGTTAGTGCCATGTACTCCGCCTCAGTTGAAGACAACACAACATCGTCTTGTAAAGACGCTTTCCAACTTATTGCATCACCTGCTAGTGTAAACACGTACCCTGCTAACGATCTGCGATCATCCAAGTTACCGGCATGATCCGAGTCCACGTACCTTGTGGTCTCATTGCCATTGACGTTCCTCCGATACATAATGACAACGTCTGCTGTCCCCTTTAGATATCTGAGGATCAATTTCACGGCTTCCAAATAAGCCTTACCTGGGTGCTTCATGTAACGGTTGACAACACTTACGGCTTGTGAAATGTCAGGCCTAGTACATACTATGGCATACATAATACTACCAACTGCACTAGAATAAGGAACACGGGACATATGTTCCTCCTCCTCCTCAGTTTGCGGTGATAACTTATCAGAAAGTTTAAAATGTGCAGCTAAAGGAGTACTTACAGATTTTGCTGACTGCATATTAAAACGTGCCACGATCTTCTCAATATATTTCTTTTGAGACAGACGTAACGTTCATGCAGCTTTGTCACGCAAAATTTCCATACCCTATATTTTCTTAGTAGCACCTAATTCTTTCATTTCAAACTCAGTACTCAACTGCCGCTTCAACACATCAATATCAGACATATGTTTAGCTGCTATCAACATATCATCAACATATAATAGCAAATAAATCAAAGACCCATCCCCCAATCTCCTAAAATAAACACAACTATCAAACTGACTTTTCGAATAATCTTGACTAGTCATGAAAGCATCAAAACGCTTATACCATTGTCTAGGAGATTGTTTCAATCCATATAAAGATTTCTTCAATAAGCAAACATGGTCTTCCTTACCTGGAATAGCAAATCCCTCTAGCTGCTTCATGTAAATTTGTTCCTCCAATTCACCATGAAGAAATGCCGTTTTCACATCTAGCTGCTCCAGCTCAAGATCCTGTGCAGCAATTAAGGCAAGTAATACACGAATAGAGGTATGCATTACCATAGGAGAGAACACTTTATTGTAGTCGATGCCCTCTCGTTGAGTATACCCCCTTGCAACAAGTCTCGCCTTGAACCTGGCTGTCTCTATACCGGGAATGCCCTCTTTCAGTTTGTAGACCCATTTGCATTCGACAATTTTATGACTTTTGGGTACTTTGACCAACTCCCATGTCTGATTCCGATAGAGTGATTCTATTTCTTCACTCATAGCCTCTAGCCACTGTGATGACTCAGCACTAGCCATCGCCTCAGAATAGGATGAAGGCTCATCCATCTCCACCTCATCACCTACAGTTAATGCATATGCAATATCAGAATAACCATAACGTACCGGTGGTTTAATTTGCCTTCTTTGTCTGCCCGTGGCTATGTTGTGTTGTGGCTCTACTAGTTGTTCAGTATCACCGTCTTCAGAAATTGTGGCCTCATCTGCAATCTCTTCCTCTGTTACCTCTGAGGTCTTTGGAGACTCCGCCTGAATCTCCACCTCACTTCTGACACCATGATCCGTTTGCTCTGCTGGTTGAGTCTCAAGACTCCTCTTTTGAAGCATTGCAATCTCGTCGAAGATCACGTCTTTGCTTATTAGAAAACCGGGTGATCTGGGATCAGCACACCACAGTTGGTAGCCTTTCACCCCTTGTGCATAATCCAGAAATATGCACTTCTTCGCCCTCGGCTCAAGCTTACCATCTCTTGCATGAGCATACGTAGGACATCCGAATATTCGTAATCCAGAATAATCAATAGGTTTCCCCGACCATACTTCTTCAGGAGTCTTCCACTCGATAACAGAAGATGGAGATCGATTAACTAGGTAACACGCCATATTTATTGCTTCGGCCCAAAATTCCTTGTCCAGTCCTGCATGCGAAAGCATGCACCGAGCTCGCTCAAGTAGAGTTCTGTTCTTCCATTTTGCTACGCCATTTTGCTGTGGTGTCTCGGGAACTGTGTGGTGTCTCACAATCCCTTCCTTTTGGCAAAACTCGATAAAGTCTTTACCACAGAACTCCATGCCATTATTAGTTCTCAGGCACTTAATTTGTTTACTTGACTGCTTCTCAATCAATGCCTTAAAATTCTTGAACCGAACAAATAGCTCGGATTTATGATTCAGGAAGTACACCCATACCTTCCTTGAGTAATTGTCGATGAATGTCAGCATATATCGGACACCTCCTTTCGATGGAACTGGAGACGGTCCCCAAACATCTGAATGAATGTATTCTATTGGTTGCTTAGTCGAATGTAGAGTTGTACCAAATTTAACACGATGCTGCTTACCGAAGATGCAGTGCTCACACAGATCCAGCTTTCCTGTCTTCTGACCTTTCAGCAACCCCTTCTCACTCAGCATCGTCATACTTGCCTCACTCATGTGTCCCAATTGCATATGCCATAACTGAGTCAAATTTGAGTCTGACTCACCTGATGAAACTGCAGCAACTCCAGTCACGGTTTCTCCCAGTAAATGATAGAGAGAATTCACCTTCTTCCCTTTCATCATTGTCAGGGCACCTCGAGAGATCTTCAGTACTCCACCTTCAGCTGTGTATTTGCACCCGAGGTCATTGAGTGTACCCAGAGAACTGTCCCTATCCCTACAACCTTGCAGGCTGCATTATTCCCCAAAAGAACTCTACCACCATCTGTAGTCTGGTAGGTAGTGAACCAGTTCTTATGAGGAGTCATATGATAGGAACATCCATAATCTAGCACCCATTCGTCTCCTGACGAACTCGTAGATACACATAGGACAGCCTCAGCATCACCGGTACTCTCCTCGGCAACATTCGCCACACTGCTTGTGGCATTTTGCCAAACGCCTTTATTTCTTAGCTTTGGACAATCTCTCCTTATGTACCCCTCCTCGTGACATTCAAAGCACTTCACGTGACCTTTTGATTTTCTATGTCGCGACTTCAACCTGCTTTTGCTTTTGCTTTTGCTTTTGTTGCTGGGCCTTTGGTGTTGGTCTCTACCTCGAATCACTAGTCCACGCGCTACATCTTGCGCTAGACTGTCATCACGCAATTTTCTCTGCCACTCCTTTGAGAACATGGCAGATTTTACCTCTTCTGAGGTAATCGTAGTACGCCCCAACAAGGAGTCGGTAAAGTGCTCCCATGACTCCGGTAGAGATGCCAACAACATCATGCCTTGTTCTTCATCATCTAAAATCTTGCCAACATTCTTCAAATCCATCATGAGTTTATTAAATTCATCTAGGTGGGATCTAATGGACGTACCTTCAGTGTATCGAAACTGGAACATTCTCTTCAGCATATATAAGCGATTGTTCAAACCCTTCGTTACATAGAGGGCTTGAAGTTTAGCCCATAACGTTGCGGCATCCTCCTCCTCGGCCACCTCTATTAGCACTTCATCCGATAAGTTCAACAGGATGATGCTCATGGCCTTCTCCATTAGCTCATCCTTTTCGGCATCTCGCATTGTTTCAGGCAACTGAGCCTTGCCCTCCAATGCCTTGGCTAATCCTTGAGTTGTTAATAGCGCCTTCATCTTGACACTCTACAACCCGAAGTTGTTCCTCCCGTTAAATTTCTCAATTTCTACTTTTGCTCCAGACATAATTGCAAAGTCTTAGCTTTGATACCAATTGTTGTAATCGGTGGCGCAGCGGAAGCAGATCGTAATTTTGCAATTATGTCGGGAGCTATAGAAATCGATCGAAATAAAACGAGGAATAATAAAAGGACACCAGAAATTTACGTGATTCGGTCCGAATGTCGGAACCTACGTCCACGGGGAAAGCTAGCAAAATAATCCACTATTAATCGGAGAATTACAGGATTATAATCATACATGCACTCAAGTGTTTCCCAACCCTATTGTACACCCAATGCCCACGGTGTTTAACAACTCACTCAATGGACTCAACTCATCACAAAACCTCTCTGAGCTCTCGTCTTTCACACTCTCTCGAGCTCTTTTCTCTTGCTCTTTCAATCGCTCTTTTCTTTTGCTGCTGCTTCGTCCTCCGAAGCTCTCTCTCCTTTTATGGAAGGGAAGGAAACAAAATAATATTGTACTCCAGAGTTGTCAGAACGGCGCCAATCTTCAAAGCATGCGCCTCCATGCAATTAATGAGAGCGTGTGAGCGAATGACCAGCATGCACTGACACACGTAGAATAGCTTCTGCCTTCCCTCTTTCTTTTTTAATAAAAACAAGAGAAGTCCACAAAAGATGACCAAGAAGAGAGGAGGATTCGGCGCCTACGAGATGGGCTTCTGAAGCAGCAAGTGTTGACCAATTATTCTACGTGCATGCATGCACATGACCATGTGCATGCATTTAATGAGGTTGAAGAAATTCGCACGATCAACTCTTCAGAATGATTTCATGCTGACAAAGGGAGAAGAATCCCATGGATTGTAGCCTTCATTTCCAACGTGAAGCGCAGATTGAGGGCGGGATCCTTTCGGCTCCTATCACACGCCATTTCTCATTAAATGCTCTGCGGACGTGTTTTCTCGTTTCAGCATGTAAATGTTTTGCGTGAACCGAGTATCATATATGGACTCAAACTCAAGATATAATTTAATAATCTTCTTATAAGATAAACGCGACACCAACTTGAGGAATTTTTACCTTTTGAGAATTTGTCACTTCATGATAACATAAGATAATGTAGGGTTTTGGGAACCAAGAGACTTTTGACTTGCATGTAATTCACTACCAACGGCAGAGTTTTTCTCATAGGACAAATAACGTGCATCTTCAATGTATAGAACTGCGGATTATGTTTGCCTGATTGCTACCTTCATTTGAACAGCGGAACTCGGCAAACACTCCTTCCCCCGATGGTCGAATGTACTCAATAAGATTATGGATGCCAATGATTGTCCTCGGCTGGCATGCCTTGACATTGGCAGTCCGGAAGAACAACTTCTAAAGAGAAGGTCTTTTACCAAAAAAAAAACTTCTAAAGAGAAGGTTTGCAGAAATTCAAGAGGCCTTTAGCTAGGCTTTCAATGAGGATAAGGACAAGTTCGAGAAATCAAACGTTTCTTCCTCTTCACCATCTTCATCTTCAGGAGCAACGAGGCCTAAGGTAAAGCTCCATATGAACAACAGATCATTGTAAGATTTCAGAAATGCTTGTACCGTTGTAATATAAACTTCTTTTCTCTTGGTTTTGCATCTGCCAATTTCTGTCTCTGTACCGGGGTTTTTTAACAGGTCATTCAAAAAGATAGGGGTGGTGTTATAGTTTCTGTTAAAAGTTCAATCTGGTGAGAATCGCGAGGGCCATTTCAATTTTTTTTGGCTGTCTTAGCAGGAAATATTGCAAGTAAATGATCAAGTGCATATGGGTCGAAGAATTGTGGCCCGACTAATTTCAACATGGAATATCACAATTCACAGGAGACTATCTCACACCAAAATTTGGTTAGGATGCACAGAAAAAGCACGCAGTTCAATATGCAGAAGTACAGAGTACGTATGGATGCACCTAGATACATCATACGTACTCTCGTTCTCTCGAAACTCAGAAATATTATCTGATGCATATGGAGTCCGTAAGAAAAAGCTCTATTGAGAACGGAAAGAGACGCTGAGAAATTAGCTGGAAGTGTCTGATGTTCACTCAGGAAGACTTCAGACAGACGTCAGGGAGTGATCACTTTTTGGGAAAATTCCAGGGTCGCTGCTTTCATTGTCCTGGTCCATCATTTGTGTTTGTCCACTTTATTTAGTCACTTCCTAATCCGGATTTGGTAAGAGTCACATCTGTGATGTACTAAAAGATTCACCAAATATAGATAAAAATCTCTTGAGGCAGACTTTACAACGACACCTGGCCTAATTTCCGTGGTCAAATTTTTTTTTTTGGGTGAGGATTGGACCGCATTAACTTTGGATATGCGAATTATATCAATGATGAGATGGAAACAGCGTAATTGATCTACTTTGTAAAAGATTCTCCAAAGACTCAGTAAATTTTATTCAAATAACCCTTGAAATGGAACATTTTCTCATAAGATTCTTTAAAATGAACTTCATTTCAAATAAAGTCCATAAGTAAGCGACTTAGTCTTCAATCACCCACAACTCACCTGCTAATCAATTATTTGCCGACGGACAGGCACGTGAATCTCATGTGACAGTAACCAAACCATGACTAAAGACATTTTCATTTAGGATGGAGGTTGATCCGTGCCCTAGAGGCGAGATCTAAGGCTCAAATCAAGCACAAGCATGTCAACATTTGACCCTTGTGGTCGCCACTATTTAGTTCTTGATATGATGATGGCTGATGGGCAAGGAGAGAGATGCGCGCAGAAGAGATGGTGGAGAGAACGCTCACAGAGGGAGACGAGGGTGATGACGGCACACAGAAAAGGGGAAGGGCGACATCATCAGACGAGGCAACATAAGATGAGGCAATGCTATCACGGTGATGGCTACGTGCAGTTGCAAGATTTTGGCGTCCTGGCGACTTCTTGTCGGCGGTCCATTGTGGATTTTGTTGGTAGTTTATTTGTAAAACAAACTTGAAAGTTCCTCCTCCCACATAGAATAATTAGAAGTGCGTGTGTCAATATGTAAGTGTGAAAGCCTTCCACTCTTTCAAATGGAAACGATGGGTTTAGTGGGTTGGACCCTACAATACGCACATGCTAGTATGCAATAAGTAGATATACTTCGCAATTGGGTTACGGTTGTTTTTTATTAATTAATTTTGAATTTTATTCCTAAAGGTAATTCAGCGTCTTACAATCCTTAAGAAGTCGTGTCTTTTCAGAAGTTCTAAAATCCATAATTAAAAAAATATATTATTATTATTTAATAGGAATTCCAAAATGTCTTTGGAGAAAGCATCTGTTCACAATAATTCTAAAAGACTATTCATCATCTTTTGTCTCATATTTTCCTTAGTCTTGTCAATTTTCTTTCAAAAAATTACAAAATTGTTTCCTTTTAAGAGTTCTTGGAGAAACACGGGAATTGCTATCCGGTATTCTCATTGAAATTTTGTTGTATCGATTTTGTTGAATAACTATTAGCAATGTTGGGGATAAATAATGTTTTAAAGAGAGTGTTATCACACTTCAAAATCTGACTCCACTCTTCTTCCCAATCATATTTCTGCTGACAGATCTAGAGGTAGGGAAATGGAGTTCTTGCAAGTGACTTGCTTTGACGGTGTCGACAAAGAACTCGAGGTATTGTGGACACTAGCTTTCCTCTTTGAAGCTCCAACTTGGCTGCCTATCGAGGTAGACCCTGTCGACTGAGGCTTGGAAGTGGCTGCCCATGCTGATAGGATTCCGAAGTTGAGGCCAAAGCCACTACGCACCATTGTCTTGATCACGCGCGGGGCTTCCTCATGGCAGCTAAGACTGTAAAAAGCGGGCAATGAGCACATTGAAGGCAATCTTACTGGAGATGCGGCGATTGAGGCGAGAAACGGCGCAAAAGGGGTCGTTGAAGGCAAAACAAAACAAAAACAATGCCTTGTACGAAAATGTCCCTATAATATTTTGAAATTGACAAAATATTCTATTTCTAATTATAATTTTATAGATGTAAATGTTGTCTTATTTCAAGTAATGTTGATATGAGGGACGCTCTATCACCATTGATGGAATTTGAAGCATGAAGATTACTAGAAGCCGAATGGATCATGATAGAGTGTGAACAGGTTTAGAAGAATGGGAAGTTCACAATAACTTAGAGGTATCATGATAAGGTGAATAGTGAGTGACGTCTTGAACATTAGTGTACCCATGGATAGCAATACGCAAGTCGATTGCTGATAGAAACGGCTTATTCTATCAGCTATGGAGAAAAATATTTTTCACTAGTTCAAGCAATCTGGATAAGAAGACCAATGTTCTTTCACTTAATTTGCAAGTTAGAAGTTATAAATAGCTAGCTTTCAAGGCTTGGAATCTCGAAGTGAAGATATGGAGAGAAATCAATCTGATTGTTACCTATGTTACTCAATCAATTAGAAGAATAGATTATTGAGCCACATAGCTTATTATATTTAGGGAAACCTCATTATTACCTAGAAGATTTGATCATATGGTTGACCAGATCTCATAGTAATTGCGTTCATAATTTTCAATGGCTAATTAATCCTCTTAAGTATTCTTTAACGGTTAATTTGGAGGCTGAAGACTATATAAGAAGATTGATACACTCTGAATAATTTATGTAAAACTAAGAAAGTTGTAAATATCGATGTGGTCACATTTATTTTATGTTGCAAGCGTGATTTTATTCACTTGTGATCTACTCCTTTGAGAGTTGTCATTGTTCAGTGTAATTTGTAATTTGAGGAGTGTACAAATATAGGTAGTGCTTGTCTATTGATAGTGGGATCTATTAATTTTGGATAGAAGCAGCACGTGCTTTGGTGTAACTACTAACTAGAATATTAATAGATTCCAGCCTATTCGTGGTGAATAAAGACGCAAACTTGTTATAAATCAAACCACCATAAAATCCGCGAGCATTGTATTTTATCTCTTTACTTATTTCACCATTTATCTTATAGAAATATCTTGCATCTTATATTATCCATTGTTTTTGCATCTATCAAATCTAGTTTAAGTAATTCCACGAAAAAGAAGAAAAGAAAAAAAAAAGTTTTGAAAATCAGCTTATTCACCCCCCTTTGGTTGTATCATCAGCCTCCGTAGAAAGTGCCACATGAGGTGCACATGCTTAATGAGCGATGATAGTTGACTTGGAAGCTAGGAGTGATTTGAAACTTAGTCGTTCATTTTAAAGACTAATTTGGGACAAGGTTCACTTTGAAAACTTTTAAAAAGAACGACTTCCCTTTTATAAAGGCTGTTTGAAAATTTCTCGAAAAGTTTGCCAACTCTTTTGGGGAATTAAAACTTCAATGCTCTATAAAAAAGCCTTTCATTTGATCTCCTTTAGTTTCGAGCAGTTTGAATGATTACCCATGTGACTAGGCAGTGTTCTCATGGAAAAAGGATCAATTACGGCATCAATCAACCTCTCCCTTCTTGGCGTATTGAAGCTTGCAATAAGAACACATATTAGATTCACAAGAAGCACCTGCGATTTAAACAAAAAGAAAAGAAAAGAAACATGGAACATATCTTGTAAGTTCTGGTTAAAATTTGGTAATGTAAAGCATTTCGAAAAGTTCTTCTCATTAAAACTGAAAATGAACTTCCGCACAATTAACGCTTCTACTTATACATAACTGGTGACCACACACACACACACACACACACACACACAGAGTTTGTGCTAACTTGAGAAAAGAACACTGAAAGGACTTCGATACAATGGTGAAAAAGATAGAAACTACAACATATGTACAAGCATATTCCATTGACCCACCAAAACCTAGTTTATGAGTTGGATTCTCTCTTCCTTCCTGTTTCCAGCATGTACCTTCATGCCGTCAAGCAAAAAGTCGCTTTACTTCAGTATCTCTCTCCAATTATGCAAGACCTGTATTATGTGATCCGGGTCACAAAAAAACAGCAGCAACAATGACTCTAATGTCCAGCTTAATAACAAAACGGAACCCAAAAGGACAAGAAAGTAACAGAAAGGGCAGCGCGGGAGTCCATGAAAATTTAGGGCATCAGTCCTCCTGCTTGCTCCATCAGTTCACTTGTGTACCCATTCCATCAATCAGACTCTCCAGTTCAAGATAGATTCCCGTGTCATTCAACGTCAGGTGGTCTTCTACTTCTATGTTGTCCGCATCGGTGCCAATAACCACGTCTTCCTTGAGGAGTTTCTCGGAAATCCCCTGGAATACCGAAGACAAATCAGATGAGCTAGCTCCGGTCATCTGATTGGGCGTCTGGCCCTGCGCAACCCTGAAATCTTCACCATCCATCGAAGGCCACGGATTGTGCATCTGAAAGGTGCCAAGATGCTCCGGCACAACACTATTTGGCCGACGCTCCATCTGTGCCAAATCGTCACTGATTTTCAGGCAATCAACTTTTGGGCTTTGAATCATGTGATCCATTGCTTCTAGCAAGCATTTGGTGGCTTCGGCATCGGGACCAAGCAATTCTCTCTTCTTGCTCGATTCACAGGTCTCTAAATCTCTCTTTTGCTTCTTCTTCGGGGTTAAATGCAGGATAAAGTTGGGGCTTTTGGCTGCTTTTATGAGGAAGAGGAGTAAGTGCCGGTTCCTGCAATCGGCATGGCGAACCTGCTCAGCGACCTGCTCGATCTCATGCTGCAAGTTGTCCTGCTCTTCTCTTAGCTTAAGGATCTTGGTCTTCAACGCTTCCTGGTCCTTCTTAAGCATTTTGAGTTCTGCTTCCTTTTCAGCTTTCTGGTAATCAGAGGTGACAGTACTTCTCGATTTTTTTCTATGCTTGTTTAAGTTGCGTCTCTTCTTTATGTTCTTCAGCAAATGCTTCTTCCCTTTCTGAAAACCTTGGTTTGCAAACTCCCATTGATCTGGATTGATCTTCCTAAAACCCTGCAACACATTTTTAATTATGATGCATGAAGAATAGAAGATAGGAAGAAGCTATGTCTAGGAGTTCATAATGAACCAAAGGCTAAAGAGTAGAAAATAAGCAGAATGAAGGCCAAGAAAGTTTCAGTGGAAGATGTGCACAAGGGGTATTACTAGGCCAATATAGAAAGTAAACGGATTATAATGCATGCCAAGGAGAGATCGCTTACAAATATCCAAATTCCAGTACAAAGAGTGTGGAAAATTTTAAGAGTAAAGGCAAACAACTCAAAATCAATCCAGCTACTACTAGATATAATATAAATACAACAGTGCAGAATTATGCTTCTGGTCTTGCCCAAAAAGAAGAAAGGTGCTACAAAACACCGGATAGAAACAAAGCAATGGCCAAAGGAAACTTGTCTTCAGCTAGAAAGTGCATAATGAAGAATTAAAGCCGTAAATGCAAAATACTAACCGCTATAAGGGAATTGCTGTAGTCCATTTCTGAATCCAGTACGAAGATAATCTCTAATGGGTGATCTGATGTCATGGTTGACATGATGGTTTCTGCAAACTACCGTCTAAAGCATCATCACTTGAATATGATGACTACTGAGGGCCTAATAGGGGCCATTGTCCACTGGCCCCTCGATGCATATTTTTGAGAACATGTGCCACATGATTCACCAAATTTCTTAGAGAATCTGTGTATCTCGCCCACCATTTCAGGTTTCTTGGTTCCTCGTCCCCTAAACTAGGGTACAGCACAAATAGTAACCGACAAAGTCAAAGTGGGTTAAATTAAGTCTCGACACCTGAGCAAACGTCTTAAGAGGACCACGCTCTCGACGACATCAAAAAAGAACCGAAGAGTTAAACCAAAATGCTCATACACAGACATACTTTATACAGATCCATACAAAAGATAACGACCACAACAAATAACATAGGTTTGCTCATATCAAAACATGAAGAAGTACCCACATAAGTGTTGAGCTGCCTGATGAAGCTGGAGAAGTTGGAGTGCTTGAAGTATCGGGGCAGGACCTGCTTCGAGAACTCCTGCCGATCCCACACCACGAAGCTATCCTGGCTCAAGCCCCACGACACCACCGGATCTGTACCCGGGTCCGACACCATCTCGTAAGTCTTCCTCAGGAACGGCGTTGGCCCCACCACCCCCAGATCCTCCATCGGCTTTGCCACATCGTATGCTGCCGCCTGCCATGAGCATGACGGCGATAAAATGGCCGCAGTGGTCGCCACCTCCTCCTCTTCCAATTCCTCCTTGATCTTCACCGCCTGCACGACCAGAGCCGAACAGAGTTCGGGCCGGGTCAGGCATGAATGCAAGCGCGATCCAGCTTCAATTTTGCCATCGCCAATGGCTACCTGTGGCAATGGACCCGAATGGGAAAGCGACCCACAGCATCCTAGCTCGCCTGCACGGGCTTTTGATTGTGACCGAGAAGAATCGGTTCGGGTTAGGTCCGAGTACAAGGGCGACCGGGACCCTATCTCGCCATGGTCGCCACCATCAAGAACAGCGAAGGACGCGATTTCTTCCCGTGACCTTGCGAAAGGTTTTGCCTTTTCTAGCTCAAGACTTGAATCTCGAAAGAAGGTTTCGGAAAACCATGGGCAAGATCCATTGGCACGGCCGGGGAAACAACCGCCGGCGCCGCCGTGAAACGCCGTCATCAATTTGAGCTCGAGTTCATGTTTTTTTTTTTTTTTTTCCTTTTTTGGGGGGGTCAGGAGCTCGAGTTCTGGTTCAGAAGGTGGAGATAATATGAGCAAATTTCAAGCGAATGAACATACATGGTAGGGTTTCCAGAGACAGTAAGAGAGAGCTTGACTTGAAAAGTGCAGTTCAAGTCAAGCGGGCGACGGGCAAGGGCGATGGCATGTGGACTTATATACTCGTGAGAAAAGGAAATTGATAAGCTGACTGCACCGTTACCTTGGAAGAGTGACGGTGGTGCAGTCACTGCCACGTATTATTCCAAGGGATGTGGGCCCCCCAAAACAGATTTATTGTATGTTGTATGTGGTCCTGCGAGCCGAGAGCCACCACGTTTTTGTCTTTTGCGTCTCGGCAGGCTTTTCTGTCCCCATTTTAGCGGCAGATATTTTAAGATTTATTAATTCCATCTTTACGTTTTTTAATATTAAAAGATTAAGGTTGTTGGATGATTATTAATTCTATTTTTTGAAGTTTCTTAATATTAAAAGAGTCATGATAGGGTCGTTGATCACGTGAATTGCTATCTAACATCGTTTGGACGAAAAAGATAACCAAAATTATTTTTTTCAACAAACAAGTTGTCTTGTATAAGCGGATATAGAAAATCACGTGACAATCGTGTCATCATAAGATATAGCATATCTTGTTCCTAATAAATCCTTTTCTTGGATTATAACAAGGCTATTTACATTCATCTAGTCTCTAATCATATATAACTTTAAATTTTTAGATTGGATTTTCTAATATAGTATCGGATTCAAGTTTCTTCTCGATATATTTCGTTTGTGCAAGTAATCCCCATTGCTAATCCATCAATTTTAATTAACATCATATATATAGTCTTGTGCTACCTATCGATTTAAATTCTTTTTTTTAGTAATTTTTTTGGTTTTTAATTTTTATTTTTGAAAGTGTCTTCCTCACTAATAAAAGAAAGAGAAATGATTGAGTGATAGTTTTTAATCTAACAGGTTTTGGGTAACCAAAAATCAAATAATAAATAATTATAAATTATTATGGGGTCCACCCCTACAAGAATTTATGACTTATAACGAATAACTTAAAGACTATTATACTAATAAAATTATAAAAGAAAATAATGAGGGAATAGCCACTAAATGAGTGAAGATCTCTCCCAATGGCAAATAGGGGCGAGCAAAAGGAACCATCCAAATCGAGAACTGCTCGGACGGAACCGAATTGGCCGGTTCTAGGCGGTTCCCTTGATACTGAACCGATTCCATAAAATTAGAATAAGTGACCAAGTCAAATCTTTTTGCTTTCTTAAAATCTGTATTGAAAAAAAAAAAAGGCCTAATATGGAGAGAGAGAGAGAGAGAGAGAGAGAGAGAGTACCGTTCTTTGACCCGCTTAACAATGGGAATCTTAGCCTTGTGGATGAGGCATCCATCAAAGATATCATGTATGATGAATCAAAAAAAGATAAGCAACCAATTTATTGGATCACTTAGAAATTGGACCAATCAATTCAATTTCAAAATCAAATGATTTGATTCTCAATTGAAGAGAATTGGAAACTGATCCCATTGGTCTGATTCTTAAGTGGAAATTGGACTGATCGGGAACTAATTATCCCTTATAGCATTCGCACAAAAAATAGAAAGACAAAAACATCAAAAGGTCTCCGGAAAAACTGGGAGTATAAAACAAGGGACATGGGGAAAGGACCAGTCGAGCATCTGTTCTTTTTCCCCACACCTGGGGAGGTACGGACTGGGCAACGATACAGAACTTATTACTTAGTCATGATTGGATGTTTGTTATCGACACGTGGGCCAATCATCATTTACTTTAGTTGCCATCTCAACATCTTGCTTTCGTGTGACATGACAATCAAAGCGTGTTTCCTTTTCTTCTTTATTTTTGTTTTATGCATTTGGAAGCCATCACGAAACCTAATTTGTACTCGTAGTTACACTTTTTTTTTTTTTTTTAGAGCTTCTGTGGCGCCACACGAGCAACACGTGAAAAATTGAAAAGAAAAAGGAAAATTTCAAATAATAACATCGGCAACACCGATTCGTTATCAGCTCGAGCAATGATCCAAGCATGGGCTAAGCCCAGTGACTTTCTTCGACACCCATATTTTCATGCCAACCATCTCTAGTCCCTCAAGACTCAACTCTCAAGCCTCCATATAGATTGTAGACTCTTAGGCCGAAGCTATTGCTATGGTCAGATCTAGCTTTGAAGCTCGCCGCGGCTAGATCATCATAAAGGACAATCACTCCTCTCTGTCTCGCCCCTCCGAATATGCTTGCATAGATATGAAATTTGAGATTGAGAGCAAGCGATGATCATCTCATAGGTGGTCAAACAAGGGCTGACGAAGGCTACCAAAGGTTTGGGCAACAATGGGCATTGACGAACGAGCGCCAAAGGAATTTTGGCCAAGCAATCGTAAGCTTGAAGACGATGAATAGTACTTCAAAGACAATGAACAGTAACTTCTCGATGAACATTAACTGCAAATTTACTTTGTTAATCTTTTTTTGACGATGCTACATTAGTGCCACTTCCTTGAAAAGAAATTATTAATGTCGCATCATATTCATATTAGATTTTTAACAGTGATTTTTAATAAAACTTTAATGAAACGTAAATATGTCACTCGAGTATAAATTTGAAGTTTTTGGCGTCATGAATAAAATTTTGAATAGATTTGTCACAATGTACATTATGCTGCATAGGAACAACCAAGTTAAATGTTGAATAGCGCTTCTAGCTAAGTACATATCTATTGGGTCTTGTTTTTGTCCTTCTGCAATTTGGAAGAGTAGTAAATTGTTCTCTTCGTTACACGCAAGAAAGTCTACAAATCGAGTCAGTCGCAATGGCGTCCTTGGATTTTTTTTCATGTGTTCATTACGTATTTGGAGAAGTAGTAAACTATTCTCTTAGAGTGCACTTTGTTTTGAGGAAAACATTTTTCTCATTTTCCAAGAAAACGTTTTTCTAATTTTTCAGCATTTGATTCATTTAGAAAAATGAGTTAACGGAAAATATTTTCCAACCAAAACTTAAGTTCATGAAAATGATTTTCCCCTTTGAAAGAACCAAAAAACATTTTCGAAAATGTTTCTCTAGTCTTAGGATCCTTGGTTAATGAGTTTATTCTTATAAAAATATTTTTAAAAATATAATTTTTGATTGTTTTTAGGGAAAATGTCACAAATAGTCCCTAAACTTTCACTTAATGTGCAATCTCGTCCCTAGACTTTTAATTTGTTCAATTTGGTCCATGAATTATTGATAAATGTCCGATCTAGTCCCTGACTATCTGAAAATTGGCCAATTTCGTCATTTCGTTAGTTAAAGTTAACAAAATTGGCTGACATGGCTTTTAGTCTCTTAAATATAAAATAAAAAAGGACATTTGGAATACCCACATGGAAATTACCTTTAAAACGGGTCAAATTGTGGTCACCGTCCAAAAAAGAGATACATAACCACTTCTTTTCTCTGCTTTTATGATCAGTGCTCTCATCTCTAGCTGACCCATAATTTGTTTTCCTTTTTAAAGATATATATTGACTCATAATTCTAGTAATCGAACTTAGTTCCATGTCATCAATTAATGCTCCACGTCATCACTTAACGGTTTGAACAAATGGAAGGACTAGATGGAACATTTGTTAATAGTTCATGGATCAAATTGAGTAAATCAAAAGTTTAGGAATGAAATTAAACATTAGATGAAAGTTCAGGGACCATTTGTGACATTTTCCCTTATTTTTACAAATTTTGATTTTTTATTTGTTATTTTATTTTATTTTCTTTCTTTTTCTTCTTTCTTCTTTTCTTCTTTTCTTTCTTTTTGTTCCTCCTTCCCCTTCTTCCTCCGCAAGTGACGATTGGCCAAGACGCTAACCAACGAGCCGACCAGCTTGGGCTCGCCAAATCCAAGCAAGCTCGAGCTCACCAGCCCTAGCTTCATTGAGGCCAACAAGCTCACGGCTCACCAAATCCAAGGGAGCCTAAGCTTGGCCAAGGCTGGCGAGCTCGAGGATCGCTAGATCCAGGTGAGCTTGGGCTACACGGAGGTCGGCAAGCTCGCACCTCACCTAGTCTTGGTGAGGCGGAGTTGTGGCCATCACCTGTCGATAGTGGTGGAGGAAGAGAGAAAAAGAAAAGAAAAGAAAAGAAAAGAAAAGGAAACAGAAAAAGGAAAATTAAAAAAATAATTTAAAATTCCATTTTTCAAAAGAAAATATAAAAAAAGGAGAGAATTAAAATAATTAAAAAATCGAATTTAAAAAAAAATTAAAGAACTCGAACTTTTCTTGCTTAAAATAAAGTCATGAAATAGAATATCATTTTCCAATAATATCCAAATAACAGAAAATATTTTTGATCATATATCACCAAATAAAAGAAAACTAATCATATTTCTGAAAAATGTTTTACCGAGAAGCATTTTATTATATCATTGAGTTCTTATGATACAAACGCAGCCCAAAATGATTTTGGTTACTTGTTATAGGTGTGTGTTAGGACTGATTTTACAAACTCAAAGGTGGGACTAGTTAAACACAGGGTGAGGCATTTACAACATAGGGTGCCAAACTACTGGGGATAAAGTTAACACCCAATCAGTAGCTCATCTATCAATTGTCATTTTAACTACCGAACTTGTGAGCAAACAACCTATTTTGTGTTAATGTAAAAATAGAGTACACTTATTCAAGAAAAGTGGATTTGAACACTAACAGCGAATTATCTACAACAATCAATTGGACAAAAAACTTATCGCTTATTTTAAGTTCACCAAGTCTAAAGCCTTAATGAAGGAATATGAATTTTCCTATCAGTTGCAGTGATAATTTAATACAAGCAAGCACAAAAAGTGATTAATAATGTGGTGTTTTCTCCACACGTGTTGCCACAAGTTCTTCAGTTCGTTTCTCCTAATAGGCTTAACAAGATAGTCAGCAGCACCTCTCAACATGCACCTGTACACCGTGCATCCTGTGTAGACATCACTGCAAAATCCCCATAGATGATAAATAAGTCATTGTTGGACCATGACACCAGTAAAGAACATGAATCAGCCATGCATAGATAGGTAAGACGTACTTATGACTGGAATATTTTGCATACGTTATGCTCCATAATTAGAGTAAGAAGAGCATATCAAGATATTGACGACAAATCCAATTCAGTCAATATGAGATCTATGTTGTAGGTCTTTCCTTCGGTAACTCCCACGCCTTCAAAGCATAAGGAATAGATGCAACTGCTCAACAAAACGACAAAATTGTTTCCATTGTGAAGGTGACTCGTTAATGTGCATAAAGGAAAAAGAAGGTCCTAACAAGCATAAAAAGCGATGAATTTAATTCCATTCCACAACCAAGCTTCCCAAACAGTACAGAAGAATTCTACCTAAGTGCTTTGATGTTCCAGTATAAATTCACGAACATACTTTATGGCTTCATAAATGCTAATCTCAATCTTAAATCTAATGAAAGCTCAACAACCACATCTAACTTTAAGTCTTTCATATGTTTTTTCATGACCAGATAAGTTGACTATAAACCTCTCACAATTACACATAAAAGTTCATCGACTTATTTCTAATTTTTTTGTTTTTTTTTAGTCTTAGCCTTCCTCACTCCAAATTTTTTGTCTTTTGCATATGCCACATATTTATGATATGCTTCAAGTTCACTTGCAAAAACTATTCGTTACCGTAAATTCAAAATCTTTTTTCAAATCATGAGTTACATCTGCTAAATATTCAGTTTCATGCTGCAAGCAAAGAACAAAAAGTATTTAATGTAGTGATTTTACATGAAAAATAACATCTCATCAATTTCTTGAGAAAGCAAATATATTATAAATAGTATGAGTTTAGGATTACCTATAAACCATCAAATAATCTTAAACGTGCGAATTAATTGACTGATTGCGAGCAAACCTCTGTTAGCAGGAGTTTTGGCAGGCAAATCAGGGAGAGATTCCACAAGACGGAGCAACGTAGCACCAGCAGTTTAGGGCATGGCCCAATCAAGGACCAACCTTCTTGCTCGGCCTTTGCGAGCGCGAAGGTCACGACGGTGGGGCTTATCGAGGAAAAGCTGCCGATGGGGCTCTGGAGGCGGAGGCGAGCGCCTTCTTACTGCGAATCAAGACATCTTTGACAAAAATGAGGTTCCCGTAAATTTACAGAAATTAGTGGCGGAACTACACTATATTTTTTCCCCATGTCAAATAACTGGAACAGCATGTATCCAGACAATACAATAAATTGAAACATGAGGCCTGTTGAATTTATGCAAAATGACACCTTGAAAAAGCACAGGATGTGTGAATGAAAAGAAAAATTTAAGTAGAAACATCACAGACCAAAATAAACATCCGAAGGAGTGGAGGTGGGTCAACATGTCAACAATTTCACATAAAAAATTTGAGAGCCTCATGGTTTTGTCCTTTGGCATATAGGTAAGCACCTTCCCAAGAGGTCATCCATCCTAGGAGGGCTCCCTCTTGAGCACGCTTAACTTTTAAGTACCAAAGCTAAGCTTTCAGTTATGTCAAAATGTGTCTTCGAGACTTAATTTCAGTTTTCACATAGATATACTAAAATCGCTCCCCGTATTCATTGCACAGTTCGGTTCAATCCCACCCTCTTCGCTATCCTAAAAACCTGCCAGTGTTGATACCTAAATTTTGGCTGACAAGTCCTAAGTTAAAAAAAAAAAAAAAAATCAAAACTTTGGGAATTTTAATCGCAACGGAACCCTTTTCTTGGCTGAAAAGGGTTGTAAGAGTCCTTAGATGTCGTTTTGCTGAAAAGTCAAAATTTGACTTTCAAGTTAACTTTTTGGTTAAACATGTTAAAAAAAAAATTGGGGCCAAGGATCCGCATGTGATTAGTCAAGACCTAAGGGGTTAGATTGCAATTGAACCAGCAAATTGGTTCCAAAATGCAATTTTCAAAGTTGGGGGACCAATTTGCAAAATTTAAAATTATGCCCAATCCCTTAAATCATCATTTTTTTTTAAATCATTTTGACCCCTATTTAAGTTGAAACTGAACCTGGCCTGGCTTGGATTAATCTAATCAAGCCACAAGGACCAATTTGGATCAAGTTGGTAATTTCTGAGCAAGAAAATGGCCAACTTTGAGGGACTTTCTTACAAAATTGGATAGAAAAAATTGCAAAGTTTAGTAAGAGACAAATTAATATACATGAATGTGCCAACTGGTCAAAAAATTGAGCCAAATTGATGGATTAAAACGTTTAAAATAGCTGCCAAAATCCAATCCGTGATTTGGCCATAATTCAAAGCGATTAAGTAAGCAAATTTGTGGACACACCATATCCCACTTAGCTCCCAATCAGCCTAATCTCTGGCTAAGGTGGAATGCTCTCATTAAGAGTGCAAATGGACAAAATTGGGCTAGGGATAAGTTGCTGAAGACATGTGAAAATCGTAGCCAAAGTTGTTCACTCAATAGCTGCAAAAGTTTGAAGATTTCACTGTCGGGGAGCTGATAGTGCAACTCAGTTGGCAAGCTTGTCATGTGGGCATGGCAAGCAAAAGGTTGCTTAATTCAACAAATAATCTCTCAAAAGCAAGCTATTTTGAGGCATAAAAGGTTGGAGACAAGAGAGAGCCCACGATTGTCCCCCAAAGGCACCCCCATGAGGAACTCAAAAAGGACCTTAACCTAGAAATTTCAGAGGGACCCTCAGAGAAAAAAAATGAAATTTTCATGAACTTCCAGCTAAAACTAGCCAAAACCCTCAACTAGAGAGTGAAATTATACTCAAATATCTTTCCAATCATAGGTTACACATCAAAAATGATTGTCAGGAAGGCACTCAAAAGCCTCTCGAAAATCATGTTACTTTCTGGGAGGGTGGACACCCAGAAATTTTTTTATAATGTAATAGGTAGATGGTTACTAGCGAGGCAAAACAAATGTTTTTGAGGAAAATAAGGGACATTTGAGGCAAAAAGTTAATTTTAGATTAAACTACAATACATATAGTTGGAGTAAATGTCAAAGGAGTTGACAAAATGGGTCTTCAAACCTGGTCATGGTGGCTAACCAAAGCCTTCGTTGTTGGTTTTCGTCTCTGCGGGTCTCATTTTCCAGCTTGAAGGGGCCAACTTCCAAGTGCCTTTAGAGGACAATTTTTTGGCTTCGTCGGTCAAGAGATACCTCAGACAGAAATTAGGAAGAAAGGTAAGGCCCCTAGATGAGTTTTTGTTCAATGTAGACCATGGTTTGACCATGGGAAATCGAGAGGAAAGCCAGTTAGGCAAACTAATTTCTGAGGCTGGAATTTTTCCCAATGTTGAAGCCTCTTCCAAAAGCCATGCATTTTTGACTTGGTACCCCACTTTGCATGCATTATCTATCTTCGTTAGCTTGATGAATGTTATAAGTAAGTGCAAATGATGCTTGGGTCAACTTGATTTGGTCTTTAAATCTCCACGTGAACCATGAGAGTGTTTAGAATTTGAACTAAAAGCTTAGCCAATCCACGAGTTCATGGCTGGCCAATGTGGAAGGTTACTTTGAAAGGTTGGTTTGATGTGCGTATTTGACCATTCTTTGATGTATTAATCATGTTTGAAAATTCATGTTACCAAATTTCATTCGGATCGAGTGTATTTTCCCAAAGTCGTGTATGTGATGAGTGCCAAGGCTTGAACCTGGGCATGCAACTTGTTTACTTGACTTGAGTTCAAACCCAGCTTTACAAAAATTGGTTAGACCCACACATTTAAGGCTAATTGCAGTTGTGTTATTGTGTGGTTTGGGCTCTAAATTCTATCTAATATTGTTCT
Source organism: Eucalyptus decipiens (assembly GCA_014182575.1). Taxonomy (NCBI): domain Eukaryota; kingdom Viridiplantae; phylum Streptophyta; class Magnoliopsida; order Myrtales; family Myrtaceae; genus Eucalyptus; species Eucalyptus decipiens. Next base: position 54,553,434 of record CM024611.1, read on the forward strand.
TTGAATGTATTAGTATAATTTTAATGCTTTAGTTCCATTTAAGATTGCACATGGGTCGAGATTGAAGGCCATGAATATTGCTCAAGGAAGCTATTTGAGGCAATTTAATGTGCACCAACTGTTCGACAAATGCCCAAATCAAGTTTCAATCTTGAGATGGTCAATTGAGCTTGGTTATTGTGATATTCATATTATGAGTTGATCAAACATGGATCGGCTCATTGAATAGATCTTTCTTCCCCTTTTTCTAAAAAAATTGAGAATCTATAACGAAGGAGAATATATTTAGTAGTTTGTAACCACCGTGTGAGTGAGCTTAGTCAGCTCTACTCAAAAGATGACACGTGTCCTCTGACATGGACAAGGATAGGTATGGAAAATAAAAAATTAAAATCGAAGCTTTCTTTTCTATGACCGACAGACAAACTGGTGAGATGAAAATGGACAAAGCTATAAATGCTAACATTTAAAGGTAAAATAGAAATGCAAAAGGGGAGAGAGAGCAAGTGAAGAAGCCCTTGGAAGTTGAAAAGAAAAAAAAGAGTTTTAGAAACGTAAAAGGAAGAGGAAAGGGGGGGGGGCATAAAAGGTAGAAGCCCTTAGAAATTGAAAAGAGGGAGTGAATTAAGTGGGTTTTTAGCTATTACCATATATTGTATCGTCCTTTTTCACCTCACCTGTCGAGAAAATATTAGGTACCTTAACAGCTCCACGTCATTTTTACTTTAAACCACTCAGCAGCTGATAGCTGTTCGGGCAGGTCCATGTCGTCCCAGTTCAAACCAGCGCAGGCGAAGGGCAGAGTGTTCTCTTTCCTCTTTATCTTCTCTCTCCTCTTTACCAGCTCTCTCTTCCTCCTCCTTCAATGCTCTCTTTGCACTTTACCCCGACGCACTAAACCTTCCCGTCTAGCGCTTCCTCCGACGACCATCGCTCCCTCCCGATGACGGCCTTTCTCTCTCCACTAGACGGCCTCATCCTCTGGGCTGCATTCTCTTGGTGCACTCCAGTGACCTCTTTCTTCCCAAATCGCGCTCTCTCTCGATGGCCGATTTTGCTCGCCTCTCTCCGTCACCCCCGACTTGCGACCGAGAAGCAATTGCTTTGCCCTGTCATCTAATCTTCCGTCAACGACTTGCTTTCTGCTTTGCTCAAAGTGGTCCCTCGAGAAGCCCTAAATTTGCGACCGCAAGTCAAGTTCAATTTTATTTCCTAGGTTTTTATGTTCGCATATTTGTTTTGGGGGAAAAAGTACTTAGAAGCTCGTTGGTTTATTGCTTTTGATTCTAAGCACAGCAACACGAGAAAGCTTGGCCTCTCCTACATAAGCCAACATTTTACGGATGAAAAGTCCTTAGATTATTCAGCTGGCCCTGTTGACTCTTTTTCTATTGATTATGGATCTAGATGAGGTTGATTTTTTTCTTGTCTTGAACTTATTTATCTGTTAGTCTTCAACCAGGGTAACATCCTCATGTCTCTTCTTTCTACTAAGTTTGCAAATATATTTCTTCCACCAATGGCATCTTTTTAAATCGCTTCTAGTTTTTCCTTAGCCTATTTTGTAATGTCATTTCTAGTGTAAAAATATGATTTCCGTTTTTTCTTCTGGGGATTGGGTGTGTTAACATACATATATATGTAAATATGATGCAGATGGGCCTCTTTATGTTTGTGCTACAATTTTTTGGACACCCGGACCCTTGGAGTGCCAAAAGTTGGCACAAAGGGACACTTAAGTTAGGGCGCGATGATAAAATTTATGTTTCTCGATTTCTCTGTTTCTCTGTTCCCCGGAACAGGTTTGGAACAGAAATCCGTTTGGTAACGCAATTTGATTTCTCTATTTCTGAAACAGATTTCTATTCCAGAAATAGAGAAATCGAAGAAATCAGAAGCTGAAATTTTTAGCTTCTCAGTTTCTGAAATAGAAATATAAATTTTTTTCTCAACTTTTCAATTTAGTTAATTTAGTCCAAAATATTTTAATGATTTTTTAATATAATCATTTCAATCAATATTGATTGAAATCTTAACCATTGGGCCAGATGATGGGAATTGAATGAACAAGGCTTCATTTGTTGCATGCTAGAGATTTCACGCATGGTAATAGTCAACTTGCCATATTCATATCTAGCGAGTCTTTCTTCACCTACTCTTCCGTAGTATGCTAGACAACGGCTCTATCTGGCTAACTATTTTTTTAATCATAAACTTCATATTGAGGCGGTAAAAAGGTGTCAAATCATTAGGGTTTCATCCGATTTTTCTTTTATATAGTGTCCTCACTTATCAAGACGTGGGTAAAAAGAGATCTAATAAGGAATCTATTGTTCTTGTAAGAGTGTTGATGAAAATACAGATTTTGATAATAAATTTTTAAATAATCCTAGTGTTGATAATTTTGAAAAAAATTGGTGACGATTTTTGAACATGGTGAGGATTTTTTTAACAAAATTTGGAAAGAAATTGGAATTAGACTTGAAGTTAGGATTTTTTTTAGGAGATTAGACTATTATAATCATGGCTACCATTAGACTTATTTGATTAATGTGAAATCAATTTCGGCAAAAACATAACGACATATTCACTACAATTGAATTTCAATTGATTTTTTTTTTTGCCACGTTGTTTATTTTTCGAAAGAAAATATTACGTAATAGGAAACATAAGCACATGTAATAGGAAATTCCATGAAATTGTATTTTCAACTTTTGTAATGTATTAGTATTATTTCGACTATTATTTTGTATTTGAGGATTTCCTATGTTGTTATCTAATCAATTTCTATTCCTAGAAATAGAAATTTTATTCTGTTATCAAACGGATTTCTGTTCTAGAAATAGAAATTCTGAATTGTTATCAAATGGGTTTCTTTGCTCGAAACTAGTCCAGGGAATAGAAATTGAAAAATCAATTTCTAGTTAGAAATCAATTTATGAAACAAAAATTTTGTCATGCGCGCCCTTAAGTGCCAAAAGTTACGAAAGTGATACTTAAGTGCCAAAATCAGAGAAAAATAGATCACTTAAGTGCCAATTCGGCCAAAATGCTGACATGTCAATTTTCCGGCGAAATAAGTGCAAAACGGCATCATTTTGCACGCTGATGTGGCTAGACAATGTAAAAACGATGTCGTTTTAGTGCTGAAGTGGTAAAAAATTAATATTAAAATTAATTAAATCAAATTTAAAACTATATTTATTTAAAACATTTAAAAATATAAATATAAATATTAAAAAATTAAAAAAAAAAAAGGAGGGGGCAGCTGAGGGTTGAGCCCTCGCCATCGCCGCCTCCCTTCGCCGCCTCCCCTCGCCGCCTGGAAGGGTCGGCAACGAAGGGGGAGGGTTGGCCGGGAGGGCTTGCCGGGCCAAGGGTCGTCGTCGGCTAAGGCGACCCCGAGCGGGCGGTGGCCCTTGGCCCGGCCGGGCGAGGGCCAGGGCCACCGACCCTCGCCGAATCTGGGAGGGTCGCGACCCTCTCCCCAGCATCTAGGAGAGGGCATGCTGGCTGTCACTGCCGGTCGGCTGGGGTCGCTGGCCCCCGGCCAGGGCTCGGCCGACCCTCCCCCACATCCGGCGACGGCAGGGAGGTGGCAGCGGCGACGAGGGCTAAACCCTCAGCCGCCGGCTGCCTTCCTCCTCCTCCTCCTCCTCTACCTTTTTTTTTTTTTTTAAATTATTATTATTATTATTTTGTTTTAGATTTAATTTAATTAATTTTATATTAAAATTCAAATTATACAAAAATGACGTCGTTTTTGTGTGTGTTTTGTTGAGTCAGCCTTCCGGCGAGCCACGTAAGCGAGAAAATCAATAAAAAAATGCCACGTAGGATTTCCGGTGAGGTTCGCCGGATGTGGCACTCAAGTGTCCCATTTTTCATAAAAAGTGGCACTTAAGTGTCACTTTCGTAAGTTTTGACACTTAAGTGTCCCTTTGTGCCAACTTTTGGCACTTGAAGCATTTTTTTGCCTAATTTTTTGTGTAGTGTGTCTTGTTTCTGCTTTTTTATTTATTCCTGGGCTATTCTTTGTTGTTGATGTGTTTGTCTTCATTTCCTGAATATGGGCAACTTTTTTAGGTCTTTAGAGTTGTGTTTTTCACAGCTGTTAGCTTGATCCCTTGACTAGATTCATGCTAGCGAACTCAAATGAGTAAATCTGTTTTATATTTGTTTCACAAGCATTCCAAAGTGTTCTTCTATCCTATCATGCTTCTCTTCTTTGGGTGGGTGTTGCATTTCGCAGTCCCTCTCTAATTTGTTTTTCTTGCTTCATGAAATTTGTGGTTACAATTTGTTTCTCTTGCTTTATGGAATTTGTTGTTACGTACCAATGATGAGATGATTCTTTTGCTGCATCTTAATGTAGGTTCATGAAATAGCCATGGTCTTAGCTCCAGCTTAAGCTCCGAAGAAAATCATGCTTTTCCTTTTGCCAATCATCTTGCCTGCCACAACAACAAAGCACCCATTAGAAACCAGGGCTGGAAAAAGTGGAGATAGCAATTTGGAATATTCTATAATTGAGTTACGAGTTACAACCTCCTATACTTTCAGCATATAATCATTAAAACTTCTATCCTGAATAGCTGAGACCATTGCTATTTCATGAACCTACATTAAGATGCAGCAAAAGAATCATCTCATCATTGGTACGTAACCACAAATTCCATAAAGCAAGAGAAACAACTTGTAATCACAAATTCATAAAGCAAGAGAAACAAATCAGAGAGGGAGTGCGAAATGCAACACCCACCCAAAGAAGAGAAGCATGACAGGATAGAAGAACACTTTGAAATGCTTGTGAAACAAATATAAAACAGATTTACTCATTTGAGTTCGCTAGCATGAATCTAGTCAAGGGATCACGCTAACAGCTGTGAAAAACACAACTCTAAAGACCTAAAAAAGATGCCCATATTCAGGAAATGAAGACAAACACATCAACAACAAAGAATAGCCCAGGAGTTAATAAAAAAGCAGAAACAAGACAAACTACACAAAAAACTGTAGCACAAACTTAAAGAGGCCCATCTGCATCATATTTACATATATATGTATGTTAACACACCCACTCCCCAAAAGGAAAAATGGAAATAATATTTTTACACCAGAAATGACATTACATAAGAGGTTGAGGAAAAACTAGAAGCCATTTAAAAAGATGCAATTGGTGGAAGAAATATATTTGCAAACTTAGTAGAAAGAAGAGACATGAGGATGTTACCCTTGTTGAAGACTAACACAAATAAATAAGTTCAAGACAAGAAAAAAATCAACCTCATATGGATCCATAATCAGCAAACAAAGAGTCAATAAGGCCAGTGGAAGAATCTAAAGAATTTTCATTCGTAAAATGTTCGCTTATGTAGAAGAGGCCAAGCTTTCTCACGTTGCTGTGCTTAGAATCAAAAGCAATAAACTAGCGAGCTTCTAAGTACTTTCTCCCCCAAAACAAAGATGCGAACATAAAAACCCAGGAAATAAAATCAAACTTGACTTGTGGTTGCAGATTTAGGGCTTCTTGAGGGACTGTTTCGAGCAGAGTGGAAAGCAGTCATTGACAGAAGATTAGACAAGAGGGCGGAGCGATTGCTTCTCGGTTGCGAGTCGGGGGGGGGGATGGAGAGAGGCGAGCAAATCAGCCGTTGCGAGAGAGCGCGATTTGGGAAGAAAGAGGTTGTCGGGAGTGCGCCGAGAGAATGCAGTCCAGAGGATGAGGCCATCTAGTGAAGAGAGAAAGGCCGTCGTCGGGAGGGAGCAACGGTTGTCGGAGGAAGCGCTAGACGGGAAGGTTTAGTGCGTTGAGGTAGAGTGCAGAGAGAGCGTCGAGCATCGGAGGAGGAGGAAGAGAGAGCATGTGTAGAGGAGAGAGAAGATTAAGAGGAGAGAGAATGCTTTGCCCTCCGCCCGCGGTGGTTTGAATTGGGACGACGTGGATCCGCTCAGACAATTGTCAGCTGCTAAGTGGTTCAAAATAAAAATAACGTGGAGCTGTTAAGATATCTAATATTTTTTCCTCACGAGTTTGTCTACATGTCATAGAAAAGAAAGTTTCAGAATTTACTTTTTTATTTATCATCCATGTCCATGTTTATGTTAGAGGACAAGCGTCACCCTTTAAATAGTGTTGACCAAGCTCATGCACATCAAATGGGCTGGTGACGTGCAAGTAACCACATAATATTTTTTCATAACGAAGATGTTGGGAAAGGGACGATAGAAAATCCTTCCTTTCCCAAAAGAAGTTGCCAACAAGATTGGCCTATGTGAAAATTTGATTCTTTGTCTAAAGCACTTCTCTTTTCTCTAGGTTTCTCTTGGGCTTAATCTTGATACGAGTCAATAGTTATATTTAGGAATAATGACTAGACGGGAACATCCATCCTGGAAGCTTGAAAGATACACTTTTATAGTTTCTTCTTTACTATTTCTCCTATTTTCAAAGACCTAAACGCTTTGTCTTTATTTCTCCTAGTTTCAACGTTCTGTTTTTATTTCTTTGATGATATAAGCCAATCCCTTGTAGAAGACAGACAGCTTTAGATGAATGAAAAACGGAGCTTTTGAAATCTGCATCCTTGAAGAGTTGCAGTCATCGATCTAGAAGAATCGGTGCCCCCTCAACTTCCTTGGAAAACACTACAGCAATTTTATAATAAGAGTAGATCCAAAAGTCTTTGTTCATTTGGCTTTGGAATCAGGTTTATCCGATCTGTATTGACAAAGATACGACTGTTCTCCTGAGCTCGCGCAGTACTGAAATTCCTGTTTGTCCTGTTTCCGTGTGCGAACAAAGCCTCCCTAGGCTTGCAACTAACTACCACACTAAACTACAAGAAAACTAATTTCGAATCATAGTGTATTGTATTAGAAGTCTGAAAATCTTTCCTCGTTTTGTAGCTTCAGACATGGGAACCTGCAAGGTTCACATTCAAATTAATAGGAGCAACACTTTCATAAATCTCTATGTCATTTGGTTGCTTAACTTGTTTGTACACCAAATGCACCCCACAGCTTCTTAGAATCCCCTCTAATGCTTGAAACAGTACTATAAATTGACTCCAGTGATTCAGCAATTTGGCATCCAATCCCCACATCATTCACCATGGAATGTATAAAAGCCATATGAGGTCAGACTCCAGTGAGGAAAAACAATCTACGCAACCATAAGTTTCTTGATTGTCGACAAACAACTGGATCTCACATGAAATACTGGCTTCTTTCATATTAGCGGAATCAACAATAGTACAAAAGGCCAAGCCGGCTATGTCACAATATGATTCTGAAGATACAGGAAACCTTAAGAGTCCTCTCATGCTTTGATGGACAAACCACTTTGGGATCTTGCTTCTAGGATGAATTATGTCAACCTGAGTCTCTCTAGGCAATCCTAGCCAGTCGAAACCTTTTACACTTGAGACACAAAGATAAGAGAGAGAGAGAGAGAGAGAGAGAGAGAGAGAGAGAGAGAGAGAGAGAGCTTAATTGATAGCACATTGCAATTGCTAGAGCATTGATCCTAAATCAGCTGATGACAGCCAAAAAGTCAATTTGTTTGAGCCAAGGTGATTTATCTTGATTATATCGTAGCATGTGTGATAAGTCCACACATGTTTCTAGCAATTCATAATCTTTTGCAAGTAAAGATGTTATGTTTTGCGGGAGAGCTAGAATCTCTTGAAGCTACATGCAACATGCCAAAAGAAGCCGCTGCAACTTAGTAAATTGACTGATGCATGTGGGAAGTTTGACAAATTTGCTCTCCGACAGATCTAAAATTGTCAAGGAGGATAGACAATGAAGATTTTGCAAGAGCTAATCTCTAATAAGCTGCATCTTTGCATATTCAAGTAAATTATGCTCAATAGGGCTAATGGGAGAGAGAGATTGGTATAATCATTTGATCTCCACATAGGTTCCACGAACTTGCTAAGTTGTGAGCATCCATCAATAAAAAATATGCACAAGATGCTTCAGTGTATAGATGCTACAAGGAAGCCTTTTAAGGTCCACACGGTCCCTTATATACAACTCTTGTTGATGTATCAAGACTGCACCATATGTTTTTTTTTTCTTTGTTTTGTTTAGTCAGTTTGTTGATGTCATGTTTTCTAGGAGTTGGTTAATTGTTGTTTTACTCGGTCAATCTTATCTTGTAGGAGCAGTTAACTGCACATTTTTTAGCTGTTATGTTAGTTTATTGCTGGTTTTGTGGACCAAGCAAGCCGTTAGTGGGCAACATGGGTTTATGGTTAAGTTCTAGTATATATTTTGAACATTTTTCAGTTTTCAAAAAAAGACACATAGCTTTTGCTATCAACTCCTTCTCTGTTCTTTCGAAAACGACACTGGTATCAGAGCTTTCTTGATCTTAAGGGGCTGTGAGTGACTTGTGAGATTGATTGAGAGGTGTATCTGCATCCATAGAAGTTAAAAGCAAGATGGAGGCATGATCGAGTGGTCTTTCAGCAATGGCTCCACCAGCGTTTCATGGAGAAAATTATCAACCTTGGACAGTGAGAATGCGAGCCTATCTAGAGTGTTGTGATTTTTGGAAAGCTGTGGAACAAGATTATGAAGTTGCTCCCCTTCCTAACAATCCAACCGTCAATCAAATCAAGTTTCACAAGGAGAGGACAACAAGGAAAGCAAAGGCAAAGTCTTGTTTATATGCTGCTGTCTCACCTGCCATTTTTAGTAGAGTTATGGCTTGTGAATCAGCCAAAGCTATTTGGGACTTCCTCAAAGCTGAGTATCAAGGAGATGAGAGGATCAGAAGCATGAAGGGGATAATCCTTATCACAGAATTTGAGAGACTGCAGATGAAGGAGTCTGAGACAATTAAGGAGTATTTTGATAAGTTGATAAGCATTGCAAATCAGGCAAGAGTTCTAGGCACTGACCTCTCTGATAATAGGCTAGTGCAGAAGATTCTTGTCTCCTTGCCTGAAAGGTTTGAGGCAACCATTGCCTTTTTAGAGAATACCAAGGATTTGTCTCAGATCAAGTTGGCAGAATTGCTAAATGCTCTGCAAGCACAAGAGCAGAGGAGGTTAATGAGGCTGGAAGGAAGTACAAAAGGAGCTTTGCTGGCCAAAGAACAACAGAATGTAGGAGGAAAAGTCAAGAAGTGGAAAGGGAAGAAAGGAAATGGTAGTAGTGGTTTAGAAGCTGCTGCAGGAGAGAACAGTGCAGGCAACTCCAAGAACAATTGGGGAAGATATTCCTCATGTCAGCATTATGGAAAAAAGAATCATTCACACTTTAGGTGTTGGAAGAGGCCAAATGTAAGGTGCAGAAAGTTTCATAAGCTTGGACACATTGAGAAGTTTTGCAAAGAGAAGAGAGATCAGCAGTAGGGTGAGGTACATGCTGCAGTCCAGCAAGAGGTAGATCAACTGTTTGTTGCCTCTTGTTTCTCCTCTAGTACTCCATGTGACAGTTGGCTTGTTGATAATGGTTGCACAAATCACATGACAAGTGATGAAACACTGTTTATAAACATTGACAAGTCATTGAAGTCAAGAGTGAGGATTGGGAATGGGGAGTACTTAGAAGTGAAAGGTAAAGGGACTGTAGCAATGGAGAGTTGTGCTGGAACTAAGCTGGTTTTTGATGTGATGTATGTGCCTAAAATTGATCAGAATTTGCTGAGTGTGGGGCAGTTGGTAGAAAAGGGATTTAAGGTGATATTTGAAGAGGAGAAGTGTTTGATCTTTGACTCCAGTGGTCAGGAGCTGTTCAAGATAAGGATGCAACAGAAGAGTTTTTCTTTGAATCCTCTTGAGAAGGAGCATATGGCATTTAAGTGTTAGGCTAATGATTTAGAAATATGGCACAAGAGGTTGGGGCACTTTCATCATAAAGGCGTGCTATTCTTGCAAACGAATGAAATGGCAACTGGGTTACCAAGCCTGGAGGAGTAGATCACAAGGTGCAAAGCTTGTTTGCTGGGCAAGCAGACAAGACTTCCCTTCAAGGAATCCACTTGGAGAGCTACAAAGAAGCTGCAACTGATTCATACAGATCTATGTGGTCCACAAGTGACTCCTTCACTAAATGGCAGCAGGTATTTCATTATTTTCATTGATGATTATAGTAGAATGTGCTGGATTTACTTTATGAAGCAAAAGTCAGAAGTTGCTGGGGTATTTTTGAAGTTTAAGAAATGGGCTGAGAACCAAAGTGGTTGCAAGATTCAGGTCATTAACTTTGATAATAGAACAGAATACACTTCACAGAGGTTTAATTCTTTCTGTGAAGAGGCTGGAATTGAGCATCAGCTTACTACTCCTTACTGTTCACAGCAAAATGGAGTTAGTGAGAGGAAGAATAGAACCATTATGGAGATGACTAGGTGTCTGCTATATGAGAAGAATCTACTAAAAGAGTTTTGGGCAAAAGTAGCAAACACATCAGTTTTTCTGCTAAATAGACTACCTACGAGGGTATTGGAGATGAAGACACCCTTTGAGGCTTGGTTTGATGTCAAGCCAATTCTAAGAAATTTGAAGGTGTTTGGCTGTTTGTGTTTTTCTCATATTCCATAGGTCAAGAGAGACAAGTTGGGAGAGAAAGTTGAACCTGAGATTTTTGTTGGCTACAGTTTAGTGTCAAAAGCTTACATGATCTATCAACCACAGACAGGGAAGGTGATCACTAGCAGGGATGTTCAGTTCCTAGAAGATGAGAAATGGGACTGGACAAATGAGCCACAAGGCAAGCACAAAGAGGTCTCATTGGAACCCGACGAGCTAGTGGATGATATTCCAGTTAGAGGTACCAGATTTTTGACTAATATATATCAAAGGTGCAGTGTGGCTGTTTTGGAACCTGTAGGTTATGAGGAAGCTAAAAGCGATCAAAGGTGGATGAATGCAATGAAGGAAGAGTTGGCTATGATAGAAAATAACCAGACATGGGAGCTAGTGGAGAGGCCTGAAGATAGGAAGGTGATTGGAGTAAAATGGGTTTTCCGGACCAAATTTAATCCTGATGGCTCAATGAATAAGCATAAGGCCAGGTTGGTGGTGAAGGGATATGCACAGGTTTGGGGAGTTGATTTCTCAGAAACCTTTGCTCCCGTGGCAAGACTTGAGACAATTAGAATGATTCTTGGTTTGGCAACTCAACAAGGATGGAAGGTATATTAGTTAGATGTGAAATCTGCATTTTTGAATGGAGTGCTGTAGGAGAAGATTTATGTTGAGCAGCCAGAAGGCTTTGTCACACTAGGCCAGGAGGAGAAAGTTTATTTGCTGAGAAAGGCTCTCTATGGCTTGAGGCAAGCTCCTAGAGCATGGTACAGTAAGATGGATGAGCACTTGCTGGGCCTAGGTTTCAAGAAAAGCTTCAGTGAATCCACTCTATATGTCAAGACGTTAGTATCTGACTTAGTGGTGGTGTCTCTTTATGTGGATGATATGCTGGTGACAGGGAGTAATAGTGCTCAGTTACTGCATTTAAGCAAGAGATGATGAAGATGTTCGAAATGACTGATCTTGGTGAGATGTCATAATGGAGGTTAGGCAAACTCAGAATGAAGTTTTTATTTGTCAGAAGAAGTATTTGAAGGAGATCATAAGGAGATTCAACATGGAGGAGTGCAAGAGTGTGAGTACTCCAATGGGTCATAAGAAAAAGCTTCAAAAGAAGGATGGATCAGAACCTGCAGATGAAAGAGTTTATAGAAGTTTGATTGGTTGTCTTATGTATCTCACTGCAACTAGGCCATACATCATGTTTCCTGTAAGTGTCTTATCTAGATTTCTCAATTGTGCAAGTGAGTTGCATATGGTAGCTGCAAAGAGGGTGTTGAGGTACTTAAAAGGTACTCTTTCATATGGGATTAAGTTTTGTAAAGTTCAGGAGTTTAAGTTGCAGGGGTATTCTGACAGTGACTGGGCATGATCAGTGGATGATATGGGGAGCACTTCAGGTTATTGCTTTACATTTGGGTTGGCATGTTTTTCCCGGTGTTCAAAGAAGCAGGAAATAATGGCTCAATCAACTGCAGAAGCTGAGTTCATTGTAGCTACTGCAGCTGTGAATCAAGCATTATGGTTGAAGAAGATGATGGATGATCTGCATATGCAGCAAGAAGAAGACATAGAAGTGTTTGTGGATAATCAAGCTACTCTGGCCATTTCACATAATCCAGTATTTCATGGAAGAACAAAGCATTTTAAGGTTAAATTTTACTTGAGAGAAGTGCAAAAGGCTGGAGAGATGAAACTGGTGTATTGCAGTTCAGAAAACTAGATTGCAAATATATTCACGAAGTCATTTCATGTTGGTCGATTTGAACTTCTCAGGGCAAAGCTAGGAGTGTGCAGTACTTGATCCAGGAGGAGAGTGTTGATGTATCCAATTGCACCATCTGTTTTTTTTTCTTTGTTTTGTTTAGTCAGTTTGTTGATGTCCTGTTTTCTAGGAGTTGATTAATTGTTGTTTTACTTGGTCAATCTTATCTTGTAGGAGCAATTAGCTGCACGTTTTTTAGCTGTTTTGTTAGTTTGTTGCTGGTTTTGTGGACCAAGCAAGCTGTTAGTGGGCAACATGGGTTTATGGTTAAGTTCTAATATGTATTTTGAACATTTTTCAATTTTCAAAAAAAGACACACAGCTTTTACTGTCAATTCCTTCTCTGTTCTTTCGAAAACAATAACTCTTGCAGTTTGATGAGATTGCGACAGAAGAGGGTAATTCTTCAATGGCTGTCTCATAAAGTGCAAGTGTTCTCAGACGTTTCACTGGTACAAGAATATCTAGAAACCTTGAAAGCTTTGAGCAACCTCTAAAGACCGATTTTCAAGAGATATCGACTTCAGACTGCTGGGGAAATAGCTAAGATTGGTGAACCTTAACAAGATTGGTGCACCCTTGGAGATCCAAACTCTCAAGATTTGGCAGGGACAATACATCGAGAGTTTCACTCAGCAATTTACAGTGGTTGAAAGTAACACACCTCAAATGTCGAAAAAGCTGCACGGTAAATAATGATATTTATAAGTAGTTATTTCAAGATCTTCACAGTTATATCTTTTATCTTGACAGGAGAATATAGCAAGCATGTACCTTGAATTCCTTCCCCAATATGCGGATGCTGCTTTTACTGAGGTCTAAACCTACAAGTTTCCTGAGGTTTGTATTGAACGGCACCGACGGTGGAGAATAATCGGGCCATTGGAGCCATCTTAATTTAGCGGGAAGGTATATAAGATCCCCTGAATGGGAAACATTGTGAGCTAAGAAAATTCTGAGCCTTTTCATGTTTGTGAAGGCATGAGCACTGTTGACACCTAAATTTTTGTCCAAAAATCATTTCTGAAAAATGGAAACTTGTTTCTCCACAAAAATATTTCATGTCTAATTCTTGCATATAGATTATCTAGGCGTTTATTATAGTTTTTTTAAAATGGAAGATGTTTTTGCTATAAAAAAAAAAAAAAGAAAGAAAGAAAGAAAAGAAAAAAAAAAAAAAAACAAGTTGTGGCCAGTGATCTAAATGTGACTAGCCAAGCCTAGGAGGTCAGATTGGAATTAAAATGGCAAATTGGAGCCACAATGCAATTTCCAAAAGTTGAGAGACCAATTGCAAATTTTGCAAAATTTCGCCCAAGCCCTTAAATCATCATCCTGGCCCCCAATTGAGTTGAAATTGAACTTGGGTCAAGTCTTATTAATCGAATCGGGCAAAAAGGACCAAATTGCATTGAATTAGGCATTCTTGGGCAAGAAAATGGCTAACTTTGAGGGACTCTCTTGCAAAATTGGGTGGAGATAATTGCGAAAAATGGTCAAGATTTTAAACTACTATACATGAGCTTGCTAATTGATCAAAAACCGAAGCCAAATTGATGGATTAAAGCACTCAAACTAGCTACCAAAACCCAACCCATAGTTAGGTCTCAATTTGAAGCTGCTAAGTAAGCAAATTGGTGGCCCCATCATATCATACTCAGCATCCCAATCAGCCTAATCTTTGCACTTGATAGAAGAACATAATTAGTAGTGCAAGTGGACAAAAATTGGCCAGGGATAAACTGCTGAAAGCACGGGAAAATCGCAGCAAAATCCGCACACTCAACAGCTGCAAAAGTTGAAAAAATTGGCTAAGTCAGAAAGTGGGTGAACTAGCTCAATTGGCAAGCTTGGTAGGTGGACAAAAGACCGACCAAAAATCCCTTAATTCAGGGGATAAGATCACTGAAGCAAGCTCTTTTGAGGGATGAAAGGTAGGAGACAGGGAGAGAGGAGAGAGCTCACAATTGTTCCCCAAAGACGCCCTCAGAAGCAACTCCAGAAAAGCAAAAACCCAGATATTCCAGACCGACCTCGACAAAGAAAAGTGAAATTTTCACAAACTTGTAGCCAAAATTAGCCAAAACCTTAAACTAGAGAGTGAAACTTTACTCAAAGATATTTCCAACCATAGGTTGCACGTCCAAAATGGAGATCGGGAAGGTCTCCTAAAGCCCCCAAATACACCCTCCTGGCGGGTCAAGAAATACTGAACTTTTCTTAAGTGTTAAGCACAATTGGTCACGGGTGAGGGAAAGCAAGTGCTTTTGAGAAAATTGAGAGACAAATGAGGAAAACCATGAGTTTTAACCCAAACTATGATATGTATAGTTTTGTTTGGTGTTCAGTTTTCCAACAAAAAAAGTCGTGGAGTCTGGTTTTGGGAACCAACAAAAACCTTCGTTATCAGTTCTTTCTTTGCAGATCTCATTTTTCAGTTGAAGAAGCCAACTTCCACGGGCCCCCGAGGATAATTTCTCGGTTTCCTTGGCCAAGAGCCACTTGAAAAAGAAACTAGGAAGCAAAGTAAGAATCCTAGATGTATTTTTGGTCAATTTTGAACATGTTTCAACCATGAAAAATCAAGAGGAAAACTAGTCCAGAAAACTGATTTTCGAGGCTAGAATTTTCCAAGTGTTGAAATCTCTTTAAGAGTCTTGCATGTTTGATTTGTTATGTCTATTTTCGTGCATTACTTGTTTTCATGAGCTTGATGAATGTTATATGGGAGTACCAATGATGCCGAGGTCAGCTTGGTTTGGTCTCTAAATTCCCGTGTGAACCATGAGACCATCTAAAACTTGAAAAAACCAAGCATATCCACATTTATTCATGGCTGGTTAGTGTGGACTTTGCATGTGTGCTTCTTGGAGAGGTCATTTCGATGTGTTTGGTTGATCATTCTCTATGATGTTTATTGTGAAAGTCTATGTTACCTACTTTCCCTTGGATCAAGTAATGTTTCTCTTAGATCTCGTACGTGATGACTGTCGGGGCTTGAATTCGGGCATGCAACATGTTTGCTTGATTTGGGTTCAAACCCAGATTTGCAAAATCTCAAACCGCATATTTGAGATTGATTTCCGCTTGGTTCTTGTGTGTTTTAGGCCATGATTTCTATATAATCTTGCTCTTTGCATGTGGTAGTATAACCTTGATATTTTAGTTCCACGTGAGATTGCTTATGGGTTGAGATTGAAGGCTGCAAACATGGCCCGAGGAAGCTACTTTGGGGTGATTTGTTGCACGCCAAGTGTTCGACAAATGCGCAAACCAAGTTTAGATCTTAAAACAGTCGATTTGAGCTTGGTTTTTGTTATATTCATGTACTGGGCAATTCCATATTAGTGTAAATCAGCATATATCGGTTTAGGGAATTATTTTTAAATTAAAATTAAAAAAATATGAAAATTTCAAAGAAAAAATGATAAAAATGATGGATGGTATCAAATTATGATAGAAATGACATCTATGAGATTTTCCTAATTTTAAAAGGTCATTTTCCTAATTTAATGCTATTTTGGTATTTTATAACCATTTTTGTAAATAATCCATTTTGCGTAGATTAAAATTATTTAGAGTAATTTCATGCATATTTTAATCCTCATTTCGCTCATGGGGGTCTTGTCCCGGGGCGTGATAATAAGGCCATGTAATGTTATTTGCCAAACTTATATCGGGTCTTTCTTTTCCGCATTACTTTCTAGTCATTTCAATTTCTTGGATGTTTATTTGCCGCACCGCTTTTTAATAATTTGAGTGTAAATTTCTTTTCTAAATTATGTTAGGATTAGTCTAGACATTAAAAAAAAAAAAAAAAAAAACCTACAAAAATATTTGCATAGACACTTAGTGGTTTCATAAAAATTATAATTGGTAATCAAGATTGTGTGGCCATTTAGATAAACAACATTTCAAATTAGTGGTACCACAAGGGCGCTAATGGAAACATTAGTGTAAACAAGTCCCCGTTCCTAGAAATCTCTGCTTGCGTAGGAATCGAGACAACACTTCCGTGTCTCGATTGGTTTCTATCTGACCACAATAGGCTAGTGGCGACTCGTAGAAATATTTAGGTTGTTAAGAATTGAAATACGAAATCCAACATCGCGCGAGGTATGGGCTTGGGAGAGCCCGCGCCTAATTTAGGGCTGTTGGTCCGCCTCTTTAGACAAATACCCCTAAACCCTCTTCCTTTTCCCCCAAACGGAAAAAGAGAGGTCGCGACAAGCACTAAAGTGCACTTCAAGAGCAGCCAACTTGAGCATTATTGCTTCCACTTTATTAGTTCCCTGGCAGCAAATATAAGAGTAGACGAGTTAAGTCTTTACGTTATGCAGGGATTGCTAGTAATAAATAGATTTGGTGTGCTTGTGCTTCGGGCGCCTTTTGTTCTTAGCTTTCAGAATTTGCTTTTACTTTAGCATTTGACCCATGAGTTTTATAAACACCTCAAATCTTAAAAAACCACAGTATTTAAGTTCTGCAGATTTTGTCATAATTTACTTTATGGGGAGAGGTCAATAGTACAAACCTTACATCTCAGGGTTGGATATGGAAAAAGTGAATCTTATGGAACCATTGGGCCATTATCTTTACTCAGCGGAAAAATATTCACTCTTTTCTAGTAGAAGGCCAAAAGTACTTTGTAAGAGGCCGTAACACTACTAAACAAGCATTCATATTGTCAAAAACAAAAGATCAAGATTGAATGTATTACCATGCCATCTATTAGAACATGAAGCACGTCATTATAGAACCACAATCTGCTGTGCTCCCCTGTCTCTCTGGGAGATTCCCTCTGCACAATTTCTCTTCCCATTTCTTGAATCATATCATGCATCTCCAGCTTGCCATGCTCAATAGTGATAAGCGACTTATCTATAAGAACATCAATTCCGCCATCCGGATGGATACATAGCTCTCAAAATTTCTCTCATATGACTTATACTCTCTCCCTTGAAGAAACATGCTATGTCAAGAAAAATATCCTTCTCATAATCATCTAAAATATCAAAGCTCATTCTCAACACACTAAAGATTTCTCCATTGAAAACTCTCTTCAATTCATCTAATGTGTTTTTCCATTGGAAAGAGCTTTTACCTCAAAGAAAAGAACCCAAAACTTTAATAGCTAATGGAAGACTCTTGGTGTAAAGCACTACGCTATATGAAAACTCTTCATAATCAGGAGGAGGAGAAATATCCTCGAAAGCAATTGAATTGGAGACAATACAAGCCATTAAAAGATCTAATGGTTGAACCTTTTATATACTATGTACGCCATGAGCAACCAGAAAATGTTCATCTCTAGTCGTTATGATGATTCTACTTCCACAATCAAACCAATAATGTCCTCCAACTAGTGTTTCCAATTGGATCAACTGGTTCACATCGTCAATGAAAATGTGGACCTACTGTTTAGCATGCTTGTACCTCTGTGGACATTGCCAAGCTTCAGATGATCATCCCATGTTACCTTGAGAAATAAGTGTCTCTTGAAGCTGAGTAGGCCGTCTGCAGATTTTTCGCAAGTCTCTCTAACATTGGAAAGAAAGCTGCAACACTCAAATTTGTGCGAAAAAAACATTATAAGTAGCTTTGGCGATAGTAGTCTTCCCTACTCCTCCAAATCCACAAATTCCGACCATGCGAACCTCGTTTGATTCCATGTCTAGCAAAGTATGCATATGGGACACATGTGAATCCATGGCAACAACGTTTTCAGGGACAGGTAATTGATCGCGATTCAACTCAGCCCATATACTCTTGACAATGCTGTGAATGACATTAGACTCTCGCCTGGTGGATTCAAAGCATAGAGCCAATTGAGAATACTTTAGGAGATTCAAAGATGCTTGATACAATGAGTACTAAGTTGATCTCCAATATGATCGAGCAGTAGTCAATTTCTCAAATACTAAGGACCAGATTATTGTTCAGTTTCTAGCAATTAATCAAATACCTGAAAAAGAAGGTATAGGAATCAACTTTCTGAATACTTAATTAATCAGATAAAAATTCAGTCAGCCTTAAGTTCAATCATATACAGATCACTCCTAAGACAACGAAAAAATTCCCCAATTTTTCCTTTTCCTCCTTTTAATGGGCTTGTGGAGGGACATGGTCCACCTGCATGTTTATTTACTTAGAGCAGGACTTTCTTGTCAAGAAGCAGTAGAAAGGACTAAATGATAACCTTACCGTTCAACCAAATGCCATCCAGAGATGTTAGCTGCCACAGTCAGTGCTTCTCTCCACCTCTTCACCTTCTCCAAATCGCCACCGTTCGACTTCAACCTCTCCTTGTGATTGATTTAGGGCTCGTCCGTACCTCCTCCTCTGCCTCCTCACCTCCGACGGATCCACCTTACAGAACCGGCCACACGATCTACCTCATCGTATCCCTGCACTACACGATTCTCATCAGCTCGTCCAAGCACCAGCCAGAGGACGCGTAGTCCTCCGAGAACAGGACGATCGAGATCCTTGATTCCCCAATGGCTAAGAGGATCGCCGGCATGATCTCCTTGCCTTTCCGGAGCTCTTCATCATCCATGAACGTGTCAGTCCCTCCCTGGTCCAGCGTCGCATGGAGGTGGCCAGCGAAGTTGTTGTGTGTGTCCACGCCACGGAAGCTCTGGAACACGTCGTATCTGTACGGACGGCCGGACGCTCCGACGGCGGCTCTGAAATTCGCCTGCATGATCATCTCTACGGCCTTCCTGAGCTCCTCATCATCCATGAACGCGGCTATCCATGCACGGTCCTTGAAAGAGGAGCTCAGTAACACTTTGTTTTTGTCTAGATCGTCCCAAGGCATCCTGGTACAAGCGGTAGCACCCTCGGTTAAGACAGTGGAGTCGTCCTCATCAAAGTAGCTCAGTGACACTTCTTCTTCGTCAAGATCACCGGAGCGGTTTGGGATCCAAGAGGTTATCTCCTTCCATCGGACTAGCGACCTGACCGGGAATGGCCTCGCCTGTTGGACTGAAACTGGTTGATTTACGGCTGGCCATCTCTTAATGGAATGTATCAGTGTAGGGAACCGTGGAGCTGGAAGCAAAGTAAGACTCGTTAGGGATTTATACATGTGCCCTGTGACAGCCCAAGGAAGGGGAGGGGTCCTCTCTAGTCCCACATCGCTTAGGGGGGAGTCTTGGGCTAGTTTATAAGGCTTGGGGTCCCTTTAACCTGTGTGACGCGTTTCACGTACGCTTCCGCTGCGCTGAAAACAAAGCCGTGAGGGAGGAGGTTGCTGCGTGCATGCCTCCAAAGCGGACAATATTATGGCTTGGGAGAGGGCGGGCCAGTGGGCCGCGCCTCTGCCCCTGCATGACGCGTTTTAAAGCCGTGAGGACTCAGTGTCCAAAGCGGACAATATTACATAGTGGGGCCTGGGTCGTTACATGCCCGGCAGGAAATTGATAGTTAAATAGACATTTTCTTTTTATAAATGCCACGTCATAAAGAAGGCGTAACATGGAATGCTCAGTGCACGGAACCATACGGAAATATAATATCTATTTGGGTATGCTCGAATGATCCAAGAACGGAGTAAAGATATAGCGTGCATTTTGTCTCACAAAAAACTTTATAATAATTTTTTTTAAGAATATGACTAGTTTTTCTTTGTTTTATTTGGTGATATATAATCGAAAACGCTTTCGGAAGTTTGGATCTCATTAGAAAATTTTTTCAATCTCATGACTTTATTTTAGGAGAAAATTTTAATTTTTTTAATTTATTTTATTTTTTAAAAAATTGCATTTTTAATTATTTTTAAATTTTATGTTTTCTTTTTTTTCTTTTCTTTCCTTATAAAATTTTTTATATTTTTAAAGAGGTTTAGCTTATTTTACAATATTCCAATTGGGTTACATGATGTTAGCTCTAGGGATGGGATCTTCTCAAGTGGCTTGAATATTTTATAAAACTCTTTAAGCCCCGAATTTGGTCAAAAATAAGGTATTTGTCCTTTTCTTTTATATAAAAAAAAATGTAAAAGAGAGTTCATTAGATGCGTGACCATTAAGTTTTTTGACTTTCAAATTAGTGATAAGGGCATTTTTGTGACGTCCTCAGTATGTCATGGTTGATGTAGTTATCCAATTCTTTCCATTTTTTTGGCACGTGGAAGTGTCTTTATTCCAGTAATAATCGAAAACATGGGAAACTTAAAGAACGCACACGTAATATAAACCAGGCTCACACATTTCATTCCTTATTTATTTACTTTAGGTGACATGATTGGTGTATTGGGAATTTAAAAAAAAAAGGGTTATCCCAAAATACATGTCACGCCCCAACCCTCGAGCGTGCAGCATCCCTCGATCTCTTCGGTCATGGAATTGCGACGTCCCAAGACACGTCGCCAACCCATTCATTTTATCTTTTGATTATATGCAAGTGGAAGCAGAACAAACATCTCCCAACCATTAACAAACAATAGGGATAGTAAAAGGTATACATCAGAACGTCAAACCAAATACTTTCTTTACAAATTTACTGTTAACCCTAAGAAGTTTAGTGATTACAAACCTTTACACTGGCAACTTCCAACCAACCAACAAAACCAACAGTGGGTCAGGGTTAACCTAAACTTCACTAACGCTAGGCCAAACTCTCGTCTCCAATGTAACCCCGAACCAAACATGACGGTTCTCCATACTATGGGCCTGAAAAATGTTAAACTACGAGGAATGAGTTCGACAACTCAATAAGTAAGTCGCCTAAACCCCAGATAGGCAGATGCCTCATTTTGGATCCTACGAACTCGACACCCACTTGTTGATGGCAGATCAATAGCAAAACCTTTGCTTTGTCTTAACTATAAACATGAAGGAAAATCTTCCTCTACCTGAACATCCATCCTATCAAGAATCTACGATTTATCTCATACTCATGAAATTTCTAAGCATGCCAATTAATGACTTCAACCACATACACGGTTCCTTGAGTCCTTCATAATAGCATAAAAATTCACACATGCTACATATCGTGCAATAAATAGCCAATAATACTCCCATGTGTCATATATCATTTTCTAAAATATCACCATGGCCTTCAAGTCTCAAACAATGACTTCCAAAACATTCACGTGCCTCTCTCATCCCAAATAACAATTATAACATGCATGTGCATTTCAAGTCACTAAAATGACAATTAAATTATGCAAGTGTCTCATGCATCTCATATAAGGCCATGTCAAACATGCACGAGCCATAAAACAATTTTCAAGGTATGCACATAACATTCAAATGCTTTGCACACTTAGCGCCTCGAGAGTCACATGGCATCCCATACTACCATGCTATCTCGAGTCCAATTATTAATCACACATAGCCGAAAACCTCCGGCTCTTCCGGAAACATCCGGGACAATCATCTCGCCCCATCGAGCACGGCATCCGAACTCCCACCGGGCATACTTTCGGGCATTGTTCCGATGTAACACATCCTGCGAACGGCATCCCGTTGACTTGGGGGCATTCGAACTTAATTAGGTATCGTCCCGCATAAACGCATCAGGACGGGTTCACCACCCCGCGTAAGCGCATCAAGGTCTTTAGGTGATCACATGAGCATACCATCACTCAAGTCCATTTTTTTCTTTCTCATTAGCCAAGTATGAATGTCTCAATGGCGTGCTAGGAGGAGTGTATCTCATGATCTATCGAAACTACATCAATAAATATGCCAAGCACGAAACGAGAGTTCGTGGTTTGACCCGTTACGTTGAGCACTGACCTAAGTCCAATCCGGATCAGAAACGATAAGCTTTGATATTGCACTGAGACCAAGAGAGGACAAGTCCGTCGTGACATGATCACCGTCCTAGTACCAAACTTGGCTTGGGAACGATATGTCTTAATATCGCACCAAGACCAAGAAAGGACCGACCCGTCGTGATATAATCACCGACCTAGTATCAAACTTGGCTCGGGAACGATATGCCTCGATATTGCCGATCCAAGAGAGAGACTTGACCCAACGTGCTTCCACGAACGTACAAGAACCATCACAAATCTCGTCTCGGAGGCTTGGGTGTTCTCACGCATCAACCATGGACTATGAACATATATAAATATAAACAACATCATATAGAACAAGCACATCCAATAATATCACAAGATCACAAACTAACTCATCCTAAGTTATAACATCACAAGATTTCATATTAGAACAATGCTTTCTCAAACTCAAATTCGAGTATGAACATCAACAAGTCATTTCCAATAACAATATCAAATCAAGCAACCTTAGCAATAACTAAACTTTCCTTGTCAACCTCAAACCTCAAATCCAAGCAAACCCACGAGCAAACTATACAGAATTAACACATCGTTCTAACCTCTCTAGGATAGCTTGATCCTACTCCTAATACAGGTAAGATCAACCTAAATCCAAGAAACATAACACAACGGCCTAGCTAGCGTTTAAGGGATTCACTTACAAACAACCAAGACAAGGATGAGGGGTGGTCGGTGGTGCTGGACAGTGGACAGCAAGGTGGCGATGAGACGGTGCGAAGACGACGGTGCAGTGGCGGTAGGACGGCAGTAAACTAAAGGGAAAGAGAGAAAGAGAGAGAGAGAGAGTGAGTGAGGGGGTTGGCAAGTGGGAGAAAGGGAGAGAAGTGGGTCTTCAAAGCATCAAATGCAAGGCTAATTTATAGAACTATGCTCATGATGGCTTCTTGGCCTGGAGAGCAAGAGTGAATCTCCACCATACAATTGCCTAAACTTGGGGAGCACACAATTGACTAAAATTGGGGAGCAAGGAGCAATCTTGGCCATCCAATAGTCTAAGCTTGGGGAGTAAGGGTTGATCTCAACCATGCAATTGCCTAAGCTTGTCCTCCAAGATTGGGCATGTGGCCCTCCCCCTCCAATGTAAAGAACAGTTTCGAACAACTTTTGAAATAAATGTCATTACCTTATCAAATGGATTCGAAAAATTATGAAATTTTAATATGTTGTAGAAAATATCTTATTTTCAATGGAGGAAGTCAAGGCCAACTCGTTCTGTATAAAGAGTAGAAAATCACCAAAGACAACCTAACATTTCGTCCGTCGGACAAATTCAACGACCACAAGAAGAAAATTCATTTTGACATCCAAATATTCATAAAAAACTTTGAAATTTTAGTATGTTATAGATATGGATGTTCTCTACAACTTTTGTGAAGAAATAATTTTCAGATTCTAAAGGAAAAATTTTATAAAAAAATCGAGAAGACAAACAGGTCACCGTTTTTACTGCCAACCATTTCACCTCAGAAAAATATAAAATTAAAGTATATTATACATCAAGATGTTTTGAACGACTTTCATGAAGAAAGTTTTTCCAAATTCAAATCACAAGAAGTTCTATAAAATAGGAAAACAGTGATGGTCCAGGAATTTCGAAAATTGGAATCAAAGTAGAATTTAAGAAACGAAAGGTGGCAAGTCTTCTTGCAAGACCAAAGTCTTGGTCTCTTGTAATCATTGCTTCTAGAGGCCATTAATAAACCAAGACTTTGAAGACAAGCCTAAAACTAGGCTTCTAGAGGCTAGATTACTATTCACATGAATTACTATTCACTGGATTAAACGTTTGTTAAACCGATTAGGGATGTTTTCTAATTATCCACAAAGGATACCCGTAACCGGACCGAGGTTCATGGCTAAATTCGATTGGAAATGGCTTTAACGGGGCCTATATGAATTGGGGGGTCTCTTGGGGTATCGCTTGCACAACCCATGGTTGATTCCAAACCAATCCATGTTTGAGCCTAATCTATCCATGGATAATCCTCGATTGTCATGTAACCGAGCGAGAATTGATTTACTTACTTCGGTTCACGATCACTTAGAATCAATTTAGGGTCGTTCAGCATTAGTATAATGACCGTGCGGAGTCACCCGCAATTCAACTATATATATACTTAGGCCGAGTCGATCTATAATCATCCATTCATTGATTCGTGTTGGTGTAAGGTCGTCTTGCATTGATTCTTATGGTCGAGCTATCATTCCATGGTCAAGTACTCTAGTTGAGTGCATTTCTCGGTCCACAATTACCTCTCCCAATTAGATAGTTGACTTATAAATGATACTTAAATCAATCGATAGTCTATTCCCGTTAAGGGCACATTGAAGCTTTAGACCATTCCTTGAGTCTAGGATAGGGGTCAAATTCGAGGATGTCACAATACATCATACCCCACGGTACTATCTCGACCTTGGAATTGCCTGTACATCTCTCGCCATGTGACATCCTAGATTTTCGACTCTGTTTTCAATTCAATAAATCGGGCATTTCATCGACGCGCCTATAGGGCTATTCTCAAAGCTGATCATTCTTGAGATAACTAGACTATCTGGGGAAGCCACTAAGGATTTAAAGGCAAATAGACTTAAGGATTCGACTGCTCGACCGTATTCATCTGCCGAGATCATTACGGCACAGACGTAAATTGATTAGAGATCAGAGATAGGTCAGTTCGACTGAGATGAGTGGTTAGACGTGGTGATCCCACTAAATTGCAAAATTCTCATCGACCGGCACTAGTTTGATTTTTCATTGGTTTTGGTACCTTTGTGTCTGTATTTGAAACCTCGAGATTTTCACGACAATCGAGAGTCGCCAATGTGTCGAATGGGTTCATTGTGGCTCGAAGAAAATCGACCACGGGTCATTTGCCCTACAAAGTTCTGAAAGTTACCCGATAGCCTAGGTCACGCTAAAAACGCGTTGGAGTGAAATTAACCGCGAATTTGAATCCGATTTCAAAATTGAAGGTTCTATCATGTCATAATAAATTCTAGGAACGTCAACTCAGTCTCAGAAGATTTTTCTGCAAACCGAGACTTTTTGGGAAAAAGTCGTCCTAGGGCTGTTTTTGTCCAGAAAAAGCCGGGGATTGTTTTTGATCACACAATTGGGATGCAAGATGGTTCAATTGATGAGGAAAAATATAAATTCGTATTGACTCTATAATGGAATTTATTGAGGCCGATTTTTGACGAAACAAGTAGGAACAAGTGTTCAATTGGAGGAAATA
This sequence comes from Eucalyptus decipiens, assembly GCA_014182575.1. Classification (NCBI taxonomy): domain Eukaryota; kingdom Viridiplantae; phylum Streptophyta; class Magnoliopsida; order Myrtales; family Myrtaceae; genus Eucalyptus; species Eucalyptus decipiens. The sequence continues at coordinate 54,578,796 of CM024611.1, forward strand.
GCAAGCAAATTTGTATGCCCCGATTGCCTAGTCTTTTGTACCACTTCAAGGGTTGTGAGGAGTGCATGGGTGGAGGAATGGCAGCTAAGGAAGCCATACGTGGCTGTGGTTGAAGAGTGGGGAACAAGGGAGACAAGCTTGTGGAAAAATTGGCATGTGGACCCCCTCTTGCCCTCTCCTTGCTCCTCAAGCCAACCGGCCAGCCATCTTCTCTCCACCCTCTCCATTTTCGCACACAAGCAGCCAACAAGAAGCCAGCAGCATCGCCGAAACAGCCAACAAGTTGAGGAGCCGCCTCACACCGCCGTTCGCACCGCTACACGCTGTCCTCGCCCCCGTGCGTGCCACCGCCCAGCCGTGCGCGTTCCAGCCTGTTCCGCCGCCGTCCTTGCCTCCAGCAAGCTGCTGTGGTCGTCCAAGCCACCGCCGAAGCCCACCGGAGCTCCTACGATCGCCGGTTACCTAGCCAAGTCATCCACCGGTCCACCGTCGCCATTCCCTCGCCAAACCAGCTTTGTTTTCTCTGTTTTACAGCTCAAAACAAAGAGGAAATTTGTGGGTTTCCACCAAGTTTCAAGATCCGTTTTAAGGTCAATCCCGACCTCGAAACCTAGGCCCGCTTTGGAGAGAAGCGACCCCCCCGACGTTCCCGTCGGTTTGAACAGCCCGACTCGCCAAATCAAGTGAGTTTAACTCACTAAGCCTTACTTAGTAGGTTAATTATGCTTAAGAATTGTTTAGGTTAGCTTAAGTATGGATTAATGATAAGCTAGGATGGTTAGATTAGCCTTAGAATGGATTAGTGTAACTTAATTAGTGAGATTTGTACAATTGATGATGGATTAGTCGAATCTAGTGAAGTTCTTGCAGTTTCGGTTTCTAGATCCTCGCCGTTTGCCATTTTTGTAAATCGAAACGGGTTATGAATTTTAGGTTGATGTCTTCTTGAGAAATGTTTTAGACATCCTCAGAAAACAACATATATTTTTATCAAGATTTTTGGGGACTTAAAAGAAGGAGATATCAGCTCCGTCATTTTCAAACAGAACCTCAGTTTTTGTGGAATTGGTGACCTTTTAGGATTCCAGGGGTTTTTATCAACTCTTAGGGTTTGAATTTCAAAATGGTTTCTTCACAAAAGTTATTTTTCATATCTTCTAGTTTAACATAGTCACATTTTAGATCAAATGGACATGTTTTGGACCTCGAGCTAAACTAATTTCGGAAAACAGGCTTTCTGGAAACAGACCTAGTTTTTCATTTATGTGTTTTTTATAACATATTCAAATTTGAAAATTTTCCGAACTCGTTTAGTTAGGTTTCTGGATTTAAACTCGGAGACGTACAAGTGGGCCTTTTCTGCCGGTTATGGCCGATTATGATATTGTGGTGTTATTGGTGCAATGCTTGCTGGTTTGTGCATATTTGATGATATGGTTGGCTTATGACATGCCTAGAGCTTATGTTTGATGATCGTGTGATGGTTTATAGTCATAGCAAGGTGACTATTGAACGTTGGGGTGATATGTGTCATGTTGAGGGAACCCGATGTGTTGTGAGCAAGTAAAGGACCAAGTATTACACAAGGACGAGACTTAGTGTGGGTTACCTCTAGAGCCTTATACTATTGCTTATATATGTAAATAGGTTGTGAACAGGTAAAGGACTAAGTACTACACGATAGCGAGACTACGTGTGAGTTACCTCTAGAGCCTTATACATTGCTTATTGTAACTAAGGGCTAAGTGTTACATGACGACTTGAGTCGCATGGGAATTACCTCTAGAGCCTTGTAGTATTGTCATGCATGGTCAAGGGCTAAGTACTACACGATATTGGAACTGCTGTGAGTCACCTCTAGAGCCTTGCACTTTTGCTATATGTGGTCAAGGACTAAGTACTACACGATGGCGAGACTTCGTGTGGGTTACCTCTAGAGCCTTAGACTATCGCTTATTGTAATCAAGGGTTAAGTGTTACATGGCGACTTAAGTCATATGGGAACTACCTCTAGAGCCTTGAGTTTGTTTACTGAATGGGGATGTTGAGTGGAAAATTATCGGGTATGATAAGAGTTGAGAATAAATAATCGAAATAACCGGGTGATGGTCTCGATGACATGTAATCGACTGAGTCGATTGATCGATAGTTCGATCTGTTTGATTGAATGATGTGATTGTCAGTATCTGTTATTTGAATTGACTTGCAGGAAGGAACTGAGGCCAAGGTAAGCCCTCTGACTCGTGGTTGTGCTTAGGCAACCCCTAAGGCATATTTTCTTCCTAATCGGGTCTTAAGGAGTAGAACTCGTTGAGACATTGTCTCACTGGTTATTGAATAACCATTTTCAGGTCCTTAGAGGAAGTTAGTGGAGGACCGGAAGCCCCGAAATTTGGAAAGGTGGAGATCAAAGAATTGGCGAACTTGTCTGATTAGGGAGTCATAGAGCAGTTCCTTTTGTTAAGCTAAGATTTTTGTAAATAGCCTAGCAATGTATATAAACCTGTTCGTTTATAAAAAGGGTTATTTTGATTTGAAAAAGATTGGCCCTGCTTTTCTATCCCATTGAATTGTTGTCTGGGGATTTTATATATATGCTTCCGCATGCGTATTTAAACCAATGGGTCGGCGATGCGTCCTGAGACATCGCTATTTTATCGACCAAGCAGGGATGGGCACGGGCTCGGAGGATTGGGGCGTGACATCCCCTTTTTGTGGTATCAGAGCGGGTCGATAGTTGGAGTGATAAGGTGTGATGAGTCATGGAATAGTTAGTAGGAATGGCCTTTAATTCATGCTGGTGCATGTCTGTGATAGCTGATTTGTAGCTTGTTTGTGGGTCACTCAAATTCTAATGTGGTATTAGAATTAGAAAATAGGTTTCTATAAAGATCTTGTAGTATGAGTGATCAGGAGCTAAGGACTCCTAGTAAGTGGATAGTAGCCTCTCGGAACTTGGGAAAGAACCCCGACAAGGATTAGTGCCCGAGGTGGTTGTGGCAGAGCGCCGGCTCAGGCAAGCGCGAGTGTAAAAGTACCGTCGTAGGTCGGTACTAAGAGTGTAGCAGCACCGAGCGATCCTAGATTCGACAGGATCGTTCATGCGCTAGTGTTCCTTGGGAACTTGTTGAGTCGGCAAGTTCAAGATCAAGTCACCGTTGTTGCCGTTGTCATTGCCGTCGCTAGTGTCGTAACCGTTGTTGTTGCCACACCTGTCGAGGTCCAACTTGGATTTGCAATTGGGGAGCAAACTACTACATCGAGGCAAGGTTTAGTCAGACAGAGATGGAAACCGGTTTGGAAAGGAGCTTATGACCGGAGAAAGGTATTCTATTCCGCCTATCAAGAGAAGTGGGATAGAATGTCGTGTGTCGTGGAAGACGACATGAATCGGCCCCGTGCCATTTTAAGACGAGTGGTTGTTTTGACTGTGACCGATAGGGTCACTTGGCAAGAGACTATTCATTTTCCCCCAAAAGCCCGGCCCCCTTCTCTTCTTCTTCTTCCTTCTTCCATCTTCTTCCCCTACGCCTCTGCAACTCACGCGCGCGAAGGGTGCCGACGCGCGAAGAACAAGCTAGGGTAGAGAGAGGAGCATAGGCCGGTGGCTGAGAGGACGCGGCATTGATGGCGAGCGAGCCTTCGTGGAGGGGGAGGAACTGATGCCGGTTCGGCCGGCGAAGGAAGGCCGGTTGGCACACCAAGGACTGCCGGCCTAGCCTCCGCCGATCGGCACCCCCGCGCCTATAAATAGGGTGTCGGGGGGAAGGCCAAACCATCGCAAGCTTGTAGATCTTCCCACTGAGAGACTTCGGGGGAGGAATCGACGAGCGAGCGAGAGAGAGCTCGAGCTGTGAGCTCAGCCCACCCTCCACCGAGAGACTTCGGGGAAGGCCGGTGGCGAACAACTTCGAGAAGGTCTGATCCGGCCGGTGGAGGCTCGGATCTGGCCTGAGTGAGGGGAGCCGGAGGAGGGAACGCCAGATCTGTGAAGCAGGAGGCTTTGCGCCACCGTTGCAACCGCGGCTCTGCTACTGCTGGTGTCCCCCGCCCCGACGACGTGCCGCGACTGACCCGCCAAGGTTGCACCAGATCTGGAAATTGCAGGGACGCCGTCGCCAATCCGCCGCCCGTAACTGCAGCCCTTTGTCAGCCGCCACCAGGTAATCCGCCATCTCCGGTCGCGTAGTCGCAGCCACAGCCCCCCTCTCAAGCCGTGCCGCCGCTGGCCACACCGGCACAGACCCATCCTCATCCTCGCCGTAACCGTTTCGTCGCCGCCTTCAGTCGTGTCGTCGCCGTCTAGCCCGTCGTCGTCGCCGTTGTGGTTGCCGTCGCAGCTGTCGCCGCCGTGACGCTTCTCCCCCACCGGCGCCGCGAGCGAGCGAAGGAGAAAGGAGGTCGGGAACCGGGTCGCCTCGCGGGTCCGACCGACCCGGTTTCCCAAAGGCCGGGTAGGGTTCCGCCCGGGCCGGTACGCAGGTGGGCCGGCCTCACGCGGATAGGGACCCCCTTTTGTTCCTTGGGCTTCAATTAAAATTTTTTTTGGGCCGGGCTTGTTTTAAAAATAAATAAAGGAAAAAATCCGAGTCGGGCCCGCAACGCGGGCCCGTCCTCATTCGGATCACGGCCGGGTCGACCCAACCCGCGGATCCGACCGGTCGCTTTATATTATTTTAATATAAAATAATATTTTAAATAAATAAATAAATAATAAATATTTTATTTTCAAAAAATATTTAAAAATGTTTTAATTTCCAGAAAATCGAAAAATAATAAAAAATGATAAAAATATTTTATTTTAAAAAAATCAAAAAAATCAAAAATATTTCATATTTTCCAAAAAATGCCAAAAATCCAAAAAAAGTCAAAAATTCATAAAAAAGCCAAAAAAATTCAGAAAATGCCAAAAGACTTGTATTTTTTCCAAAAGTACCAAAAAGGTCCAAAAAATCCCTTTTATATCCAAAAATTAGAAAAATACTCAAAAATGTTTTTCCTCACAAAATGCATGGAAATTCCTCAAACATCCAAAAAACCTCAAGGTTTAAACAAGATTAGGTACCGAAAGGGCATTAGTGATTAACTAGTGTAATCAAGTCCCCGATCCTAATTTCTCTTGCTTGCGATGGGATCGCAAGTGCCATCAACCCACCCCAAATCGATTAGTGGCGATTTTAAAAAGATTTACGGGTTAAAAACTTGGACCATTAAGTCGTGAATTGGACTTGGGTGCGCCATAATAGAACACCCACGGGGTTTTGGAAAAAAAAGAGGTCGCCATCGGACCGAGAAAGAGATAGAAATTGCGATCGAGCGAGCACCCAGGACAGAGCCAATCTCTAAGGCTTCTTACCAATTGCCGTTGTCTGAGTTAAAAGAACTGATGGTACGGATGTGAGAATTACTAAATAAGGAATTTATACATACCAGTACATCACTTTGGGGAACACCAGTTTTGTTGGTGAAAGAGAAAGATGGTTCGTTGCAATTTTGCGTCGACTATCGTCAACTCAATTAGTGACGATCAAGAACAAGTGTTCATGACTGAAGATCAACGACTTATGTGACCAGTTACAAGAGTGTCAATATTTTCAAAGATCAACTTGAGAACATGGCATCATCAGTTGAGGATTAGGAAGAAGGACATATTGAAATTTATGTTTAGTACTCGAGATGGTCTTTATGAGAGTATTGTAAGGCCATTTGGTCTGGTGAACACTCTAGCTGCTTTCATGGAGTTGGCAAACCGAGTGTTCAAGGAATATCTAGCTTAGTTCGTAGTTGTGTCTATTAAGGATATTCTTGTGTATTCGATGAGTGTTGAGGATCATGAGAGTCATCGGAGAATGGTCACGGGATTTCAGGTGAAGGGATCTCCGTGGACCCAGCCAAGATCGAAACAGTTATTAGTGGGCCAAGACCGACAACAATGTCAGAGATCAGAAGCCGTATGGATTGGACAGATTACTACAGAGGACTGAGTTGCGTGCTGATGCAACATGATAGGATTGTTGCATACGCATCCCGCCAATTGAGACCTTATGAGTTGAACTACCCGATGCATGACTTGGAACTCACAACAATAATTTTCGCTTTGACGATTTAGAGACATCATTGATATGAAAAGAAATTCCAGATCTTCGTTGACTATTAAAGTCTCAAGTGTTTATTCTCTTAGAAAGAGTTGAATATGAGACGGTGTCGTGAATCAAAACCTTGGAAGGACGAGGATGGTGATATCTAGTATCATCTTGGAAGAACGAAAGAAGTCATTGAGGCGTTGAGTCGAGAGTTTCAATTGTGCATAGGCTGGTTAAGGTATAGACCTTACTTGAAAAGGGTTCGAAATTCGGTTTTCAAATTTGAGGTAGGCCACCTTTTGAATTTTATGGCCGCCCTCAAAATTGAATCGGATATTTATGTTAAAAATCAGACGCTTCAGTTGACAGACCGGGATGTTCAGAAGATCTTGCAAAAAGATACTGATAAGAAATAGTCTGACTTTTAGATTTCTGAAGATGGAACACTCCAGATCCGAGAGTGATTGGGTGTACTTAACGATGTAGTACTCAGGTAAGAGACCTTGTCAGAAATTCACTGTAGTAATTGTAGTATTCGACCAGGCAGCACAAAGTAGGTCAGAATCGGCGTCAGTTTGTTTGGTAAACCGATAGATAGTTAGATATCGCCGGACAGGTTGCAAATGTTAAATGTGCTAATAAGTAGAAGTCTAATAATGCAAGCTAGGAGGACTTTTACAATCACTCGAGAGTCCCGAGTGGGAATAGAAGTATATCACGATGGACCTTGTGACGAGCTTGTCAAAAGAATCAGAGAGGTAATGTTTCCAATTGAGATAGTGGTCAACAGATAGATGAAGCCGACTCACTTCATTGCCATATGAAAGGATCTTGATTTGAACGGACACGAAGAAGTGTACGTGAGTCAAATAGTTCGTCTTCGTGGAGTACTAGTGACGGATCTATATCAGATTTAGAACTGAGGATTCCCAGTTTCAGCAGAACAGTTAGATGGTTCCTTCTGAAGCATTGCATAGCAGAGTGTGCAGAACCTCAGTTGTGGGAAGGAAAATAGGCGAAGAAAGATCACAGTCCCAGAGTCAGTTCAGCAGTCAGTGATTGCAGTTGTTGTTAGAAAAGTTGAATCGTTGAGCATTGAAGGCCCTTAGAGTTCCAAATTGGTGGTTGCATCTTTCTGAAGGTGTCACCAATGAGGGATACCTTGCGCTTCAGCAAGGAGGGAAAACTGAAACCAAGGTACGTAGGTCCTTGAGATTCTAGAGAAAGAATTAGGATCCCAACGTATCGTCTTGCATTACCGCCGAAGTAAGCGTGAGTGCAAGACGTCTTTCACGTGTCGAGGTTGAGGACGTATAAGCCTGACCCGACCCACACGCTAAATCTTGAAGAATTAGACGTGGACGACCGAGTATCGTACGTGAAAAGCCCGGTTCAGATCGTGAATTAGAGAGATCGGATTCGGAGAACCAAGATAATCTCCTTGGTCAAAGTGGTTTGACAACACCACGAGACTAAAGAAGTAACCGGGAAAAGTGAGACTCGTTGAGACGACGATACCTCCACCTTTTTGTTTAAGGATTGGTAAAGGTTTAAATTTCGAGGACGAAATTTTTATAAGAAGGGAAGAGTTGTGACATCCTAGATTTTCGACTCTCTTTCAATTCAATAAATCGGGCATTTCATCGACGCGCCTATAGGGCTGTTCTCAGAGCTGATCACTCTTGAAATAACTAGACTATCTAGGGAAGCCACTAAAGATTTTAAAGCAAATAGACTTGAGGATTCGACCAGGAATCGGCTGCTTGATCGTGTTCATCTACTGAGATCATTATGGCACAGACATAAATTGGTTAGAGATCAGAGATAAGTCGGTTCAACTGAAATGAGTGGTTAGACGTGGGTGATCCCACTAAATTGCAAAATTCTCATCGACCGGCACTAGTTTGATTTTTCTATCGTTTTGGTACCTTGTGTCCGTATTTGAAACCTCGAGATTTTCACGACAACCGAGAGTCACCAATGTGTCGAATAGGTTCATTGTGGCTCGAAGAAAATCGACCACGGGTCATTTGCCCTACAAAGTTCTGAAAGTTACCCGATAGCCTAGATCACGCTAAAAACGCGCCGGAGTGAAATTAACTGCGAATTTGAATCCAATTTCAGAAATTGAAGGTTCTATCATGTCACAATAAATTTTAGGAACGTCGACTCAATTTTAGAAGATTTTTCTGCAAACCGAGACTTTTTGGGAAAAAGTCGTCCTAGGGCCATTTTTGTCCAGCAAAAGCCGGGAATCGTTTTTGATCACGCAATTGGGATGCAAGATGGTTCAATTGGTGAGGAAAAATACCAATTTGAGTATTGACTCGATAATGAAATTTATTGAGGCCGATTTATGACGAAACAAGTAGGAACAAGTGTCCAATTGGAGGAAATAGCAAGCAAATTCGTATGCCCCCCATTGCCTAGTCTTTTGGACCACTTCAAGGGTTGTGAAGAGTGCATGGGTGGAGGAATGGTAGCTAAGGAAGCCATACTTGGCTGTGGTTGGAGAGTGGGGAACAAGGGAGACAAGCTTGTGGAAAAATTGGCATGTGGACCCCCTCTTGCCCTCTCCTTGCTCCTCAAGCCAACCGGCCAGCCATCTTCTCTCCACCCTTTCCATTTTCGCACACCAGCAACCAGCAAGAAGCCAGCAGCATCGCCGGAACAGCCAGCAAGCCGAGGAGCCGCCTCACGCCACCGTTCGCACCGCCGCATGCCGTCCTCGCCCCCATGCACGCCACCACCCAGCCGTGCGCATTCCAGCATGTTTGGCCGCCGTCCTCGCCTCTAGCAAGCCGCTGTGGTTGTCCAAGCCACCGCCGAAGCCCACCGGAGCTCCTACGACCGCCGGTTACCTCGCCAAGTCATCCACCGATCCACCATCGCCATTCCCTTGCCAAACCAGCTTTGTTTTCTCTGTTTTGCAGCTCAAAATGGAGAGGAAATTTATGGGTTTCCAGCGAGCTTCAAGACCCATTTTGAGGTCAATCCCGACCTCGAAGCCTAGGCCCGCTTTGGAGAGAAACAACCCCCGCGACGTTCCCGTCGATTTGAACCGACCGGCTCGGCAAATCAAGTGAGTTTAACTCACTAAGCCTTACTTAGTAGGTTAATTATGCTTAAGGGTTGTTTATGTTAGCTTAAGGATGGATTAGTGATAAGTTATGATGGTTAGATTAGTCTTAGAATGGATTAGTGTAACTTAATTAGTGAGATTTGTACAAATGATGATGGATTAGTCGAATCCAGTGAAGTTCCTGCAGTTTGGGGTTCTGGATCCTCGCCGTTTTCCATTTTGTAAATCGAAATGAGTTACGAATTTGAGGTTGATGTTTGTTTGAGAAATGTTTTAGACATCCTCAGCTATAACATATATTTTTCTCAAGATTTTTGGGGACTTAAAAGAAGGAGATATCAGCTCCGTCATTTTCAAACAGAACCTCAGTTTTTGCTGGAATTAATGACCTTTTAGGATTCTATGGGTTTTTATCAACTCTTAGGATTCGAATTTCAAAATAGTTTCTTCAGAAAAGTTGTTTTTCATATCTTCTAGTTTAACATAGTCAAATTTCATATCAAATAGATATGTTTTGGACCTCGAACTAAACTGATTTCGAAAAACAGACTTTATGAAAATAGACCCAGTTTTGGTGCTGGATTGAGCAATTTACTAAGCCGAATCTAGAAGGATCTGGGTTAAGGTGTCTCATTGAAAGTATTCATTTATGTGTCTATTACAATATATTCAAATTTGGGAATTTTCTGAACTCTTTTAGTTAGGTTTCTGGATTTAAACTCGGAGACGCGCGAGTAGGCCTTTTTGCCGATTAGGGCCGGTTATGATATTGTGGTGTTATTGGTGTAATGCTTGCTGGTTTGTGCATATTTGATGATATGGTTGGCTTATGACATGCCTAGAGCTTATGTTTGATGATCGTGTGATGGTTTATAATCATGGCAAGGTGACTATTGAGCATTTGGATGATATGTGTCGTGTTAAGGGAACCCGATGTGTTGTGAGCAAGTAAAGGACTAAGTACTACACATGACGAGACTTCGTGTGAATTACCTCTAGAACCTTATACTATTGCTTATATATGTGAATAGGTTGTGAACAGGTAAAGGGCTAAGTACTATACGATAGCGAGACTACGTGTGAGTTACCTCTAGAGCCTTATACTATTGCTTATTGTAACCAAGGGCTAAGTGTTACATGACGACTTGAGTCGCATGTGAATTACCTCTAGAGCCTTGTAGTATTGTCATGCATGGTCAAGGGCTAAGTACTACACGATATTGGAACTCGCTCAAGTGTGAGTCACCTCTAGAGCCTTGCACTTTTGCTATATGTGGTCAAGGACTAAGTACTACACGATGGCGAGACTTCGTGTGGGTTACCTCTAGAGCCTTAGACTATCGCTTATTGTAATCAAATGCTAAGTGTTATATGGCGACTTAAGTCACATGGGAACTACCTCTAGAGCCTTGAGTTTGTTTACTGAATGGGGATGTTGAGTGGAAAATTATCGGATATGATAAGAGTTGAGAATAAATAATCGAAATGACCGGGTGATGGTCTCGATGACATGTAATCGACTAAGTCGATTGATCGATGGTTCGATCTGTTTGATTGAATGATGTGATTGTCAGTATCTGTTATTTGAATTGACTTGCAGGAAGGAACTGAGGCCAAGGTAAGCCCCCTGACTTGTGGTTGTGCTTAGGCAACCCCTAAGGCATATTTTCTTCCTAATCGGGTCTTAGGGAGTAGAACTCGCTGAGACATTGTCTCATTGGTTATTGAATAACCATTTTCAGGTCCTTAGAAGAAGTTAGTGGAGGACCGGAAGCCCCGAAGTTTGGAAAGGTAGAGATCAAAGAATTGGTGAACCTATCTGATTAGGGAGTCATAGAGCAGTTCCCTTTTGTTAAGCCAAGCTTTTTGTAAACAGCGTGGCTTTGATTTGAAAAAAGATTGGCCTTGCTTTTCTATCCCATTGAATTGTTGTCCGGGGATTTTATATATATGCTTCCGCATGCGTATTTAAACCAACGGGTCGGCAATGCGTCTTGAGACATCGCTATTTTATCATCCAAGCAGGGATGGGCACGGGCTCGGAGGATTGGGGCGTGACATGCCACCTATCTTCTAATGCTAGCACGTCCAAAAAAGTCGTCGCTTGGATCCAAAATGTGGCTTCACCTTCCTACTCCTGCCCCAGTCGACCGTACTACTACCATTGTCATCTCTATCATCCCCAAGGTGTGGGATTGGCCCCACGAGCTGTCCTCCTCCTCGCACATAGACCACGAGGAAACCCATGAGATTGGGACTTGCTAGGACCCCTATGTCTATGGTCAAAAAGGCGATGCACCAAATGAAGGTAATGTCCAAAAAATCCGGATCCATGAAGTCGGAAAAGCGCCAGGTGAGGTCCACGAGTACCCCATTACTAATGTAAGTTCAGGAAGGATCGACATAATTACTATTGATATGAAAAAGTAAAATCAACAACCAATGAGTCTAAACCCAGCAAATAGAAAGTCCACCGGTTTATAAACCAATCAACCTAGCGGATCAATAAGATAAGTAACTTTTTCAAACAAGTAATCAGTAACTCAAATGGGATTTAAAGATACTAAGATTATATTCAATATGAATTCATGTTGCCACCATTCTTCGGGAACCCCGTTACCCTCTAGGCATCTCGCATCCATCCAGTATCGTGAGGATATTTGGGGGAACCGTGTTACACCCCACAGGCATCTGGAGGAATTCAATTACCCTTCGAGGCATCCCTACTACTTGTCGGGGTATCGTCGTTCCAAGGAGTGATGGTATTCTCAATCACACAACAATTCTATACCATGACACAACAATTCTATAATTCAATTTAAAAGGCATTGACGTTATTACTACCAAGGAAACTCAAGAGTGAATCCAATGAATCCTCAGTCACTTATACTCCCCCTACACTAATATAAACTCACTCGTACCTACATCAGACGGATAGCAAGAAGGATTCTATATGATAGTCCTCAAATTCACCCTCAATCTTCAATAATTTACAACCAAAATCAGAAACCATATCAACTCCTATTCACAAATTAAATCACTTAATTTCATGATTCGATATATATCAAAACACCTTTTATAAAATATAGTTATAAATCATGAATTTGTGATTCTTTCATAATAGTCTTCGCAAATCATTCACAAGTAATCAGCTCAAATGGTAACCAGCAATGCTTTTCTATTTCAAATAAACAAAATGATAGTAAATGCTCGATCTAGATTTTATACAATAAACATGCTATTTCGTATAACTCATAATATATCTAATCCATATTGTTATCAAAATATGAATTTACAAACTCGAAAAAGAGATAGTATTTCTCACCTAAGAAATTTAAAAAGTGACTTATGGAGATTACTCAAGTCAACGCACTCGTATTCCCATCAATTATTCAAAAAACATATGCTATTCTAACGAATGATACGATTAAACTATACTTATCTATTGATAAAACGATTTCTACATGCTAATTAAGAAATTCGTTAATGAATGCTCATCTTTATTTGTTACGCATATTATTCACTCCACAAAACTTGAATGCGAAAGTTCAGAATTTCATTCCAATAAAACTGTAACTTATAATTGATTTTCGTCAAACCTCTCCACAATGTCTTTATCTACTATTTCCACATATATCTTAAGCTCAATAGCTCCTCAACTAAACCTCACAGTTCAACTTTCACATAACTCTAGATTTACGACCTAACTTTGAAAATTACTCCAATTAAATGAATAATAGGCTCGAATAATTATAAGGTGTTGCAATTTGCGGCTGGTTATGCTTGTTGGCACGTCCGAATCGCCTACGCTTGAAACTTTTTCTCTTTTTCCCTTTTTCTCTTCATGAACGAGCTCAACCTCTCCTCCTTTTTCTTTTTCTTTTTCTTGTTTATCCGCCGCTTCGCACGCTCATGCACAAGTCCGTTGAAGGAAGAAAGGAAAATGGGTTGGGCTAAGGGCTTGGACTTTGGGCTTGGCAAACAAAATATGGACGGAATTAATTGGCCATACATTACACTTAAAAGATACGAGCAATCATACTCAAAGTGAATCGGAAACAAGGCCAAAGGAAACACGGACTATGTAGCTGAACATGGCGTGAGCTGACTGCACAGTCCATCCTCCATTCTTGTGACTTCAGTAGCTGCCGATCTATGTTGAAGCCAAGATCAGAACAGGGCAAAAGATAGGGACTGACATATTCATAACCTCACAGAACCAAAATCATGGAATTTCTTGCAGAAAGATTTGGGCCAATTTGGAAATTATAGTTCTTTGCTTAGAGCCTTTCTTCGTTTTTTAGGGTTCTCTTTTTTGAGCTCGGCCGTGATACGGGTCGACAAGAAAATTGAGGAATAGTGACTCCTCATGAACATCCTTGCACTTTGTCAGTGAGGGAAAGATGGAAGATGATCACTGAGGGTAAAGAAAAACACAGCAGCTAGTTTATTTTTGCTATGAGGAAACACACGATCAAAGCCGCTCGAAAGGGTATTAATATAACTCCCCACACCAAATTACAAGAAGCTAAGCTTGAATCATAGTTATTAGGAGTCTGAAGCTAATCAATACAACTTCCTTTTGTGGGTTTCAACATAGGAACTTGTAAGGTTCGCGTTAGAATTCTGAGGATCGATGCTTTCGTCAATCTTCATGTCAATTTGGTTGCTTACCTTGTTTGTAAACCAGATGCACCCCGCAACTTCTTAGAGTCCCCTCCGATGCTTGAAACAGTACTGCAAATTGACAATGGTCATTCACCAAGTTTGCATCCAATCCCCACATCATTCGCCGTGGAATGTATAGAACCCATACATGGTCTAACTCCAATGAGGAAAAACTATCTACACAACCATAAGTTACTTCATTGTTGACAAACAACTGGATCTCACATGAGATAGTGGCTTCCTTCTGATTGGTTGAACCAACAATAGCGCAAAACGCCAAGCCAGCTATGTCACAGTATAATTCTGAAGATACACGAAACATTATGAGTCCTTCAATGCTTTGATGGACCAACCACGTTGGGATCTTGCTTCCTGGATGAAAAATGTCAACCCGAGTCTCTCCAAGCAATCCCTGCCATTTGGAACATTTTACATTCGACACACAAACACACAAACACGTGCAGAGGGAGGGAGAGAGGGAGGGAGAGAGACCTCAATTGACAACATATTGCAATTGCTGGAGCATTGATTCTGAATCAACTTATGACAGCTAGAGAAGTCAAATCTTCTGAGCCAAGGTGATTCATCTGAAATATATCGTAACACATTTGACAAGTCCGCACATGTTTCCAGCGATTCACAACCTTTTGCAAGTAAAGATGTTATGTTTGGCGGGAGAGCTAGAATCTCTTGCAGCCGCTTGCAATTCATCAAAAAAAGCTGCTGCTACTTTGTAAATTGACTGATGCAGGTAGGAAAGCTCACAAATTTTTCTCCGACAAATCTAAAATTATGCAATGAAGATTTTTCAAGAAACTAAGCTCTGATAAGCTGCATCTTTGCACATTCAAGTTAATAACACTTGGAAGGGCTAATGGGAGAGAGAAATTGGTGCAATCACTTGATTCACACAAACATTTTGGTAGCTTGCTAAGTTGTGAGCAACCATCAACCGAAATACGCTCAAGATGCTGCAGTGTATAGATGCCACAAGGAAGGTTTTTAAGGTCCGTGCAGTCTTCTAGATAGAACCCTTTCAGTCCAACGAGATTCGCGACGGAAGAGGGTAATTCTCTGATGGCAGTCCCATGAAGCACTAGTTCTGTCAAATGTTTCATTTATACAAGAATATCTGGAAACCTTGAAAGCTTTGAGCAACCACTAAGAATCAGATTTTGAAGTGATCTTGACTTCCGATTTCTTGGGAAACGGCTAAGATTGTAGCAATTCAAAAAGTTCAAATCTTCAAGTTTGTCAAGATCCCCAAGAGACTGATGAACCTCAACAAGATTGATGCACTCTTGTAGATCCAAACTCTCAAGATTTGGTAGTGATGATACATCGGGAATTTCACTTAGCAAAGCACAGTGGCTAAAATTAACAAACTTTAAATTTCTACAAAGCTGCATAGTAAACAGATGATATATGTAAGTAGTTTTTCAAGATCGTTGCAGATTCATCTTTTATTTTGACAGGGATATTGCAAGTACGTACCTCAAATGTCTTCCCTAATAGGCGGATGGTGCTTTTACTTAGGTCTAGACCTACAAGTTTCCCGTGGCCTGTATTGAATGGCACTGATGTTGAATAATAATCGGGCCATTCTAGCCATCTCAATTCAGTGGGAAAGTATATAGGATCACCCATATGGTATACATTGCGAGCTAAGAAAATTCTGAGCCTCCTCATGTTTGTGAAAGCTTGAGCACTAAAGTGTACTTCTTCAGAGCAGCCAACTTGATCATTATTGCTTCTACTTTACTTGTTCCCTGGCAACACATATATGAATAGATAAATTAAGTGCAAAGGTGTCTAGGTTATACAAGGACTTAACTAGTAATAATAAATAAGATTTGGTGTGCTTCGGGCGCCTTTTGCTCTTAGCTTTCAGAATTTGCTTTTGCTTCCGCATTTGACACGTTAGTTTTATAAGCACCTCAAATCATTGAAGAAACATATCATTTAAGTTCCTGGTATTTTTCATAGTTTAAGTTTTTTGGGAGAGGTCAATAGCACAAACCTTACATTTCAGGTTGGGATGTGGAAAAAAAAATATTGTTATGAGACCATCAAGCCATTATCTTACTTGGCAGAAATATATTCACACGCTTCTTCATTATAATGTCCAAAGTACTTTTTAAGAGGCTTTAACCCTACCAAACATTGTCAAAAACAAAAGATCATGATTCAGTGCATTACCGTGCCTTCTATTAGAACATGAAGCACATCCTTATAGAACCACAATCTGCTGCACTCCCCCGGCTCTTTGGGAGATTCCTTCCGAACAATTTCTCTTCCCATTTCTTGAATCATATCATGCATTTCCAGCTTGCCATGCTCAATAGTGACGAGTGACTTATCTAATAGAACCTCAATTCCAACATATGGGTAGAGATCACAACTCTTCAAGACATTTCTCACATAACTTTTATTCTTTCCCTCGAAGAAACATGCAATGTCAAGAAAAATATCCTTCTCATAATCATCTAGACCATCAAAGCTCATTCTCAGCACACTAAAGATGTCTCCATTCAAAACTTCCTTCAATTTATCTAATGTGCTTTTCCACACAAGTAATTTTTTACCTCGAAGAAAAGAACCCAAAACTTTAACGGCTAATGGAAGTCCTTTGGTGTATTCCACTATGTCATAAATATGCTTTTCATGATCTGGACATGAAGAAGAATTCGGGAATACAATTGTCCTGAAAAGTGTACGAGCTGTTAAACAATCTAATGGTTGAACCTTGTACATACTTTCTATGCCATGAGCAGCCACTAAATGTTCATCTCTAGTCGTTATGATGATTCTACTTCCACAACCAAACCAATCATGTCCTCCAACTAGTGTTTGCAATTGGATCAATTGGTTCACATCATCAAGGACAATGAGGACTTTTTTTTTTTGCAAAGTCTAGTCTTTGTCATGCTCATACCTTCGTCGACATTGTGAAGCTTCAGACAATCATCCCACCTTACCTCATAAATAAGTGCCTCTTGAAGCTGAAGTAGGCCACTCTCTGCAAATTTCTCGCAAGTTTCTCTAACGTTGGAAAGAAAGCTGCAATACTCAAATTTGTGCACAAAGGCATTGTGAGTAGCTTTGGCAATAGTTGTCTTCCCTATTCCTCCAATCCGCAAATTCCAACCATGCGAACCTCATTCGATTCCATGTCAAGCAAAGTACGCATACGGTGCACATGTGAGTCCATGGCAACCACGTTTTCAGGCACATATAACTGCTTGCGATTCTTCAGCTGAGCGCATACTCTCTCGACAATGTTCTTAGTGACATAAGACTCACGCCTGGTAGATTCAAACACATTGGATAAATAAGTACTAAGCTGATCTCCAATAAACCGCGGTCAATATCTCAAGCACAACAGGCAAGATTAAATTCAGTTTCTAGCAAATTGACATCTAATGCAAAAATGGGCTTGTGGAGGGACGCGGTCCACCTGCTTGTTTATGTACTCAACTCACGAATTGCGTAGTTGCTTGTCAAGAAAACTAATACATAAGCTTTCCTGCTTCGATTAGCGTGAATTGTTTTTTTTTTTTTCCCATTTTATGCATAAGCATTCCCATGAACCTATTGCCATGGAAATTAGTGAAATTCCGTAATCAACAGTTTTTTCATTTTGTTTTGCCACAGAACAAACGGTAAGCAAACTGAGAAAGGAGTAAATGAGAGAGCCTTACTCGTCAACCAAATGCCAGCCGGAGATGTTAGCTGCAGCAGTCAGTGCTTCTCTCCACCTCTTCACCTTCTCCGAATCACCGCCGTTCGACTTCAACCTCTCCTCGTGATCGATTAGCGCTCGTCCGTACCTCCGCCTCTGCTTCCTCTCATCCGAGGGATCCACCTTGTAGAACACCGGCCACACGATCTGACCCATCTTATCCCTGCACTCCACGATTCTCACCAGCTCGTCCAAGCACCAGCTAGAGGACGCGTAGTTCTCCGAGAACACGACGATCGAGATCCTCGACTCCCCGATGGCTCCGAGGATTGCCGGCGCGATCTCCTCGCCCTTCCGGAGCTCCTCCTCATCCATGAACGCGTCGATCCCTCGCTGGTCGAGCGCCGCGTGGAGGTGGCCGGTGAAGCCGTTGCGCGTGTCCTCGCCACGGAAGCTCAGGAACACGTCATATCTGTATGGACGGCCGGACTCCCCGTTGGCTCCCCAAGAATCCTGCCACATCTTCCGGAGCACCTCGTCTTCCATGAATGCCCCGTTCCCTCGCTCGCTGTCCTCAGCAGGAGAAAATATTCAGTGGTTCGTTCGCGCCACGTCATCTGCTGACGTGGCGCGCACATACCACTCAGCTTTCGACACCTGTTCTGGGGGACCCGCTGGAAAATGAAAAGACTTGCTCGGCTCGGCTCCGTTCGGCTCGGCGTGGGACCCACAATCTGATCGGATTGAGGAGAAAATCAGGCGCCATTTTAAAAAAATTTCGGACTGAGCGAGGTTTTCTTCTTCTTTTCTTCTTCTCTTTCTTCGCGCCTCTCACTCTACCCTCCCTCTCTCTCTTTCTCCGACGAACGGACGCGATCTCCCAATCGCTCGTGCCCTCCCTCTTTCCGACCGGCGAACCACCGCCAAGAACCGACGAACCACCGCACCGGACCGGCGAGAGGACCGCGAGATCTAGCTCCCTCCCTTTGCCCTCCCTCTTTCCGACCGGCGAATTTCCGACCGGCGAACCACCGCACGGGACCGGCGAGAGGACCGCGACCTCCCTCTCTCTCTGCATTCCCTCTTTCCAACCGACGAACCACCGCACGGGCAAGAGGACCGCGACCTCCCTCTCTCTCTGCCCTCCCTCTTTCCGACCGGCGAACCACCGTGAGCAAATCAGATGTTTTTGTAGAGATCTCCCATCGTCGCCTTCATCTTCTTCCCCCATTGTTTTGTTTTGTTGGTTTTTTTTTCCCTAGTGTTCTAATGGTGGATCTGGAGTTGCATACGAAGGACGACGTGATGTCTCACATCAACCTCGACGGCTTCTTCGGCGACCTCCCTGAGACCGGCGACGTCATCGGCGCTTACTCCTCGACGATCGCGTCGTCGTCGTCTCCGGACTCGGGGCTCTCGTGGTTCGACGAGATCGAGAACATCCTGATGAAGGACGACGATGTCCACGTGCTTGCTGAGCCGGGGGCTGAGCGGGCCGTGCCGGAGGGACTCGAGCTTCACTTGATTATAGAAGCTAGAAATTAGTTCTTAGTACATATGGTTACCTGAATATCTTTCTGCTCGCAATTAAGTAGCTATTATCACCGTGGAGAATTTGTAATCTGATGCCTCTGCACTCTTTTTGTTCATAGTGCTGCAGAACCTGTTCGAAAGAGGGTAACTGCGATCATCAAAATGTGTTTGAGATGCAAGAGAAAGAACTTTTGGTGAGTGCCTCTCTATATGATGCAGAAAATCTTTAGGAAAGAAAAGCTCGCAGACTTCTTTTGCTGATTTTTGCAAAATGAATTGGAAAGATTTTGTTTGATAAAAAGATTTTAGTAAGGGTGGTTGGGACTATAATAGATATTTTCAATTTTCATTTAAACTTGCTTGCAGGATAGACTGATAAAGCAAGGTCTTTAAGTTAACGTGATTTCATGTTCCCGTCAACAATTGTAAAGGACGAGAAAGTCTAATATTTGCATCTGCAGGATCTTAAAACTTTGTTGGTGAAGACAAAAGGGAGTTTGAAGATCTGCAGCCCATTTCAGAGATCTAAAACAGCTAGGTAGGAAAAGTGGACTAAAAAGGAGTAGTCTAATTAGTTCTTTTTTTTTTCGAGCACGAGGCGAGGCTTAGGACATGGAGCTGCATGTTCCTTGTCCTTTTGCATTGAATGTCAACCATTTTAGACGAGTGTCGTCTATATACTTTATTTATTACAGCTCCTCCACTGAATGTTATTATCTCATATTGAGGCCATTGTCATTAATATGCTCCCTAAGATTTGGCAATAAATCTCAAATTTCAACTTGAAGAATGAATCTATGGGATCTTGTTACAATCTTTTTTTTGCTTTTGCATTTTATTAAGGAGAATAAAAGCTAGATGTGGCATGCTTCCCGAGCATTAATATGTGTTTTTGCTTTTCCAATGGATCGTGCAATCAAGTCCGGAGATGTCTACCGCTGCCCTTGGATATCATAAAGTGGTGAAGGAAAATCGAAACCTTTACAACATGGTTCAGGATTTAAAAGGTCAGCTTTTTTTATTTGTTTATGAATTGGATCGCATAACTCAATTTTTTGAGCAGTATGCATTTATCCGCAGAAGTATATATGCTTGTCCATGGGTCAGTTGCTTTTAAGTAAAGGAGCTTTTGTTGTTTTATTTCCAATGTTACGAGTTTAATTTGACAAAAATCTTTACAGGAAATATACGATTATACTGCAGAATTAGACACTTTTTTAATGCGGAAGCCAAAAATGTGGTAGATTTTATTGGAGAAGATGGTTCACTTGTGATTGTTGACCCTTCAAAACCCCATAGAGATGGAAGGAAAGTGTTTCAGTTTAATCGGGTTTTCAGTCCACTTGCTACTCAAGGTATTGTTACACTTCATCTTACTGTCTAAGGGTATATTGTTGGCCAAGTGATTGTCCTGCAAGTTGATGTTCAGCTCCTAAATAACAATGTAAATTGTTTTTTGCCATGCGGCCCTCTTTGCAGATGATGTGTACATGGATACCCAACCTTTGATTAGATCAGTTATGGATGGTTACAATGTCTGCATCTTTGCTTATGGTCAAACCGGATCGGGTAAAACACATACAATGGTAAGAACTTAAGTGTAGCTTTAGTAGATCCAACCTTTGTGCCAGATCACCTCCTAGGCTCCTAGATAATTTGTGTAAAATAAAAAGTGTGCATTTTCCTTGCTGTTAGATGGATGTACTGTTAATTTCGTATATCTTCCGCAAAGCATGAACATAATTCAATCTAAGCAGATGCTTAAGATTGCTTACGTTGATATGAGGAATAACTACTTATTGCCTTTTGGAATTGCAGAGTGGTCCATCCGGCGAACTGACAAAGCACATGGGGATTAATTACTTGGCTCTCAACGATCTCTTCGAGTTGTCTAACAGAAGGAAGGACATTATAACTTATGATATTCATGTTCAGATGGTTGAAATATATAATGAGCAAGTGCGTGATCTCCTTGCTGAGGATTCAGCATCCTCAAGATATCCTTTGAAATGGATTATTCTGTCTAATATAGATACATTTGATGTCAAATAAGTAGATAAAAAGACTGAAGAAAGCTTAAGTTTCTGAAATGTAAATTTGGGTTCCTTGACTATGCACAAATTAAAGATTCGAAGCCGTACCGGTGATTTGCCTTGAGCCTTCCGGATGCTACCATGCATTCTGTCAAGTCCACAACATGTGGTCAACCTAATGAAATTTGGTGATGTGAATCGTGTCGTCGCCTTCTACAAAGACCGAACAATAGAAGTAGCTGGTCTCACAGGTCAGTTTTTGGACAGGCAGAGTTTCCTACCCATTCTTTTTGGTATAAATTTTGATGTAGTTTCCAATAGATAGATTTTTCAAGAGAGTGATACTGATGTCCATGGGATGCATCCTTGCAGTGTGCTGACAGTACCTGTTCAAAGCATGAATGGCAAGGAATCTCACATAAGGAAATCGCTGCGCACCATAGAGAGGAAGCTCATCAATGGATCTGAAAGGAGGTCAGTGAAATATTTAACTATCTAGTCTTAACACCGAATTGGACAAATTTAGTATGGTATGAAATACACAAATGCAACTGAAAAATTCCAAAATGACGGGTAATATGAGAATTTGCTCACATCATTATCTTGCCATTAAGACTTGGTTTCTATGCAACTGCAGGAACCAAAGAAATGTGACAGAAGCTCGTTCACTTGCCATTAAGACTTGGTTTTTTGGATGACATAGAGATACCTTTTCTGAGATCATTATTTTCAACAGATAAATGGGAAGCACAGATTGAGTGGTGGCCAGCCCCCGATGTGTTCCCCGCGAGCCTTTGAGATTATCGCTAGTGGAAAGTAGATGAAATGAAAATGTCATGCTTGTGCGTTTACTTATAAATAAATAAAAAAGCAGGTTGTGTTATCTGTTTTACTATAAATACCATATAGGAAAAATGAGTGAATAAATTCTTACGGTTCTTGGAGATTTTGCTGGCTCTGTTTTTGCCATTGCCTCGCCAACACCTTGTTTCAACGAGATAAACGTCCACTTGTGATGTGCTTTATGGTTATGCGAAATTGCTTTTCTCACATACCCGACGATTGATTTACTCGTTTCAATTACCCAAAGCCCGGCAAAGAAATGAACGTCCGATCTTTTGCTCTCGTACTCTCTTTTCCGAGTGAACAGAAAGTGTTGCCAGCTTCACTTGGCCGGAGTCCGAAAAACTACGGCATTTTGCTTGAGAATCCATAGGTAAATCAAGCTGCCGTTCGCTAAACTTGTGACTTAACTACGAAGCGAAGTCATGCACTGGGACCGACATTAAGCATTTCATTGTAAATCTAACCCCGTAAGCCCAAAGCAAGCACCGAAGTAACAAGTCGCAGCTTACACGTCGCTCTACCAAGGGCAAAGCCCGAGCATCGAAAACTCGAGAAGAGAACCCGACGGCGCCTTAACGCGAAAGCAAGACAGCGTGTCGTTTGGTTGGCCACTTATGCACTTTCTTTCATATGTAGTTTCTATAACTAAACCAAACCCAAAAATGGAAAGGCAACGACCAGACAATTACATTTACCAATATGCACTTGAGATATTGCTCGTATTTACAATTGCAGTTTCAAGCAAAGATAACCAAGTCTAAACAAAGTAAAAGATAATTTAGAAGGAATGTATAATGGGTCTTTGGAGAGAGAGTCCGAGAAATTGGAATATGCAGAGACTTCTTTACATTTCATCAAGTATATTAACAGGATTCTTTTCTCTTCCCAAAGGCTTGACGAGATCGTCAACATGAGCATTCACCTAAGATCAAGTCTCTCATCGAACACCATCACCGTCAAACAGAAAAGGTCCAATTAAGCACACAACTAGGAGAAGAAAACAGTTGAAATACTGTAACATCTTGATTTTTCTCAACCGCCCACACAAAATGGCACCACCTCTAAATCAATATAGAAGACATATAGCAATCCCATAACTTGTGAAGCCGCAAAATCATAGGAAAGCCTGGCAACTATTTTCTGCCATTGTTTTAGGTAATTGTTCGATGATCTTTCTTTTTTATGACAACTACCCAGCCTGGCAAAATCCCCAAGAAAAGGAAAGCCTCCAATTATAAAGCAATAAACCGCAAGCATAACAGCTTATCCTGGGTGTCGTAGGACTTGTACGGGGATTAGTATGGAGGTTATAACCATTCAAAAGTTACCGATCCCAGCTTGAAAACCAAATAGCATATCATCTTTTGTAAAAAGCTCTTAACGTGTCCTTAAAATGATTGCAACCCAACGTGCATAAAGCGAGGGGAGAAACAATCCCAATTCCTACCCCAAAAAAAGAGTTTCCCGAGAAAGGTCACTCGTGAGGTCGACAACAACTAAGAATCGTGGTCTGTGCCACGGTGAAGCAATCATTGGAGCACAAGAATCACATGTGTATGCATGTATGTATGCATGTTTGCTGTTGGGATCTAGGAAAAGAATTACCTTGCCACATACGGGCGATGTCACTTCTCTCCTTCCACTCATATATGCAACCAAGATGGAAATGGTGAGAGCATTTTGTCATTATTCTCGGATTCTCAGGCGTATATTCTGCATTTAGTAAGCAGTAAAAATTGATAGAATTCATCAAGAACATCAACAATTTAATTAATCACAACATTGCAAAGTGACATGTTACAAAACTATAAACCAATACCGAACAAGCCAACTTGCACACAATACTTCGCTGCCACCGCCCGAGGCAATAATCGACCCAAATTCCAAGTTCATGGAAGTACTTCCCTAGTTTCCACATAAGCTTATTGTCAATTTTTATTCTTTTTTCAGATGAAAGTTCTCTTCAAAATTTTCTCTAAAGAATCTGCATCTGTGCCAGCATATTCCCAGGAAAAAAAGGAAAGCACAAAAGCATACAATGGTAAGGTAATTTCTTTCAGAAAAAAATCAAGTTCACCAGTAGATTGGATCTCTAAATAGTTTACAAGCTGAAAACTCAACTACATCTAGGCATGAAAGTGAACAAGTTGAACTAGCCTAAGATTATGTCTCATCCCTTTTCTAAAACTTATTCAGCACTTCACGTTATTCAGAATTAGCTTAGCCCGCTAATAATTGTCAGCTCAATAAGAAAGCAACAAGCAACCAATCTTCTAATACAAAAACTTTTACCTTCAAGACACGTCGGACAAACATCTTCCTCTTCTGATGTCGTATAAATATGCCCAATATCAGCATTCGCTTTTGCCAAGGATAGTTTAAGTGAGGTCTTATATGGTTGCTCTTTAAAACCTTTTTCATGTGCATAGTTAGTCCATTTGCCTTTGGAGCAAATATTATCCGATTCCCCATCCTTGTCACTCCTAAGAGGTTCTGATTCCTCATTGGCATGACTTGAACCCTTCTCATGCCTTGGAACCAGTCCATCCCTCTGCATGCACAAACGCCTTGGCTCTACGTCATAGGGCAAAGACCTTGGAGGAGAGTGGTACATGTCAGAAAAATAATTGTCAGGTGACGCTGTAGAAGTCATTGTGGATGCTTCCTGAATGGAAGAAGGGACGGCATGAATCTCTCTCCGAAATAACACTGTGTTGTACTGCACATCATGACAAGAGAGAGTCGAAATAGATTATCAAAATGCCGAGCGCAGTTAAAATATCCTCTTCAAGGTAATTATTTTTATTACTAATTGATGATCTCATGAAGGCTCAGCACAAGACGTGGGCTCGAAGCTCAAGTATGCACAACTCTATCAGATAAGTAGACCTAGCTAAACATAAATCTCAAGAATACCGTCTACCAAAAGGCGGGATTGACCATAGAGCAATATTGCTCTACAAGAACTAAATAACTTTTTTCAGGGTTACATTGACCCATTAATTGTTTTTCTCGTTTCTCACATTCTCTTCTCATCTTGTCCTCCAACTGGTCGTATGCTTGTTCTTGCTCTCTCACGCTCGCCATGTGTCCGTAGCAGCAGCAATAAAGTGCTCTTAACCATATACCTTGAGCATTTCAAGTATCTCGTTATTACATGCTTATTCCCAAGACAAGAAATGTTGAATATTAGACTCGGTAGACATTAGAAAGCCATATAATGCCCACGGGCAATGACAGAGAATCCAAGTTCTTTTTTGATGTCACTTTTTCTCCCCTTGTTGTCATTTGAACCATGCTTTCCAATCTGACTAATGCGACAGAAAACAATGAACTGCTAATTCCATGGGAACAAAAATTTGCCCTTGTCAATCTCCAATTGCAGAGGTGCACTTATCAAGGCAACATAAAAGCAAGGGCATGAAAGCAGGCATATTTTTAACTGAACATGTATATTTTCAGTTCTCGAATGTGCTTTATCTGGGTTATTAATCAGCAACAATTGAAAACCAATTTTATCACCGACTTTTGTGGAGCTCATCATCCAAAGAAATGCTCACTGTTAAGGCATTAAAAGAGTAAGTGCGAGGTGCAACATACCACGTAAAAAAATTATCAACCACGCAATTAAAGCAAATGCAGTTCCTATATGCGAATCTGCTCCGGAGAACATCTTCCAAGTCTCCCTAAAAAGAAATTCAATTTCTGGAATCGAAAACAACTTTTCGCACAAGCCACAGCCTCCGCTTCGATAGCGCCGATAAATCTAGTTCGGTTCTAGCGAGATAACCAGCAAAGCTCACAATCAACCTAGCCTTCAAAATGCATCGACGATTATACTCCGAGTTACCTTTTGACGGCGAGAGGTCCGAGAACAAGCAACAAGAAAGGAGAACCGTGATACATGGAACCCGTGGAAGGGATCCAAGCATCAAACAGCGACACACCGGTAGGGCAAACAAGCAGCTTCCTTCCTACGAGATCGAACGGAGCCGAACCTGCGTAGGGAGACATCAACGATTGCTTCAACCGTAGCCTTCGCCAACCGCAGCGGCACAAACAAGAATAACCAGAAATCGTATCGAAAAATGGACCTCCAAGATTTCAAGGGAGGAGGGGCGGGGGATCGGGGATCGGGAATCGATCGACGGAGCGAAGAGAGGCGGCATTACGGTGGCGAATGCTGGTGAGAGAGCTGGCGACCTCGGGGCGGGTGGACAGGCCGAGGTTCCTGGGGAGGTAGACGAGGGCGAGCCGGAACGCGACCAACGCGACGACCCATGTCCAGAACCCCGAGCGCATGCGCTTCTACTTCTTCATCTCCGTCTTCTGCTTCGTCGTTTCTCTCTCCTCCATTTTCTCCGTCGTGGTTCGACGTGTTGGCGTCGAGCGCGTAGGCGGAGGCGGAGGAGACGGGGGCGACGGACTCCGACGCCGACGGAGGCAACCGGCGGAGGGGCGTCGCGTCGGGGTTTGCTGGAAGAGAGGCGCGACTTCGAGGACGAGAGAGAGAGAGCGGACTAGAGGTCGCGAGAGGGAGGCGGAGGGGCGTCGGCGTCGAGTCGGGTTCGGGGAGGAAGCGGAGGCTGCGTCGGCGTCGAGTCGGGTTCAGGGGAGGAAGCGAAGGCTGCGTCGGCGTCGGCGTCGGACGACTTCGCGGAGGGGGGAGAGAGAGAGAGAGCAGAGCGGACGTCGCGAGAGGGAGGAGGAGAGAAAGTGAGAGAGAGAGAAAATTGCAGAAAATTCAATGCATGAGAGAGAAATCTTTTAGGCGGGAGTCGTGACCTGTCTTTTCTTCTTCAGCCGAGCCGAGCCAAGCCGAGCCCGCCCCTCCATTTTCCAGCGGGTCCCACAGACGCGTGTCGATCTCCGAGTGGCAAGTGCGCACCACGTAGAACGATGACGTGGCGATTGCTAACCACTGAATATTTTCTCCCTCAGCAGGGAAGTCCAGACGCAGTTCGTTTCCATCTGGATCGTGGGCCCAAGTCTCGGACATCTCAGATTGGGCCTCGGCCGAGGAGTCCCCAGGCACCCGGTGAAGGGAGGCCCCACTGTGGAGAGTCTGGGCGAGCGGTTCGGGATCCGAGAGGCCATCTCCTTCCATCGGACCAGCGACCTGACCGGAAATGGCCTCGCCTGTTGGACTGAAACTGGTTGATTCACGGCCGGCCATCTCTTAATGGAATGTATCAGTGTAGGGAACCGTGGAGCTGGAAGCAAAGTAAGACGCGTTAGGGATTTATACATGTGCCCAGCAGGAAATTGACAGTTAAATAGACATTTTCTTTTTATAAATGCCACGTCATAAAGAAGGAATGCATAACATGGAACGTATCAGTGCACGGAACCATAGGCAAATATAATATCTATTTGGGTATGCTCGAATGATCCAAGAGTGGAGTAAAGATATAGCGTGCGTTTGTCCCACGAAAAATTTAATAATAGAATTTTTTTTTTTCAAGAGTATGACTAGTTTTTCTTTGTTTTATTTGGTGATATATAATCGAAAACGCTTTCGGAAGTTTGGATCTCATTGGAAAATATTTTCAATCTCATGACTTTATTTTAAGAGAAAAAAACTAATTTTTTAAATTTATTTATTTTTTAAAAAAAATTGCATTTTTAATTATTTTTAAATTTTATGTTTTCTCTTTTTTCTTTTCTTCCCTTATAAATTTTTTTATATTTTTAAAGAGGTTTGGCTTATTTTACAATATTCCAATTGGCTTACATGATGTTAGCTCTAGATATGGGATCTTCTCAAGTGGCTTGAATATTTTATGAAACTCTTAAATCCCCGAATTTGGTCAAAAATAAGGTATTTGTCCTTTTCCTTTTGTATAAAAAAATGTAAAAGAGAGTTCATTAGAAGTGTGACTGTTAAGTATTTTGACTTTCAAATTAGTGATAAGGGCATTTTTGTGACGTCCTCAATACATCATGGCTAACGCAGTTAGCCAATTCTTTCCATTTTTTAAGCACGCGGAAGTGTCTTTATACCAGTAATAATCGAAAACATGGGAAACTTAAAGAACGCATGAGTAATATAAACCAGGCTAACACATTTCATTCCTTATTTATTTACTTTAGGTGACATGATTGGTGTATTGGGAATTTTAAAGAAAAAAGGGTTATCCCAAATTACATCATACCCCCACGGTACTATCTCGATCTTGGAATTTGCCTGTACATGTCTTGCCACCTATCTTCCGATGCTAGCACATCCAAAAGTCGTCGCTTGGATCTAAAATGTGGCTTCACCTTCCTACTCCTGCCCCAGTCGACCATACTATTACCATTGTCATCTCTATCATCCCTGGGGTGTGGGATTGGCCCCACGAGCTATCCTCCTCCTCGCGCGTAGACCATGAGGAAACCCATGAGTACGGGATTTGCCAAGACCCCTATGTCTATGGTCAAAATGGCGATGCACCAGATGAAGGTAATGTCTAGAGAATCCGGATCCATGAAGTTGGAAAAACGCCAAGTGAGGTCCACGGGTACCCCATAACTAATGGAAGTTCAAACAGGAAGGATCGACATAATTACTATTGATATGAAAAAGTAAAATCAATAGCCGGTGAGCATAAACCCAGCAAATAGAAAGTCTACCGATCTATATTACATAAACCAATCATTGTACTGATAAGGAAAGCCTCAATATAAAGAATATAAAATCATTTTCAAATCAACTTGCTTGAGGACCTTTTTCAAAATCAACCTAGTGGATCAATAAGATAAGTAACTTTTCCAAACGAGTAATCAGTATCTCAAATGGGATTTAAAGATACTAAGACTATATTCAATATGAATTCATGTCGCCACCATTCTCCGGGAACCCCGTTATCCCCCAGGCATTTTGCACCCATCCAATATCGCGAAAATATCTGGGGAAACTGTGTTACACCCCACAGGCATTTGGAGGAACTCAGTTAGCCCTCGAGGCATCCCTACTACAAGTCGGGGGTATCGTCCCAAGGACTGATGGTATTCTCAATCACACATCCATACCATGACACAACAATTTCATAATTCAATTTAAAAGGCATTGACGTTACTACCAAGGAAACTCAAGAGTGAATCCAATAAATCCTCAGTCACTTATACTCCCCCTACACTAATATACACTCACTCGTACCTACATCAAACGAATAGCAAGAAGGATTCCATATCATAGTCCCCAAATTCACCATATAATGGTGTTCTGCATTCTTTGGAAACAACAGTGGTTGCTTAGGTAAATGCATTTAAAAAATTATGAAATTTTAACATAAGATAGACAAGATCCAAAGGGACATTTTTCATGAAGAAATCGAAGTACAATTCATTTTATACGACACTATATAAATTTTTGGAAAACCAAACTAAAACAGTAGGTCTTCTGATAGATAACAGGATTAAAAAGAACATTGTTTCTCTGACTAAACGATTTCAAAAAATTCTGAAATTTTTATATGTGATATTTTGGGATGTACTCTACAACTTTCATGGAGGACACTGATTAAAATTCTTGCTCAAAAATTCTGTGGAAAATGGAAAGCAGAGAAAGGTCGGTTTTCGGGAGAGAGGAAAAAGAAGCTTCAGTAGAGAGAGAGAGAGAGGAACCGAGAGTTTTCGGGAGAGAGGAAAAAGAAGAGAGAGAGAGAGAGAGAGAGAAAAGAAAGAAAGAAAGAAAGAAAGAAAGGAAAAAGAAAAGAAAAAAAAAAGGAGGAGATAAAAGGGAAAGAGAGAAGGAAAGAAGGAGAGAGAGGGATGGCAGAGAGCTCGCACAAAGAAAGAAAAAGAGAGAGAAAGAAGAAGAAGAAAAAGAAGGAAAAAGAAGAAAAGGGGCTTCACATGTTCTTGCCATGGGAGCGTTGTCAAGCTACCTCAACTAAGTAACGCAATGCCCGGTAAGTGCTCGTGCTCCCCGTTTGTTCAATCGGAGTAGTTTCGGGCTTAAGGATTGAAAATCGGAATTTTGGGAAAATCGAACAGCGAAATTCGATTTTTGAGTCATTGAGCTGCGTATTTTTATAGAAAGGATAGTTTAGGATTTTGTGGAGCTGTAGGATTTTACGGATCGTGAATTGAGTTTATGGTTTGCGCGAAACAAAATTTTGAAGTTTATCGTGCGTGATGAACAGTGCGCGACCAGGACTTCAGGGCCATAATTTGTTGGTTTTTGGCTTGATTTTGGATCGAATAAATTAGGGTTCTTGTAGTATGTTAGAAGGGCTTTTATTGACTATAAGTACGCTTGAAACGGGGTTCGGTGGAGAAAGTTATGACATGACCAAGTTCCGCGCTCAAGTTCCGCGTTGCGGACAGCTTAAATAATCACTTTGGATATGTGGTTATTAGCGCATAGGTGTCATTTTACGGATGAATAAGCATAATTTAGTCGAGTCGTTAGTTGGAGAGTAGCATATTACTTGGTTTTAATATCGTTTTCGATTTATTGATGGGAATATGAGTGTGTTGACTCGAGTAACCACATATGTTGTTTTTCAGCTTTCCTAGGTGAGTAGTGCCTTCTCTTCTAAGAATTTATAAACTCATGTCTTTAAAATGATAAATGATATTGATATTTTATGGGGTATGAATAAGTATGTTTATTGTATAAAATTTGGATCGGGCATTTACTACATTTTGGTATTTGAGAATAACGTGAGGTCTTTTTGGTGGAAATATATACTCTGTTTGATAAACGAAGTTGAGAAATATTACATGTTTTGGGTTTGTGAAACCTTTTTTTTACGAAAAGCTCGACTTGGAGATAGTTTATGGAATGTTATATAGATATCAATTTGTAATAAGCTTTTTGAAATATATTTGATTTGATTCGATTTGTAAAATTGATTTATGAGACGAGTCTTGAAATTATTTGAGAATATTCTTTGAAAAGTATTTTAGCGGATGAGTTGAGTTGCGAAATCTTTTGGTGATATATGAAATGATTTATGGACTTGGTTTGTGAATTGTGGATAGTGTTGTTCTGGATTGATATTGATGTTCAATATCGTTGTGAGCCCAGCAAGACGCTTGTGGGTATGCGCATACTATTCTAGGATATCCTTATGGGCTGAGCCATCGGCTAATAATAGGTGGAGACATTGCCAATGGGGGAATCTTGATCGCCTTGCCACTAAGCGTTATATCGTGACCATGGTTTGATATTGAGCAACTGGTTGGTCAATGGAGTGGACCATTGACATGTGATATGAGTTTGGTCAGTAGAGTTGACCATTGACATGTGATTTGAGTTTAGTCGTTGGAATGGACCATCGACATGTGATTTCATATGAGATGAACCAATGGAATAGACCATCGATGTCTGGCATGAGATTAACCAATGGGATGGATCATTGGCATGTGATGGATTTGACCATTGACATTTGTTTTGATGTTATTGTGAAATGAATGTAACTATTCTTAAGTATATGTAACTTGTTCTTTTATTATTTGTTTGTTATATTCTGGATTTGGGTTAAAAGAGTTATGGTTTTGTTTTGTAAATATGCATAGTGGGTGCTCAATTCGCTTAGAAGAGATGTACTACTCACTAAGCCGTGGTTGTTCACCCCTCTATTTGCCAATCTTTTTCAGGTTCTTCAGCTAATCATAAGTAGTACGAGAGTGATACCGACGATGGGACTTTTAGGAGTTGGATTTTGGGAGCTTTGAGGCTGTGTCCTTTGGGTGGAAGGACGGCCGTGTCATACTCCATTCATGATGGTTTCAGGGTGTGACACATAATATTTTTAGTAGGTCAAAGTGGGCCCAAAAAAAAAAACGAAGAGATATTTAAGGGAAAAGGGGACGCGGCTGAGAAAAGCGAACGGGAGGAAGAAGGAAAAGAGAGGAAAAAGAGGAGAAAAAGGAAAGAAAGGGGAGGAAAAAACAGAGAGAGAGAATCGCAGACGCATCATGGAGGCTTTGTCAAGTTGAATCAATTAGGTATCGTAGTGTCCAGATTCAAGCCCTTCGTTTGTCTAACCGGAATAGCTTTTGGAATTAGGGCACAATTTTGAAGTTCCATGAAATTTCGCAAATACGACCTCGTCCAAGGAGCTCAATGACACTTCTTCTTCGTCAGGATTGCCGAAGTCCCCAGGCACCGGGTGAAGGGAGACCCACTGTGGACTATGAAGCACGGACACGTAGCCCATGCTTCCGTGTCGTGTCCGACACGTGTCGGAGCGTGTCGGACACGTTGACACGATCAGACACACAGTCAACGCGTGTCGGATTTTCCGACACGTGGTCAAACACGTTTTGACATGTGTATCCGAAAGATGGAGGGTGAAGGCAAGGGTGAGGGAGCAGAGATGAGGCCGCAAGCGACGGCGAGCCCGTGATGGCGAGAGACGGCCAGAGAAAGAGCATAGACTGAGGCGAGGGCCGCCACTTTGATGCTGCAATGGATTGGCGATGAGGCTGCAGCTGCGAGGGAGAAAGGGCCGAAGGCGAGGCGGTAAATGAGGACCGAGAGCAAGCAGAGATCGAGAGGAAGAGGAGAGGAAGGCCGTCGTGCGGCGAGGAGGAGGAGGAGAAGGATCAAGAGGAAGAGGAGAGGAAGGCGGTCGTGCGGCGAGGAGGAGGAGGAGAAGGATCAAGAGGAAGAGGAGAGGAAGGGGGTCGTGCAGCGAGGAGGAGGAGGAGAAGGATCGAGAGGAAGCGAAGAGGGAAGGGGGTCGTGCAGCGAGCAGCGAGGAGGAGGAGGAAAGGGAGGGCGCTAGCTAGGGTTTTTGATAAGAAAACTCAAAAATAAAATAAAATAAAATAAAATAAGGAGATCTGATGGGAGATGGCGTGACTTTTAATTTTGGGAGAAGGGGAAGTGACAGCCTGTCTATCACGTGATGGGGGAGGGAAATAAAAGTGAAATAAATTTGGGGGTGGGGGGAATGGACGAGCGAAAGAAGGGAGTGGGGGTGGACCCCAGCGGGACTTTTTTTTTTTAACGGAAAAATAAATAAATGAGATTAAAAAATAATTTTAAAAAATAAAAGTACTGAATTTTGAATAATGATAAATTTTGGTCATTGTAGAAGATCACGGATTTATTTAAATAAATTGATTCTAATTTCTTATTAATCATTAGTTTCATCAATAACTATTGTTAAAGCTAAAAACATGTTTCCAAACATGGATACGCATTAACTATGAATATGTCTTTCGAATTTCCAATGAATTGATTTATTAATATTATTAGTGTAAATTAATTGTAGGCTCTTTTTTAATTATTTATTTATTTATGAATTTGAATCAAATTAATTAAAAATAAAAATATTCATTTAATATACAACGTGTCCCGATGTGTCGGAATTCTCTATTTTTGAAAAATGACGTGTAGACGTATCGTGTCGTGTCGTGCCGTGTCGCGTGTCAGTGCTACTTAGACTGTGGAGAGTTTGGGCGAGCGGTTCGGGATCCGAGAGGCCATCTCCTTCCATCGGACCAGCAACCTGACCGAGAATGGCCTCGCCTGTTGGACTAAAACTGGTTGATTCATGGCCAGCCATCTCTCAATGGAATGTATCAGTGTAGGGAACCGTGGAGCTGGAAGCAAAGTAAGACTCGTTAGGGATTTATACATGTGCCCAGCAGGAAATTGACAGTTAAATAGACATTTTTTTTTTTTATAAAAGCCACGTCATAAAGAAGGCGTAACATGGAACGTATCAGTGCACGGAACCATAGGGAAATATAATATCTATTTGGGTATGCTCGAATGATCCAAGAGCGGAGTAAAGATAGAGCGTGCGTTTATCCCACGAAAAATTTAATAATAGAATTTCTTTTTCTATGACTAGTTTTTCTTTGTTTTATTTGGTGATACATAATCGAAAACGCTTTCGGAAGTTTGGATCTCATTGGAAAATATTTTCAATCTCATGACTTTATTTTAAGAGAAAAAACTAATTTTTTAAATTTATTTTATTTGTTTAAAATTGAATTTTTAATTATTTTAATTTTATGTTTTCTCTTTTTCTTTTCTTTCCTTATAAAAAGATGGGTTGATATCCTGAAAAACTTCAAATTGGTAAACCTGTGACAAATTTACCCAAAACTATTTTTTTGACCATGAAAAACCCCAAACTGGTACTTCTGTGACAAATTTATCCCGACCGACTATAAAAAATTCTAAACTAGTACATTTATGATAAATTTACCCCAAACTAATTTATTCGACCGTAAAAAACCCCCAAACTGGTAAATTTGTGACAAATATACTCTCCGCTAAATTGGATTAATACTACAAAAAAATCATAAAAATTGTAAACTATGACAAACGGAACTTAAAATCCCAAATTAGTATACTAGTCAACTGTTACGTGTCATTTAACTTAATAATTTGACAATAAAATTTAAGGAAAATTAATAAAGGGTAAATTTGTCATAAGTGTACCAGTTTGGGGTAAATTTGTCAAAGGTATACCAGTTTGGGGTTTTTGGTGGTCAAAAAAATAGTTTGGGGTAAATTTGTCACAGGTGTACTAGTTTGAGGTTTTTCAGGGTATTAACCTTAAAAAAATTTATATTTTTAAGAGGTTTAGCTTATTCTACAATATTCCAATTGGGTTACATGATGTTAGCTCTAGGTATGGGATCTTCTCGAGTGGCTTGAATATTTTATAAAACTCTTAAATTCCTGAATTTGGTCAAAAATAAGGTATTTGTCCTTTTCCTTTTGTATAAAAAAAAATGTAAAAGACAATTCATTAGAAGCGTGATTATTAAGTTTTTTGACTTTCAAATTAGTGATAAGGGCATTTTTGTGACGTCCTCAGTATGTCATGGCTAACGTAGTTATCTAATTATTCCCATTTTTTAAGCACGCGGAAGTGTCTTTATACCAGTAATAATCGAAAACATGGGAAACTTAAAGAACGCACACGTAATATAAACCAGGCTAACACATTTCATTCCTTATTTATTTACTTTAGGTGACATGATTGGTGTATTGGGAATTAAAAAAAAAAAAAAAGGGTTATCCCAAAATACATCATACCCCCATGGTACTATCTCGACCTTGTAACTGCTTGTACATGTCTCGCCACCTATCTTCCGATGCTAGCACGTCCAAAAGTCATCGATTGGATCCAAAATGTGGCTTCACCTTCCTACTCTTGCCCCAGTCGACCGTACTACTACCATTGTCATCTCTATCATCCCCGGAGTGTGGGATTGGCCCCACGAGCTGTCCTCCTCCTCGCGCGTAGACCACGAGGAAACCCATGAGTACGGGACTTGCTGGGACCCCTATGTCTATGGTCAAAATGGTGATGCACCATATGAAGGCAATGTCTAGAAAATCCGGATCCATGAAGTCGGAAAAACGCCAGGTGAGGTCCACGGGTACCCCATAACTAATGGAAGTTCAAGCAGGAAGGATCGACATAATTACTATTGATATGAAAAAGTAAAATCAACAACCGGTGAGTCTAAACCCAGCAAATAGAAAGTCCACCGGTCTATATTACATAAACCAATCGTTGTACTGACAAGGAAAGCCTCAATATAAAGAATATGGAATCATTTTCAAATCAACTTGCTTGAGAACTTTTTTCAAAATCAACCTAGTGGATCAATAAGATAAGTAACTTTTCCAAACAAGTAATCAGTAACTCAAATGGGATTTAAAGATACTAAGACTATATTCAATATGAATTCATGTCGCCACCATTCTCCAGGAACCCCGTTATCCCCAGGCATCACGCACCTATCCAACATCGCCAGGATATCTGGGGAAACTGTGTTACACCCCACAGGTATCTGGAGGGACTCAGTTACCCCTCGAGGCATCCCTAATATAAGTCGGGGTATCGTCGTCCCAAGGATTGATGGTATTCTCAATGATACATCTATACCATGACACAACAATTCCATAATTCAATTTAAAAGGCATTGACGTTATTACTACCAAGGAAACTCAAGAGTGAATCCAATGAATCCTCAGTCACTTATGCTCCCCCTACACTAATATACACTCACTCGTACCTACATCAAACGAATAGCAAGAAGGATTCCATATCATGGTCCCCAAATTCACCATATAATGGTGTTCTGCATTCTTTGGAAACAGCAGTGGTTGCTTAGGTAAATGCATTTCAAAAATTATGAAATCTTAACATAAGATAGACAAGATCCAAAGGGACTTTTTTCATGAAGAAATCGAAGTACAATTCATTTTATACGACACTATATCATTTTTTGGAAAACCAAACTAAAACAGTAGGTCTTCTGATAGATAACAGGATTAAA
Source organism: Eucalyptus decipiens (assembly GCA_014182575.1). Classification (NCBI taxonomy): domain Eukaryota; kingdom Viridiplantae; phylum Streptophyta; class Magnoliopsida; order Myrtales; family Myrtaceae; genus Eucalyptus; species Eucalyptus decipiens. The sequence goes on from CM024611.1 coordinate 54,614,976, forward strand.
AAGAACATTGTTTCTCTGACTAAACGATTTCAAAAAATTCTGAAATTTTTATATGTGATATTTTGGGATGTACTCTACAACTTTCATGGAGGAAACTGATTAAAATTATTGTTTGAAAATTCTGTGGAAAATGAAAGGCAGAGGAAGGTCGGTTTTGTGTCCGTGAAAACAGATCCTGTATTTTATTGTTTTTCAAATATATTTTTGTCATACAAACTCCAAAAAAATCTGAATTTAAAGTATGTTGTAGAAAAGCCAATGAGGAATGACTTTCGTGAAGGACATCCTGTGGAATTCGTATCACACAAGTCAATACAAAATTAGAAATATCAGAGGCCTTGCAGGAACCAACCTGACTTACCTTCACTAATTTAACTCAGGCTTTTGGCATTTCCAGCCCTAGCATACACTAGACATCAATAGACCGTACTCCTACGATCCAACCACGAACTCAATACTTTAGCTAGGTAATTTGGCCGAAACTTCCAACTAGACGGGAATCTAAGCAACGTTTATGGAAATTTCTAGGAAACGAATCTTGCCAAACATAATCGATCGACATAGGATAGAAGGGAGGATATCCACTTGCCTTGGGTCCTAAAGGGTTGCGGTCATGGCCCGGCAGGGCGAGGGCATGGCGGTACATGCGACGGCTTGGGTGAGGCGTCCCTGATGTCGACTTGAAATGCTGAGGTTGCTTCTGGCTCACACGGATGAAAGCTGAAGAGGGAAGTGGGAAGCTTGCTCGCTGACTTTGGTGTTTGTGGCAGAGGAAGTTTGCGGTGCAGATAGAGGGGAAAGTTGCAGTGAAAACGGAAGAAACAGGAAGAACTTGGGCGTGAAAGCAGGAAGAAAGCGAGCGGTTTTGTCCTTCTCTTTTCCAACTCAGCCTTCACCGTTCCTTTGCTGCTGAGGTGTCGCCGTTTAAAGAGAGCTGTTGAGGAAGGTGACACGGAGTTAGTCTCCGTTGCTGACCCCAGAGGAGATGTGGCAAAGCGCTGGAAGTGTAGCGGCAAGAAGAGAGAACGAGGGAAAGTTGCAGCGGGCAATCTCGATGACTGAGGAGGCGGCTTTGTTTATCTCTTGCTCAATCCTCGTTTTTCAATCGTTGCGGTCACTATTTTTGACTCTGACCACCAGAGCTCTGGACTGCTGGATGAAGAGGTGGCTGAATTCGGTAAAACGGTGAAAGTGGACGAGGTGGACTTCTGGTTGTGCTTCTTGCTGAGCGACTCGTCGCGGCAAATGGCGCCAGCTGTGGAGACGTGGCCGTGAACGGAGAATTGGGTGGCGCGGCTCATTGAAGGCCGAGTGCGGCAGCTTGATGATGGTGTCTTGGACGGTTAGGCATTTGGGCTCGCAATACGTTGAGCAAAAAATCCAGATGTCACAAGTTTGGACTATGCACATATGTTTTAGGGTTTTTTTAAGGAAGATTATAAAAGGATGTGCTTAACAACACATTTAAAACCTTGACCTCTTTTGTTTTTCCTATCTTCTTTTTGGATCTTTAAATCTTGTGACTCACCAAGTGGTTTTTTGAGATTTTGGCTTGTATCTTGTACTTGTTGAAGAAAGTGAAATCCTTCTCTTCTCGAGGTTTTCCCATCTTGGATTTTCATGTATATCTTGTGTTTTGGGTGATCTAGATTTTGCTTTTATCCTTCACTATTTGTGCTTCAATTGGTGTATCTTGTGGCATTTTTTTCCGACAATAACAACGAGGAATTTGCAATTCTTGCGATTCAAGCATCATTGCCACATCACTTTTGATGTTTACAGTTCTAGGAAGAAGTACACCCTAAGTCGCTTTTTCATAAAATTGGATACTTAAATGCCAGCTCCATCAATATTTACCAGAGATCCGATGTGCTGTTATTTTATTAATAAAACCGTCTAGTGGCTTGCCGGAATATCTACTCAGCAATCCTTGTCTCAAAACAACGACATTTTGCCCCCAAATTTGATTTTTAATATAAATATTTATTAAATTTGATTAAAAAGACTAAATTTAAATAAAAAAGGGAAATCAATGAGGGCCTCCACGACTCTCACCGCCGCTACCCCACCATCGCCGGAAAGGGCTGGTTTTGGTGGGGTGAGGGCCTACACGGCCTCGCCCAGATTATGCAAAGGGATGTCGCTGGCGGATCGAGCTGCAACTCCTCACCCCAAATCTAGGTGAGGGCGTGCAGGCCCTCGCTTGTAGTCGGCCAGCCACTGGTTGGGGCTCGGCGACCCTAGTCGATCCTCGCCCCACCTTCGCTAGCCTTTTTCAACAATGGTGGGGTGGTAGCAACGGCGAGGGCTGTGGAGATCCTTGCTATTTTCTCTTTTAATTTAATTTAATTTAATTTATATTAAAAATCAAATTTGCACCAAAATGACGTCGTTTTGGACTTATCTAGCCACGTCAAAGCCACGTGAATAATGTCACATTATTTAAAATTCTTGCCAAAAAATGTCACGTCAGTTGTTTGGTCGGAAATTCTCGCGTTAGCGCTTAGGTGTTCATTTTTTCTGTGATTTTGGCACTTAAGTGTACTTTTTGGAAGTTTTGGCACTTATATATCCACCAATGCTAAATTTTGGCACTTGAGTATACACACTTCTACAATTCTATGTTAAATTTTTAGAGGGATGACAAATTCCTTTTGAATATAATTCATTTTATGTTGCAAAAATTCAATTCATCAATGATAATAACGTTTCGCATGCCAAGGGTATAATTATTGCTGGACGTTGCATGTGTGAAACAAGTCAAGTAATATGTTCTATCCTATTGACCAATCCTGTGCTTAAGTATCTAACAAGATCACGCATAACGTATTGTGACAAAGACGAACAAATTTCTCCTATTATCCGGCCCTCCATTTATATTGCTAGTGGCTGGCCCATAAGAATATTCTAAAACTGGTATGCATATCCACAAACTCCTCAACGGGATCATGGAGACACTGAACAAATCCATCAACATCAATCTTCATTAACCCACAACCAAAATCAGAAACCATATCAACTCTAATTCACAAACCAAATCATATAATTTCACAATTCAATATATATGAAAAACACCTTTTTAAACCATATTCATAAATCATGAATTTTTTGTGATTCTTTCTTAACAAGTTTCGTAAACCATTTACAGGCAATCAGCTCAAACTTTAATCAACAGATGCTTTTCCATTTCAAATAAATGCTCAATCTAGATTTTATGTAATAAATATGCCATTTCATAACTCATAGTATATCTAGTTCATATTGCGTTTGAAATATGAGTTAGCAAACTCAAAAAAAAAGATATTATTACTCATCGAGGAAAGTTGAAAATTGACTTATGAAGGTTACTCAAGTCAACTAAACTAGGTTTATCCATCAATAAAACTATTTCTATGCGCTAACCAAGAAATTCATTTTTATTCGTTACACGTATAATTTGCTTCACGTAACTTGGATGCGAATATTCAGAATTTCATTCCAATCAAACTTTACTTCGGAATCAATTTTCGCCAAACCTTATAGCTCCACAGCTCTCTTATCTAGTGTTTACATATAAATCTAAAATTCAATTGCTCCTCAATCAAACCTCGCATTTCAACTTTCAATAATTCCAGATTTAAGACCCGACTTCGAAAATTGCTCTGATTAAATAAATAATAAGGCTTGAATAATCACAAGGTGTTGCAATTCGCAAACTAATTCGGCTTGTTGGGACATCCGAATCGGCTACGCGCGAAACTTTTTCTCTTTTCCCCTTTTCTCTTCACGGACGAGCTCTATCTCTCCCCTTCTATTTCCTTTTTCTTGTTTAGTCCACCGCTTCGCACACTCACGCACGAATCTGTGGAATGAAGAAAGGAAATGGGTTGGGCTGAGGGGTTGGACTTTGGGTTTGGCTAACAAAATATGGTCTGAATTAATGGGCCATACATTACGCTTAAAACATACGAGCAATTATACTTAAGGTGAATCGGAAACAAGGCCAAATCAAACACGGACCATGTAGCTGAACATGTAGTGAACTGACTGCACAGCCCATCCTACATTCTCATGACTTCAGTAGCCGCTGACCATTGAAGCCAAGAATAAAACAGGGCAAGAGATAGAAAGGCTGACAAGAGTGTTTTTATGGCTGATGTATTCATAAACTCACAGAAGCAAAATCATGCAATTTCTTGCAGAAAGATTTGAGCCAATTTGGAAATTCTAGTTCTTTGTTTAGAGTCCCTTCTTCGTTTTTTGGGTTCTCTTTCTTGAGCTTGGCCTTGATATGGGTCGACAAAAAAATTTAGCAATATTGACTACATAGGAGCATCCTTGCACTTTCTCAGTGAGGAAAAGATGGAAGATGATCACATAATCTGAGGGTAAAGAAAAACACAGCAGCAAGTTTATTTTCGCTATGAGGAAACACGAGATCAAAGCCGCTCAAAAGGGTATTAATATAACTCCCTACACTAAATTACAAGAAGCTAAGTGTGAATCATGGTTTACTTATTAAGAGTCTGAAACTGTTTCCTTCCTTTTGCAGCTTTGAACACAAGAACTTGTCAGGTTCATTTTGAATTTAGAGGATCGACGCTTTCGTCAATCTTCATGTCATTTGGTTGCTTAGCTTGTTTGTACACCAGATGCACCCCACAACTTCTTAGAGTTCCCTCCAATGCTTGAAACGATATTGTAACTTGATTGCAGTGATTCAGCAATTTCGCATCCAATCCCCACATCATTCACCGTGGAATGTATAGAACCCATGTGTGGTCTGACTCCAATGAGGAAAAACAATCTACACAACCATAAGTTTCTTGATTGTTGACAAACAACAGGATCTCACATGAAATACTGGCTTCCCTTCGATTAGCTAAACCGACAATAGCACAAAAGGCCAAGCCGGCTATGTTGCGGTATGATTTTGAAGGTACGAGAAACCTTATGAGTCCTCTTGTGCTTTGACGGATGAACCACTTTGGGATCTTGCTTCTTGGATGAAAAATGTCAACCCGAGTCTCCCCAAGCAATCCCTGTCCTGCCGAACATTTACACTTGAGACACAAACACATGCCCGCGGGGTGTGTTGGGAGAGAGAGAGACCTCAATTGACAACATATTGCAATTGCTGGAGCATTGATCCTGAATTAGCTTATGACAGCCAGAGAAGTCAATTCGTCTAAGCCAAGGTGACTCATTTGGATTTTAACGTAACATGTATGATAATTCCGTGCATGTTTCAAGCGATTCACAACCTTTCGCAAGTAAATATGTTATGTTCGGCGGGAGAGCTAGAATCTCTCGAAGCTGCTTGCAATGTGTCCAACAAAGCTGCTGCAATTTAGCAAATTGACTGATGCATGTAGGAAGGCTGACAAATTTGTTCTTCGACAGATCTAAAACTGTCAGTGAGGTCATGCGATGAAATTTTTTCAAGAAACTAAGATTTGATAAGCTGCATCTTTGCACCTTTAGGTAAATTACACTCGGAAGGGCTAAGGGGAGAGGGAAATTGGCATAATCACTTGATGCCCATAAATAGTCCGGGAACTTGCTAAGTTGTGAGCAACCATCAATTAAAATGCGCTTAAGATGCTGCAGTGTATAGGTAGGAAGGGTTTTAAGGTCGGTGCAGTCCTTAGATTCAACTCTTTAAGTTCAATTAGATTAGCAATAGAGGAGGGTAATTCTTCAATGGCAGTCTCATGGAGTGCAAGTTCTTTAAGAAATTTCATTTGTACAAGAATATTTGGAAACCTTGAAAGCTTTGAGCAACCTCTAAGAATCAAACATTAAAAAATTGTGACTTCAGACTGCTTGGAAAATAGCTAAGATTGCAGCATTTCAAAAAGTTCAGATATACGAGCTTGTCAAGATGCCCAAGAGACTGATGAACCTCAACAAGATAGGTGCACTCTTGGAGATCCAAACACTCAAGATTTGGCAGTGATGACAAATCCGAATTTTCACTCAGCATTGTACAGTGGCTGAAATTAATAGACCTCAAATACCTAAAAAACTGCACAGCAAATGGATGACATATATAAGTAGGCTTTTCAAGATCTTGGAAGTTTTAAATTTTAATATTTATGTAGGCTTTTCAAGATCTTCAAAGTTTTAAATTTTATCTTGACAGAAGAGTATGTTGCAAGTACGTACCTTGAATTCCTTCCCTAATATTTTGATGCTGCTTTTACTCAGGTCTAGACGTACAAGTTTCCCGTGGTCTGTATTGAATGGCGTAAATGGTCGAGAGTAATCAGGCCATTCCAGCCATCTTAATTCAGCCGGAAAGTATATGGGATCACCTAAATGGTATGCATTGCGAGCTAAGAAAAATCTGAGCCTTTTCATGTTTGTGAAGGCTTGAGCACTAAAGCATACTTCTTCAGGAGCAGCCAACTTGAGCAGTAGACAATTTAAGTGCAAAGGTGTATAGGTCATGCAAGGACTTAACTAGTAATGATGTATAAGATTTGGTGTGCTTTGGATGCCTGTTGCTCTTGGCTTTCAGAATTTGCTTTTACTTTTGCATTTGACAAATTAGTTTTATAAGCACCCTAAATCATTGAAGAAACACATCCTTTAAGTTCCAGGAGATTTTTTCATAATTTTCTTTCTGGGGAGAGGTCAGTAGTACTAACCTTAGATCTCAGGGTGGGAGGTGGAAAAACTGTTTCTTTTCCGATGCTCAGGCCATTCTCTCACTCAGCAGAAAAATATTAATACATTCTATTTTAGCATACAATTAAAGCAACTTTTTAAAGGCTTTAACCCTTCCAAACGGGCAAATATATTGTCAAAAACAAAATATCACAATTTATTTTATTACCATGCCTTCTATTAGCACATGAAGTGATAAGTCTATTTTAGATAGAGTATTTTTACAAATTCAAGTTTGATATTTGCTAAGTTTTGATGAATTTTGGGTGAATTTATGTGCTACTCATGTAATTTTATTGAATTTTGTAGGAAACATGACTTTTGGATTTATAAGGGAGTGGCGCATCATTTGCTGAAGACGTGAGGACCAATGCGTAATTTTCCCGAGTCTATGCTGAATTTGCAAAGTAGTCCCCGCGCCTCAATAATGTCCAGAATATTTGAATGTCTCCAAGGATATTTCAATATTTTTAAGGATATCTTTATATCTTTAAGAATATTTAAATATTGTCCAGAATATCTTATCTTGAAGAAAAAGCAAGCAAAGACCAGTGGATTTGACCATAATTGAGGCTAGGTTCAAAGAAAATCAAGGATATGAATCTCAAGAAGAAAAACTCCTGATTTGCCGAGAAGTCCTATTTAAGACCTAATGGGAGGCTGACCTAGAGTAGATTTTTGGAAGCCTATATAAACCCCTATTATGCTACATATTGGAGATGGGAGGGGAGCCTTGGAGTCGCCACCAGATTTTAGGCTTTTCTAGTTAGTTTTTATGCTTATATTTTATTAGTGGAATTGACGCATGTCAAGGAGAGAAGAAGGAGGCAAACCCAAATCTATTGGCGACTCAAATTAGTGAATTTGTTTTAATTTAGTATTATATTATCTTTAATTTTTGTTGTTGGTTTAGCTTTAATTATGTTCAAAATTTCTTTTGTTAGAGCTACATTGGATCTTACCCATGATTAATTGATTTTCATGACTTGTTCATGCAATATAATTGTTTTATTGTGGTGTTCTCTATCATGACATTAATGCTTTTAGAAGTTTGACCAACTTTTAAATGATTTTTGATATATACATTATGCCGGGTGGAGATTGCATGCATGAGCACTAGTGATATTGAACCATAAATTAAATTTAGATCAAGGTATACTGGATTGTTTGTGTGGTTGCGGTAGTAGATCTAGGTTGGGACTACTTAGATTAAATCCGGGAACTTCCACAAGAACATTAGTGTGGGTTAACATACCTAATTAGGGATTATTAGACCAAAGTTGGCTTGTAATCTAACTTAGGGAAATTTCACCAACACAATTGGAAATTAATTTGTTGAATGACAAGTTAAGAGAATATTATGATTGATTAAGTGAAGTTGGATGCTCTAACGTTTTGTGATCTTGGTTAAAATCTTGAAATTTGCCTTGTTAATTTTCGGTTCGCTTTAGATTAGGTGTATTTTGCAATTTTAATTAGCTTTTGAATTTTTTAAGTTTTGGCTCTTTTATATTTTAGTTCTTTAATTGGTTTAGTTCACTTTTTACTTGCCTTTTTGAATTAGTTAGTTAAATTTTTGGATTGATCATCTTTGGTAAGTAATTGGATAATTAGAGACAATCTTGGTGGAAACGATACTCACTCATCACTTTATTATTTGTAGATATTGTGCTCTTGCAATTTACCTAACATGAAGCACATCCTCAGAGGACCACAATCTACTGCGCTCCCCTGGCACTTTGGGAGATTCTCTCCAAACGATTTCTCTTCCCATTTCTAGAATCATTTCAAGCATTTGCAGCCTATTAGATTCAATAGTGATGAGTGACTTATTTGTAAGAAGCAATTCCAGCATCCGGGTAGAGATCACAGCTATCCAAAATCTTTCTCACATAAATTATACTTTCTCCCTTGAAGAAACACGCGATGTCAAGAAAAATATCCTTCTCATAATCATCTCGGCCATCAAAGCTTATTCTCAGCACACTGAAGATTTCTCTACTGAAAACTCTCTTCAATTTGTCTAATGCACTTTTCCATTCAAGTAAGCTTCTAGCTCGAAGAAAAGAACCCAAAGCTTTGATAGCCTACCCTTTATCATGCTCGAACCTCTGTGGATATTGCCAAACCTCAGACCACCATCCCACATTACCTGAGGAAAAAGTGTCTCTTGAAGCTGAAGTAGACCAACGTCTGTGGATTTCTCGCAAGTTTCTCTAACATTGGAAAGAAAGCTGCAACACTCAAATTTGTGCGCAAAAGCATTGTAAATAGCTTTGGTGATAGTTGTCTTCCCTATTCCTCCAAGTCCGTAAATTCTGACCATGCGAACCTCATTTGATTCCATGTCCAGCAAAGTATGCATGCGGGGACACATGCAAATCCATGCTAACGAGACTTTCGGGGATATGTAATTGATTGCGATTCATCTCAGACCATACCCTCTTGACAATGCTCCGAATGACATTAAACTCGCGCCTAGTAGATTCAAAGCATAAAGCCAAATGTGGATACCAAAGGAAATTCAAAGACATTTGATGCAAGGAGCACTAAGTTGATCTCCAATAAGTTCAAGCCGCGGTCAATGTCTCAAGCACAATAGACCATATGCATGACTTGCTTGTGAAAAAAATTGACACATGAGCTTTCCTCCTCCAATTAGCGTAAATTGATTTTTTTTCCCCTATTATGCATTAGCATCACCATGAATTTATTGCAAATGAAACAAGTGAAATTCGGTAATCAACAGTTAGAACGCAAATTTTGTGAAAAAAAAAAAAAAAAACAGTTAGCATCCTCAGAAAGGATTAAATGGTAGCCTTACTCATCGACCAAATGCCAGCCAAATATGTTAGCTGTTAAAATTATGTCTCGAGTTTGAGCTCAATATAAGATTCGATGCACACGAGGAGCATTTATTGATCAAAATTCGGCGCAAATTGACAGGCGCAAATTGACAATGAAGAAGCAAAGCATGAAGGCCCTCTGCACGTGTATATTTGTCAAAGATGTGCACGCCTCCCAAGTCCATTTTCTCTTCCTCTTTAATTACATGCACATGGATGTGCGTGCATGGCCATAAATGGACGTTGAAGACTAAGGCCAAGGTACAAAGTTGTGGGCTTGTTTGGTCTTCTTTCATTAACTCCTTGTTTCTTTCCTTTGCTATTTCATCAAGCTAGCCAACAAAAGGAAAGAAAGGGTAAATCATTAATTAAAGGAGTTGAACGTCATGGACATGATCTTGGAAGACGGCGGCCCAACCTTTTTTTTTTTTTTCTTCAAAGATTATGGGCACATGTTTTCTGCCTCATTAAATGCGTGCATGCATGCCAATGAATTTTGGTGGGCGTCGGTGCTGATTGTGGGCGCCTGAATGAGTTCACATTTTTTGTCTTGTTTCTTGTATAAAAGGAGGACCGCATAAGACAAATAAGATAGAGCAGGACGAGAGAAGTCGTGGGAGCCTTCCTGGAGAAAAGGCAGAAGCTCTCGGCAAAGAGAAATTTTTCTCGTTGTAATTACATCGAGTATTTTTAGCCAATTAAATTCTTGTGAGTAGAATTTGTTTAATTCCTTGAGTGAGGTTTCACTAGAAATTGAGAGGGGCCAAATACTGTGTAAGTTATTGGATGTAATTTGGGCTGGGAAATATTGAGAGTGTATTTGAGCGCTCAAGTGATTGTAATCTCTAGTGTATCGCTTGTTTCTATAGTTGGAATTCCGTACTGCTCTCCCCGTGAACATAAGCTCCGATTTTAGGACTGAACCACGTAAATGCGGTGTCTGATTCCCTTTCCTTCCTTCTAATTGATTTTATCTGATTCGCTTGTCCCTATTCCGCAACAAGTGTATCAGAGCCCGGTTTGGCTGACTTGAAGCGAATCGGTAACGATGGAAGAAGGAAAGGTGAGAATTGATTGATTTGATGGGAAGGATTTTGCTTTCTGGAAGATGTAGATTAAAGATTATCTGTACCAAAAAAATTTGCACTTGCCCTTATTTAGGGAGAAACCAGACTCGATGAAGGATGCCGAGTGGGAATTGCTAGATAGACAAGCGGTGGGTGTTATTTGGCTGACATTGGCTCGTAACATCGCATTTAACATCGTGAAGGAGAAAACCATTGCGGGACTGATGAAAGCCTTGTCGAATATGTACGAAAAACCCTCTGCGATCAACAAGGTTTACTTGATGCGACATCTATTTCACTTAAAAATGGGCGAAGGTACGTTAGTTGCTTAGCATATCAATGAATTCAATGAGGTCATTAACATGTTGAGTTCGGTTGAGATTAACTTTGAAGATGAGGCACGTGTGTTGATTCTATTATCCTCATTGCTTGATAGTTGGAATACTACTGTTACCGCTGTTAGTAATTCCTCTGGGTCAAGAAGCTTGACATATGATAAGGTTCGTGATTTGATTCTGAGTGAAGACATTTGTAGGAAAGAATCTGGTGAACCTGTACCTACTACTTTAGTAGGTGAAAGTAGAGAAAGAATTAGTACTCGTGTTAGCAGGAACATGAATAGACGAAGTCAATCTAGGACTGGTAGGGTTGTCTGTTGGAATTGTGGCAATAATGGGCATCGTAGAAGAGACTATTTTAAGCTGAAAAATGAAAATGGTAAGGGAATTAGAGTTGAGTCTACAGATGATGTTGCAGCTGTAGCTAAGAATGATTCTGATGGTGTTGATTGTGTCTTGTCTGTCACTGAGGATTCGTCATTTGACGGATGGATAATGGATTTTGGTTGTTCATTTCACGCTACACCAAATAGGAACTAGTTTATCACTTATCAGTGCACGGGTAGCGGTAAAGTCCAGTTAGGGAACAACGTTGAGTGCGATGTTATGGGTGTTGGTGATGTTAAAATCAGACTAGAATAAGGCACGTTTCAGAATTGAAAAAGAACTTAATTTCCTTGGGTGCCCTAGATTCAGCTAGTTGCAGGTATTCTTCAGAATGTGAAGTTATGAAGGTTGTTCGACGTGCCCTAATGATAATGAAAGGAATCAAGCACAGAGGCATATATAAACTTCAAGATGAGATAGTGACAGGTTTCGCCCCGGAGACGTTGGATGCATTTGTTCGAGAGTCTATCAATTGCTCGAGGAAGACCTGGGTGTTTGTGCCGATGCACAAGTTTAATGCTAGTGTCAAGATCATGCGGTCGAGAGCTTTGATTGAGATGGAGACTGGTAAGTTGATCAAGCATGTGCGGACTGACAATAGCATGGAGTTCTACTCGGAGTTGGTAAATAAATTCTGCATGAAAGAGGGCATAGTGAAATACCGCACAAGTGCCAACAATTTGCAGAATTGATGAGCAGAACATTACTAGAGACGACCCGTAAAATGATCTCTAGTGCTAGTATTGCTATAAGAATCCTAGCTGATGTGCTTAGTATGATAAGCTACCTGGTGAATAGATCTCCATCGATTGTTTTTGAATGGCGGACTCTCGAGGAAGTGTGATCAGGTAACGTTGCTGGTTATTCTATTTTTAGAATGTTTGCTTGCCCGTGTTATTTTCGAGTGAGTGATGGTAAACTCGATAGGAGGGCAATGTGCATATTCCATAGCTATGCACAAGGTGAGCAGGGTGATCAGTTGTGGTGCTAGGATATAAATTCACCTGTTGACAGCAAAGAAGTTACCATTGACGAGTCTCCGGTACTTCTGGCTAGGAGTGTTTATGGCAGTGTTAATACAGATCTGGACGGTGTTCAACTCAAGATGGAATTGCAACCAGAAACTCCTGAGGTACCGGGTACTAGTAGAATAATCGACATGGATGATGCTTGTAGCGAGGTGGAGTCGGTAGAGCCAATGGTTGCTATTGTTGACACCTAAATTTTTGCCCAAAAATCATTTCCAAAAAATGGGAACTTGTTTTTCCGCAAAAATATTTCATGTCAAATTCTTGCATATAGATTATCTAGGTGTTTAATATAGTATTTTAAATGGAAGATATTTTTCCTAAAAAAAAAATTAAAAATATAAAAAAAGAAAGAAAGAAAGAACGAAAAAAAAAAGTTGGGGCCAATGATCTAAATGTGACTAGCCAAGCCCAGGAGGTCAAATTGGAATTAAAATGGTAAATTGGGGCCAAAATGTAATTTCCAAAAGTTGATGGACCAATTCACAAATTTTGCAAAATTTCACCCGAGCCCTTAAATCATCATCTTGGCCCCCAATTGAGTTGAAATTGAACTTGGGTCAGGTCTAATTAATCGAATTGGGCAAAAATGACCAAATTACATTGAATTGGACATTTTCGGGCAAGAGAATGGCCAACTTTGAGGGACTCTCTTGCAAAATTGGGTGGAGACAATTGCGAAAAATGGTCAAGATCTTAAACTACTATACATGAGCTTGCTAATTGATCAAAAACCGCAGCCAAATTGATGGATTAAAGCATTCAAACCAGCTACCAAAACCCAGCCCATGGTTAAGTCTCAATTCATAGCTGCTAAGTAAGCATATTGGTGGCCCCACCATATCCCACTCAGCTGCCCAATTAGCTTGATCTTTGCACGTGATGGAAGACCATTATTGGTAGTACAAGTGGAAAAAAATTGTCCAGGGATAAGCTGCTGAAAGTACGAGACAATCGCAACAAAATCCGCACACTCAACAGCTGCAAAAGTTGAAAATTTTGGTTAAGTCAGAAAGTGGGTTGTTGGGAATAACGGATCCCCGAAAAGTGGATTCGACACTAAATCGAACCCCTAAATCAATGCGGAAGCGAAGCCCGGGAAAAACACGTATCACCGATCGTAAAGCACACCACGGATTCGAGCGTACCTTGTTAGCCACAGATTAGACACCGACGCCGATAGAGGAAGAAAATCTGGCCCTGTTCGATCCGACGACGCCTTGAAGGGAAGAAGAAAATGCCGTATGCCTTACTGTTTCTTCTTTTGTCTTTTAGGAGAGAGAGAGCGCGCGGGAGAGAAGACATACGTAAATTCTGATTTCCAACGGGTGTCTTCTCTCTCTCTCTCTTCCCTTTTATACCTCCCTCCATCCACGGGCCCTATTCCCGTGGGCCGGGCTTTTTGGGCCCAACTTGGGCAGACGGGCCTTAAGCCCATCTCATATAAAACCATAATCTCCCACTCGCACATGGTGGGTCAAACAGGATTCTCTTTACCTCTCTTCAACATTCATACCGGTGAATAATCCGTGCGACCGGCATACTTTGAGAGCTCGTTGCTATACATCTGTTAGGAATATATAGCAGCTCATAATGGGCGTCACACTCCGAGTAGATTTAGTATGCAGTACCCTAGATCGATCGATCACATATATATCTCTCTTGATCTCTTTTAAACATGATATATATATTGTATTCACAATTATAATTATCACAAAAACAGTCATAATTGATCGACCAGTGAATACAAAACTACAATGTGATTCTGCAAAATCGATCTTCCTCTTTCCTTAAAACTCTCAATTTCAGTTCAGCTTGCTTTTCTAGAAATGTCCCATTAGATCGAATCAAACTCATGACCATTGGCAACATCCTAAGATAGCAAACACTAAATAGAAATCTTGAGAATAAGTAAAAGTCATGAGGGGACTTAAATTGAGGAACTCTTTTCCTCAAGAGTCTCACACGTCATAAAAGTTGAGATCAAACTTTTTGCCACTCTTCTTGGTCGTCTTATGCATACGTAGTATGAAATACGTATTACGGTATTAACTCCTTTCCCATGGAGCGTATGTCTACACTTTTCAATACCGTACAGATGATAGTTCGACATACCCAATGTCTAACTTGAGTTCACGTATCTACTCAATCACAAAATTCATCAGAACTCACATCTGGCATCTTAAATAGATAAAGTAAAATATGTGGGGTATTTTACTTTCGGACATCACAAGTATTATGTCCTCATCTTAACACTTAGTTAAGGCGACATGCGTATTTTAAGCTTGAGCTCTCGATTATCACCTAGATAATAAGCTTAAATACAGTCTCATCCCTATTTATCACACAGTAAATAGAGGCGATTACCCGTGTGAGTGGGCTAATCTTTTATCTGTCCGACATACTTTCTCAACTTATAATAATACACTGAGTATTAAGATGCATAAAGATCATACAAAGATTCATAGGCATTAATCAATGAAAAACAAAATTTCATAAATGTGAACAACTCAGGGAAATTACAATCCAGTACATCAGACTCTACACAATCCTAGAGATTTTACATGACCACAAAACACATCTCTAGGTATTGGCTTTGTCATACTACCATTCTATGCGTAGATATGTACTGCAAGTTCACATCCTTTCGTGCAACCATATCTTTTACAAAGTTATACTTGGTATCTATATGTTTGGTCTTGCCATGATACTTTGGATCTTTGGTGTATGCTATAGCTGCTTGGCTATCACAGTTAAACAATAATTGATTTGCAGTTTTCTC
Source organism: Eucalyptus decipiens (assembly GCA_014182575.1). NCBI lineage: Eukaryota > Viridiplantae > Streptophyta > Magnoliopsida > Myrtales > Myrtaceae > Eucalyptus > Eucalyptus decipiens. The sequence continues at coordinate 54,630,075 of CM024611.1, forward strand.
AATAACACCTAAATGATCCAAGAATCTCTTAAGCCGAACTCCTTCTTGTACTGCTGTTGATAATGCCACGAACTCAGCTTCCATCGTGGACAAGGCTATACACGTTTGCTTCTTCTTTGCTCCATGATATGGCGCCATTGTTCAATAAGAAAGCAAATCCAAAGGTAGATTTCCTTTCATCTAAATCTCCTCCCCAATCAGCATCTGAATAGCCTTCAAGTCGCAGATCTTTTCCTTGGTAATTCAACTTGAAATCAGCAGTTCCCTTCAGATACCTCAGTATTCTCTTAACGGCTTTCCAATGTGCTAGACCTGGATTGGATTGGTATCTACTCACCATTCCAACTGCAAAACATATGTCGGGTCTTGTACACATCATAGCATACATCAAGCTCCCAACAGCACTAGCATAAGGAACATATTTCATTTGTTCCTTCTCTTGTGGAGTCCTTGGACACAGTCTATGGCTCAATCCTTCACCCTTTGCAATAGGAGTGTCTATGGGTTTACAATCTTGCATACGAAATCGTTCAAGAACCTTATTTATATAGGTTTCTTGCGAAAGAGACAACGATCTCTTCGAACAATCTCTTGAAATCTTAACTCCAAGAATGTATGCAGCTTCACCCATATCCTTCATCTCAAAGTTGGAAAACAACCAACTCTTGACAGTACTAACAAACTCCATATTGCTTCCGGCAATTAGTATATCATCAACATATAATGATATGATCACAAATTGATCCTTGGATCTTTTGATATATACACAATGATCCTCATCAATCATTGTAAAATCATATGCCATTATGGCATTATGAAAACGTATATACCATTGTCTTGATGACTGCTTGAGGCCATATATCGATCTCAAAAGTCGACACACCTTTTCTTCTTGGCCTTTCACTATGAAACCAGCAGGTTGTTCCATATATATTTCTTCCTCTAATTCTCCATTGAGGAAAGCAGTCTTTACATCCATTTGATGTAATTCAAGATCCAAACTAGCCACTATTGCCAGAATAATGCGAATCGAGGTAAATCTCACTACAGGAGAAAACGTATCTTCATAATCAATTCCTTCCTGTTGATTATACCCATTCGCCACAAGGCGAGCCTTATGCCTTTCTATCGAGCCATCAGCCTTTCGCTTTATTTTGAGAACCCACTTGTTCCCAACTGCGTCCTTTTCGAAGATCAACCAGTTCCCAGACTTGGTTTGATTTCATTGACTCCATTTCCTCTTCCATTGCATGAATCCATTCTTCCTTACTAGGGCAATTCAGAGCCTCATTAATATTTCTTGGCTTATCCTCATCTTGTGGAGCAACCATAAAAGTTTCCCCTTCAATGCCAAAACGTCGACGGGGAATACTTTGGCGACTTGTTCGCCGTATGGGAGATTGTACACTCTGCACATCATTTCCCATCATGCTCCCACTTGGATTAGGTAATGATGATGTCGTCTCATCATGTGGTTGTAATTGAGAATGAGTTGAATTCAATTCATCACTTCTCATATTACTCCCACTTGGATGAACTCCACTAACATCATTATCCTGATCCAATGTCTCAAATAGGGAGTAATCTTCCCCTATATCGCCATTCTTAGGAAATTCATCCTCTAAGAATGTGACATCCCGTGATTCAAATTCAGTTATACTCCCACTTTCCTGCTCACCTATGAACACATACCCTTTTGAGTGTTCCGAGTATCTTATGAAAATACTCTTCTTTCCTCTAGGACCCAATTTCCCAAACTTGTGAGAGGACTCATGTGTGTAGGCAGCACAACCCCATGGCTTAAGAAAACTTAAGTCCGGTTTTCTACTTGTCCATAACTCATATGGAGTGGAAGTAACTGATTTGGAAGGCACCCGGTTAAGTATATAGGCAGCAATTAACAACGCATCACTCCAAAAAGTGATAGGTAAGTTAGCATGCGCCATCATAGACCTAACCATTTCCAGTAGGGTTCTGTTTCTTCTCTCCGCAACACCATTTTGTTGAGGAGTATACGGAATAGACAACTGTCTTTCTATTCCTTTTTCATCACATAATTTTCTGAACTCATCAGATAAATATTCTTGACCTCGATCGGATCTCAATGCTTTTATTTTCTTGTCTAATTGATTCTCTACTAGGTTCATAAACCTTTTGAAACAACTTATTGCTTCAGATTTATGAGAAATCAAATAGACATATCCGAATCGAGTATAATCATCTATAAAAGTGATGAAATAAACAGCCCCATGCCTTCCTCTCACATTCATTGGACCACAGACATCAGAATGGATTAAATGCAGAGGAAATTCAGCTCTTTTACATTTCCCAAATGGTTTCCTTGTCGTTTTCCCTTCTAGGCAATGCTTACATATGGGCAAATCGACTTTTTCAATGTTGCCCAACAAGCCATCTTTGGCTAGTCTATTCATACGTTGTTGGCCAATGTGACCAAGTCTAGCATGCCACACATTCACATCATTATCATAGGTATTAGGAGACGTGATAAAGGAATAACAAACATTTGCATTAACATAGTCAATATCTAATACAATGAAACCATCTAGAAAATAACCACAACCATAGTAATTTGTATCTAAAAACAAATCCACACCTCTATTATAGAAGTTCATATTGAAACCTAATTTAACCAACACTAAAACAGACACTAAATTCCGACGAATCTCCGGAGCATACAACACATCTTGTAGGAACAAAATGCGTCCACCACGCATATTCAGTTGGCATGTGCCAATTCCTTTCACTTCAGCTCTGGAGTTGTTTCCCACATAGATCCACTTAGTTCCAGTAGGTACTCGTCGGAATTCCACGAAGGATCCTCTATCCTTCGCTACATGGTCCGTCGCTCCTGAATCCACAGTCCACAAAGGATTAGACTCAGTTAAGAACACAGAACTCGACACAAAAGTAAAGTTCTGAAAAGTACAAGGGGTGCATACCTTCTTTGGCTCACGACAGTCGCGAGCATAGTGACCCTTCTTGTCACAATTGTAGCATTTCACCCTTGCAAGCTTTTTCATGCGATGACGCTTTCCTCTATCATGTTGGTTACACTTGGGTTTCTTCCCTGAAGGACCAGCTTCTTCCTTGCCTTTCCCTTTATCAAACCAGTTAGGGCGCTTGCGCTTGAAGCTCAAAGCTCCATTTGAGCTAGAACTAGCATGATATAGTTCAGCATCCGGCTTAGCCGCCAAGAGGCGGTCCTCTTCCAGCTCAAGATGACGCATTGCATCCTCGAAAGTTTTGATATTTTCATTATGAGTCAGGTGCACCTTCATATGCTCCCAACTCGAGGCAAGGAACGAATCACCGCTTGCACTTGCTGCTCATCCGTGAGGACATGGCCAGCATCTTTCAGCTCAGTTATCATGTTTGACATCTTTCTAAGATGTTGCTTCATGGTTTGACCATGAGGCTTCTTATAAGAGTCAAACCTGATAGTGAGCTGCCTCAGTCTGGTCATCGAAGTATGACCAAATCTAGCTGCCAGTGCTTCCCACATTTCTTTGGCATTGTCAAAACACCTAAACTCTCGCATGACGTCATTTTCCATGCTGCTCAGCAACGTGATGCGAGCTAGAGAGTTCTTTCTTTTCCACGCAGAAAAAGCTTCCTTGTCTCTTTTGTGCTGTGCAATGGTTCCTTCTTCAGGTTCTACCATGGTCAGGTTAAGAGCCTCAAGTGCTTCTTGCTCTTCCAGCACATACTGGATTTTCATTTGCCAAATTTCATAGTTGTCACCATTGAGCTTTTCACCTTTGTTCAGCTCGGCAACTATGCTCTTTGTGGCTGAAGCCATTGATCTCGAACAAATCGAGACAAATATGCACGAATTATTAATGCCTATCATTTATGCATCCCTATTTACATAGACCCATCATATTAATGAATAATTTCAAGTAAGGCTTCAGAATCAAAAGGTCACTACGTTTCCAATCATCCTCCAAAAATCCTAACTTAAAACTATCATTAATATGATTGTCATATGCAAAATCAATTCTATGAAGTTACAAAAACTTCTATAACTACCCATAACTAATTACCCACAAAGAACTAAAGAATAATGAAAGCAACAGATAATTGGCATCCAATAAAACAATAAAGCTTTCAACTAATACAACCAAGATATCGGTTGCTACATCAACAACAATTAGGTAGTAAACAATACATAATATGTCCACAAAGCACACTTAACATATATCAGCCAATACAACTAACACAAAGTCAGCACACGAACTGGGAAAGATCCTCTTTTGTTCAATTTTTTGATCTTTTCCCTTGTAACAATACATTAATATTTATTTACAAAATCTATCACAATTTTTTTATAGGAAGCAGCTCCGTTGACGTCCCATATGCGATTCAACACATCTTGCCATTCAGGTGGAAGAGTGTTTATGAAAAATCGCACCATCTCTGACTGTGACATAGGACGACCATTCCATATGACCTGTTGAATTTTTCCGTTGACTTCAAGGACGTGATCAATTAAGTCACCTCTCTCCTATCGATGATCAGTCAGCTCAGCTATCAACTTAGACAGCATATCCTTTTGTTCATCGGTAACTGCGTGAATAGGTGTGCGCAACCTCAAGGGAGGCATTGTTCCTGCAACAAATGCAGAACAAAATAAGGGATCACTTATAATCCACATAGACTTAATTGAAAAAGAAACACATTCTTTTCCTTTTTTTTTTTTTGTCAACGGTCAACGGTCAACGGTCGTTGGTCGTCGGTCAACGGTCAACGATTGGTCAACGGGTCGTCGGTCGCCGGACCGGTTGGATCGGTCGGGCCCGGTCAACGGGCCGGGTCGCACGGACCGACCGCACGTGCCGCGGGGGCCGCGCAGGCCGACGTCACGCGACGCGCCCGACACGCGCGCGTGCCGCGTGCGTGCCCGGCGCCGCGGGTGGGTCGGGTCGGGTCGCCGGCCGGTGACCGCCCGGCCAACCGTCGACGGCGCTGACGTCATCGATGACGTCACCCCAACGGTTACCGACCATTGGGTGACGTCATGCTGATGTCAGCACGCGTCGGTCCGTCGACCGGTGCGTGCCAGTTCGCCGGCCGGCGGCGCGCACACGCCGGTTCGCCGACAGGCGCGTGTGCCGCACGTGCTGGGTGAGCCAGCGTTTCGGGGGCGCCGTGCGCCCACGCGCATCCGCGGCGCGCGTGTGGGCGCGTGCGCCGCGCGCGACGTATCGTCAGACTCGTCTCGACGTCGCCTTTCTTCCTATGCCATCAGAATTCGATTTCGACTTACGCAAACTCGGAAAAAAGGACGTACGGTGCTCGGGTGTCGGGATTTCACGCCCCGATCCGTACGGCCGAAAATTTTTTTGCGAAAAATCAATCAAAAAACGTCAAACAGGTCGGGAAAACGTGAACTAGGGCTCTGATACCAATGTTGGGAATAATGGATCCCCAAAAAGCGGATTCGACACTAAATCGAACCCCTAAATCAATGGGGAAGCGAAGCCCGGGAAAAACACGTATCACCGATCGTAAAGCACACCACGGATTCGAGCGTACCTTGTTAGCCACAGATTAGACACCAACGCCGATAGAGGAAGAAAATCTGGCCCCGTTCGATCCGACGACACCTTTGAAGGGAAGAAGAAAATGCCGTATGCCTTATCAAGTTTCTTCTTTTGTCTTTTAGGAGAGAGAGAGCGCGCGGGAGAGAAGACGTACGTAAATTCTGATTTCCAACGGGTGTCTTCTCTCTCTCTCTTCCCTTTTATACCTCCCTCCATCCACGGGCCCTATTCCCGTGGGCCAGGCTTTTTGGGCCCTATTCCCGTGGGCCAGGCTTTTTGGGCCCAACTTGGGCGGACGGGCCTTAAGCCCATCTCATATAAAACCATCATGGGTGAACTAACTCAGTTGGCAGGCTTGGTAGGTGGACAAAAGACCGACCAAAAATCCCTTAATTCAGGGGATAAGATCACTGAAGCAAGCTCTTTTGAGGTAGGAAAGGTAGGAGACAAGGCAGAGAGGAGGGCGCTCACAATCGTCCCCATAAAAGAAAACCCAGAAATTCCTGACCGACCCTTGCAGAGAAAAGTGAAATTTTCACAAACTTTTAGCCAAAATTAGCTAAAACCTTCAACTAGAGAGTGAAACGTCACTCAAATATCTTTCCAACCATAGGTAGCACGTCCCTAATGAAGATTGGAAAGGCCTCCTAAAGCCCCCCGAAACAGTACCCTCCTGGCGGGCCAAGAAAGTCTGAAAATTTTTTTAAGTGTTGAGCCCGGTTGGTCACGAGTGAGGGAAAGCGAGTGTTTTTGAGAAAATTGAAAGATAAATGAGGAAATCCATGATTGTAACAAAAACTAGAATATATATATATAGCTTGGTTTGATGTTAATTTTTCCAACAAAAGAGGTCTTGAAGTCTAATTTTGGAGGTCAACTAAAACCTTCATTGTCAGTTCTTTTTTCTGCAAATCTCATTTCCAGTTTGAATGAGCCAACTTCCACGTGCCCCCCCGAGGATAATTTCTTGGTTTCCTCGGCCAAAAACCACTTGCAAAAGAAACTAGGAAGCAAGGTAAGTATCCTAGATGTATTTTTGTTCTAGTTTGAACATGTTTTGATAGTGAAAAGTCAAGAGGAAAACTAGTCCAAAAAACTGATTTTGAGGCTGGAATTTTATTAAGTGTTGAAATCTCTTCAAGAGTCTTGCATGTTTGATTTTCTATACCCCATTTTCGTGCATTAATTGTCTTTATGACTTTGATTAATGTTATATGGGAGTACAAATGATGCATAGGTTAGCCCGGTTTAGTTTTTAAATCTCCGTGTGAACTATGAGATCGTCTAAAACTTGGGCCAAAAACCAAGCCTATCCACATTGATTCATGGCTGGTCAGTGTGGACTTTGCATGTGTGCTTCTTGGAGAGGTCATTTTGATATGTTCGGTTGGTCATTCTCTGTGATGTTTGGTACATTTGAAAGTTCATATTACTTACTTTCACTCGGATTAAGTAATTTTTCCCTTAGATCTCGTATGTGATGAATGTCGGAGCTTGAATATGGGCATGCAACCTGTTTGCTTGACTTGGGTTCAAACCTAGGTTTGTAAAATCAGCTCAAACCTACATATTTGAAACCGATTTCAACTTAGTTCTTGTGCGTTTTAGGTTACGATTTCTATCTAATCTTGCTCTTTGTATGTGGTAGTATAAAATACTTTAGTTCCACATAAGATTGCTCATGGGTCAAGATTGAAGGTCACGAATAAGGCTCGAGGAAGTTGCTTAAGGTGGGTTGATGTACACCACTTGTTCGACGAAATGCCCAAACCAAGTTTCGATCTTGAAACGGTCGATTTGAGCTTGATTATTGTGATATTCATGTGCTGTGTTATTCCATCTTAGCAGAGATCGGTTTAAAGAATTATTATTAATATTTTTTAAAAATAATAATAAAAAAAAAAAAAAAATCTAAAAATTTCAAAAATATAAAAAAAATGTTAGATAGTATCAAATTAGGGCATTAATGACATTTATGATATTTTCCTAATTCTATAAAGTTGTTGTCCTAACTTGATGCTATTTTGATATTCTATAATCATTTTTTGTAAATAATCTATTTTGCGTAGATTAAAATTATTTTTAGAGTAATTTCATGCATATTTAAATTCTCATTTCGCTCATGGGGGTCCTGTCCCGGGATGTGATAACAAGGCTATGTAATATTATTTGCCCGATTTGTATCGGGTCTTTCTTTTCTGCATTACTTTCAAGTCCTTTCAATTTTTTGGATATTTATTTACCGCACCGCTTTTCAATAATTTGAGTGTAAATTTATTTTTTAAATTATGTTACATTAAAAAAAAAACCTACAAAAACATTTGCATGGACACTTAGTGGTTTCATAAATATTATAATTGGTAATTAAGATTGTGTGGCCATTTAGATAAATAATCTTCCAAGTTAGTGGTACTGTAAGGGCGCTAATAGAAACATTGGCATAAACAAGTCCCCATTCCTAGAAATCTCTGGTTGCGTAGGACTCGAGACAACATTCCCGCGTCTTGATTGGTTTCTAGCCGACCCCGATAGGCTAGTGGCGACTCCTAGAAATACATAGGTTGTTAAGAACTAAAAAACAAAATCCAACATCGTGCGAGGTATGGGCTTGGGAGAGCCCGTGCCTAATCCAGGGCCGTTGATCCGCCTCTTTAGGCAAATACCCCTAAACCTCTTCCTTTTCCCCCGGACGGAAAAAGAGAGGTCGTGACAGCTGTAGCTGCTGAATTTGACAAGGTGCGTGTTTGACCTTCTGTCAGATATGGAAGTAATGATGGTTTTGTTTTATCTGTGATACAAGAGGTTATGTCGGAAAATTATTGTGGAGTAGCTAATTATGCAGGGGAGTTAGTGTCTTGATGAGGTCCACGATTATGAGAAAGTTCAAGCACGGCTTGAACTTGGAAGTACTCTGTGGCGGTTGAGCCCACTTGGGCTGTGGGAGAATAGTAGCGAGGTGTCCACTGAAGCGATTATGACTTGACTCAAACGTCGAGTCAAGGTAGAGATTGTTAAAATTATGTCTCGAGTTTGAGCTCAATATGAGATTCGATGCACACGAGGAGCATTTATTGATCAAAGTTCGGCGCAAATTGACAATGAAAAAGCAAAGCATGAAGGCCCTCTACACATGGAGAAAATATTAGGTACGTTTAATTTGTCAGCGTGGCAAATGAGAAGGGCCTCTAAAACGCGACACGTGTCGCGATGGGCCCAAATTGTCAGGTGAACTCTTCTCTCTCTTCTTTCCACTCTCTCTCTCCTCTCTGCACGCACTTTCTACCTCCTGCACGTTCTCTCTCCTCTCTCTTCTTTGTCCCTATTCTCTCTCTCTCTCTCTCTCTCTCTCTCTCTCTCTCTCTCTCTCTCTCATCCTTGCACGCTCTCTCTCTCCTCTCCTCTCCTCTCTCCCCATTTTTCTCTCTCTTCTCCTCTCTCTCTCTCTTGCCTCCTTGCATGCTTTCTCTCTCCTCTCTCTTCTCTCTTCCTAGCACACTCTCTCTTCGCTAGCGTGGATGACCAACCGACCACCTCAACCTCCATGATGAGCACCTCCTCCGATGTGTCCGAGAAGGTGCACGAGTGCTCGATCTGCCACAAGAGCTTCCCCACCGGCCAAGCTCTCGGCGAGCACAAGCGATGCCACAACAAGGCCCTCACTCCTGCCTCCTCAGCCGCCACCGTCGCCGCCGCCTTGACTACCAACAGGGTGAGCATCTCGAAGGGCATGGGTCCACTCACACGCAGAGCCAGGGGCAAGTTCGATCCGAACATCCTGGCACTCCCGAAGTTCTCCACCTGGTTCGCGGTCTCCAGCAACTACACCTTTCCAAGAAACCTCGATTCCTAGCGTCGATGAAGACAAAAGCGGCCTAAAATGGGTCGCATCGAAAATGCATAGAAACCCACACACAAAAAAAAACCAGCAATTGGAATCGAAATGGGAAATCAATCAAGTTTTAGATAGGAATAGAGACGATTGTTTTTGTTCGTCTTTTTGTTTGTTGGGTGATGCTGAGGTTCTTTTTGATGGAGAGAGGGAGGTGTACAGGGGAGAGAGGAGAGAAAGGAGAGAGAACATGCATGAGTCAGGAGAGAGAAATGGGACAGAAGAAGAGAGAGAAAAGTGGGGCTAGAGAAGAGAGAGGAGAGAGAGAGAGCACAGGAAGCAAGAGAGAGAGAGAGCACGTGCAGTGAGGAGAGAGAGAGGATAGAAGAGAGAGAAGAGTTCACCTGATAATTTGGGCTCACCGCGACACGTGTCGCATTCCCAAAGCTCTTCTTATTTGCCGACGTACCTAATATTTTTTCCTCCATATGTGTATATTTGACAAAGACGTGCACGCCTCCCAAGTCCATTTTCTCTTCCTCTTTAATTGCATGCACATGGATGTGCGTGCATGGCCACAAATGGACGTTGAAGACTAAGGCCAAAGTAAAAAGTTGTGGGCTTGTTTTGTCTTATTTCATTAACTCCTTGTTTCTTTCCTTTAAATCATTAATTAAAAGAGTTGAACGTCATGGACATGATCTTGGAAGACGGCGGCCTAACCCTTTTTTTATTATCTTCAAAGATTATGGGCACATGTTTTCTACCTCATTAAATGCATGCATGCATGCCTACGAATTTTGGTGGACGTTGGTGCTGATTGTGGGCGCCTGAATGAGTTCACATTTTTTGTCTTGTTTCTCCAATGAAAGGAGGACTGCATAAGACAAATATGATAGAGTTCCTAGAGAAAAGGCAGAAGCTCTCGACAAAGAGAAATTTTTCTCGTTGTAATACATCGAGTTTTTTTAGCCAATTAAATTCTTGTGAGTAGAATTTGTTTAATTCCTTAAGTAAGCTTTCACTAGAAATTGTGAGGGACTAAATACTGTGTGAGTTATTGGATGTAATTTGGGACTAGAAAACACTGAAAGTGTATTTGAGCACTCAAGTGATTGTAAACTCCAGTGTATCACTTGTTTCTATAGTTGGAATTCCGTACTGCTCTCCCCGTAGATGTAAGTTCCAATATTCGGACCGAATCACGTAAATTCGGTGTCCGATTCCCTTTCCTTCATTCTAACTAATTTTATCCGATTCGCTTGTCCATATTCCGCAACAAGCTGCTTTGGTCAGTGCTTCTCTCCACAACTTCACCTTCTCCGAATCACCGTCGTTAGACTTCAACCTCTCCTCGTGATCGATTAGGGTTTGTCCGTACCTCCCCTTTTGCTTCCTCACGTCCGATGGATCCATCTTGTAGAACACTGGCCACACGATCTGCCTCATTGTATGCTTGCCCTCGAGGATTCTCACCAGCTCGTCCAAGCACCAGCCGGAGGACACGTAGTCCTCGGAGAACACGACGATCAAGATCCTCGACTCCCCGATGGCTCCAAGAGTCACTAGCGTGATCTCCTTGCCCTTCCCGAGCTCCTTGCCGTCCATGAATGCAACAATCCCCTGCTAATATTGCTCGTGTCCTCGCTGCGAAAGCTCAAGAATGCATCGTATCCATACGGGCGGTCGGGGGAGAAGGATGAAGGCGGAAAGTCACCGGAGTCCTTTCGGCTTAGGCTTAGGCTTGGCCTCGACATGAGCGATGGGAGAACAAAGGAGCGACCTCCTTCCATCCAGACAGCGATCGGACCACAGGAATGGCCTCACCGATTGGACTAAAACGGGTTGATTCAACGCCCGCCATGGCTGCGCTGGCGAACAGCTCAAGATGAGAGACATGGTAATAATTACTAATCAATAATCGGGGAAATTCCAAATAAAGTCCTGAAATGCACTCATTTTCTCAAACAATAGCATGAAATGGACATTATTTAAAATAAAGGCATTGCCCTTATTTTCTCAAATAAGAACCTGAAAAGGACCTTATTTTAGATAAGGTCCTCAAGTATAAATATCAATTTTAAAGAAGGGCATGAATTCACTAAATGTAAAGGGCAATTTTGTCTTTTTAATTTTTTTAAATTTTCTTTTTTTTATTTTTATTTTAAAAAAAAATAAAAAAAAAAACTATATATATATAAACACAGGCGCGAGGGTGCTCCCTCCGGCCTATGGTCACCTATGTAGCACGGACACTCTCCGGAAGCTTTCGTGTCGTGTCCGACACTCCGACACGTGTCCGACACGCTCCGACACGCGGTCAACGAGTGTCGAAAAATCCGACACGTGGTCAACTCTCTTCGACACGCTCCGAAACGCGAGTCCAGAATTCCGACACGCAATTCCGACACGCACGGGGTCAATTTTAAAAATTTCTAATACTTGAGGGGTCAAAATATAAATATACACAAAAAGAAGTAATAAAAGAAGTAATAAAATTGCTATAAATATACACGCACGGGGTCAATTTTTTTTTTCAGTTTTGGTTTTTTAGAATTGATTTATTTTTTTAAAAAGTCTTTTACTATGAAAGAAGTAATAAAAAATCCTATATATGATAAATAAATAAATTTAAAAATATCATTTCCGTATTTTTCTTTAAACAATGTTTTTTTCCTCTAAGTTTTGTGTATTATTGTAACAAATTAAAATAATGAATGATATTATTTAATATTTTTCGTGTAAACTAATTATAGGCTATTATTATTTATTTATTTATGTATTTATATATAAAAATATATTTAATATATAACGTGTCGGAACGTGTATTCTCTATTTTTAAGAAATAACGTGTCGGCCGTGTCGTGTCGTGTCGTGTCGCGTGTCGCGTGTCCGTGTCGGTGCTACATAGATGGTCACTACCCCATCATTAGTGGGGCGACATGAAGGCTGGCAAGGTCACTGGCGCCTCGAGGAGGGCTAGCAACCTTAGCCAACCAAAGGTGAGGCCCGACAGGCCTGCGTGATGGCTAGCAACCCTCACCCAAATTGGGCAAGGGTGGGCGACCCTCGCCTAGATTTGGAAGAGGGTTGCCACCCCCTCCCACCTCTAGTGAGGGTTAGTCGGCCAGGGTCGCCGGCTTTACCGACTGGCCCTCACCCAGGAGTCGGCGACCTTGTCGACCTTCATCGTCGTCCCACCGGGGATGGGGCGGCGGCCACAGGCGAGAGGGAATGTCCTCCCGCCAGTGATTTCTTTTTTTTTTTCCTTTTTTCTTTTAATTTTTTAATTTGTAATCTAATCTAATTTAATTTAATTTGTATTTGGACGAAAATACCCCTAATTGGTCGGAATTTTTTGTTGGTTGGCAAGTCGGCAGGGCTAGGCCCTTATTTGAAATGACTATAATCACTTCAGGTCCTTCTTTGATATTGATATGAGCATTTTGGGCCCTTATTTGAAATAAGGTCCACTTCAAGCTCTTATTTGAGAAAATAAGGACACTTTGGGTATTCATTTGGAAATTTCCCTAAAACTTTATATGTTTCTAAAATAAAAAATATTTTTATTTTTCTGAATAAATGGACATTTACTATCCATATTAGTTTTTCATGCTTTTCAATATTAAAAATTAGCAAGCATTAGAAAAATTACTAAGCACATAAAAGTTATTACTTCTTATAGAAAGTAATGTTACGAGTGACTAGAAAGTTTCTCACCATGTTACATATAATTACTTTCTATGCCGAGATTTACTTTGTATAAAAAAGTTACTTCGATTTGAAATAAAATTAGTGCTAACATATGGATGTTATGGTAAATGAAAAGCTACAATTTGTGCCGTTCCTACATCGAAAGCTACTTAAAAGTTACCTGGGTGTTATAATAAAAATTATTTTCACAATCATGAAAGCAAACTTGCTCTTATAAGCAATTTGTATTTTCCTAGACTTTTTAGTAATTTTGTGTCAAAGACCCCACTTTAGTAGAGAGAAAATTAATAGATTCTTAGAAACGATTCTCTACAAGTTAGCATTTTATAAAATCGATAGGGAAAAGTGTCAAAAGAGTTATAAATACCAGACCTTTTCAAAATTAAATAAAAATATTTGAAAATTTATTAAAATATTATTAAAAGTTATCTACATTAGAGTTGGTCTCTTGTATTATGTAGGTTGGCCAGCATCCACATCAGCAATATCTAGCCAAAATTAGTCAGAAAAGACTCAATTGACATTAGGTCAAAAGATTAGTGACTAAATAGGCACTAATAAATAGGTTTATGACTAAATTAGCACAAGTAATAGGTTTATGACTTTTCCAACAATTTTCCTCATCGATTTTGTATATTGCTAACTTGTAGAGAATTGTTTCTAATGAAGTAACTTAACTTCACTAGTTCTTGCGTCTAAAACTCCAATTTGAAAGAGAGAAAATTAATAGATTTTAACGGAAGTTAAGTTACTTCATTAGAAATGATTCTCTGCAAGTTATCATTATATAAAATTGGTGCAACAGACAAGATAACTAGAAGTTTCCAAGGAAAATATTTTCAATCTTTACGTCCTCTTCCCTTAAATTTTGTCTTCTTGACGGAACATTTTAAGTGCGCGGACTTGAATTTTAAGCTTGCCGCAGCTACTCCTCTTTCCCAGATTATAGTTTTAGAAAACCTGATCTCCGTTCTTGTGGTGTTTTGAATAGAACTGGTTCATTCCCTTGACAGGGGATCTTGTACACATTTTCTAAATGCATATTTTGAATCGAGAAAATTAATTTGAGATAAATTTGATATAAGTTAATTAATTTAGGATTTTTTTTTCAGTGTGAACCCCATTCATTGTCATTAGGTGGAGTACATACTGACTCGAAAAGCACGTGGATCACCTAGGAAGGATCCACTGAAGAAGGGCAAAGAGGCGCAGAGAAGTTAGCTGCAAATTTCCAATGTTGACCTAGGACTTCGCCCTTGGAATAAGACAAGACATTAGGGACCGACCGCCCTTTTTCCGAAGGATGGCGGGAGCCGGTGCATTCGTCGTTTTGCGTCCAGTTGTCTGCCACTCCGGCTCTATCTTGCCAGTAAGATCTCGTCCGAATCTAGTACGAACCGACAGCATCATCGAGCGATTCATGTGTTCAAAGGGCGCATCGAATGTCAGATGAAAGTCTCTCGAGGCAGACTTTTGAGCAGAACACCTGACTTAACCTCGGTCGTCAAAGGTCCCTTTTAAGGGCGAATCGGGCCTCTCATTCAGCTCGAACCTGCTGCGCATCTCGTCAAATGATCGAGACGGAACCTCGGCCCCCACAGTCTCGATTCATTTTCTTCGGATCTTAAATCCTCATGAAGACGTCATGACCTATGATGTGTTTCCGCATTAATTTTTATGACGAGAAAATTAATTGGAAATTAATGTGGTACGGTATTGACACATAAATTTTGGCAAATTGTTTAATCATTTATCATATTAAAAAATTATAGATTAATTTTAACCTCTACAAAAAAAAAAAAATTAATTAATTGCATATCATATAATTTTATATATATTTATTTATTATTATTGTATTTGCATTAGGCTGGTGACGAATGAGTTCGAATTTGTGGTTCTGAGCTTTAAATTGACAAGCTGGACTAAGCCGACGAAAGGAGCAAATTGACTCAAATCTCTTATTTTAATGATCGAAAATTATCTCGTGAAAAATAGAGATTTGAAATTTTTCCGGGATGTATTGACAAAAAATATTGCGAACTCATCTTTGCAGAATTTGAAATATGAGAAAAAAACCTTTTGCAATCCTGAATCGTATCGAAAGTAATATTGCGTGCAAAAAGAAATTTCCGCGGACGTTGATTCGAACAAGAAATCCTTCGCTTATAAAAAGTGGTGCGCGTATGTTTTACGGGGGCTTTTTCTCTCGGTTTCGAGGTAAAAAAAAAACCAAAACAAAAGGGAAAAATTCTTTTCTTTGGGGTTTCCTTCTGCTTTCTTCGAAGTCAACAAAGGGGGGCTGAAGAATTTACAAACAACAGAGAGAGGGAGACGTGCAGCAGGCCAGCAGGGAGGAAAAAGGAAAAAAAGAAGAAAACAAAAAGAAAAAGGGGGGACTGTTCATCTTCTTCGCGTCGACGCCGCTGCCCGTCCGCGCCGGCCACCGCCGCCCGTCCGTCTCGCTCGCAGCTCTGCCAGTCACCGCCGCTCCGCCACCGCCGGCCCTGCCTCGCCATCCGACCAGTCCGCCGCGCCTCCGTAGTCGCCGAAGCCCCTCACCGCGCCTCCGCCACCGTTTGTTCCTCGCGACGCCGCTGCTGCTCCTGCTCTGCCCGTTCGCTCGTCCCCGTGTCTGCCGTCGCTGACCCTCGCCGCGCCACCGCTGTCCTGCAGCAGCCGAGCCTCCGCCCGTGACGTGCAGCTCTGTCGCGGACGACCGCAGCCGCTGCGTCGCTCGCCCGAAGCTCCGCCCCGCCGTCGCTGCTTCCGCGCCTTCTGCCTGAGCTTCAGATCCGCTGGTCACTGTCGTTCCTGCATCCGGCCCCGACGTCAGCAGCCACGACCCAGAACCGACGCCTGCTGCAGCCACGACCCAGCGCCTCTGCCTGCGCCTCCGCCCAGCTCTGCCGCGTCGACGCCGCTGCCGCGACTTGCGGTAACCCACGAGCACCGCCGCACCTCCGAATCGCTGCCGACGCCCGCAGATCCCGAACCGGCCGTCGCCCGTCTCTCTCGCCGCGGCTCGCCGTCTCTGCCCGTCGTCCGAACGCCGGTCTCCCTGCACGCCGGTCCGGGCCACCCCCTCTCCGAGTGACGCCAGCTGCTGCCTGCCCTACGCCCGAGCGCCGCTGCTGCTCCGCCTCGCGTGCGACGCCGTTCCCTGTTTGTTGCTGCTCCGCCCGCTGCCGGTCCGCCCTCGCCGGAGCTCCGACGACCACCCCCACTCTCAACGGCTGTTCACCATCACCGGGACACATCCTCTTGCCGAGCCACGCCGAGCCACCGTCACAAGAACAACCCGGATTTCTAATTTGGTAGTTTTATTTATTTATTTTATTTTTTTGTTTCTTTACTTGAAATATTCCTAGATGTAAGATTGAAATTCCCGACATGAAGTAGCCTCTTAAATTAGGGATTGACAGTTAGATTTTCGCGCCCGATATCTGACTGGTAATTGCCTGAAAAATCGTCAATCCGATCTCACCATCGAGATTCGATTCGCGGTTTATTTAAAATTGACCAATTCGATCCCATGCGCGGGATATGATTCGTCAATTTTTTGAATATCAATCTTATCTTGCCTGATTTGCTGTCGTGTCGTTTGATCGATTTTGTTTTCGTAAAAAGAAAATCAAAAAAAAAAAAATTGAGTTAGATTAGGTTTATCGTCTTAGGGTTATCTTGCATATTTAGAATATGAGTTTTATTTCGAATTTTTTTAAAAAAATAAAAATCCAAAAAAATCAATTTAGGATGCTAGTTTTTTTTTTTTTTTTAACTTAGATCGCATGTTTAATTGTTTGACAATTTTTAATTTAAAATTTTATAAAAAAAAAAAACACAAAAATCATTATGCATATGTCATTAGGGCATTTCTTTGTACATAATTGCATATTATGATAAAATTGCAAGTTTAATTTTAAGTTTAGATAAATTTTTTTTATTAGATAGATTGCATCTTAGGTTAGAGATTATCAAGTTAAGATAATATCCTAGTTTAAATTAAGATTTGGCCTAACCCAATTCTTAATATAAGTTGGATAGAACCTTAGTCTAGCTAGATAATTTTTGCATTTTTCTAATTTCGAATTTCATGGAAAATACAAAAAAAATTGTCTTAGAATAAATCAATTTCATTATTTAGGATAGACTGCATGCTTATATTTTATTTATGTCATATAGTTTAGGTTATATTTCCATGTCACATCATTTCATCATTAGGTTAAATTGCATTGCATAAAGCATGATTTTCATTAAATAAATGAAAAAAAAATTACGTGTTAATTAGAAATCATATCTAGAACTGTCGATGTGAATTCTGATCTATTCGTTGCCATTAGGTAAGTCTTGCAATTTATTCACTGTTTTATTTGGGTATTAAATTGGTGGTTTGCGCACCCGCATGATAACCTCAC
The DNA here is from genome assembly GCA_014182575.1 of Eucalyptus decipiens. Lineage (NCBI taxonomy): Eukaryota > Viridiplantae > Streptophyta > Magnoliopsida > Myrtales > Myrtaceae > Eucalyptus > Eucalyptus decipiens. The sequence goes on from CM024611.1 coordinate 54,647,597, forward strand.
ATGTTAGGGAAGTAAATTGAAATTAATTCAAGCTGCTTGCCAAATATTTTTTCAAAATAAAAGAGAAAGGTACCGAAATGGCGTTAGAGAAATCTGGCGTAATCAAATTCCCGAACTCATAAATCTCTAGTTCGTATGAGTAAAGTAAATCTCCCGTTACTTTACTTGGGTTCCTAATCGACCCACCGAAAAATAAATTAGTGGCGACTCCTGATTAAAAAATCATTTGCATATTAAGGATTTGAACCTAAATCGTGAATTGGTATAGGCTTGGGAAAGCCCGAACTAAGTCTAGGCTTAGCAATCCATTAGCCAAATCCTAGGTGGTTCATCTGAAAATTTGGTCGCGACATACGGAAATATCAATTTAAAGTTTTTCGAGACAGGAAAATCAAATAATTTGAAAAAAAAAAAATGATCCGATTACTAATTTGGGATTTTTGGCGATACTAACTCACCACAAACTCTTATCTTATATAAAGCTGGTTACAGGAAAAAAAAAAAAAAAGAACAGAAAAATAGCTTAGTGCAGACTAAGAGAAAAAGAACACCAAGAGCACCTTCTTACCGTGGAGACGAAGGAAAGAAACTACAACATATATACTAAGTATGAGCACCTTAGACACATAAAAAACGAAGAAGAAGGGTTTATTGGTTGGATTCAGTCCCTTCAGTTCGGATACTCCCTCTAATTATGCAGAGGCTGCATAATGCGATCTGGGTCATAGCAGCACCATATAAGAGAGAACAGAGCAGAAGCAGCAGCATGGAAATTTTAGGGCGTCAGTCCCACTGCTTGCTCCCACAGCTGACTTGTGTAATCACTCCAACCACAGGACTTCTCGATCAGATCCTCCAGCTCAAGATAGATTCCTGTGTCATCCATTGCCAGTTCTTTTGCTTCTACATCCATCGCATCATCGCCCATGACCACGTTGTCTCCGAGGAGCTTCTCCGACATCTCATGGAAAAGCGAAGGCAAATCTGACGGACTAGCTCCGGCCTTCTGATCAGGTGTCCGACCCTGCACAGCCCTGAAATCTCCGCCATCTATAGGAGGAGGCCATGGGTTGTGCATCTGAACGGTCTGAAAATCCACTGGCGCGACATTGTTCGGCCAAGACTCCATCTGTCCCGGATCATCGCCAACTCTTGGGCAATCAACGTTCGGGCTTTGAATCTTGTGATCCATTACTTCGAGCAAGCATTTGGTGGCTTCGCTATCGAGACTAAGCAATTTGTTCTTCTCGCTCGATTCACAAGCCTCTAATTCTCTCTTCTGCCTCCTCTCTTGGATTAAATGGACAAAGTTCGGGCTTTCGGTTGCTTTGGAGAGGAGGAGGAATATTTGCCGACACCTGCACTCAGCATAGCGAATCCGCTCGGCGACCTGATTGATCTCATGCTGCGAGTGCTCCCGCTCTTCTCTTAGTTTCAGGATCTCGGTCTTCAATACTTCCTGGTCCTTCTTAAGCATTTCAAGTTCAGCTTCCTTTCCAGCCTCTGGGTAATCCGAAGCAACAGTGCGACTCAATGTTTTCCGGCTGAGTTTGCGTCTCCTCCTTATGTTCTTCAGCAAGTGCTTCTTTCCTTTCTGAAAACTTCGGTTCGCAAACTCCCATTGATCTGTGTCCATCTTCCTAAAACCCTGCGACATATCTTGGATCATGATGCATGAAGAATAGGAGGAAGCTGGCTTGAGGAGTTTAAATTGAAACAGAAGTCCCAAAGAGGGTATGGACAAATTTAATGACTCGATATAAATACGAAGACAAAAGTGCAGAACTATGCTTTTGGTCTTGCCCAAAAAGGAGAAGTGTCAGAAGACTTTACCAAAACGTCGGATAGAAACAAAGCGATGGCTCAAAGAGTCTCATCTTCAGCTAGAAAGTGCATAATGGAGCATCAACACAGTAGTGCATTTCTAATCCAAATGAAAATTTAACATTTGAGAAAAGCACTCAAACACAAATCCGGTGAGAAGATAAATCTTTAATGGGTATCCTGACGTCTTGGTTGACATGGTAGTTTCTGCAAACTACCATAAAAAGCATCATCACTTGAATATGATGACGGGCCATTGGCCCCTGGCCGCTGGATGCAAATTTTAGTGAACATGTGCCTCATGATTCATGATATTTCGCATAGAATCGATGTATCTCACCTGCCATTCCAAATTTCTTCGTTCCTCGTCCCCTAATCTAGGTAAAGCACAACTAATAACCGAGCAAGTGGGTAAAACTGAATCTCAACACAGGAGCAAAACGTGGCGAGTGGGTTCCCTTAGAACCTAGCTACTTTGCCCCGGGGACTATCCGTTGGGACAATGAGGAGTAGCTGGATGCCCCCAACAGGATCACACTCTGAACGGCAAAAAAGAAGAAGAAAAAGAGCCGAAACAGAGGGAAAAATAAAAGACACAGCTGAAACACAGTAAAACCAAAAAAACATAGACATTATACGCATTTGTATCAATAAGTGTTGAGCTGCCAAGGGGTAAGTTTCAAGCAAAAACATGGACAAAAAACACAATCCCGTTCGAAGGGAATACCCACGTAAGTGTTAAGCTGCCTGATGAAGCTGGAGAAATTGGAGTGCTTGAAGTATCGGGGCAGGAGCTGCTTCGAGAACTCGTGCGGGTTCCAAACCACGATGCTTTTCCGGCTGGAACTCCACGACACCACCGGGTCCGTACTCGGGTCCGACACCATCTCGTACGTCTTCTTCAGGAAGGGCGCCGGCCCCGCCTCCCCTAGCCCCTGCATCGGTCTCGCCACTTCGTCCGCCGCTGCCTGCAAGGAGCACGACGGCGATCCGGCGGCAGCGTCCCTTGGATCAGCAATGATCGCCACCTCCTCATCTTCCTCTTCCTCTTCGATCTTCACCACCTGCGTGGCCAGAGCCGGTTGGGGTTCGGGCCGCGTCAGGCACGAACGCAAGAGCGGCCCGGCATCAATTTCGCCGTCGGCGATGGCTAATTTTGGGGACGGAACCGAATGGGGAAGCGACCCTAGGTCGCCGGGGACACCACCGCCAACAGCAGCAACGGACGCGACCTCTTGTCGCGACCTCGCGAAAGGTTCCGCCTTTTCTAGCTCAACACTCCACTCTCGAAAGAGGGTGTCGAAAAACGACGCGCACGGTTCATCGGTACGGCCGCCTCCGGGGGGCGCCGTCGTCATTTTGACCTCGAGTTCGAGGTCCCAAAGCGGAGATGGCATGAGAGAATTTCGAGCGAATGAATGCACATGGCGGGCGAATCTCCTATTTTGAGCGAGGGAGACAGGCCTCGAGACTGTCGAGTGTCTGAGTGACAGGGGGTAACGATTACGGACCGTTGATCTGACACAGGATGCACCTAGTACAAGGAGGGGGCACCTTTTCGTCTCGTCGGTGGGTCCCGTGCGGGATGCCACGTTTCGATGTGCTGCTTGTCTATCTAAGCAAATTTTAGTTGGCTTGTGTGAACGCCGTTTTCATAGTCCATGGCATACGATGCATCGACCATCGAATTGGAACAGCCGGGATAGCGATGCTTTGCATAATTTTCCATGGCCTCCATCGGAAAAATATTGAGAGAGATGTACCATTTATATAATTGTCAAAACATATTGTTCGTGTTTGTGTCAACACGTTTTTAAGTAATATTCATTTTCAAAAAAATAATCATAAATATTATGAAAAGAATTTCAAACCTTTTCTTATCTAGCGATTAGAGCTTTTTATAATATAGGAAATAAAAAGGACGAGTGCCTTAAAAGTATGCACGAAGTATATTCTTTTATCATTGTCATAAGAGTTTTCAATAGAAACATTTGTTATCGTTTGGCAAGGATTAATGTAGGAAAAACATGTTGGGGAGCCAAATGTAACAAAGTTGTGTGAAAAACTAAATGTTGAATGACAAGGATTCCGTGTCAAAAAATGTGAAAGAGAATTTATTACAAGTATAACAATGATGAATTTGCGAACTTCGGCATTTAAGGATAATACCACGCAATATTTTAGGATTTCATGCAAAATATTTAGAAGAATCGCTCATTTTCCATCACAAAAGTCACTTCATCAATAACAATTGTGTTACACATGCCAAGGCAATAGTTACCGTCATATGTCGCATGACAAGAGAAAGATAATATTATCTAATCAATTCTTATCTTATTGCTTTCTCATTAAGTACATGAATAATTTTCTTTGGTTACTTATCTATTTTTAGATCCCTAATTTGGGTTTCCTATCTATAAAAGTATTTCATATCGCTTGTTAATGGAGTTTCAATAGACGTCATACATGTGATTGTTCACCTATCAATTTTAACTTTTTAGGTTGAATTTTTTAATACGGTGTTAGAGGCGGGTTCTGCCTCAATTTATTTCACTTATACAAGTATCCCAGCGCTTGCCCATGGAGTTTAATGCACGTTGTATTCACATTGCGGGCCGCCTTTTATCGGTTTAAACTTTCGGCCGAGGCTTTTTTTTTTTTTTTTGAAGTTGTCTACCGCATCGTCCGAGGTTAAAATGAATGACGAATGTCGGGTTGCTGAACTTTTATGTGGTCCGATGAAAGAGAGTGAGGGAGGGGGAGACGCATGAAGACGGGAGTGTAAGTTTGCCCCGTGAGCGAGCTCAAGAGGGTGCATTTGTAGGAGAACTAAAAGAAAAAAAAGACCATAATGGTTGGGGGAATGGAACAGTTGCAAAAGTTGTTGAATAGTGCGGCATGACTCTTGATAGCATTTGTTGAACTTCGCGGAAGTGTGATTATGATAAACACTTTCTTAATATTATTAAAAGTGCACTCAAGTGCACACTCATACTGTAGACATAACTCTATCTAACGCTCACTGAGCTCTTTACTTTCCTCTCTTCTCATGCCACACACTACACGCTACACACACCACCACTTCTTCACATGTCACTCACAACACCACAACACCACAACACCACACTCTCTTACACCACTCACTACTACACAAGACCCCTATCATTTTACACTCACGCACATTTTATACAACACTTTACACTCCACACACAAGGGGCAAGAGCCCTTATTTATAGGGTGTAAAGTCGGTCAGTGAACCTACTTCCACACCAAAGTATCTCCCGTTGCGACCTCTCTTTTTCCATTGGGGAAAGGGAAGAGGTTTAGGGGTATTTGCCTAAAGAGGCGAACCAACGGCCTTAGATTAGGCGTGGGCTCTCCCAAGCTCATATCTTGCATGACATTGGATTTTGTATTTTAGTTCTTAACAACCTGAGTATTTCTAGGAGTCGCCACTAACCTATTGGGGTCGCCTAGAAACCAACCGAGACGCAAGAGTGTTGTCTCGACTCTTACGTAATCAGAGATTTCTAGGGACAGGGACTTGTTTACACCAATGTTTCTATTAACGCCCTTACGGTACCATTAACTTGGGAGGTTGTTTATCTAAATCACCACACAATCTTGATTACAAATTATAATCCTTATCAAAGCCGCTAAGTGTCCATGCAAACGTTTTTGTGGGGGCATTTTCCTTAATGTCTAGACTAATCCTAATCTAATCTAGAAAAAAAAAAGAAACTTATACTCAAATTATCGAAAAGTGGTGAGATAAGTAAACATCCAAGAAATTGAAATAACTTGAAAGAAAATGTGGAAAAGGAAAACCCAATACAAGTCGGATAAATATTATTACACGGCCTTATTATCACGCCCCGGGACAAGAGTGCCATGAGCGAAATGGGAATTTAAATATGCATTAAATTACTCTAGATGTGTGAAACTACTCTAGATAATTTTAATATATACAAAATGGATTTTTTTACAAAAATGGTTATAGAATACCAAAATAGCATTAAGTAGGAAAACGACCTTATAAAATTAAGAAAATTGCATGAATATCATTTATGCCCTAATTTGATGCTATCCAACATTTTTTTTATATTTTTTTTTGAAATTTTTATATTTTTCTTTTTTCTTTTTTTTCTTTTTTTTTAAAATTCCCTAGACCAGTCTATGCTTGATTTACATGAATATTAACTACTCAGAACATAAATATCACAATAACCGAGCTCAAATCAACCTTTTCAAGATCGAAGCTTGGTTTGAGCATTTCGTCAAGCAATTGGTGTGCATCAACCCATCTCAAGCAGATTCCTTGAGCCTTGTTCGTGGCCTTCGATCACGACACATGAGCAATCTTATGTGAAACTAAAATATCAAGATTATACTACTACATGCAAAGAACAAGTTTAGCTAGAAATCACAGCCTAAAACACATAAGAACCAGACTGAAATCAGCTTCCAATATGCAGGTTTGAGCTGTTTTTGCAAATCTGAGTTTGAACCCATGTCAAATAAACATGTTGCATGCTCAGATTCAAGCCTCGAGACTCATTACATGCGGGATCCATAGGAAACATCACTTCATCTGCATAAAAATAGATAACATGTACTTTTAAATGTAACAAACATCGCAGAGAATGATCAACCGAGCAATCGAAACGAACTCTCCAAGAAGCATACATGCATGACCTACACTGACCAACCATGTCTCAATTGGGATTGGTTTGGTTTTTGGCTCAAGTTATAGACGATCTCATGATTCACACGGGGGTTTAAAGACTAAACCAAACTAACCTAAACAACATTTATACTCTCATATAACATTCATCAAACTCACGAAGACAAGTAATCCATGAAAATGGGCATAACAAATCAAACAAGTAAGACTCTTGAAAAGACTTCCAACACTTAGAAAGATTCCAGCCTCAGAAATCAATTTTCTGGACTGGTTTTCCTCTTCATTTGTCATAGTTGAAACATGATCAAAATTGACCAAAAATACATCTAGGATTCTTACCTTGCTTTGTAGTTTCTTTTGCAAGTGGCTCTCCGCTGAGGAAACCAAGAAATTATCCTCTTGAAACACAGGGAAGTTGGTTCCTTCAAATTGGAAAATAAGATCTACAAAGAAAGAACTGACAAGGAAGGTTTTTTGTTGGTCCCAAAATCGAACTCCAGGACTTCTTTTGTTGCCCAACTTTGTTGTGACATCCTGAATTTCAGGTTCTGTTTTCGATTGAATAAGTTGGGCTTTTCATCGACGCGTCTATAGTTCTTTTCCCAGAGCTGATCACTTACAGGATAACTAGTCTACCAGGTGAAACCGTTAAGGAATCTAAACGCAATAGACTTAAGAATTCGACCATGAATTGACTGTTTGATCGTGCTAATCTGCAAGGGTCATTACGACACAGTTAAAAATCGATCAGAGACTGGAGATAGGTCGATTCAACAGAACCATGTAATTAAGTATGGGTGATTCCACCTAATTGCACAATTCTTGTTGATCGGCACTAGACCGATTTTTCTATCATTTTGGTACCTCGTATCTGTATATGAAACATCGAGATTTTCACGACAACCAAGAGTCACCAATGAGTCAAAGATGCATGTTGTGGATCGGAAATGATCGACCACGGGTCATCGCACTAAAAATTCCTAAAAGCTACCCGGTAGATTAGGTCACGCTAAAATCGCGTCCGGTTGAAATTAACCTCGAATTTGAACCTGATTTCAGAAATTGAAAGTTATGTTGTGTCACAATTTATTTTAGAAACGTCGACTCATCCTCCGAAGATTTTTCTGCAGACCGAGATTTTTGGCGGAAATTCAAAGTAAGGTTAAATTGAACCGGGAAAATTCGATGGACCGTTTTTTAGCGCACCCATGGCCGTCAAATTGGTTCAATTGATGAGGAAAAATGTTGAATGGAATGATGGCACCTTGGTTGGAATTATGGATGTCAAATTGAATCCAATTAGAAGAGAATTAAAGGGGAATTGAATGAATTGGAGGCCAAAATGTACAAAATTCGTAGGCCTTGTGGGGTGCAACATTTGGGACATGAGAATCAGCCTTCGTGCCACCCACCATTGCGCTCAGAAGGCCCAAACCGTTCAAGAGGACCCAGCCGCTCGCCAAACGGAGCCGCCGGTCGACCCGCCCGCCGGCCGAAATAAACCGTTTGCCGGTCCGTCGGTCTGCCTGGCAGCCTGCACTACTTCGCCTGTTTCGCCCGTTTCAGTCATTTTCCTTCCATTCGACCCAGCCTCCACCCATCCCAGCCACCAGCAAGTCCCCCTTAACCCCCAAGTGCCGCCGATCGCCGGCCAACCCCTCGCCGGAGCTCCAGCCAAGCCCGTTCAGCTCTGTTTCTTCTCCGGCAGTGCAGTTTTCTAGAGTTGCATTGTTGCTGCTGTTCTGAGCTTGGGACCACCTTGGATCGTCGTGGTAGAGGCTCCCGAGCATAGCCTCCATCGTCGCCGCTGCATCCGTGTCTTCAGCCCGTTTAACGGGTGAGTTTAGCTCATAACCCTTCGATTAGTGCCTAAACTTGCTTAGGGTTGGTTTAGTTAGATTTAATTCTAGTTTAGGTGATTTAATTAAGTTGTATTAGTCCTAAGATAGGTGGTTAGATGAATGGTTAAGATTATTTTAGCTTAATCTCGCTTTGTTTGCTTAATGTGGCTTATGTGTTTAATTAAGCATGTTTAGCTTTAATTGATTGGTGGTTTACTTTAATTATTGTTTTAATGATTTATGAATTTAATTTATTATTTATTTAATTCTGAAAATTTACTGTTCACGCGACATTGTTCACAAATACTGTTTACGTGCACTGTTCACGCAGTACTATTCACAGAGTACTGCTCACGCGCACTATTCACGTGCACTGTTCATCCAGAATGCGAAAAGTGTCTAAATTCATATGTTTTAAATCTTATGAAGTGAATGGATGTGTAAATGCATGAGCATCCGCATGAATCGAGTGATTTTCACAAAAAGGGAATAATGGATTGTCCGAGGGACATTGGAAGTGAACCGCTTTTAAGAGAAAGGGGAGTTGTGGTGGTATGTTTGCGTGATCGTTAAGTTGAATCCGTCACCCGCTGTGTGTCGGGTAGATCGTGCCTGTGTGGCGGTAATCAATTGGAACGCATGATAAGTCGTGCCTGTGTGACCGTATTTCTGTGTGTCGGGTATCATGCCTGTGTGGCCGTAATTAATTGGAATGCATGAGTGGGTCATATTGTTTGTGGCACGCACGCATGAACTGATAACGTGCAGGGTGTGATGCGACTTGTATGTGATTGATGAACTGCATCATCTAATGGCCATGTGTATTGCGTGTATCATGCTGAGATTCAATGTGCAGGGTATGGCATACCGGGTAAGGCTGCATGCGAATCGATTTGTTGGTTGTTAGTCTTGCTTTACTTGTGGGGTGGTTCTAGAGAGATACCCCGAGTCGAGTTGGTGTACTAATCGGGGCTTAGGGCGTGAACTCACTGAGATTTATATCTCACCATGTCGTGGGCTCATCATTTTCAAGTCCTTAGATGGCAATTGTGGAGGAACCGAAGCTCCGGAGTCTGTGGAGGTGGAGACCAAAGGATCGGCGAACGTGTCTAACTAGTTGGTCATAGGACAGTCCCCTTTTTGTTGAGCCAGTCTTTTGTAGACAACCTAGTATTATATATAAACCTATGTGTTTATAAAAGGCTTGTTTTGGTTATGAATTGTTTTCTGCTTTCCTATCCCAATGCTATGTGGTGTCAGGGGATTTGTTTCGCTTCCGCATGCGCAATAAAATGAATGGGTACCACCACCTGCGATGGTTCAGTTGGTTAAGCACTCCCGTGACGTCTACCCAAGACGGAGGAGTTCGAATCCCGCGGGTCGCACGGGATCTTAAGCGTGATGTCGGGGTGGTGGGTCCTCCGCTAGCGTCGCTCCAAGGTTTACCCGCCGGCTGCCAACTGTACGGGGTTCCCTGGGTATCAAAAAAAAAAAAAATGAATGGGTCGGCGGCGCGTCCTGGAATATCACTTTCTATTGAGCAAGGAAGGGAATGCGCGCCCTCGAGATTCGGGACGTGACATCCCCGAGTCTTTCACTTTTCTCCAAAAAAAAAAAAAAAAAAAAAACACTCGCTTTCCCTCATCCGTGACCAACTGGGCTCAACAACACCTAGAAAAATTTTCAAACTTTCCTGGCTTGTCAGGAGGGTATTTTTCAGAGGGCTTTAGGAGACCTTCCCAATATCCATTTGGGGCGTGTGACCTATAGTTGGAAAGATCTTTGAGTGATGTTTCAACCTCTAGTTGGAGGTTTTGACTAATTTTGAATGGAAGTATGTGAAAATTTCATTTGTCTCTCCAACGGTCAGTTTAAAATTTTCTAGGTTTTGCTTTTCTTAAATTGCTCGTGGTGGTGTCTTTGGAGAACGATTATGAGCCTCTTCTCATGCTTCTTCTCTCCTACCTTTCATCCCCTAAAAGACCTTACTTTATAGATCTTACTTACTTTATAGATCTTATCTACCAAATTAAGCCATCTTTTGGTCGGTCTTTGCCCTACCTACTGAGCCTACCAATTGAGCTAGTTCACTTACTTTCTAACTTAGTCAATTTTTTTTACTTTTGCAACTGTGGATGTGCAGATTTTGCTACGATTTTCACGTGCCTTCATCAGCTTATGCCTGTCCAATTTTCGTCCACTTGCACTCCTAATTATAGTCTTCCATCATGTACAGAGATCAGGCTAATTAGGCAGCTGAGGAGGATATGGTGGGGCCACAAATTTATTTACTCAGCAGCTCCGAATTGAGACCAAATCATGGGTTAGGTTTTGGTAGCTTGTTTGAGTACTTTAATCCATCAATTTGGCTGCGATTTTTGTTCAATTAGCAAGCTTATGTATAGCAATTTAAGATCTTCACTAGTCTTCACAATTGTCCATGTTCAATTTTGCAAGAAAGTCCTTCAAAGATGGCTTTTTTCTTGTCCCAGAATATACAATTCAATGCAATTTGGTCCTTTTGGCTCGATTTAGTTAATTCGACCTATCCCAAGTTTAATTTCAACTTAATTGGGGGCCAATATGATGATTAAAAGGCTTGGGCAAAATTTTGTAAAATTTGCAAATTGGTCCCTCGACTTTGGAAATTGCATTTTGGCTCCAACTTGCTGTTTTAATTCCAATTTGACCCCCGAGACTTAGCTAGCCACATTCAAATTATTAGCTCCAACTTTTTTTCTTTTTTTCTTTTTTCTTCTTTCTTTTTTTATTTATTTTTATTATTTTTTGAATTTTTTTATTTCAAGAAAATAAATGCATTTAAAAAATATACTAAATGCCTAGGTAAACTATCTACAAGAATTTGACAAAAAAATATTTTTATGGAAAAACAAGTTTCCATTTTTCAAAAATGATTTTTGAGCAAAAATTTAGGTGTCAACATCTCCTCCTATTATTATTTTATTGCAACTTGCCAACCCATTTGTCAACAATTGCAGTTACTTGTTGGACAAGGAAATTGACTGAAGAGTTAAGTGTTGCGGCTATGAAATCTGGAGAAAAATCTAGAAGAGTATAGAGAGAGAGAAAGATGGTGCATGTTCAACAAAAGTTGTTCCTCCTTCTTATGAAATTTGCCAAGATTTGGGAGAAGGGAGATGGACTATTGTGCAGCGATACAGGTTTTGATGTACTTTAAACACGTGTTATCGACATGTGGACAAATCATTGTTTACTTTTGTTGCCATCTCAATCTGTCTTTACTTGCATTCTTGCCTGGACATGACAACCAAAAGCCTTGGAGTACTATGATTACTTATATGGTCATTGGGCTTGCTTAAAACACATGAACAATCGTACTAAAGGTGAATTGGAAACAAGGCCAAAGCAAACACTACTATAGGCAGCTAAACCGACTACAGAGCCCATCCTTCATTCTCATGAGTGTTTAGTATTCATTGATCTATCTTGAGGCCAAGATTAGAAAGACGCAAAAAATAGAGAAAGAGTGATTAAGAGCCTGTTTGGTAATCGGCTAAACAGTGTCTGATTATATTCTTTTGTTCCCAGAAATAAAATAAAAAAAGAATAAAAAAATCGTTTGGTAACTTTTTTGTTCTCGGAAATAGATTTGGAATAGAATCAAGAAGTAAAAAAAAAAAAGTTGCTTCTTTGTTCCCTGGAACAACTTCAGAATCAAGACTATTTTCTTCTTTTCATTTTTATTTTCTTTGTTTCCTTTTCTTCTTCTTCTTCTTCCTCATTTTGCTAGTCACTCGGCCTCATCGGGCCACTGCAAGTTTGTCGTCACCTGGCCATGTCGAGATCGACCTCAGGGTAGCCTGGCGAGGCTCCTCGTCGGTGGTTGGGCGAGCTTGGCCTCGCCAGATCTGGGAGAGGTCGAGCTTCACCCAGCCAAGGCGAGGCTCGGGCCGACGAGGCTTAGCCTTGCCCGAGGTCACCGGCCTTGGTATGGCCTGTCGTTGGCCATGGCCAAGGTCAGCAACCAGCTAAAGGAAGAAGAAGAAGAAGAAGAAAAGAAAAAAAGAAAAGAAAAATGTAATAAAATTATTAAAAAATTAAAACAAATTCTAAGTCACAAAAGAATTTGAGAGTCTTATCAAATGCATTTCTTTTTAGAGAATGGAAACTTTGGACAGTTACCAAATGCCTTCGAATGTTCATAAACTCGTCGAGAAACAAAATCAGAAAAAAAAAAAAAAAAAAAAAAAAAACCATTTCTTAGCAGAAATTGTTCATGTGAATAAAATGATTACCAAATAGGCCCTAAGTGTTTTTATAACTAATATATAATAACCTCATAGTACTAAATTTGTGCAATTTCCAGCAAAAAGATTGGGCTAATTTGAAAATTCAAGTTCTCTGTTTAAAGCCTTTCTTTGTTCTTTGGGTTCTCTTTCTTAAGCTTGGTCTAGAAGTGAATATTTTCTGGAAAAGAACATCCCCGAACTATCTTTGTGAGGAAAAGATGGAAGATGATCACATAATCTGAGGGTAAAGGAAAACACAACAAGATTATCACAAAATCTGAATGCAAAGGAAAGTACAACAGCAAGTTTATTTTCGCTATAAGGAAAGACATGGTTAAACCCACTCGAAAAGGTATTACTATAACACCCAATCCAAGTCACAAGAAAGCTAATTTCAAATTATAGTGTACTGATTAGGAGTCCGAAAATCTTTCCTTCCTTTTGAGGCTTCAAACCTAAGAACTTTTAAGCTTCATATTCAAATTTAGAAAATCAACGCTTTTCTTATCCTTGTCATCTAGTTGATTACCTTGTTTGTACACCAGATGCACCTAACGGCTTCTTAGGGCTCAAATGATAACGACACAAAATTTCTCCCCCACGGGTGTCGGCGGACGATAGCAGCAGGCGCCGGTGACTAGTGAAAGGGTGGGCGGCGATGGATGGCAGGTGGCGAATGGTGGGCGGGCGGCTGATAGTGAGGGCAAGCGATGAGAAGAGTTTTTATTTCTCATTTTTTTCCAAAAATAGAGAAGTATAAAATTTTTACATCTCATTTCTATTTTGAACCTATTTCTACACAAAAAATTTGTTCCAAAAATAGAAAAATGACATTGTCTTATTAAATGGATTTCTGTTCTAAATTTATTTCTGGAATAGAAAAATAGTTATGGAATAGAAATATAATGGCTATCATACATGCCCTTATAGTCCCCTTCAATGCCTGAAATAGTATAGTAAATTGACTACAATGATTTAGCAATTTCATGTCCAATCCCCACATCATTTGCTGTGGAACATATAAAAGCCATATGTGGTTAGACTCCAATGAGCAAAAACTATTTACACAATGATAAGTTTCTTGACTGATTACAAACAATTGGATCTCGCATGAAATACTGGCTTTCTTTTGATTAGCTGAACCAACAATAGCACCAAAGGCCAAGTTGGCTATGTCACGATATAATTCGGAAGATACAAGAAACCTTATGAGTCCTCTCATGCTTTGATGGACGACCCACTTTGGGATTTTGCATTCGGGATGAAAAATGTCAACTCGAGTCTCTCCAAGCACAATGCCTACCATGGAGAAAATTTCCACTTGAGACATAAACACATGTAACGAGAGAGAGAGAGAGAGAGAGAGAGAGAGTGTGTGTGTGTGTGTGTGTGTGACATCCTCGATTCGGATCCCTATCTCGGATGCGAGAGGTGGTCTAAAAGTCGATATGCCAACAACGAGATTAGTCCATAAGTCGATTTAAGGATCGCTCATGAATCAATTAGCTGATTAGGAAAGGTGATTAAGGATTGCAGATACACTCGACCACAGTATTCGATCATGGAAAGATAGTTTGATCATAAGGATCAATGCGGGACGACCGCATGTCGTCACAAATCGACTAGCATACAGTTATAAATTAATTCGATTCGAATGTATGTGATTAGTTGCAAGTGATTCCGCATGATCACTATGCCGATCACGAATGACCTTAAACCGATTCGGTATGACTGTATACCAAGGTAAGTTGATTTGATCCCACACCGATATGACTGTATACCGAGGTAAGTTGATTTGATCCCACACGATTACATGACAACCGATGGTCACCCATAAATCGACTAGGCTTAAATATGGATCGATTTCAAATTAATCATGGGTTGCGTATAAGACCCTAGAGGGGCGCCAGATTCGATCCAAGTCCAGCCGTGCGAGTAACGCCCAAAGGCTACCCAATCAGTTTAGGTCACATTAGGGCCACTTGCAATTGAAATTTTGTCACAAGCCTCGGTCCAATTATAGGTATCGATCATTGGGAATTTCCGAGATATTCCTGTCCGGTTAAGACGACATTTAGCTAGTCCTCATAATTGTCTTTTGTCCTCTTGAATTTGGGTCAATTAAAAGTTAGCAATTATTAGAGGAAAGGAGGAGAGACACATGCCCAAAGGGAGAAGAACTTGGAAAACAAGTTGTCTTACTTAGAGCAAACTTCATCATCAATTTTGAAAACTTGTCTATTAATGTTATTGAATGAGTCATTGCTTATGTGTGCCAATTGGGACTTTAGGGCCATGATTGCCCTAGTATGAGACTTGCTCATCAAGTTAGCCATTAGATAAGTTTCTTGAATGCAAGATAAGTGATGGACCAATTTTGAGGGTTCTTGAAGAGGAGGGAGGCGCCACTTTAGAGAGGAAGGGGAGAGCAAACATAGTTAGCTATCTAGTTAGTCCAACTAAGCTTATATGTCTTAGATGGAGGCAATAATTAACCTATCTTGAGACTTGGAGGGAAAGTTAGCCAAGATTAATCCTCGAGATGACACTTGGATGGATAAGAGGCAATCTTGCAAATCAACCCCGAAGAGTCATCATTAGTCACAATTACAAATCCAATAATTGAGCTTCTCTTATAAGAGTTTAGGATAACTATTCTTTCTCTTTCTTTCTTCTTCCCCAATCTCACCCATCTCTCTGCATCTCTCCCTTTTTCCCTCACTCGCCCTCCTCTCTCTCAGTCTGCTCTCCGCTCGCCGCCGCTCGCCGTCAATGCTATGAGCCGCCATGAGCTGTCTGCTGTCCGCCGTCCACTGCCTTCGCCACTGCTGTTGTTTCTCGTTCCGATTTCGTAAGTAGATCCCCTAATCGTTAGATAGGCATTGTGTCGTGCAGTTTTAACATGGGTTTTACTCTTACTTATACTTGTTCAAGTAAGATGTTTCTTATTCTCATAGAATTGACTCGTATAATTTTGTATGGTTTGCTTGTGTGTTTGGAAGCACGCCCCAGGCTGTGAATGGGTTTCACCCGGTTCGAATCAGTGTCAAGGCATATTGGAACGAACCTCATTTAGCAGGTCAGTATTGAGGCGTACCGATCCAAGCCCTTGCTTGGTATAGGTTGGGGTCTTGATCGGTCGATTCGGGCTACGAACCTTGTGTGGTGCTAGACACGATGTATAGTTTCGTAAGTAGATCCCCTAATCATTGGATAGGGTGTTGCGTTGCGTAGTCCAGACATGAGTTCTATTCTTGTAGTGGTTGTAGGAGTTCGCTATTGCTTGCTTGTTGTTGCTTCAACTCACGTGGGTTGTTTGTGTACTAATTTTGTATGGTTTGCTATGTTATTGCTTGCGTACAAGGTTTGGAAATGAGTCAGGTTCGTGTCACGTGCTTGTTGTGCTTGCGAGGAGATGATATTGTTTATTAACACGATTTACTCATATATTAGTCTTGAAAGCATGCCCCGAGTTTCGAAAATAGGTCTCGTTAGTCTTGAACATGCGTGGAATGCATGACGGACTGGGTTTCTCTTAGTTCGATGTTATTGAGGCGTAACATTTTTGAATCAAGTTTGGCCTAGATCGATGCTTAAACATATCGGACCAAACCACGGTTCTTGACTCGTGCTCAGCATATTTTAATGATACGGTCCCAATAAGTCATAACACACACTTTGCATGGCACGTCTTTGAGGCCTCTTGCATTTGTTTATACTAAAAATAAGAATCGGTTTGTGTGCTTGCTTGTATGACCACACGAGAGATTAAGTCGTCATCAATGGATTTTAGGATAATACTCAATGGATTTTGAATGCCGTCCGTGAATGGAATTCGGGACGAAGCCTGATGGATTTCAAATCATTTATGGCCATGCCTTACGAGGCGGGACGATGCCCGATGAATTCCAAAAGAACTGATGCATTTCTGTTATGTGATGTAATAATTGGAAGTTCGTGTGATTTATTATGGATGCCGTGTGCATGGTTTATGGAATATCATTTGCTTCTCGATCATGTTGTATTTTTAGGCACTGGAGAGTCACCTGCATATTTTAAATGCTATTATTTGGCATATACTATTATTTAAGCCTTGAGATTCACGTGCATATTTTATATGCTAATATTTCGGTCTTGAGACTAACGTGCATATTTTATATGCCATTATTTAATCTTGGTCATGCTTGTTTTATAAGTAATCGAGGATTCTTGCATGTCTTAATCAAGGTAAAATAAGTGTTTTGATATTGATTTGTCATTGACATTTTTAGCATTAAGAATCGCATGTTTCCGATACGAGGCATCCACCTATGTGAGGATTAGGCGATTTATTTATTGAGTTTTCAACTCATGTATTATTGCTTCTCTCTTTTTTCAGGCCCATAGGTATGGCTACCCACCTATTGGCTTTAATATGCCTGTAGAAGTGAAAGTGAACTTGTTGGACATAGTAGATGGTGGTAACAATGCTATGTATAGGAGATGTACCACCACAATATCGGTGGACGAGGGTGTAGGGGCATTTGGTTCCTCATCGGTTCAAGGCTTGGTATGTCTGGTTCGATGTGGATAACTTTGGACTCCTCCGAGGGTATGACGGACTACCTTATGATCTCGACGGATCCTCATTGGATCCCATGATGTCGAATTCGTTGGATGACACGGTGACCGGCTTTGACATTGAGCCGTAAGGACGTTGACCTAACTGTGGGGATACCACCTTGTAGAGGGTTAGGACTAACCCCTATCCCTTTTGATGTAATCGAAAATGGCCCCAACTAAAGGGGCTTGTAAATATAACTTTTGAGTCTAGTGATGCATAATATAAGAAGTAAGTTTGGCCCAAGGGGCATCGCCATCTTGTCACTTTTATCTTTCGATTAAGCACATGTAGAAGCATTCAACTATATCACCCAACATATATAAACATACTTCTTATATTATGTATCACTAGAATCAGAAGTTATATTTATAAGCCCGTTTAGTTGGGGCCGTTTTCGATTACATCAAAAGGAATAGGGTTAATCCTAACTCCTCTACGAGGATGGCATCAAAAGATGGTATCCTCACGGTTAGGCCGACGTCCTTATGACTCGGGGTTGGAGTCGGTCATCAGTCCAAAATAGTCCCCATCGAACTAGATATACTAAGTCTTGAACCGATGAGGAACCAAATGTTCTACACCCTCGTCCACCCACACCGTGATGGTACGTCTCCTATACACGGCATCGTTACTACCATCTACTATGTCCAACAAGTCCACTTTCATTTCCATGGGCACACGAAAGCGAATGGGTAAGGTAGCCATACTTACGAGCCTGAAAAAGAGGGGAACAATAACAAACGATTGAAAACTCAATAAATAAATCATCTAGTCCTCATATAGATGGATGCCTCATATCGGAAATATGTGATTCTTGATGCTAAAAACGTCGATGGTAAATCAATAGCAAAACATTTTCTTTACTTTGGTTAAGACATGCGAGAATCATCAACTACTTATAAAACAAGTATGATCAAAATCAAATAATGGCATGTAAAATATGCACGTGAATCAAGGCCAAAATAATAGCACATAAAATATGCACGTGACTCTCAAGGCCCAAATAATAACATATAAAATATGTACATGACTCTCAAGACCCAAAAAATAACATGTAAAATATGCACGTGCCAAATAATAGCATCTAAATTATGCACGTGACTCTCAAGTGCCTAAAAATGCAACATGATCAACAACCAAATGATATTTCTTAAACCATAATAAATCACATGAACTATCAATTATTACATCACATAACTGAAATGTATCGATTTTTTAGGAATCCACCGAATATGGTCCTGCCCTTTTGGGCACGGCATTGTCCGGAGATCCATTGGTGACAATATCCAAAATCCATCGGGTTTCGTCCCGAATTCCATTTGTGGAAGGCATCTGAAATCTATCGGACATCATCTGAAATCCATCGGTGACGGCTTAGTCCCATCATACGTACAAGTAAGCACACAAATCGATTCTTATCTTTAGTATAAGTAAATGCAAGAGGCCTTACAGGCGTGCCATGCAAAGTGTGTGTTATGACTTATCAAGACTGTATCATTAAATTATGCCGAGCACGGGTCAAGAACCATGGTTTGATCCGATACGTTTGAGCACCGTCCTAGGCCAAATTTGATTTGAAAACGTTACGCCTAAATAACGTCAAACCTAGAGAGACCCAGTCCGTTGTGCATGTCACGCACGTTCCAGACAACGAGACCTCTTTCCAAAACTCGGAACGTGCTTTCAAGCGTAGACAATAATATATGAGCAAACCGTGTCAATAAATCGTAACATCTCCTTGCAAGCACAACAAACACGTGACACAAACCCGATTCATTTCCGAACCTCGTACGCAAACAATAACATGAGTAAACCATAAAAAATTAGTACAAGAGCAACCTACGTGAGTTTAAGCAATAACAAGCAAGCACTAGCGAACTCCTATAGGCACGACAAGAATATAACTCATGTCCAAACTACGCAACGCAACACCCTATTCAACGATTAGGGGATCTACTTATGAAACCATACATCACACCGGGCACAGTACAAGGTTCGCAGCTCGAATCGATTGGTCAAGGCCTTGGATCGATACGCCTCACTATCAACCAGCCAAGTGAGGTTTGTTCTGATACGCCTCGACACTGATCCAAACCAAGAGAGACCAATCCATAAACCGGGACGTGCTTCCGGACACACGAGTGAACTGTACAAAATTGCACACGAGCCAACTCTATGAGAATAAGAAACATCCTACTCGAACAAGTACAAGTGATAGTGGAACTCATATCCGAACCATGCAACACAACGCCCTATCAACGCCCTATCAACGATTAGGGGATCTACTTGCAAAATTGGAACGAAAACAATGGTGGTGGCGAAAGCAGTAAACCGCCGACAGCTCATGGCGACTCACGATGTTGTCGACGAGTGGCGGCGACAGTGAGCAGTGGCAATGGCAGAGAGCGGTGGCGGGCGAAGAGATCGAGAGAGAGAGGGTAGGTGTGTGAGAGAGAGAGAGAGAGAGAGAGAGAGAGAGAGAGATGGGTGATCTTAGGGAAGAAGAAAGAGAGAATAGTTATCCTAGAGAGAATAGTTATCCTAGGCTCTTATAAGAGAAACTCAATTATTGGATTTGTAATTATGACTAACAATGACTGTTCTTGGCTTGATTTGCAAGATTACCTCTTATCCATCCAAGTGTCATCTTAAAGATTAATCTTGGCTAACTTACCCTCAAGTCTCAAGATAAGTTAATCATTGCCTCCGTTTAGGAACACATAAACTTAGTTGGACTAATTAGATGGCTAACTAAGTTTGCTCTCCCCTTCCCCCTCTAAAGTGGTGCCTCTCCCTTCTTTAAGAACTCTCAAAATTTGTCTCTTACTTATCTTGCATTCAAGAAGCTCATCTAATGGCCAACTTGATGAGCAAGTCTCATACTAGGGCAATCATGGCCCTAAAGTCCTAATTGGGGCACGTAAGTAATGACTCATTAAATGACATCAATGGACAAGCTTCCAAAACTGATGATGAAGTTTGTCCTAAGCAAGACAATTGGTTTCCCAAGTTCTTCTCCCTTTGGACGTGTGGCTCTCTTCCTTTCCTCCAATAATTGCTCACTTTCAATTGACTCGAATTCAAAAGGACAAAAGATAATTATGAGGACTAGCTAAATGTCATCTTAACCGGACATGAATATCTTGCAATTACTCATGATCGACACTTGTAATTGGATCGAGCCTTGTGGCTAAATTTCAATCGGAAGTGGCCCTAACGTGGCCTATACAAATTGGGCGGCCTTGGGGCATCACTTGTGCAGCCGGACTTGGACTGGATCTAGCACCCTTCTGGGGTCCTACACATGACCCATGGTTGATTCAAAACCAATTCATATTTGAGCCTAGTCAATTCATGGATGACCTTCGGTTATCATGTAATCATGCGGGATCAATCGACTTATCTTGGTACACTGCCGTATGGAATCGGTTCAAGGTCGTTGGTGATTCGGCATAGTGATCGTGCGGAACCACCTGCAACTGATCACATATACTGGAGTCGAATCAATCTATAACCGTCCGCTAGTCGATCTATGACAACGCGCAGTCGTCCCACATCGATTATTATGGTCGAGCTATCTTTCCATGATCTAGTACTCAAGTTGAGCATATCCATGATCATTAATTGCCTTTCCTAATAGGCTAGTTGACTCATGAGTGATCCTTGAATTGACTCATGGACTAATCCCGTTATTGGCGTACCGACCTTTAGACCACCCCTAGCGTCCGAGATAGGTGTTTGAATCAAGGATGTCATAGAGAGAGAGAGAGAGAGAGAGAGAGAGAGAGTCATAGAGAGAGAGAGAGAGACTTCAATTGAGAACATATCGCAATTGCTGGAGCATCTTGAATGAGCTTATGACAGCTATTCATTTGAGCTAAGGTGATTCATTTGGATTATATCATAACATGTATGATAAGTCTGCACATGATTCCAACAATTCACAATGTCTTGCAAATAAAGATGGTAAGTTTAGCAGGAGAGCTAGAATTTCTTGAAGCTGCTTGCAATGAGCCAAACAAAGCTGCTACAACTTAGTATATTTGTCAATGCTTGCAGGAAAGCTAACAAATTTGTTATCTAACAGATCTTAAATTGTCATTGAGGACATGCAATGAAGATTTTTCAAGAAATTAACCTTTGATAAGCTACATCTTTGGAAATTCAAGTAAATTATGCTTGGAAAGGCTAATTGGATAGAGAAATTAATATAATTACTTGATACCCACAAACATTTCGGGAACTTGCTAAGTTGTGGGCAACCATCAATGAAGATATACTCAAGATGCTGTTGTAGCATCCGAAAATTATGTAATATTCAAAAATTCGTGATATGATAATGATACTTAGATTTTGAGCTAAGTATTATTTGTCTTAGTATTCGAATGAACACATGGAAATTTTAATCGAATCGTAAATTTCACGGGACGTGACGGGTAATTTCCATAAACATAAATCGTCTTGAGTCCAACGTGTGAATTGAATTATATGTGTGCTAATAGAAGAATGGTATTAATTAAATTATTATCGTCTTAATAGTTGATTGTTAATATTAATTGTGTAAGTTTTAGTTAATTGATAATATTAGTGAATAATTTATATTAATAATGCTAGAAGAAGAAGATTAACTTCTGCTTACTACATTTCCCCTTGCAAAATTTATTAATTAAAATTAGAAGTGCCACATGCCCCTGTACGAAGTTTTGCATGGCCATATATTCTTATCTTATGAGGCTAATTTCTCTTGCACCTAAAGTGATGATTATTTCAAAATGACTTATTTTCTTCTTGTATTTCCCTTGGCCACGTGCAAGAGCCTTGCCTCGCATTTGTGCCACATCAAGCTGAAGATTAGCATGTACATTTACACCTAGCAATGAAAGAAATCAAATTATCTTAATTAATTTTAACAAAACTCCTTCTATATTGTCAAAGAACCCATTTTCGTTCCCCCCAAAATTCAAACAGAAACTTGCATGTGTTATTTTCACTTTTAATCTAAGAAATAGAGATCAAAACTTTATATTCAAGAGCTATTAAGGTGGTGAAGGCAATCGGTAGTTAGTGATTTGTGATTATGTCGAGGTAAGCGAAATTTCTAGTTGGTTCAATCTCCTTAAAACTTTGGCCTGGTTTGGTTGGTTAAATGGTGAAACCTTGATGTGTATGTATGGGTGTGGTGATTATTAAGTGGCCCTGATAATCTCTTGCAAATTTATTCGGCTTCATTCTGTTTCATCTTGGACAGTCAGAATCTACTTCTTCTGCTTCTTTTTGCTTCATTCTGGATAGTTAGAATCTAGTCATTTGGCCATGTTTATCTTGATAACCCATTGCATGTTCGTTCTGCTTCTTTCTATTTCATTCTGGATAGTTAGAATTTGATTATTATGCCATATTTATCTTGATGACCCATTGTATGTTCATTTTGCTTCTTTCTACTTCATTCTTAGCAGTTAGAATCTGGTCGTTCTGCCATACTTACCTCAATGACCTATTACATGTTCGTTCTGCTTCTTTCTACTAGAATTTAACTAGTCAGAATTTGTTTGTTTCACTTGATTTTACTAGAATTTTTTATGACATAATTTGTCCATTTGTAAATCTGTCCCTTTGTGAATCTACTCATTTGATAGAATATGTTCAATTGTGAATCTGTTCACTTGCTGAATTTGCTAACTTGTGAATCTATTCATTGATAAGTCTATTTATTGGTTTATACAAACTTTACTGAATATGAACCTATTCCTTATTGAATCCGTTCATTTGTTGATTATGTTCATTGCTGAATTTGCCCATTTGTAAATCTATTCATTGTTGGACCTATTATTTTGTTTTATAAGCATTTATCAAGCCAGAATTTTACCCTTTGATTGTTTAGACTTTACAACCAGTTTCGTTGTTCTAACCCAAAATATATTCATTTACATGTTCACACTTTACGTCCAGAGTATACTTATTCATTCAGACTCAAATATGCCCATTTGATTTGCCATATTTTGATGTTCAGAATTTGTTCAATGGCCAGACTTAGAATATATACCCATTTGATTTACTAGATTTTAGTGTCCAAAAGTTGCTCAATGTCCAGACTTAGAATATACCCATTTGATTTACCAGATTTTAATGTCCAGATATACTAAATGTCTAGACTTAGAATGTACTCATTTGAATGTCCAGACTTTAACGACCATAATATGACTAAATGTTATTTCGTATGTGCTTATTTGGCTAATGCATTAAATTGAGTTGAGATATATGTACTATGCTTGTAAGTATGCATATATCATGACTTGAATGAGATTGATGTGATTCCATCACCCGTATAGTGGTGAATGATGATGTCATGTGGTAGAAGTTTGCGGAATGCCCTAGTGGTTGGGATGCCCTGGAAAGTATTTTGGGATGCCTCAAGAGTCGAGATGTCCCTGTAGTGGGGATGCTCTGTGGTGGAAATTTGCATAATGCCTTAAAGTTGAGATGCCCTGGTGGTTGAAATGTTCCGCGAGTTGGGATGCCCTGGAAGTATTCGGGAGAAGGAAACATTAATGAATAAAATGCATTATCATGTGTAGATCTAAACATTGCTTAAATTGTTTGTTTGTGTGAAACATGGTGCGCATATGCATGAGTCTGGATGGACGTTTTGTTGATTGCCGATTTCTATGATAAATGAAAAGGGGAAAGGTAGTTTTATCACTCATATCGAATGATTATGCATTCATTTGTGTATACTGGGTAGAATGGTAAGAGAAATTTTCTAACTTAAAACTAGAGATTTCATTTGCCGGGTTTCGGCTCATTCCTTTCATTTTTTAGACGTGTATGATGGACACCTCTCAACTTTTACACTATGAATTCCCTATGTATAATGAAATTTTTTATGAAGGTGTGCTTGAACCAGAGTCTGGAATAATATATACCAAATGTAGTTTTAAGATGTGGGTTGATATAGGAGGTTTTACGGAGTGGGTTCCTTTTCACTTCGTTGGCTGGTATCAGAACCTTGACGGTGAGTTGGTCGGTCCGTTGAGGGGCTTCGATCTGGACGATGGAGATGCAGCAGATTGAGAAGTTATCGACCCATGACTTCAGTCTGGACATTTGTATAGGCAGACTTTTGGAAGTATAGTATAGTATGGAGATAGGTCTCCCTACCCCTACCCAAATTTCTATTTTTCTGCTCGTGATGTAATGAACCTGTGAAATCATATGTGGTATACATAAAAGAATTATAAGTATGTTGGTTATATTTGTAAGGCTTTAATTGTTAAAAAAATATTTGTAAATGTTTGATTATGTTTCCGCATATTAAAAGAAAGCAATAATACAAGAATCACTTGTCATGTGACATTCTAGGCGTCATAGCTGCAGTGTATAGATACTACAAGTAAGGTTCTTAAGGTCCAAGCAATCCCTTAGATACAACTCTTTCAATCCGATAAGATTAGTGATCGAGGAGGGTAGATCTTTAATGGCAATCTCATGAAGCACTAGTTCTTTTAGACATTTCATCATCACAAGAATATCGGGAAACCTTGAAAGTTTTGAGCAACGTCTATGAATCAAATTTTGAAGAGTCATTGACTGCAGATTGCCTGGGAATCGGCTAATATTGTAGTAGTACAAAAAGTTCGGATATACAAGCTTGTCCAAACTGTTAAAATTATGTCTTGAGTTTGAGCCCAATACGAGATTTGATGCACACGAGGAGCATTTGTTGATCAAAGTTCGGCGCAAATTGATACGCGCAAATTGACAATGAAGAAGCAAAGCACGAAGGCCTCTGCACGTGTATATTTGTCAAAGATATCCACGTCTCCCAAGTCCATTATTTTTTCTACCTCTTTAATTGCATGCACATGGACGTGCATGCATGGTGAATGGACGTGGAAGACTAAAGCCAATTGTGGGCTTGTTTTGTCTTCTTTCATTAACTCCTTGTTTCTTTCCTTTTGTTTATTCAGCTGAAGCCAACAGAAAGAAAGAAAGGATAAAATATTAATTAAAGGAGTTGAACATTAGGGGTGAGCGGTTCCCGGTTCCGGTTCGGTTCCGTCTGGAACCTGGAACCTACCCTCGGGTACAGGTTCCTCAATTTTTGAAACCTGGAACCTACCCGTCAGAGCAGAAACACGGAACCTACCCCGTCACGGGTTCCGGGGTCGGTTCCGAGGTTCCAACGGGTTCTTTTTTTTTTTTTTTTTTTTTTTCGTAGTGGGCACGAATATCCGGAAGCTGTCTTCGCAATTTACATATTACTCGGGGAAGAGAACGTGAACCCTCAACTGCTCCTTTCTTTTTGGATCGACACGGGAAGGAAAGCGAGAGAAGCAAAGGAAATTGAGAACAAGCGCGTTAACAAAATCACAAACACAAAGAACTAATTACACAAAAATTGAGGAACCTTTTTGGTTCCAATCAATCCCACATCTCAAGCAATGCAGCATGTCAAATGAAAGAGAAGGGTATGGCAAGCGGTTTGTGTTAAGTGAACGATCATCGCCGGAAGACCCCTTTCAAGGGTCGGTTGAACCTGACTTCCGAAGTCTCATAGTTTGCAATGCACATAGTCAAGAGTTGTTTGGAGAAGAGATGGGCTCCAAAACTACCATAACCACATCCTATATCCAAGATTGTTCTAACCTGAAAATCAACGCAAGGAAAAGCTCAAAGAGAAGTACCGGCAAGTGAAAATATATGATCAACATGCTCTCGGAACATATAACGATTAAACAAAAAGTAGGATGTAGAAGTCAAAGCTTTCAGAACTAAAGTATGAAAATTGTCAATTGGCATATAATATGTCGTCTTTTAACACGAGACTGTAATGAATAATTACAATTTCAGATATCCGGCTAATAGCGTGCCGGCATGCAGTGCAAGACAAAGTTCCTTTTACCATGAGACCTAACGGAAGAAATTAGAAGATGAATATTTCCTTTCTAGTACTCATGGATTATCTCATCTCGGGGCGATTACGTTTTGATTTAGCTGCAATGAAATTGCATCACAAGGAAGATGAATTTGGCCGAAAACGCTGTATATCTTGAATTTGGTTTTATGCATCTAACATCACCATCATCCCACTGAAACTGGAGAGCATTAAACATGATAATAAGTGCAACGGTATCTATAGGAGGTAAAAGGAAACAATAGATAACACAATCCATCGATGCGGGTAGTCAATAATCAATGGATGAATAATATCTCCACTTACCCCGGCTTTGGTAAGTTCATATTCATTGCTAAGACCAATCATTTTTGCTATTTGTTGAGCATAGTCTTCACGCCATCAAACATTAGAGAAGCTGAACGGAAAGAAATCTGCTCTTCCTCTAGCATCATCATCCTAGAAAGGCAACGGAAGTGAAATTAATCATATGAAGGGAAATAGAAGTGTGATAAAACTAGCGATATTATTAGCATGTCCACATACCTCTTGGTCAAGCTCCCGAAGAGAGTACCTGCTGGGCAGTAATTTTAGCATTTGCAACCCAGATAATGTCTTTCCCGTGGGCCACCTCAAAGGGATTTTGTAATTTGTCGGTGGAACAACCAAACAATGTTGTTTGACGTAATGCCCACAATGTCGCTCAAACTCATTTCCATCCGAATAGCCCGAGCAACATTTTCTGAAACATTTCGAGAGCCGAGATCTTCAAGCTCTGCGAAGCCGGGCTCCACTTGAGCCTCAAGCACCTCTCTTCCATCGACACCGATGGCCGCGCGCTTCGACTCCGGGACCAGCGATTTGGCGGCTTGCGGCTCTCTCTCTTCGCCTGCAAAAATTTCCAGCACCTCTCATCCGCTACCGATCCAAACCGATCGCCTCGCGAAGAAGTTCGAGAGATCGCGTCGCGGTGGAGTAGACCGGGAGGAGAGAGAGGCGGTGGTTCTGGTCCGGTCCGAGCCTGTTCCGGCCACTCGCCGAACGCCGCGGAGAGCGACATTTCGGTAAGGACCGGAAGCTAATCTCGGTGGCGGCGGCAAGAGGTGGTGACGGTGGCTTGGGGACGGCGGTGGCTCACGGCGGCGAGGCGGCGCGGACGGCGCGACGGCTCGTCGGGCTCAACGGCGAGACGGCTTGTCGGACGGCGGTGGGTGGTGGTGGTTCGGTGGCCAAGAGGTGGTGGTGAGTAGGGCGTGGGGCGGCGGTGTGGTGGTGGGTGAAGCACTAAGCGGCAGCCAGCAAGAGGAGGAGGAAGAAGAAAAGAAGAAGAAGAAGAAGGGGTAGGGTTTCGGCCGAGAGAGGAGGAAAGAGAAGAGAGAAAAGGAGAAAGAAAAAAGTTGAGGGCGGGAAGTGACGTGACAAGGGAAAAGGGGAGAAAAGAAAGAGAGAGAGAGAAAAGAAAGGGAAAGGGGGAAGAATCCGCAGAGGGGGGAAATCTTGCGGGGTTTTTTTTTTTTTTTTTAATTATGACCGGTTCGGTTCCGGTTCCCGGTTCCCTTTTTCAGGGAACCGGGAACCAGAACCGAACGCCGGTTCCCAGAAAAAAGGGAACCGGGCACCGGAACCGGTCTCTTTAGAACCGGGAACTGAACCGGACCCTCCTCCGGTTCGGTTCCCGGTTCCCGGTTACCCGGGAACCGTGCTCACCCCTATTGAACATCGTGGAGATGATCTTGGAAGACGGCGGCCATCCTTTTTTATGCTTATCTTCAAAGATTATGGGCACATGTTTTCTGCTTCATTAAATGCGTCCCATGCAAAGTGTGCATGCGTGCTCGTGAATTTTGGTGGGCATCGGTGCTGATTGTGAGCGCCGAATGAGTCCACATTTTTTGTCTTGTTTCTCCTAGAAGAGGAGGGTCGGAGAAGAGAAGCAAAGCAGAGCTGAAGAGCTGAAGAGAGAAGTCGTGAGACTTTCTAGAGGCAGAAGCTCTCGGCAGAGAGGATTTTCTCATTGTAATTATACCCGAATGTTTTAGCCAGTTAAATTCTTGTGAGTAGAATTTGTTTAATTCCTTGAGTGAGATTTCATTAGGAATTGTGAGAGGCTAAACACTGTGTGAGTTATTTGGATGTAATTTGGGGCTGGGAAACACTGAGAGTGCGTTTGAGTACTCGAGTGATTGTAATCTCCGGTGTATCGCTTGTTTCTATAGTGGAATTTTGTGCTGCTCTCCCCGTGGACGTAGGTTCCGATATTCGGACCGAACCACGTAAATCCAGTATCCGATTTCCTTTCCTTCATTCCGACTATTTTATCCGATTCACTTATCCATATTCCTCACACGCAACAAGTGGTATCAGAGCCTGGTTTGGCTGACGTGAAGCGAATTAGTAATGATGGAAGAAGGAAAGGTGAGAATCGACCGATTTGATGGGAAGGATTTTGCTTTTTGGAAGATGCAGATTGAAGATTGTCTGTACTAGAAAAATTTGAACTCGCCCTTATCTAGGGAGAAACCAGACTCGATGAAGGATACCGAGTGGGAATTGCTGGATAGACAAGCGATGGGTGTTATTCGGCTGACGTTGGCTTGTAACGTCGCGTTTAACATCGTGAAGGAGAAAACCACTGCGGGACTGATGAAAGCCCTATCGAATATGTACGAGAAACCCTCTGCGATTAATAAGGTCTATTTGATGCGATTTCTGTTTCACTTAAAGATGGGCGAAGGTACGTCAGTAGCTGAACATATCAACGAATTCAATGAGGTCGTTAACCTATTGAGTTCGTTAACCTATTGAGTTCGGTTGAGATTAACTTTGAAGATGAGATACGTGCGTTGATTTTATTATCCTCATTGCCTGATAGTTGGAATACTACTGTTACTGCTATTAGTAATTCCTCTAGGTCAAGAAGTTTGACATTTGATGAGGTTCGTGATTTGATTCTGAGTGAAGACATTCGTAGGAAAGAATCTGGTAAACCCGTGTCTACTGCTTTAATAGGTAAAAGTAGAGGAAGAACTAGCACGCGTGTTAGTAAGAACATGAACAGACGTAGTCAATCTAGGACTAGTAGAGTTGTCTGTTGGAATTGTGGCAATAGTGGGCATCATAGAAGAGATTGTTTTAAGCTGAAAAATGAAAAGGATAAGGGAATTAGAGTTGAGTCTACAAATAATGTTGCAGCTGTAGCTGAGAATGATTTTGATGGTGTCGATTGTGTCTTGTCTGTCACTGAGGATTCGTCATTTGACGGATGGATAATGGATTCTGGTTGTTCATTTCACGTTACACCAAATAGGAATTGGTTTATTATTTATCAGTGCATGGGTAGTGGTAAAGTCCAGTTAAGGAACAACGCTGGGTGCGATGTTGTGGGTGTTGGTGATGTTAAACTCAGAATGCATGATGGTATTGTGAGGACATTGATTGGAGTAAGACACATTCCAGAATTGAAAAAGAACTTAATTTCCTTAGGTGCCTTAGATTCAGCTGGTTGTAGGTATTCTTCAGAAGGTGGAGTTCTGAAGGTTGTTCGAGGTGCCCTGGTGATAATGAAAGGAATCAAGCACGGAGGCCTATATAAACTTCAAGGTGAGACAGTGACAGGTTTCTCCATAGAGACGTTGGATGCATCTATTCGAGAGTCTTTTGACTGCTCGAGGAAGATCTGGGTGTTTGTGCCTATGCACAAGTTTGATTCTGGTGTCAGGATCACGCGGTCAAAAGCTTTGATCAAGACGGAGACTGGTAAGTCGATCAAGCATGTGCGGACTCACAATAGCATGGAGTTCTGCTCGAAGCTGGTAAATAAATTCTACATGAAAGAGGGCATAGTGAAACACTGCACTAGTGCCAATAAACTACAACAATTTGCAGAATTGATGAGCAGGATATTACTAGAGAGGGCCCGTAAAATGATCTCGAGTGCTGGTGTTGCTAGGAGAATCTTAAATGATGTGCTTAGTACGGTAAGCTACCTGGTGAATAGATCCCCATCAATTGCTATTGAATGGCGGACTCCTGAAGAAGTGTGGTCAGGTAACATTGCTGGTTATTCTATTTTTAGAATGTTTGGTTGCCTGTGTTATTTTCGAGTGAGTGATGGTAAGCTCGATGGGAGGGCAATGTGCATATTCCATGGCTATGCACCAGGTGAGTGGGGCGATCATTTGTGGTGCCCGGATATAAATTCACCTATTGACAGCAGATAAGTTACATTTGACAAGTCTCCAGTACTTCTAGATAGAAGTGTTTGTGGTAGTGTTAATACGGATCTGGACGATGTTCAGCTCAAGGTGGAGTTGCAACCAGAAACTCCTGAGGTATCGGGTACTAGCGGAATAATCGACACGGATGATGCTTGTAGCAAGGTGGAGCCAATAGAGCCAACGGTTCCTGTAGCTGCTGAATTTGACAAGGTGCGTGTTCGACCTTCTATCAGATATGGAAGCAATAATGGTTTTGCTTTATCTATGATACGGGAGATTATGTCAAAAAATCCTTGTGGAGTAGCTAATTATGCAGGTGGAGTTGGTGTCTTGACGAGGTCCATGATTATGGGAAAGTTCAAGCGTGGCTTGAACTTGAAAGTACGCTGTGGCGGTTGAGCCCGTTGGGGCTGTGGCAGAGTAGTAGCGAGGTGTCCACTGAAGCGATTATGACTTGGCTCAAACGTCGAGCCAAGGTGGAGATTGTTAAAATTATGTCTCGAGTTTGAGTCCATTACGAGATTTGATGCACACGAGGAGCATTTGTTGATCAAAGTTCGGCGCAAATTGATACGCACAAATTGACAATGAAGAAGCAAAGCACAAAGGCTTCTGCACGTGTATATTTGTCAAAGATATGCACGTCTCCCAAGTCCATTATTTTTTCAACCTCTTTAATTGCATGCACATGGACGCGCATGCATGATGAATGGACGTGGAAGACTAAAGCCAATTGTGGGCTTGTTTTGTCTTCTTTCATTAACTCCTTGTTTCTTTCCTTTGCTATTTGTTTATTTAGCTAAAGCCAACAAAAGGAAAAAAAGGATAAAATATTAATTGAAGGAGTTGAACATCGTGGAGATGATCTTGGAAGACGGTGGCCATCTTTTTTTTATGCTTATCTTCAAAGATTATGGGCGCATGTTTTCTGCTTCCTTAAATGCGTCCCATGCAAAGTGTGAATGCGTGCCCGTGAATTTTTGGTGGGCGTCGGTACTGATTGTGAGCGCCAAATGAGTCCACATTTTTTGTCTTGTTTCACCTATAAGAGGAGGATCGGAGAAGAGAAGCAAAGTAGAGATGAAGAGCTGAAGAGAGAAGTTGTGAGACTTTCTGGAGGCAGAAGCTCTCGGCAGAGAGGATTTTCTCGTTGTAATTATACCCGAGTGTTTTTAGCCAGTTAAATTCTTGTGAGTAGAATTTGTTTAATTCCTTGAGTGAGGTTTCACTAGGAATTGTGAGGGGCTAAACACTGTGTGACATCTTGAAATTCGAACCCTATAAAGGATGAATGAATGTGAATTTCGTCAATGCATTGTTAGTTGATCTCACTCGGAAATTGATCACCCATGAGATACTGACCTTGAGGGGAAAGGCTAATGAGAAGAGAACTCGTGCGACTAAAGGACTTGACCTAGGAAAACGACTTGATCATAAGACTTACGTGAGGACGATCCTGTAGATAGACAGGCCGATTTCAAGGACGACTAGAAGTTGATTCGTGGACAGAACATAATGGAACGACGGGTGATTCCGTTTACCGTTATCAAACCCGTGAACAACCCTATGTCGATCCTCAGTAATTGTGTACTTTGAAATAAGAATCTATCCTCCGTAATTTCATGCAATCAAGGACGTTCATGCGTCGAGATGTCTTGAACGTGGTTTGGCACGAGTTGGTCACGTGTGAATCCTCAAAGCCACCTGTCAGTCTGAGTTGTAACCGAAATGGCATTTGATGAAATTGACATGGCAAGAGAACTTAGGATTGGACTTCGAATTGTCGGGAATGTCCGGGACGGATTTGGATGAAGCTACATCAAACAATCGACAGAGTCAATTAAGCCGAGCAATTGGAAAAGGGGTTTTCAAACCGAGGAAGCAAGCCCGTGAGGATGTGGGCCGGGCCAAGCCAGTGTGGGCCTTAGGCCCAAGTTGGGACAGCCACCAAATGGGCCTAAGTCAAGCAAATGAGCCCATTAGGCCAAACCAACTATTCATCTTTTAAGCCCATGGGCCAATTCTTGGCCATTTCAAGCCTAACCATTTCTGTCACGCCCCGATCCTCGAACGCATGCCCATCCCTCTCTAGTCGATAATCGTTATGTGACTTCCCAGGACGAGTCGCCGACCTTTTTATTTTTTTATTGCACATGCAAAAGCAAATAACAAATCCCCTGACAATAACCATCTCGGGATAGAAAAGCAAGACATCACATTCACAAACAAACCACACTTTTATAAACATACTGAGTCTTTTACACAAGTCTATAACCAAAAGACTAGTTCTCAAAAAGAGGCTGTCATATTTGACCTACTCTTCAGGTCACCTCCGCTCAGCTCCAAGTCCTCCCTTTACGGCCCTGAAAATTTTAAGCCCACGACGGGGTGAGATATAAATCTCAGCGAGTTCATGGTCTAAGCCCCGATTAGGAGGGAAATACACCTGGAAGTGTCCGAACCACACAACCACTCAATTGGCACAAAGAACTTACCTCGCCTCAGTTTCCTTCCTACACGTCAATACAGTTCATATCGTAATGCATATAATCAATGTACATAACAACTGGAACACCTCATCAATTCAATTAATCACAAGGGTCATGTTCCATGCCACACAGTTTTGTCTCATAATCAGGCGCATCAAACTCAGACCATCATGCGTTCCAATTGTTAATTAAGCCACTCAAGGCACTGCCGAAATCCATGTTCGGCAGTCTACTGGCATAGCCAGGCATCGTCTCTTCCCCATAGAGCACGGCTACGTCTCATTGACGGCTTTCCCGAAGACACATAGGTCCAGAATCTACTGCGGCCCGATACCCTAATACATGGGTAACCCGAAAAGAGGTTTAGCAACGTCCGGTGTAATTGCACGAGACGGTTTCTCTTAACCAACACATGACCAATCAATCTCGGCCCAAGATACTATGCATTGCACTCAAATGTCTCAATTAAAATAGTGAACCTGGCCTATTTTCTTCGCATTAGAAATACACGGTAAAATAGTCGTGTGTGAGTACACGGTCAGATTGAACCCAGAAAATTCATAATCTTCAATTTAAAATCCTACTATTTTATATATTATATAAAACCATTTTTGGTGTTAAAATCCGAAATCCGGGATTTTCTGAATAAATAATGAATTTCATAAATTTTGGAATTAAATACTCAAAATTCCAATCAGCACTCAATTTGCACAAATTAACATTCAATTGCATAAACCGAACACACCATTGCAATCAGCACAAAATTCTGGTCACTGACTATCCCGGTCTAATTTCCGGAAAATAATTAATAATTAAATAAATTACCGGAAATTAAATAAATTACAAAATAAATAAATTTAAAGCATTTAATTAAATTAACCTAAACTAACTAAACTAAATAATCTAACTAACAATTAAATCTAACCATCCTATATAAT
Source organism: Eucalyptus decipiens (assembly GCA_014182575.1). NCBI lineage: Eukaryota > Viridiplantae > Streptophyta > Magnoliopsida > Myrtales > Myrtaceae > Eucalyptus > Eucalyptus decipiens. The sequence goes on from CM024611.1 coordinate 54,681,357, forward strand.
TTAATCTAAGTACACTAATTAAATAAACTAACTAATTCCTAACTAATCCACCTAACTAAACTAATTAAACTAACTAAATACTAACTATTCACTTAATCTAACTAAGCCATCCTAAGCCTAATTAACATAATTAATCCACAAATTAGCTAACTAACACACCTCTAAGTGTCATTAGCCCACTAATAAAGGATTAGAATGCAACTCACCGATTAGCACGAAAATCGGCTCGCGGCGACGGCGGCGCAACGGCGGCCGAGACTTAAGCTCACGGCGAGGTCGAAGGACGCTCGGACCGGCTGAAAACAGCCAACGAACTTGTTGTTCGGGCTGAGAAAACCGGCATAGAAGATGCTGGTTTCGATCTTGAGTTTCGAAGGGCTGAAACGGCTTCGAGTCACTAGCTTCGACGGGTGTTGGGCTGCTCGATTGTTGCTGGACGTGTGGCCTTTGAAGTCGACGATGGAGGCCTTCGGTTGGGGTTTTGACCGAAGAAGATGGAGCCTCGATCTTCGGTGGGAGGAAGTGGCGTATGTGAGTGGGGGAAGGGTTTCGGTGGAGAGTGGGACGGTGGTGTTGGCGTGAGAGGAGAGTTCGGTGGGTGGAGGATGAGCTTTGGTTGAAGAGAAATGAAAGAGATGAAATTTGCGGAGGAAAATGAAATGAAAAGTAGAGCAAAGAGAGAGATCGAGCGAGAGAGAAGAAGGCCGAAGGAGGGAGAGGCGGCGTCGAATGTGATGGGAAAGCCACGGCTGGGGCCAAAAAGTCAAGCATTTTATCCATTCCATTTAATGCTTGTCCCCTAGATCTTTATGCATAAATATCCCAATGTCTCCCCCTAGTACTTTCTTGTAATAAAAATCCACAATTTATCCAATTTTGGTGCCAAAATGCAGCCCTCCTCTCTTGATCCGAATATACTCAACTTTGGCTTCAATTTCATCCTCAAATTCTCAAATTCGAAGTCCAATTTCATCGAAGAAAAATCCCACACATGTCCATAAATTCCCCTCACCTAGTAGCTCGGCTTGGACATCAAAATTTCCTTCAAATGAGCTAAACCGAATTTCCGTTCGTTTTCCAATCAATTTTCCATAAAATTCTCGGAATCTCCAAAAAAATTTCGGAAGATGAGCCGACGTTCCTAAAATGAATCGTAACAAGACTGAACTTTCAATTTCTGAAATCGAGCTCAATTTCGCGGTTAATTTCAATTCGACGTGATTTTAGTGCGTTCCAATCTACCAGGTAACATTTTGGAATTTTTAATACAATTGACCCGTGATCGATTATTTTCGAGCCACAATGTACATCTTCGACACATTGGCGACTCTCGGTTGTCGTGAAAATCTCGAGATTTCAAATACGAACACAAGGTACAAAAACGACAGAAAAATCGGTCTAGTGCCGTTCGACAGAAATTTTGCAATTAGATGGAATCACCCACGCACTAATCACATATCTCTATCGAATCGACCTATCTTCGGTCTCTGATCCATTTTGACGGTGTCGTAATGACCCTTGCAGATTAGCACGGTCGAGCAGTTGATTCATGGTCGAATTCTCATGTCTATTGCATTTAGATTCCTTAACGGCTTCACTTGATAGGCTAGTTTGAGTGGCCAACTCAGAGAAAAAGGCTATAGACACGTCGATGAAAAGCCCAACTCGTCTCATCGAAATCAGACTCGAAAATTAGGATGTCACAATTTCCCAAGCCCATTCCTATTCATGACCAAGCCCAATCCTTAGGCCCATCCACCAATTTTAGCCCAAGGACATAATGGTAATTGTGCAAGGTGAAATGACCAAAATACCCCTAGTTGTAGGGAGAAAAAGGCTAGAGAAGAGAGAGAATGTGATGTCATCTTGCATGGGGAATTGAAGTGGCCATTTAATGGCTTTAATGAGGAGTGCAACCGCTCTCCCATCACCCTCTCTCTCCCCCATTCGGCCCCCAATCGACGAGCTCCTCTCTCCCTCGTTCTCCCTCTCTTGCAGTTTCTGCTCCAGCTGACCCTTCGGTGAAGAATCGAGTCACAAATGGTCTTCCCGGATGAATCAGCCAATGAGCCACCTATCACCGTGACCGGGAGAGACAGACCGTTCCAACGAGTCAATTTCGTCCCGAACGGAGCTGCCGGCCGTCCTGTACGGCCGTCTCAAGACGCCGGTCGCCGAACCACCTGGTTCCGCCCTGCTTCGCCTGTTTCGACTTTGCAGCCGTTTTCTTCCATTCCAGCCGTTCCTTTGCTCATCCCAACCTCCAGCAAGATTCCCTAAACCTCCTGGTGCTGCCAGTTGCCGGCCAACCCCTTCACCGGAGCTCCGGCCAAGCCGTCCATCTCCGTTTCTCCTCCGGCAGGGCTGTTTTTCAGTGTTTTCAGTGGGAGTCCGAGCTGTGGTTGTTGTGCAGAGCTTGGGACCACCTTGGATCATCGTGGTAGAGGTCCCGGAGCATCGCCTCCGTCGTCGCCGCCGCGTCGGTGTTTCCGGCCCACTTAACGGGTGAGTTTAGCTCATAATCCTTCGATTAATACCTAAACTTGCTTAGGGTTGGTTTAGTTAGATTTAATTCTAGTTTAAGTGATTTAATTAAATTATATTAGTCCTAAGATAGGTTGTTAGATTAATGGCTAAGATTAGTTTAGCTTAATTTTACTTTATTAGCTTAATGATGCTTATGTAGTTAATTAAGCATGTTTATCTTAATTGATTGATTTCCTTAATTTAATCATTGTTTTAATGATTTCTGAATATAAATTATTAATTATTGAATTCTGGAATTACTGTTCACGCGACACTATTCACAATACTGTTCACGCGCACTGTTCACGAGCACTGTTCATCCAGAATGCGAAAAATGTCTAAAATTCATATGTGTTGATTTTATGAAGTAAATTGATGTGAAAATGCATGGCATCCTCATGAATTGAGTGATGATTTGTGCAATAGTGTGGTGATTGGAAATTATGGATTTTATTAAGAAAATCCCGGATGTCGAGTTTGGACACCGAAAATGGATTTTAAGTATTATATCAAACAGTGGGGTTTGAAAAGGAAAGTATCAGTTTTCTGGTTCGAATTGACGTGTACCCACGCACGATTACTTTCTCGGATGTTTTTAATACGAAAGAAAGAGGCCAGGATCACTGTTTTAATCGAGGCATATGAGTGAAATGCAAAGTATCCTAAGCTGATAATGAATTGTCGTGTGTTGGTTAATGAGGAACCATCCTGAGTTGTTGAGCTGGACGTACCCTATATGGGATACCCTTATATGAGAGGCCCCACATCAATGGGCTCGGGTCGCAGTTGATTCTGGGCCTATGCTCCTTCGGGAACGCCGTCAAGTGGTGACGAAGCCGTGCTCCGTGGTGGGGAGACGATGCCTGGCTAAGGGCCAGTAGATAGCCAAAATGCGAGTAGGCTATGCCCATGTGTGGCAGTGAATAACAATTGGAACGCATATTGGGTGTTGATTGACGCGCCGGATTATGGGACGGAATTGTGTGGCACGGTATGGGACGTGTCATAACGATTCGGTCTTATAATCAGGACCCCTGTGATTGACTGAGATGAATGAGGCGTTTCAATTGTTGTATGCATTGAGTAAATGCATTGTGTTTTCGAACTGTGCTAATGTGCAAGAATGCATGAGAATCATGGCATCTGTGATTTCGGTCATACATGAGTTAAGCACATTGTTTATGGCATGAACACATGAATCGATAACATGCAGGGTTTGGCAATGGCCAGGTGAGATTGCTTGCGATGCGACTCGTATGTGATTAATGAAATATATCATCTAATGGCCATGTGCTTTGTGTGTATCATGCTGAGTGATATCGTGCAGGGTATGGCATACCAGGTAAGGTTGTATGCGAATCGACTGTTGGTTGTTGCTTGTGGTGGGGTAGTTCTGGATAGATACCCTGGGTTGAGTTGGTGTACTAACCGGGGCTTAGGGGTGGAACTCGCTGAGATTTATATCTCACTGGTTATTGAATAACCATTTTTAGGTCCCTAGTGTGAAGAGCCAGGAGCATGAAGTGAAAGGGTCAAGAGCATAGGTGGCTCAGTAGTTCTTTATGACATAGACCTTCTATATAAGCTTGAAGTGTTTATAAAAGTGTATTTGATTTGAAATTGGTTGTCCTGCTTTTCTATCCCATGTATGTCGTTGTCAGGGGATTAGTTAATTCACTTCCGCATGTACAATAAAATGAAAAGGGTCGACGACGAGTCCTGGGAACATCGCGAAATTCTATCGACCACTGAGAGTTGTGCGTGCACTCAAGGTTCGGGGCGTGACACACTGTGTGAGTTATTTGGGTGTAATTTGGGGTTGGGAAACACTGAGAGTGCGTTTGAGTACTCAAGTGAGTGTAATCTCCGGTGTATCACTTGTTTCAATAGTGGAATTCCGTGCTGCTCTCCTCGTGGATGTAGGTTCCGATATTCGGATTGAACCACGTAAATTCGGTGTCCGATTTCCTTTCCTTCATTCCGACTATTTTATCCGATTCTCTTGTCCATATTCCGCATGCGCAACACAGACACCCGAGAGATTGATGCACCTCAACAAGATTGGTGCACTCTTGGGAATCCAAACTCTCAAGATTTGGCAGTGACAATACATCAGGAATTTCAATTAGCAATGTAGGGTGGCTAAAATTAACAATCCTCAAATTTCCAAAAAGCTGCGCACTGAATGGATGATACATATGAGTAGTTTTTTCAGCACCTTCACAATTTTGTCTTTTAGTCTTGACAGAAGAGAATAATGAAAGTACATACCTTGAATTCCTTCCCTAATATTCTGATGCTGCTTTTACTCAGGTCTAGATATACAAGTTTCTTGTGGCCCGTATTGAATGACGTAGATGGCACAGAGAAATCAGGCCAATCCAGCCATCTTAATTCAGCAGGAAAGTATATGGGATACCCTGAATGGTATTCATTGCGAGCTAAGAAAAATCTCAGCCTCTTCATATTTATGAAGGCCTGAGCACCGAAGCGTACTTCTTTAGGACCACCCAACTTGAGCATTATTGTTTCTACTTTATTAGTTCCCTGGCAGCAGATATATGAGTACACAATTTAAGTGCAGAGGTGTATGGATTATGCAAGGAATTAACTAGTAATAAACAAGATTTGTTGCGCTTTGGGTGCCTTTTGTTCTTAGCTTTCACAATTTGCTTTTACTTTAGCATTCGACAAGAGTTCTATGAACACCTCAAATCGTAAGCAAGCATAGTATGGAAGTTCCTGGAGATTTTTTTTTTTTTTTGTTGGTAATTTCCTTTCTAGGGAGAGGTCAGAAGTATAAACCTTAAATCTAACGGAGGGATATGGAAGAAGTGATTCTTAAGGGACCGTCAGGCCATTATCTTACTTAACAGAAAAATACTTATGCACGTTTTATTTTAGCAGAAGGCCAAAAGGACTTTTTAGGAGGCTCTAACCCTACCAAACGGGCATGTATATTGTCAAAAGCAAAAGACCACGATTCAGTTTATGCCATGCCTTCTGTTGGAACATGAAGCACATCCTCATAGAACCACTGTCTGCTGCACTCCCCTGGCTCTTTGGGAGATTCTCTCCAAACAATCTCTTCCCATTTCTTGAATCATATCATGCGTCTCCAGCTTGCCACGCTCAATAGTGATGAGTGACTTATTTATTAGAACAGCAATTCCACTATTTGGGTAGAGATCACAGCTCTCTAAACTCTCTGTCACATAACTTTATACTCTTTCCCTTGAAGAACATGCGATGTTAAGAAAAATATCCTTCTCATAATCATCTAGGCCATCAAAGCTTATTCTTAGCACACCGAAGATTTATCCATTGAAAACTCTCTTCAATTTATCTAATGTGCTTTTCCATTCAAGTAAGCTTCTACCTCGTAGAGAAGAACCCAAAACTTTTACAGCTAATGGAAGTCCTTGGGTGTAATCCACTACATTATATAAAAGCTCTTCATAATCAGGAGGAGGAGAAATATTCTCGAAAACAATTAAACTCCAGAGCATATGAGCCGTAGAATGACCTAAAGGTTGAACCTTGTACATATTTTCTACTTGATGGGCATCTAGTAAATGTTCATCTCTTGTCATTATGATGATTATACTCTCACGACCAAACCAATCACATCCTCCAACTAGTGTTTCCAATTGGATCAACTGGTTCACATCCTCAATGACAACAAGGACCTTTTTTTTTTTTTTGAAAAGTCTACTCTTTATCATGCTCATACCTCTGTGAACATTGCCAAGCTTCAGATCATCATCCCACATTTCCTCAGAAAGAAGCGTCTCTTGAAGCTGAAGTAGGCCACCATCTGCAGATTTCTCGCAAGTTTATCTAACATTGGAAAGAAAGCTGAAACACTCAAATTTACGATAAAAAGTTGTAAGTAGCTTTGGCAATAGTCATCTTGTCTACTCCTTCAAGTCCGTAAATTCCAACCATTCGAACTTCCTTTGATTCCATGTCTGGCAAAGCAAGCACATGGGACACATGCGAATTCATGGCAACCACATTTTCAGGAACGTATAACTGCTTGTAATTCAGCTTGGCCAATACTCTCCTGACAATGCTCTGAATGACAATGGACTAACGCCTCGTAGATTCAAAGCATAAAGCCAATTGAGAATACCCAAGGAGATTCAAAAACACTTGGATACAAGGAGTACTGAGTTGATCAATAAAGATCAAGCCGCGTTCAATATCTCAAGCACAATAGACCGGATTAATTTCAGTTTCTAGCATTTGGCACCTATAAAAGAAATGGGCTTGTGGAGGGACATGGTCCACCTGCATGACTATTAACTCAATGCATGACCTGCTTGTGAAGAAAACTAATACATCCTGCTTCAATTAGTGGGAATTGATTTTTTCCCCTTTTATGCATAAGCATTACCATGAATTTGGCAATAAATTCCGTAATCCACATTTGTTTTTTGCCACTAAATTCCGTAATCAACAGTTGGAACACAACATTTTGTGAAAAAAACCAAGCAGTAGGCATACTCAGAAATGAGTAAATGATAGCCTTACTCGGCAACCAAATGCCAGCCAGAGATATTTAGCAGCTTTAGTCAGTGCTTCTCTCCACCTCTTCACCTTCTCCCGAATCGCCGCCCTTCGACTTCAACCTTTCCTCGTGATCGGTTAGGGCTGGTCCGTACCTGCCCCTCTGCTTCCTCACATCCGGCGGATCCACCTTGTAGAACACCGGCTCTGGATTCTGTTCACTTTGATATGCATAAAATTTATTTATTGTACACAATAATTACTAATCAATCTTTATACGTTTCTAAAATAATTTTTATTTTATTTTCTGAATAAATGGACATTAACCGACCAAAAAAAAAAAGAATAAATGGACATTTACTATCCATATTAATTTTTCATGCTTTCCAATATTAAAAATTAGCAAGCATTATAAAAATTACTAAGCACGTAAAAGTTATGACTTCTTATAGAAAGTAATGTTAGGGGTGATTAGAAAGTTACTCAACAAGTTACATATTATTGCTTTCTATGCCAAGATTTACTTTGTCTAATAAAATTACTTCGATTTGAAATAAAATTAGTGGTCACATATGGATGTTATGGTAAACGAAAAGCTGCAATTTGTTTCTTTCCTACATCGAAATTTACTAAACGTATTAAAAGTTACTTGGGTGTTATAATAAAAATTAATCATGAAAGCAAGCATGCTCTTATTAGCAATTTGTATTTTCCTAGACTTTTTAGTAATTTTTGTGTCAAAAATTCCACTTCCATAGAAAGAAAATTAATAGATTTTTAGAAACGATTCTCTGAAAGTTAGCATTTTATAAAACCGATAGGGAGGAGGGTCAGAAAAATTCTAAATACTAGACCTTTTGAAAATTAAATCAAAGAATTTGAAATTTTATTAAAATATTAAAAGTTGTCTACGTTAAAGCTAGCTCCGCTTGTGCTAGATAGGTTGGCCAAAGTCCACATCAGCAATATCCGGCCAAAATTAGCTGGAAATGACTCAATTGGCATTAGGTCAAAAGATTTAGGACTAAATAGGTACTAATAAAAATGTTTAGGACCAAATTAGCACAAATACAATATATTTAGAACGTTTTTGACACTTTTCCCCATTGATTTTATAAAATGCTAACTTGCATAGAATTGTTTCTAATGAAGTAACAACTGGCTTTTGGGGTGAAGGTTTCTTTTTAGGTGAAATATATTAATTTTCTCTCTTCTAAAGTGGAGTTTTTGGCACAAAAATTAGTGAAGTTAAGTTACTTCATTAGAAGCGATTTTTTTGCAAGTTAGCATTATATAAAACCGATGCAGCAAGCAAGAAAATAGAAGTTTCCGAGAAAAAAATTCTCATCCTTTCATCTTCTTCCCTTAAATTTTGTCTTCTTGGCAGAACATTTTAAGCACGCAGACTTAAATTTTAAGCTTGCCGCAGCTACTCCTCTTTTTCGGACAATAGTCCTAGAAAACTTTATCTCCGTTCTTGTGACGTTTTGAACATAACTGATTCATCCTGTGATAGGAGATCTTGTACACATTTTTAAATGTATCTTTGTAAATAGAAAATTAATTTGATATGGGTTATATTAATTTAGGAATTTTTTTTTTTTTTTTGGCAGTATGAACCCTTTCCATACCAACACGAAAAGCACGTGGATCACGCAAGAAGGGCAAAGAGGCGTAGAGAAGTTAGCTGCAAATTTCCGATGTTGACCCGGGACTTCGTGCTCGGAATAAGACAAGACGTCAGGGAGCGACCCCTCATTTTGGGAAGGATCGTGGGAGCGGGTGCATTCGTCGTTTTGCATCCATTTCTGTGCCGAGCCGGTTCTATCTTATCTAGTAAGGTCTCGTCCAAATCTAGTACGAACCAACAGCATCATCGATCGATTCACGCGCTCAGAGGGCGTATCGAATGTCGGATGAAAGTCTCTCTAGGCAGACTTTTTAGCAGGACACCTGGCTTAAACTCGGTCGTCAAAGGCCTCTTCTGAGGGAGAATCGGGCCCCCACAATCACTTCGAGCCTGCTGCAGTGCACATCTCGTCATATGATCGAGACGGAGAGTCAGGCTTATCATCCACGTTCCCCTAGACTTGGGGAGCATATTAAAATTACCATATTTGAACAGATACCACAGCCTCGATTCATTTTCTTCGGATCTAACTTGCTCGTGACGTCTGACCTAAAAATCCCACGAAAATTAATTTGGAAGTAGTATAATACGGGAGTGTCAATTTAAAGTTTTTTGAGAAAGGAAAAATAAATAATTTGAGAAAAATATGACATAATATATCAATTTGAGATTTTTAACGATATTAACCTTATCACAAACGGCTTCTTTTATACATAACTGGTTACAGAAAGAAAAACAGAAAAAAGCTTAGTGCAAACTAAGGGAAAAGAACACCGAGAGCACTTTCTTACAGCGGAGACAAAGGAAATAAATTCCAAAAGATATACTAGGTATGAGCATTTTACCTTTGACACACACACACACACACACACACATATATATATATATATAAAACCAAGTTTATTGGTTGGATCCAGCCACTTCACTTCAGATACTACCTCCAATTATGCAAAGGCTGCATTCAGTGATCTGGGTCACAGAAAATAGCAGCACCATATAACAGGGAGAACGGAGCAGGAGCAGCAGCATGGAAATTTTAGGGCGTCAGTCCCACTGCTGGCTCCCGCAGCTCACTTGTGTAATCACTCCAACCAAATGACTTCTCAATCAGACCCTCCAGCTCAAGATAGATTCCTGTGTCATCCATTGCCAGTTCTTCTCCTGCTTCCACATCCATCACATTGTCGCCCACGACCACGTTGTCCCCGGGGAGCTTCTCCGACATCTCATGGAAAACCGAAGGCAAATCTGACGAACTAGCTCCGGCCATCCGATCGGGTGTCTGACCCTGCACAGCCCTGAAATCTCCACCACCCATCGGAGGAGGCCACGGGTTGTGCATCTGAACGGTCTGAAAATCCACTGGCGCGACATTGTTTGGCCGAGACTCCATCTGTGCCGGATCATCACCGACTCTTGGGCAATCAACATTCGGGTTTTGAATCTTGTGATCCATTACTTCGAGCAAGCATTTGGTGACTTCACTATCGGGACTGAGCAATTTGCTCTTCTTCCTCGATTCACAAGCCTCTAATTCTCTCTTCTGCCTCCTCTCTTGGATTAAACGGACAAAGTTTGAGCTTTCGGTTGCTTTAGAGAGGAGGAGGAACATCCGCTGACACCTGCACTCAGCATTGCGCATCCGCTCGGCGACCTGATTGATCTCATGCTGCGAGTGCTCCCGCTCTTCTCTTAGTTTCAGGATCTCGGACTTCAATGCTTCCTGGTCCTTCTTAAGCATTTCAAGTTCAGCTTCCTTTCCAGCCTCCGGGTAATCCGAAGCAACAGTACTATTCGATGTTTTCGTATGATCGCTGACTTTGCGTCTCCTCCTTATGTTCTTCAGCAAATGCTTCTTCCCTTCCTGAAAATCTCGGTTTGCAAACTCCCATCGATCCGTATCCATCTTCCTAAAACCCTGCGACATATCTTGGATCATGATGCATGAAGAATAGGAGGAACCTGGGTTGAGGATCTTAAATTGAAACAGAAGTCCCAAAGAGGGTATGGACAATTTAATGACTATCAATCCGTCAACTTCATAAATAGAAAGACAAAAGTGCAGAATTATGGTTTTGGTCTTGCCCATAAAGAAGAGAAGTGTCAGAAGGCTTTACCAAAACATCGGATAGAAACAAAGCGATGGCTCAAGGAGTCTCATCTTCAGCTAGAAAGTGCAAGCATCAAAACGGTAGTACATTTCTAATCCAAATGAAAATTTACCATAAGAGAAAAGCACTCAAATACAAATCCAATGAGAAGATAAATCTTTAATGTGTATTCTGACGTCTTGGTTGACATGGTAGCATCTGCAAACTACCATCACTTGAATATGATGACGGGCCATTGTCCCCTGGCCGCTGGATGCAAATTTTGGTGAACATGTGCCACATGATTCGTGATATTTCGCGTAGAATCCATGTATCCCGCCAGCCATTCCAGATTTCTTCGTTCCTCGTCCCCTAATCTAGGTAAAGCACAACCAATAACCGAGAAAGTAGGTTAAATTGAATCTCAACACACGAGCAAAACGTGGCGAGTGTGGTCCCTTAGATCCTAGCTTCTTTGCACCGGGGACTATCCGTCGGGACAATGAAGAGTAGCTGGATGCCCCCAAGAGGATCACACTCTGAACGACAAAAAAAGAAAGAGAGCCAAAACAGAGTAAAAAAAAAAAGACAGAGCTGAAACAGAGTCAAACCAAAATAAACATACACAGACATTATACGCATTTATACGAATAGTTTGTTCTTACCTATGGGGAAAGTTTCAAGCAAAAACATAGACAAAAAACACAATCCCGTTCGAAGGGAATACCCACGTAAGTGTTGAGCTGCCTGACGAAGCTGCAGAAATTGGAGTGCTTGAAGTATCGAGGCAGGAGCTGCTTCGAGAACCCGTGCGGGTCCCAAACCACGAAGCTGTCCCGGCTGGAACTCCACGACACCACCGGGTCCGTAATCGGGTCTGACACAATCTCGTACATCTTCCTCAGGAAGGGCGCCGGCCCCACCTCCCCCAGCCCCTGCATCGGTCTCGCCACTTCGTCCGCCGCTGCCCGCGACGAGCACGATGGCGATCCGGCAGCAGCGTCCCCTGGATCAGCAATGATCGCCACCTCCTCATCTTCCTCTTCCTCTTCGATCTTCACCACCTGCGCGGCCAGAGCCGAACGGGGTTCGGGCCGGGTCAGGCATGAACGCAAGGGTGGCCCGGCATCAATTTCACCATGGCCGTTGGCTAATTTTGGGGACGGAACCGAATGGGGAAGCGACCCTAGGTCGCTGGGGTCACCACCGCCAACAACAGCAACGGACGCGATCTCTTCCCGCGATCTCGCGAAAGGTTCTGCCTTTTCTAGCTCAACACTTGACTCTCGCAAGAGGGTGTCGAAAAACGACGCGCATGGTTCATCGGTAAGGCTGCCTCCGGGTGGCGCCGTCGTCATCTTGACCTCGAGTTCGAGGACAAAGGCGGAGATGGTACGAGAAATTTTCGAGCGATTCTACTAAGGGAGAGAGAGGGAGACAGGCGTCGAGACTGTCGAGTGTTGAGTGACAGGGGAGGGGATGGGTATCCGGCATTATATACGTGGGAAAAAGTCCATTAAGTGTTGCCACGTCTCTCCTCTTTTTGGCTTCTCCGCAAGTTTTGGGCTCCTACTGTACGTGAATAGCCTGGTAACGATTACGGACCGTTGGATCTGATTCAGAATGAACCTGGTACGAGGAGGGGGGGACGCCCTTTCGCCTAGTGGGTCCCATGCGCGAGTGCCACGTTTCGATCTGCTGCTTGTCCGTCTCAGCTATTCCACTTGGCTTGTGTGAATGGCGTTTTCATTGCGCATGACATACAATAATGCATCGACCAGTGAATTGGAACTGCAGGGATAGGGATACTTTGAAAAATATGGAGCTAGATACCATGATGAAGTTGCAAACCTAAACATTGACTTACAAGGGTTCCTGGTCAAAAAATGGGAAAGATAATTTATTAAAAGTAAAACAATGAGAAAGTTGCCAACCTCATAATTTCAGGATAATACCATACAACATTTTAGGATTCCATGCAAAAATATTTAGAAAAATAATGAATTCCTTTTTAAAATAACTCATTTTCCATTGCAATATTCGTTTCTTATGATTACCATCAGGCGTCGCATGACGAGAGAGATATTATTACCTTATCAATTCTTAACTTATTTCTTTTTCATTAAATAAATAAATAATTTTTTATAAATTATCTATTTTTAGATCCCTAATTTGGCTTTCCTATTTACAAAAGAATCTCATATCATTTATCAATAGAGTTTCAATGGACTTCATACTTCATAGTATTGATTTAAGTTTTTGACTTGAACTTTTTAATGCGGTGTTATAGTATCGGGTTTTCCCTCATTTTATTTCGCTTGTACAAATATACCAGCACTTGTCCAATGAGTTTTAGTGCACACCATATCCCCATTGTGGCCCGCTTTTCATCGCTTGAAATTTTGTGCATGGCTTTTTTCCTTCTAAAACGATCTATGGCATCGTCCGAGGTTGGGTTGAACGATGAATGTCGGGTTGCTAACGTTGATGTGGTCCGATGAAAGAGAGCTAGAGAGAGACGCATGAAGATGGGATCAAGTCGCCCAATGAACGAGCTCAAAGGCGGTGCATTCGCAGGAGCACTAAAAGACAAAAGATCCAAAGGTCGGGCAAGGAACAGTCGAAAAGCAGTTCCCTTTCTCCCAAGATGTTCGCCAAGGTTTTGGGGGAAGGGAGATGGACGATGGGATCAAGCCGCCCAATGAACGAGCTCAAAGGTGGTGCATTCGCAGGAGCACTAAAAGACAAAAGATGGAAAGGTCGGGCAAGGAACAGTCGAAAAACAGTCCCCTTTTTCCTAAGATGTTCGCCAAGGTCAAGGTTTTGGGGGAAGGGAGATGGACGATGGGATGGCCCAATGAACTCAAAGGCTGGGAGCACTAAAAGACAAAAGATCGAAAGGTCGGGCAAGGAACAGTCGAAAAGCAGACCCCTTTTTCCTTAAGATGTTCGCCAAGGTTTTGGGGGAAGGGAGATGGACTGCTGGTACCGGTTTGGATAGCCTAATTAGCACTTTAATGCGCGTTATCCACACGTGGGCCAATCATCATCTGCTTTCGTTGTCACTTTGATTTGTCTTTTGCTTCACTTGCGTTCTTGCATTGACGTGACAACTAGAAACCCTCGGAAAAAACTACGATTACTTGCATGTGGTCAAGCTTTCTTAAAACAGACGATCAATCCCACATAAGGTGAATTGAAAACAAAGGTCAAAGCCAACCCTAATATATCATAACCTCATAAAACCAAAATCGCGCACTATCTTGCAGAAAGATTGGACCAATTCGGAAATTCCAATTGTCCGTTCAAAGCTCTTCTTTGTTCTTTGGTTTCTCTTTCATGAGTTTGGCCGTGATGTGATAATGCTTAGCAAGAAAAATTAGGAATATTGACAAGACAGTAACATCCTTGCACTTTCTTCGTGTGGAAACGATGGAAGCAAGCTTATTTTCACTACGAGGAAACACTCGGTCAAAGCCATTCGAAAGGGTTTAATATAACCCACAATCTAAATTATAAGAAAGCTAATTTCGAAGCATAGTGTACTCGATTAGGAGTCTGAAAATCTTTCCTTCCTTTAGCGGCTTCAAACATGGGTATTTGTAAGGTTTGCATTCATTCAGAGGATCTTCTTTGTGCCATTTGGTTGCTTACTTTGTTTGCTCACCAATGCACCTCGCATATTCCAACATTTCCCTCTAATGCTTCAACCGGTATTGTAGATTGATTGTAATGATTCAACAATTTTGCGTCCATCCCTACATCATTCATTGTGAAACTTATAAAATCCATGTGTGATCAGACTCCAATGAGGAAAAACAATTTATGCAACCATAAATTTCTTGATTGTTGACAAACAGCTAGACTCGCATGAAATATTGGCTTCCTTTCAATTAGCTAAACTGACGATAGCACAAAAGGCGAAGCCGGTTATGTTATGACAATATATTTCAATGTTTTTAGTGCTTTGATGGAACGTGTCATTATGTGATATTTAGATAGCACTTTAGTTGTCGCAATAATGACTTTTCCGCTATTACAACACACTCCAATATCTTCTCGTAGCTATTACAACCATAGTAACTATGATGTGATATTAGCAATAGCTTGATATTCTGTTTTTGTACTTGAGTGACCAACAATGGTCTGTTTTCTGCTAGACCATGAGATAAGTGAGTTTCCGAAAAAGAAATAGCAGTTCATAGTGGAGCAACAATATTGAGGGTCACTACCCCAGTCAATATCATGATAAGCTATCAAATCCAAGATAGAAGGAGTAGAAAATTGAAGGTTGTGAAATAATGTATCCATGACATAGCGAAGAATTCGAGGACTACAACAAAATGGGTTGCACGAGGCGCAGTCATGTACTAACTAACAATATAAACAACATGGGCGATGTTAGGTTGAGTGAAACTGAGATATAAAAGACCACCAACCGACTGTTGATAGAGTGTAAGATTCTAAAGAGGAGTCTCCACGTTGGCATCAAACTTGGCTTTTGTCTCAATAAGAGTTGTAGCGACTTTGTTGTCATTAAGTGTGGCTCGAGAAAAAAAATCAGTTGCATATTTTGCTTGTGAAAAATAATTACTAGAGAAATCCAAATTAACCTCATGCCTAAAAAGTAGTTGAGTCCCCTAGAGGTGATAAGTTCCAGGGTGGGATGGTTCCAAAGCTGGAACCTGGAACGTACTCTATTATAACTGGTTCTTAATTTTTTGATCTTGGAACCTGCCTCGTTTGCTTGGAGATGTATTTGGAACCTGCCTTGTTTTTTGGGTCTCATTCCAAAGTCCACCCAAGAGCCTATGTTTTTTTTTTTTTTTTCATTCTTTTTTTTTTGGTTCATTTTTTTACAACAAAATCATATGAGGTAATGAGTAACAAAATGATTCAAAGTGATAGATGAACAACAAAAATCCCTATCCGCAAAAAAAAAAACAATAATCTATAAGATGAACACGTAGTCACGTACAATTATAAACAATAATTTTCAAACATGTAACATAAAACACAAATTATGAAACTCTGTTGCACATTCATCCATAAATTTTAGGGGAAGGGGACAAACCAACAGGGAGTTCCAAAGAATGACAAATGACGAATGAGTGGTGAAGTTAGAATTTAGGGGAAAAAATTAGGGTTTTAGCTTTTTAACTTATAAAACTAAATCAAAAATTGGTTCCAAAGCAGGGTGGTTTGGTTCAACTCCCGGATGGGTATTTACTTAGAACCTACTCCCGGACAAGTTTCAACTGGTTCCAAAAATTTGGAAACTATTCCCAGACCGGTTCTAATGGGATACAAATCCTAAACTTGTTTTTTGTGCGGTCCGGTCTGGTTTGGTTGCACATTCCAAATTATAATAAAAAATATTGTCACAATTATGAAAGTAAGCTTGCTCTTGTAAGCAATTTGTATTTTCCTAAACTTTTCGCTTCAAATTTGTCACACATCTTGTCAAAAGAAATGACGGGACGTTGGAATTATTCATATCACCAGAGACTAGGGAGAATATTAGTTCTCTTAAAAGATTTACTTGGAAAGCTGAGAACGCACTTATTTCATGAAAATAAATTATTTTAAAAAATTCTTTTTTAAAGATAATCACTTGTGTTGCTTGAAAAAAATGAATGAATGCTAAATATTCTCTTTATTCACGAAAACATCTTAGTATAAATTATAATCAATGATGAAAGTATTTTTATTGACTAATTATTTCAATCAATACGAACGACCACTTTTAGAAAAATACTTTCAAATCATTCATTTCTTTAGATAAATGAATCCTAAGAATCACAATGTAAATCAGTAGCTTCATATAAGCCAATGTCGTGTCGTATTCTAGCATTGTTTTGTGGGATTAAAACTTCAATGCTAAAGCATATGCCCTTCGTCTAATAAACTCTTTAGCTTCGACCAATTGAATGATTACCACCATTGACTAAGTAGTGTTGTCATGAAAAGGTTTCAATCACGGTGTACCATCAATCAATTATTTAAAAAAAAAAAAAATCAACTTCTCCCTTCTTGACATGTGGAAGCTGATGAAGCTAGCAAATATTATCTAGAGGGGGGGGGGGAGAGAGAGTAAATAGGTGAATATATGAAATCTTGACAATTTAAAGCGGCATAGAACAAGTTAAGATTAAAGTTTGAACAAATGTTAGATTTTGAAACAAGGTTCAAAATATGTTATGCAGTAAAATAGACTTTAGAAACATCTAGCGAGTGTGCAATAGATTATAGCGATGAACAATAAGAGTTTGGGGAAAAGAGAAATTGCACAAAAGATTTATAATAGTTTGGCCTAAATCAAGCATACACCCACTTTTTCACGCTGACAGCTTACTAGTTAGATTCCACTAGATGATCAACAAAAGATTACAATATTGAGTGTAAGCACTCAGTGATAGATCATACTATCTAACTTGGTCACTCTTTTTATATTTCTTTCACAATCACCAAATTGAAGCTCTTGAAAGATAAGTGCATGATCAAAGTTCACTAAGACTTTGGAATTCTAGATTCTAGGCCTCATCTCTTACATGCTCCTTGGCACCTTGGTCTCCTTATATACTCCTCCACATCCAAATTGGCCGTTGGACTATCTCCAGAAGATTATCTTTCTATCTTCCCGTTGGGCAGATTTGTATCGAGGAGATTGGGTGGGCGTTGAGTGGCAGAAACTAAATCTCCACTTGATTCTGGTCGCTCATACAAACAGAGTTTTTGTTTTCATAAGTAGAGCTTCTTCGTTTAGACAGAACATATCTCGGTATTGGTTTTCCAATCAAATAAGATTGAGTCAATCAAATCTTTCTAGGTGTGAAATCCAAACCAGATCACTAGCCATTATTTATCCTGAACTAGTCACGTTTTCGACCTGTCACATTTTGGGCTTACTTCATTCTGAACTTGTCACATTCTGAACTTGTTGTGTTATGAACCTGCGTCAAGATGGGAATGAAAGTAATTCTCTTAGTCTTTATCTTCAATAAAAGATCTAGATTTAAGTCTGAGTTTACTCCATCTGAAGTAGATTTTGTAATTTGTACCAAATCGATTTCCTAGATCAACATACTTCAAGACAATTATCAAACTTAAAATTTTATGGACAATTTTGTCAACAAAATCTACTAGGAGTTTTCTCAACAAAAACTTGGCGTAAAAACGCATTTAATATTGGGTGGGGGTGGACAACTTGTAACTTGTGGTTAGTATTTGGTCAAGTCAAACATTTCGAAAAGCTCCTTTCACTAAATTGAGGGTTAATATCTCTTAACATTTTGAACTGGTACAATTGTGACACATTATCTCAAATTAAATTTTATGATGTATTCATGCCACATTTATCCAAAATTAATTTTTGTGTGAGAAAAAAATTCCAAGCCGGCATACCCATTATACTACCAAAATCTTAAAGTGAAATTTGGACAAGCGTAGGCATTAATGTGAGAGAGCTCTCAGTATAAAATTAGCATATCTTACCAGATTCTGCAGTCTCGATTCTTTTTCTTCATATTTAGCTTTCCCATGACGACTTTTTTTTTTTCCCAGATAAGAATAATGTTGTTCACAGGACCCATTTATGTTGTATTTAGACATTGGATCCTCGTCACAGCGATCATCCAACTTGTTTGAGATGTTTTACGATAAAAAAATTAATTTGGAGTGCATGTGATATCAGTGTATCGGTTTGAAATTTTTTAAAAGAAAAAAAATAATTGGAGAAGGATGTGGCACGATGTACATACAGTATGGTGATATTAACCCTTAAACTGAAATTGAACTCGGCACTATAAACAGCTACTCTTGTACATAACTGGCTACAGAAAGAGAGACAGAAAAAAAAGCTCAGTGCAAACTAAGAGAAAAGAACCCAGAGAGCACTTTGTTACAATGGAGACAAAGGAAGGAACTACAACATATATAATAAGTATGAGCCTTTACCATTGACGCATAAGTTCATTGGTTGGATTCAGTCACTTCACTTCAGATACTCCCTACGACTATGCGAAGGTCGCATTATGTGATCTGGGCCCCAGAAATTAGCAGCACCATATAACAGAGAGAACAGAGCAGGAGCAGCAGCATGGAAATTTAGGGCGTCAGTCCCGCTGCTTGCTCCTACAGCTCACTTGTGTAATCACTCCAACCACGACTTCTCGATCAGACCCTCCAGCTCAAGATGGATTCCTGCGTCATCCATTGCCAGTTCTTCTTCTGCTTCTACATCCATCGCATAGTCGCCCAGGACCATGTTGTCTCCGGGGAGCTTCTCTGACATCTCATGGAAAACTGAAGGCAAATCTGACGAACTAGCTCCGGCCATCTGATCGAGTGTCTGACCTTGCACAGCCCTGAAATATCCACCACCCATCGGAGGAGGCCACGGGTTGTGCATCTGAACGATCTGAAAATCCACTGGCACGACATTGCTTGGCCCAGACTCCATCTGTGCCGAATCATCACCGATTCTCAGGCACTCAAAATTCGGGCTTTGAATCTTGTGATCCGTTAATTCGAGCAAGCTTTTGGTGGCTTTGTTATTGGGACCAAGCAATTTTCTCTTCTTGCTCGATTCACAAGCCTCTGATTCTCTCTTCTGCTTCCTCTCTTGGATTACATGGTGGACGAAGCTCGGGCTTTTGGCTGCTTTGGAGAGGAAGCGAAGCATCCGCCGATACCTGCTCTCGGCATAGCGAATCCGCTTGGCGACCTGGTTGATCTCATGCTGCGAGTGCTCCCACTCTTCTCTTAGTTTCAGGATCTCGGCCTTCAACCCTTCCTGGTCCTCCTTGAGCATTTCAAGTTCAGCTTCCTTTCCAGCCTCCGGGTAATCAGAAGCAACTGTACTACTCGATGTTTTCGTATGATTGCTGAGTTTGCATCTCCTCCTTATGTTCTTCAGCAAGTGCTTTTTTCCTTCCTGAAAACCTTGGTTTGCAAACTCCCATCGATCCATATCAATCTTCCTAAAACCCTGCGACATATCTTGGATCACGATGCATGAAGAATGGAAGATAGGAGGAAGCCAGGTCGAGGAGTCTATTTAGTCCCATATAGAAAGAACCCGGGTTACAAAGCATCTCAAGGACAGATCGTTTGCAATGATTCAAACACCAGTACAAAGAGTGTATGGACAATTTAATGACTCAATATCAATCCGTCAACTTCATAAATAAGAAGACAAAAGTGCAGAATTATGCTTTTGGTCTTGCCCAAAAAGAAGAGAAGTGTCGGAAGGCTTTACCAAAACATCGGATAGAAACAAAGCGATGGCCAAGGAATCTCATCTTCAGCTAGAAAGAGCAAAATTGAGCATCAAAACAGTAAAAAGCAAAATATTAACAGTTTTTTCTAATCCAAATTAAAATTTACCATTTGAGAAAAGCAGTCAAATACATATCCGGTGAAAATATAAATCTTTAATGGGTATTCTGACGTCATGGTCGATATGGTAGTTTCTGCAAATTACCATCAAAAGCATCATCCCTTGAATATGATTCGTGATGATTCACATAGAATCCATGTATCTCGCCCACCATTCCAGATTTCTTCGTTCCTCGTCACCTAATCTAGGGTAAAGCACAATTAGTAACCGAGCAAAACGTCGCGAGTGGGATCCCTTGGATCCCTCTTTGCCCCGGGGACCATCCGTTGGTCCAAGAGGATCACACTCTGGACGACATAAAAAGAAACAGAGCCAAACCAAAAAAACAGAGCCGAAACAGAGTCAAACCAAAATAAACATGCACAGACATTATACGCATTTATATGAATCGTTTGCTCTTACCAATGGGGAAAGTTTCAAGCAAAAACAAAGACAAAAAAACACAATCCCGATCGAAGGAGTACCCACGTAAGTGTTGAGCTGCCTGATGAAGCTGGAGAAGTTGGAGTGCTTGAAGTATCGAGGCAGGACCTGCTTCGAGAACTCGTGTGGGTCCCACACCACAAAACTGCCCCGGCTCAAACTCCACGACACCACCGGGTCCGTACTTGGGTCCGATACCATCTCGTACGTTTTCCTCAGGAAAGGTGCTGGCCCTGCCTCCCCCAGCCCCTGCATTGGTCTCGCCACTTCATCCGCCGCTGCCTGCAACGAGCACGATGGCGATACGGCGGCAGCCTCCCTGGGATCAGCAATGACCGCCACCTCCTCATCTTCCTCTTCCTCTTCCTCTTCGATCTTCACCACCTGCGCGGCCAGAGCCGAATGGGGTTCGGGCCGGGTCTGGGACGAACGCAAGAGCAGCCCAGCATCAATTTCGCCATCGCCAATGGCTATATTTGGGGACGGAACCGAATGAGAAAGCGACCCTATCTCGCCGGGGTCACCACCGTCAAGAACAGCAACGGACGCGATCTCTTCTCGCGGTCTCACGGAAGGTTTCACCTTTTCTAGCTCAACACTCGACTCTCGAAAGAGGGTGTTGAAAAATGATCCGCCTCCGGGGGGTGCCGTCGTCATTTTGACCTCGAGTTCAAGGTCAAAGGCGGAGATGGTATGAGAAATTTTCGAGCGATTCTAATGAGAGAGCGAGGGAGACAGGCGTCGAGGCTGTCGAGTGTTTGAGTGACGGGAGGGGATGGGTTTCGGGCTTTATATGCGTGGGAAAAAGTCCATAAGTGTCGCCACGTCTCTCCTCCCTTCGGCTTCTCCGCAAGGTTTTGAGTTCCTCACTCTGTGTGAATAGCGGGATCGAGAATGAACCTGGCACGAGGAGGGGGCGCCCCTTCGCCTGGTCGGTGGGTCCCATGCGCGAGTGCTACGTTTCGATCTGCTGCCTGTCCATCTCAGCAATTCCGCTTGGCTTGTGCGAACGGCGTTCTCATTAATGCATCGACCAGCGAATTGGAACTGCGGGGATAGCGATACTTTGAAAAATATTGAGCTAGATGTACCATGATGAAGTTGCAAACCTAAACATTGAATCACAAGGATTCCCTGTCAAAAAAAAGGGGAAAGAGAATTTATTAAAAGTATAACAATGGGATAATACCGCACAATATTTTGGGATTCCATGCAAAAATATTTAGAAGAATAATGAATTCTTTTTTAAAATAACTCATTTTCCATCGCAATATTTGCTCTTTACCGTTACCGCCAGATGTCGCATGACGAGAGAAAGTTATTATTACCTAACCAATTCTTATCTTATTTCTTTCTCATTAAGTACATAACTACTTTTTTTTTATTAATTATCTATTAAATTTGGCTTTTCTATCTATAAAAGAATCTCATATCGCTTGTCACTGGAGTCATGTCTATTCACATATCTATTTAAAGTTTTAGGGTTGAACTTTATAATACGGTGTTAGAATTAGGCTCCACCTCAATTTATTTTGCTTGTATGAGTATCTCAGGGCTTGTTCGTGGAGCTTTAATGCACATCATATTCACGTTGTGACTCGCTTTTTATCAATTTAAATTTTTGGCGGGGCTCTTTTCCTTCTTAAACTGTCTATGGCATCGTCCGAGGTTGGGTTGAATGACGAATGTCGGTTGCTAACGTTGATGTGGTCCGATGAAAGAGAGAGAGAGAGGGGGGGAGACGCATGAAGACGGGACTACGAGCCGCCTAATGGACGAGCTCAAAAGCGGTGCACTTCGTAGGAGCACTAAAAGACGGAAAAAGATCCGGGCAAAGATCCAAAGGTCGGGCAAGGAACAGTCAAAAAGCAGTTCCCTTATTCTTATGATGCTCGCCAAGGTTTTTGGGGAGGGGAGATGGACCGCTGGGACACAGGTTTTGATAGCGTGATTGTCGATTTATCACTTTAATGCGCGTTATCCACACGTGGGCCAACATCATTTGCTTTTGTTGCCATCGATCTGTCTTTTACTTCACTTGCGTTTTTGCCTTGACGTGACAACCGAAACTCTTGGATAACTATGATTACTTGCATATGGTCAAGCTTTCTTAAAACACACGATCAATCCTACTTAAGGTGAATTGAGGACAAAGGTCAAAGCAAACCCTAATGTATCATCAGAAAAATTGGACCAATTTGGAAATTCCAGTTTTCTGTTCAAAGCCTTACTTTCTTTGGGTTCTTTTTCTTGGGTTTGGCCGTTACGTGACATGTGTCAGCAAGAAAATTTAGGAATATTGACTAGAGAGGAGTATCCTTGCACTTTCTTAGCGTGGAAATAATGGAAGCAAAGCTTATTTTCACTACCAGAAAACACTCGGTCAAAGCCCCTCAAAAGGGTATTAAAATTACAAAAAAGCTAATTTTGAAGCTTAGTGTACTTATTAGGAGTCTGAAAATCTTTCCTTCCTTTTGCGGCTTCAAACATGGGTATAAGGTTTGTGTTCGAATTTAGAGGATCAACGCTATTGTCGTTCTTTGTGTCATTTGGTTGCTTTCCGTGTTTGCACGCCAATGCACCCTGCAAATTTCAACATTCCCCCCTTATGCTTGAAACGATGTTGTGGATTGATTGCAATGATTCAACAATTTTGCGACCAATCCCCACATCATTCGTCGGGAAACTTATAAAATCAATATGTGGTCAGACTCCAATAAGGAAAAACGATTTGCATAGCCATAAGTTTCTTGATTGTTGACAAACCACTAGATCTTATATGAAATACTAGCTTCCTTCCGATTAGCTAAACCAACAATAGCACAAAAGGCGAAGCCGGTTACGTTATGACAATAAATTTCAATGCATTTGGTGCTTTGATGGAATGTGTCATTATGTGATATTTAGATAGCACTTTGGTTATTACAATAATGACTTTCCAGCTATTACGACACACTTCAATATCTCCTAGTAGCTATTGCAATCATAGTAACTCTGATGTGGTATTAGCAATAGCTTGATATTCTGTTTTTTTTTTTTTTTTACTAGAGTGACCGACAATGGTTTGTTTTCTGCTAGAACATTAGATAAGTGAGTTTTTCAGAAAGAAATAGTAGTTCATAGTCGAGCAAAAATATCGAGGGTCACTAGCCCAGTCAATATTAGAATAAGCTATCAACTCTCAAATAGAATGAGTAGAAAATTGAAGGCTGTGAAATAATTTATTCATGACATAGCAAAGAATTTGAAAGACTAAAGCAAAATGGGTTGCACGGGGCGCGGTTATGTACTAACTAACGATGTGAACAACATAGGCGATGTTAGGTTGAGTAAAACTGAGATGTATAAGATTGCCAATCGACTATTGATAGAGTGTAGGATACAAAAGAGGGGTCTCATCTTTGGCAGCAAACTTGGCTTTGGTCTTAAAAAGAGTTGTAGCAACTTTGTTGTCATTAGGTGTGCCTTGAAAAAAAAAAATCAGTAGCATATTTTGCTTGTGACAAATGATAACTAGAGGAATCTGAATTAGCCTCATGCTTAAAAAGTAGCAGAGTCACCCAGGGGTGATCAATTTTATGGTGGGTAGGTTCTAGATGTGACATCCGGAATTTTTGTGACTGTAATACTATACTATTTGGAAATTAGCTTTATGATAATGATACTTAGATTATGAAGGTAAGTATTATTTGTTTTAGTATTCGGACGAACACGTGCAAACCTTAGTCGAATCGTAAATTTCGTGGGATGCGGTGGATAATTTCTGTAAACGTGAGTCGTCCTGAGTCCAACTTATGAATTGAATTATGTGTGCGCTAATAGTAGAACAATATTAATTAAATTATTGTCGTCTTAATAGTTGACAAGTATTATAAATTGTGTAAATTTTAGTTAATTATTAATAATAGTGGTTAACTTATGCTAATGAATGTTGTAAGAATAGGATTACGTTCCTCTTGCTATATTTATCTTACAAAATTTATTAATTAAAACTATAAGTGCCACATGTCTTTATAAGAATTCTTGCATGGCCATGTGTTTCGTCAAAACAACATTTTTTTAACACTAATTTTGACACCTAAATTAAGTGATGATGACTTCAAATTAAAGCACTCCTTGCATTTCCCTTGGCCACGTGCAAGAATTTTACATTGCATTTGTGCCATATCAAATTGGTGATTAGCATGCATAGTTACACTTAGCAATGAAAGACATCAAATTATATTCATTTTGATCAAACTCTTTCTATCTTGCGTAGAGCCCCCTTTCAAGTCTCTAAAGTCTAAATAGAAACTTGCATGTATTATTTTCACTTTTCAATCCAAGAATTTAGAGAACAAAACTTCATATTCAAGAGCTACTAAGGTGATGAAGGCAATTGGTGGCTGGCAGTTTGCATTCGTTGGAGGTAAATGAAGTTTCTAGACATTAAGTTGGTTCAATCTTCTTAAAACTTTAACTTGGTTGGTTGGTTAAAATGGTGAAACTTTGATGTATATGTATGGATATGGTTGTTGTTGAATAACATTTATGACATCTTGCATGTTCATTCTGCCTTTTTTTTCTTCGTTCTGGGTAGTTAAAATCTGGTCGTTCTGCCATATTTATTTTGATAACCCATTGCATGTTCGTTCTGTTTCTTTTTACTTCATTCTAGGTAGTCGAAATCTAGTCGTTCTGCCATATTTATCTTGATAATCCGTTTCATATTTGTTCTTCTTCTTTCTGCTTGTTCTGGACAATCAGAATATGGTCATTTTGCCATATTCATCTTGATGACTCATTGCATGTTCGTTCTACTTCGTTCTGAGTAGTCAAAATCTGGTCGTTCTGCCACATTTATCTTGATGATCAATTACATTTTTGTTTTGCTTCTTTCTGCTTTGTTATGGGTAGTCAGAACCTATTCGTTCTGCCATATTTATCTTGATAACTCATTACATGTTCGTTTTGCTTCGTTCTGTTTCATTCTACATAGTCAAAAGTTGTTCATTTTGTCATATTTGTCTTGATAACCTATTGCATGTTCACTTTACTTCGTTCTACCATAATTTTTCTAGTCAGAATCTGTTTGTTTTACTTATTTCTGCTAGAATTTCCTATGACAGAATCTGCCCATTTATGAATATGCCTTTTTATGAGTCTACTCATTTGGTCGAATCTTTTCATTTGTGAATCCGTTCACTTGTTGAATCTGTCAACTTGTGAATATGTTTGTTGATAAATTTGTTCATTAGTTCAAACAGATTTTACTGAGTATGAATCTATTCCTTGTTGAATCTGCCAACTTGTGAATCTGTTTGTTGATAAATCTGTCCATTGGTTCAAACAGACTTTACTAAGTATGAATCTATCTTTACTAAGTATGAATCTATTCCTTGTTGAATATGTTTATTTGTTGATTTTGTCCATTGTTGAATCTGTGCATTTGTAAATCTATTCATTATTGGATCTTTTTTTTTTTTTTGTTCTAAAAGTTTTTATTAAGCCAGAATTTACCCTTTTAATTGTTCAAACTTGACATCAAGAATATATTTATTCATTCAGAATCTGCTCAATGTCCAAAATTACAATATACTCATTTAAATGCCCAGACTTTAACGATTATAATACGACAATTTGTTATTTCATATGCGATTATTTGACTAATACATCATATTGAGTTGAGACATGTGTGCTATGCTTGTAAGTATGCATATAGGGATATGTGCAACACAAGTCCTAAAACTTACAAGGAAAGTGCAATCGAGTCCTAAAACTTACAAAAAGTGCAATCGAGTCCTAAAACTTGTCAAATTGGTTCAATTGAGTCCTAAAGTTAATACCGTCAAATTTACTAACAGAAAATGCTGACATGGCGCTGACACCATATTTTAAATAAATTTATATTTTCCACGTGGCTTTTTTAAATTATTTTTTATTCAAAATTTTTAAAAATTAGATTTAAAAACTAAAAATGAAAAACTAAAATTTATTTAAAAAACAAAACTATTAAAAAATAAAGAAAATGTCACCGGCGCGCATTTCGCCGCAGCCGCCGCCCATCGCCGGAGGGGCCGGCGGGCGAGGCCGGCGAGGCCTCGCCGGCCCCGGCGAGGCCTGACCACCCCCGCCAGGTCGGGCGAGGACGCCCAGATCTGGGCACGCCGGCCCTCACGGGGGGCCGGCGACCCTCGCCGGCCCTCGCCTGGGGTCGGCGATGCTCGCCCAGATCTAGGCGTTTCGATTCAGCTCCGTCGCACTCCCGACGCCGTGCCCCAACGCTGTCCAGATCTGAGTGAGTCGGTTCCGGAGGGCAGGGGTTCCGTCGCCGTCGCTGCACCGCACTGCTGCCGAGCCGTGCCGCCATAGCCCCGACGCCGTCCCCAGCAAACCAGCCGTGACCCTTTGCGGTGCTGGGCTGCCACCGTTCCCCGACGTCCTACCGCTAACCCCCCTTACGCCATCGCTGCACCGGACTACCGTCGTCGCCCAGCCGCCACCGACGACTCCACTTGATCCAGCGTCGGGGACGCCCAGATCTGGGCGAGCATCGTCGACCCCAGATCTGGGCCGGTGTGCCCAGATCTGGGCGTCCTCGCCGCACTGGGCGGGGTGGCCCTCCCTCGCCCGGGGCCGGCGAGGCCTTGCCCGGCGAGGGCAGGCCACCCCGCCCAGGGCCGGCGACCGTCGCCGGCCACTCCGGCGATGGGCGGCGGCGGAAGCACCACCGGTGCCTTTTTATTTTTTTGCACAGTTTTGTTTTTTGAAATAAATTTATCTTTTTCTTTTCTGTTTTAAATCTAATTTAAACAAGAATAAAAATAATGTTAAAAGCCACGTGTATAATAAAAAATCATTTAAAATGCCACGTCAGCGCCACGTCAGCATTTTCCGTTATTGAGTTTGACGGTGTTAACTTTAGAACTCAATTGAACCAATTTGACAAGTTTTAGGACTCGATTGCACTTTTTGTAAGTTTTAGGACTCAATTGCACTTTCCTTGTAAGTTTTAGGACTTGTGTTGCACATATGCCATGCATATATCATGTCTTTAAATGAGATTAATGTGATTTTGTCACCCATATAATGATGCGTGACAATGTCTCATGGTAGAAGTTTGCGGGATGCCTCAGTGGTTGGGATGCCCCGAGGAGTGTTTAAGGATGCCTCTAAAGTTGGGATGCCTTTGTGGTGGGGATGCCCTATAGTGAAAATTTGTAGGATGCCTCGAAGTTGAGATGCCCCGTGAGTTGAGATGCCTTAGGAGAGTTCGGAAGAAGGAAACATTAATGAATAAAATACATTGTCATTTGTAAAACCAAACATTGCTTAAATTGTTTGTTTATTTGTGTGAAACATAGTGTGTATATGCATGAGTCTTGGTGGACATATTGTTGGTTGACGATTTCCGTGATAAATGAACATGGGAAAAATAAAGTCTACTTATATTTTTATCACACTTACTGGATAATTATGCATTCACTTTGTGTATACTAGGTGAACTAGTGAGACGATTTTTCTAACTTAAAACTAGAGATTTCATTTACTTGACTTCGGCTCATTTCTTTTATTTTTCAGATGTGTAGGATGGACACCCCTCAACCTTTGCGCTATGGAGTCCCCATGCATTATGAAGGTCTTTATGAAAGTGTGCTTGAATCAAAGTCTGGAATAATATATACCAAGCGTAGTTCTATTGTGTGGCTTGATGTAGAAGGTTTCACGAAGTGGGTTCTTTTTCGGTTCGTTGCCTAGTACAAGAACCTTGATTGAGAGTTAGTCAGTCCGTTGAGGGGCTTCGATCTTGACGATGGAGACGCGGAAAATGGAGAAATTATTGACCCGTGACTTCAGTATGGACGTTTATATAAGCAGACTTTTGAAAATATAATATAGTACCGAGATAGGTCTCCCTACCCCTACCTAGACTTTTGTCTTTTGCTCGCAATGTAATGAAGTTATGAACTTAAATGTGGTATAAATAAAAGAAGCATAAGTATGTTGATTATTCTTGTAAGGCTTTAATTGTTAAAGGAATATTTATAAATGTTTGATTACGCTTCCGCATGCCAAAAGAGAGTAATAATATAAGAAATACGTGTTGGGTGATGTTCTAAGCGTCACACTAGAGTTAGAACATGGACCCTATTATAACCAGTTCTCAATTTTTGGATCTTGGAACTTACCACATGTTCTTGGAATCGGTTCTCGAGCCTACCTTGTTTTTCAGGTCCGGAGCCTACCCTGTTTTTCAGGTCCGGTTCCAAAGTCTACTCGAGAACCTATTTTTTTTTGTTCCTTTTTTTTGTTCTTTTTTTATAGCAAAATCATATAAAATTATGAGCAACAAAATGGTTCAAAGTAAAAAATGAACAACAAAAATCCCAATTCACAAAAAAAAAAAAAAAAAAAAAAAAAAAAACAACAACAACAACAACAACTTATAAGATGAACACATAGTCATGCACAAGAATAAACAATAAAACGTTCAAACACATAACATAAAACATAAATTATGAAACTCTGTTTTCCATTCATCCATAAAAGTTTAGGGGAAGGGGAAAGACTAGCAAGAAGTTCTGAAGAATGACAAAGGACGAGTGAATGCTAAGGTTAGAATTTAAGGAAAAAATTAGGTTTTAAATTTTTAACTTGTAAAACCGATTCCGAAACTGGTTCTAAAACAAGGTGGTTTGGTGAAGGGTATTTACTCAAAACCTGTTCTCGAATCAATTCCAACGGAAACCGGTTCTTGGACTTGTTTTTTGGGTAGTTTGGTCCGGTTCCGTTCGGTTCCTAAGTAGAACTGGTCCGGTTGCACACTCCTAATTATAATAAAAAGTATTTTTACAATTATGAAAGTAAGCTTACTCCTATAAGCAATTTGTATTTTTCTAGTATTTTCACTTCGAATTTGCTGCACATTTTGTCAAATGATATGACGGGAGTTTGGAATTATCCATTTCGCTAGAGACTAGGGAGAAGATTGGTTCTCTTAAAAGATTCACTTGGAAAGCTAAGAATGCACTTATTTCATGAAAAATAAATTATCTAAAAATATAT
This sequence comes from Eucalyptus decipiens, assembly GCA_014182575.1. Lineage (NCBI taxonomy): Eukaryota > Viridiplantae > Streptophyta > Magnoliopsida > Myrtales > Myrtaceae > Eucalyptus > Eucalyptus decipiens. Next base: position 54,710,983 of record CM024611.1, read on the forward strand.
TTTTTAAAAGATAATCACTTTTGTTGCTTGAAAAAAAAATGAATGAACATTAAATATTCTTTTTATTCACAAGGATATCTTAATATAATGGAAATATTTTTTATTAACTAATTATTTCAATTGATAGGAAGATCACTTTAAGAAAAATACCTTTCAAATAATTCTTTTTGTTTGGGGTAAATGAATCCTAAGAATCATAATGTAAATCAGTCCAAAAAAATTTATATAAGCCAATCTCGTGTCATATTTTAACATCGTTTCGAGGGATTAAAACTCCAATGCTAAAGCATATGCCCTTCGTCTAATACTCCTGTAGTTTTGACCAGTTAAATGATTACCACCATTTACTAAGCAATGTCGTTATGAAAAAGTTTCAATCACGGTGTACCATCAATCAACTTCTCATTTGAACAAAACAAAAATTTAATCTCTCCCTTTTGACATGTGGAAGTTGATGAAGCTAGCAAGTATCACCTAAGGGAGGGGGGAGGGTGAATAGGTAAATCTATGAAATCTTGACAATTTAAAGCGGGATAGAATGAGTCAAGATTAAAGTCTAAACAAAGGTCAAATTTTGAAATAAGGTTCAAAATCTATTATGCCGTAGAATAGACTTTAGAAACACTGAGTAAGTGTGCAATAGATTAGAGCAATAAACAAGAAGAGTTTAGGGAAGAGAGAAATTGCATACAAGATTTATAGTATTAGGCTCAGATCAAGCCTATGTCCACTCTTTTATACTGATAGACTACTAGCTGGATTCCACAATATTGAGTGTAAGCACTTAGTGATAGATCATATAATCTCACTCGATTACTCTTTTTGTATTTCTCTCACAATCACAAAATTGAAGCTCATGAAAGATAAGTGTATGATCAAAGTTCACTCAGACTTTAGAATTCTATATTCTAGGCCCTGTCTCTTACATGCTTCTTGGCACTTTGGTCTCCTCATATATTCCTCCACTTTCAAATTAGTCTTTGGACAATCTCCAGAGGATCGTCTTTCACTCTATTCGTTAGACAAATCTACATTAAGAAGATTGGGTGGCCGTTGAGTGACAAAAGTTAAATCCTCACTTGATTTGGGTCACCCTTACAATCAGAGTCTTGGCTTTCATAAGTAGAGCTTCTTGGTTTAGAAAGAACTTGTCTTGGGATTAATTTTTCAATTGAATAAGATTGAATCAATCAAATCTTTCTAGGTGTGAAATTCAAACTAGATTACTAGTCGTTATTTGGCCTGGACTGGTCACGTTCTAGACTTATCACATTCTAGACTTGCTTCGTTCTGAACTTGTCACATTCTAAACTTGCTATGTTCTAAATTTGCATCGGGATGGGGATGAGAGTAATTCTCTCATTCTTTATCTTCAATAAAAGATCTAGATTTAAGTCAAGCTTGTTTCATCTAAAGTAGACTTTGTAATTTGTACAAGATCGATTTCCTTGATCAACATACTTCAAGACAATTATCAAACTTAAAATTTTATGGACAGTTTTGTCAACAAAATATACTAGGAGTTTTCTCAACAGAAGCTTGCAATATTAACACATTTAATATAAAAGAGAGAGAGATGTTTCTCTATAGAGAATAAATGGACAGCTTATAACTTGTAGTTGGAATTTGGTTATGTCAAACTTTGAAGCTCCTTTCATTAAATCGAGGGTTAATATCTCTTGACATTTTGAATTAATACAATCTGACACATTTATCTCAAATTAATTTTTATGATGTATCCATGCCACATTTATCCCAAATTAACTTATTGCATGAGAAAAAAATTTCAAACTAGCATACCCATGATGTTACCAAAGTCTTAAAGTGAAAATGAGACAAGCTTAGGGATTTTAGCAGACTTTTGAAACGTGAGAGAGCTCTAAGAATAAAATTAGCATATTTTATCAAATTCTGCAATGCCAATTCATTTTCTTCATACTCGGCTTTCCCATGACGTCGGTTTTTTTTTTTTTGGGTCACAATAACGTCGTTTACGAAACCCATTTATGTTGTATTTCCACATTGGATCCTCATCACGCCGATCACCCGACTTGTTTGAAATATTTTATGACAAAAATTAATTTGGAGTGCATGCGAAATGAGTGTACCAATTTGAAATTTTTTAAGAGAAAAAATAATTGGAGAAGGATTTGGCATGATGTACATACAGTATGGCAATATTAACCCTTAAACTGAAATTGAACTCGTAACTATAAACAGCTACTCTTGTACATAAGTGGTTAAAAAAAAAAAGAAACAGAAAAAAAGGCTTAGTGCAAACTAAGAGAAGAATCCAGAGAGCACTTTGTTACGATGGAGACAAAGGAAGAAACTACAACATATGTGCTAATCATGGACACTTACCATGGACACATAAGTTCATTGGTTGGATTCAGTCACTTCATATACTCCCTCCGACTATGCAAAGGCTGCATTCCGTGACATGGGTCACAAAAGATGGCAGCAGCATATAACAGAAAGAACAGAGCAGGAGCAGCATGGAAATTTTAAGGCGTCAGTCCCGCGCTTGCTCCCCCAGCCCACTTGTGTACTCACTTCAACCATAGGACTTCTAAATCAGACCCTCCAGCTCAAGATAGATTCCTGGGTCATCCATCGCATCGTCCCTTACGACCATGTTGTCTCTGACGAGCTTCTCCGACATCTCATGGAAAACTGAAGGCAAATCTGACGGACTAGCTCCGGCCATCTGAGCGGGTGTCTGACCCTGCATCACCCTGAAATCCGCACCACCCATCAGAGGAGGCCACGGGTTGTGCATCTGAACGGTCTCAAGATCCACCGGTAAAACACTGTCTGACCGAGACTCCATCTGTGCCGAATCATCACCGATTCTCAGGCACTCAAAATTCGGGTTTTGAATCTTGTGATCCCTTACTTCGAGCAAGCTTTTGGTGGCTTTGTTATCGGGACCAAGAAATTTGCTCTTCTTGGTCGATTCACAAGCCTCTGATTCTCTCTTCTGCCTCCTCTCTTGGATTACATGCCGGACAAAGTTTGGGCTTTTGGCCGCTTTGGAGAGGAGGAGCATCCGCTGATACCCGCTCTCGGCATAGCGAATCCGCTCGGTGACCTGGTTGAGCTCATGCCGCGAGTGCTCCCACTCTTCTCTTAGTTTCAGGATCTCGGCCTTCAACGCTTCCTGGTTCTTCTTAAGCATTTCAAGTTCAGCCTTCTTTCCGGCCTCTGGGTAATCCGAAGCAACAGTACTACTAGATGTTTTCGTTTGATCGCTGAGTTTGCGTCTCCTCCTTATGTTCTTCAGCAAGTGCTTCTTCCCTTCCTGAAAACCTCGGTTCGCAAACTCCCATCGATCTGTATCAATCTTCCTAAAGCCCTGCGACATATCTTGGATCATGACGCATGAAGAATAGGAGGAAGCTGGGTTGAGGAGTTTATATTGAAACAGAAGTCCCAAAGAGCGTATGGACAATTTAATGACTCAATATCAATCCGTCAACTTCATATACGAAGACAAAAGTGCAGAATTATGCTTTTGGTCTTGCCCAAAAAGAAGAGTTTATAAGTGTCAGAAGGCTTCACCAAAACATCCGATAGAAACAAAGCGATGGCTCGAGGAATCTCATCTTCAGCTAGAAAGTGCAAAATTGAGCATCAAAACAGTAAAATATTAACAGCTATAAAGGAACTGCTGTAGTGCTATTCTAATCCAAATTAAAATTTATCATTTGAGAAAAGCACTCAAGTACAAATCCGGTGAAAAGATGAATCTTTAATGGGTCTTCTGACGTCATGGTTGACGTGGTAGTTTCTGCAAATTACCATCAAAAGCATCATCACTTGAATACGATTCGTGATGATTCACATGGAATCCATACATCTCGCCCACCATTCCAGACTTCTCCGTTCCTCGTCCCCTAATCTAGGGTAAAACACAATTAATAACCGGTCAAAACGTCGCGAGTGGAGTCCCTTGGATCCCAGCCTCTTTGCCCCGGGGACTATCCGTTGGTCCAAGAGGATCACACTCTGGACGACGTAAAAAGAAACAGAGCCGAAAGAGAGTCAAACCAAAAAAACAGAGCCGAAACAGAGTCAAATCAAAAAAACAGAGCTGAAACCAACCTAAATAAAAACCAAAATAAACATACACAGACATTGTACGCATTTATACGAATAGTTTGTTGCTACCAATGGGGAAAGTTTCAAGCCAAAAAAAGGACAAAAAACACAATCCCGTTCGAAGGGAGTACCCACATAAGTGTTGAGCTGCCTGATGAAGCTGGAGAAGTTGGAGTGCTTGAAGTATCGAGGCAGGATCTGCTGCGAGAACTCGTGTGGGTCCCACACCACGAAGCTGTCCCGGCTCGAACTCCACGACACCAACCGGTCCGTACTTGTGTCCGATACCATCTCGTACGTCTTCCTCAGGAAGGGCGCCGGCCCCACCTCCCCCAGCCCCTGCATCGGTCTCGCCACTTCGTCCGCCGCTGCCCGCGACAAGCACGACGGCGATCCGGCGAAAGCATCCCTGGGATCAGCAATGATCGCCACCTCCTCATCTTCCTCTTCCTCTTCTATCGTCACCACCTGCGCGGCCAGAGCCGAATGGGATTCAGGCCGGGTCAGGCACGAACGCAAGAGCGGCCCTGCATCAGTTTCGCCATCGCCGGGGTGACCACCGCCAACAACAGCAACGGACCCGATCTCTTCTCGTGATCTCGCGAAAGGTTCCGCCTTTTCTAGCTCAACACTCGACTCTCGAAAGAGGGTCTCGAAAAACAACGCGCACGGTTCATCAGTAATGCCGCCTCCAGGTGGCGCGGTCGTCATTTTGACCTCGAGTTCGAGGTCAAAGGCGGAGATGGTATGAGAAATTTGCAAGCGAGGGAGACAGGGCCCGTCGAGACTATCAAGTGTTTGAGCGACAGGGGAGGGGATGGTGTCCGACTTTATATGCATGGGAAAAAGTCATAAGTGTCGCCACGTCTCTCCCCCCTTTGGCTTCTCCGCGAGGTTTAGGGTCCTCACCGTGTGTGAATAGCGGGACCGAGAGGTTGATTCAGAATGAACCTGGCACGAGGAGGGGGCGCCCTTTCGCCTGGTCAGTGCGTCCCACGCGCGAGCACGTTTCCATCTTTTGCTTCTCCATCTCAGCAATTCCAATTGGCTTGTGTGTACGCCGTTTTCATTGTACACGGCATACAATGCATCGACCAGCGAATTGGAACTGCTGGGATAGCGATGCTTTGCATAATTTTCCTTGGCCCTCCATCGGAAAATTGTTGAGCTAGATGTAACATTTATATAATAGTCAAGATATATGGTTCGTGTTTGTTCATGCTAATGCAGTTTTTAAATTATATTCATTTCCAAAAGAAATAATCATGTACATCGTGGAAAGAATTTCAAACTTTTTTTATCAAGTGATTAGAGGCTTAAAATTATTGAGCCAAAAAGAAAGACGAGTGTCTTTAAAGAATTCATGAAATACATTATTTTGTCATTGTTGTAAGAGTTTTTGATAGAAACATTTGTTGTCATTTGGCAGGGATTAGTGTAGGAAAAACATGTCGGGAAGCCAAATGTGACGAAGTTGTGTCAAAACCTGAACATTGAATTAGAGGAATTCCGTGTCAAAAAAATAGGAAAGAGAATTTATGAAAAGTATAACAGTGAGGAAGTTGATAATAACACACAATGATTCCATGCAAAATATTTAGAAGAATAATGAATTCCTTTTAATATAACTCATTTTCCATCACAAAATTCGCTTCGTGCCATTACTGTTACATGTCATATGATGAGAGAAAAATCTTATTACCTAAATAATTCTTATCTTATTTTTTTCTCATTAAGTACATAAAATATTTTTTTTATTAATTATCTATTTTTAGATCACTATTTTGGCTTTCCTATCTATAAAAGAATCTCATATCATTTGTCAATGGAGTTTCAACAGACTTCATACTTCATAGTTGTGTCTATTCACCTATTTGTTTAAGTTTTTTTGGTTGAACTTTCTAATGCTTTGTCATGATTAGGCTCCACCTAGATTTTTTTCACTTGTACAAGTATCTCAGGACTTGTTCGTGGAGCTTTAATGCACATCATATTCAAATTATGGTCCACTTTTTAATGGTTTAAATTTTCAGGCGGGGCTTTTTTCCTTCTAAGACTGTCTTCGGCATCGTCGGAGGTTGGGTTGAATGACGAATGTCGTGTTGGTAACGTTGATGTGGTCCGAAGAAAGAGAGCGATAGAGGGGGGAGACGCACGAAGACGGGATTACTAGCCGCCCAATGAACGAGCTCAAAGGCGGTGCATTCGCAGGAGCACTAAAAGACAGAAAAGATCCGAACGCCGGGCAAGGAACAGTCGAAAAGCAGTTCCCTTTTCTCTATGATGTTCGTCAAGGTGGGGAAGGGAGATGGACTGCTGGTACAGGTTTTGATAGTTTAATCATCCGCTTTAATACGCGTTATCCACACGTGGGGCAATCATCATGTACTTTTCCTTACCATCTCGATCTGTATTTTACTTCCTTTGCGTTCTCGCCTGGATGTTGACAGCCGAAAGCTCTGGAAATTATATGATTACTTGCATTTGGTCAAGCTTTCTTAAAACACACGAGCAATCATGCTTAAGGTGAATTGGAGACAAAGGTCAAAGCAAACCTTAATATATCATAACCTCACAGAATCAAAATCGTGCAATTTCCTGTAGAAAGATTGAACCAATTTGGAAGTTCCAGTTCTCTGTTCAAAGCTCTCCTTTGTTCTTTGGGTTCTCTTTCTTGATTTTGGCTGTGATGTGATACGTGTCAGCAAGAAAATTTAGGAATATCGACTAGACAGGAACGTCCTTCCACTTTCTGTGTGTGGAAATGATGGAAGCAAGCGTATTTTGCCTACAAGGAAACACTCAGTCAAAGCCACTCGAGAGGGTTTTAATATAACCCACAACCCAAATTACAAGAAAGCTAATTTCGAAGCATAGCGTACCAATTAGGAGTCTGAAAATCTTTCCTTCCTTTTGCGGCTTCAAGCATGGTTATTTGTAAGGTTCGTGTTCAAATTCAAAGGATCGACACTGTCGTAGTTCTTTTTGTCACTTGGTTGCTTACCATGTTTGCACACGAATGCACCCCACAGATTTCAACATTCCTCTCTACTGCTTGAAACGTTATTGTAGATTGACCGCAATGATTCAGGAATTTTGCAACCACCCCCCACATCATTCGCTTGGAAAATTATAAAATACATACATGGTTAGACTCCATAAAGGAAAAATAATTTACGCAAGCATAAGCTTCTTGATTGTTGACAAACCGCTGGATCTTACATGAAATACTGGCTTCCTTTCAATTAGCTGAACCAACAATAGCACAAAAGGCGAAGCCAGTTACTTTATGACAATTTATTTCAATATGTTTGGTGCTTTGATGGAATGTGTCATTATGTGATATTTAGATAGCACTTCGGATGTTGCACTAATGACTTTTCCGCTATTACGACACTCTCCAATATCTTCTAGTAGCTGTTGCAGCCATAGTAACTTCAATGTGGTATTAGCAATAGCTTGATATTCTGTTTCTGTACTAGAGTGACTGACAATGGTATGTTTTCTGCTAGACCATGAGATAAGTGATTTTCCCAGAAAGAAATAGCAGTTCATAGTGAAGCAAAAATATTGAGGGTCATTATCAAATAAGCTATCAAATCTAAGATAGAATGAGTAGAAAATTTAAGGCCGTGAAATAATTTATCCATGACATAACAAAGAATTCGAAAGACTATAGCAAAATGGGTTGCATGGGGCGTTGTCATGTACTGACTAACAATGTGAACAACACAGGCGATGTTAGGTTGAGTAAAACTGAGATATATAAGACTGCCAACTAGCTGTTGATAGAGTGTAGAATTCAAAAGAGGGGTCTCGACTTTGCCATCAAACTTGGCTTTGGTCTCAATAAGAGTTGTAGCGACTTTGCCTGACTCGAAAAAAAAAAAAAATCAGTAGCATATTTTTCTTGTGACAAATAATAACTAGAGGAATCCAGATTAATCTCATGCCTAAAAAGTAGCTAAGTCACCTAAGGGTGATCGGTTTTAGGGTGGGTAGGTTCTAGAACTAGAACCTCCAACCTCCCTTGTTATAATCGGTTCCCAATTTTTAGACCTTGGAACCTACCTTGTTTGCTTGGAACCTACTATGTTTTTTAGGTCTGGTTCTATAGTCTACCCAAGAACCCTTTTTTTTGTGGTTCCTTTTTTGGGTTCATCTTTTACAGTAAAATCATATGAGGTTATTAGCAACAAAATGGTTCAAAGTAAAAGATGAACAACAAAAATCCCTATCCGTCAAAAAAAAAAAAAAGAATCTATAAAATGAACACGTAGTCACTCACAATTATAAACAATAAAAAGTTCAAACACATAACATAAAACATAAATTATGAAACTCTGTTTTCCATTCATCTATAAAAATTTAAGGGAATGGGAAAGACTAGCAAGGAGTTTCGAAGAAGGACAAATGACAAATGAGTGCTAGGGTTAGAATTTATGGGGAAAAAAAAAGTTACGGTTTGAACTTTTTAGCTTATAAAACCAATTTCGAAACAACTTCCAAAACAAGGTGGTTTGGTGATGGATATTTACTCAGAACCTACACCCGAATCAGTTCCAATGAGTTCCAATTCTGGGACTTGTTTTTTGGGTGGTTCGGCTTGGTTCTAGTAGAACCGGTTTGGTTGCATACTGCTAATTATAGTGGAATTTATTTTCATAATTATGAAAGTAAGCTCCCTTTTGTAAGCAATTTGTATCTTTCTTCTGTAAACAATTTGTATTTTCTTAGACTTTTCACTTCAAATCTACTACACATCTTGTCAATTGATGTGATGGGACTTTGGAATTACCCACTTCACTAGAGACTAGGGAGAAGATTAGTTCTCTTAAAAAATTCACTTGGAAAGCTAAGAATGTACTTATTTCATAAAAAAAATAATTTATTTAGAAATATTTTTTTTTAAAGATAATCACTTTTGTTGCTTGAAAAAGTAAATAAATGATATATATTCCCTTCATTCACGAAAATATCTCACTATAAATTGTAATCGATAATGAAAATATATTTTATTGACTAATTACTTCAATCGATACGAACGATCACTTTTAGAAAAATACTTTCAAATAATTCATTTTTTTACATAAATGAATCCTAAGAATCACAATATAAATTGGTAGAAAAAACTTTGTATAAGCCAAAGTCATGTCGTATTTTAACACCATTTTGAGGGATTCAAACTTTGATGCTAAAGCATATGCCCTTAGTCTAATAAACTCCTTTAGGTTCAACCAGTTGAATGATTATCACCATTGACTAAGCAGTGTTGTCACGAAAAAGTTTGAATAACGGTATACATTGATCAACTTCTCATTTGAACAAAAAAAAAATCAACTTCTCCCTTCTTGACATGTGGAAGCTGATAAAGTTAGCAAGTATCACATAGAGGGGAGGTGAATAGATGAATCTATGAAATCTTGACAATTTAAAGCAGATTAGAACAAGCTAAAATTAAAGTGTGAACAATGGTTAGATTTTGGAACAAGGTTAAGAATTTGTTGTGCAGTAGAATAGACTTTAGAAGCACCCAACAAGTGTGCAATTTATTATAGCAATAAACAATAAGAGTTTAGAGAAAAGAGAAATTGCACACAAGGTTTATAGTGGTTTGATTTAAATCAAGGTTACGTCCGTTTTTCCACGCTGACAGCTTACTGGCTGAGTTCCACTAGATGATCAATAAGAGATTACAGTATTGAGTGCAAGCACTTAGTGATAGATCACACTATCTCACTCAGTCACTCTTTTTGTATTTCTCTCACAATCACAAAATTGAAACTCACGAAAGATAAGTGTGTGAGACTTTGGAATTCTAGATCCTAGGCCTCATCTCTTACATGATTCTCGGCACCTTGGTCTCCTTATATAGTCATCCACCCCCAAGTCATCCACCTCCAAACTGGCCGTTGGATTGTCTCTAGAGGGTTGTCTTCCAAATGTACTCGTTTGACATATCTGAATCAAGAAGATTGGATGGCCGTTGAATAGTAGAAGCTAGATTCCCACTTGATTATGGCCATCCGTATAGCTATAGTTTTGATTTCCATAAGTAGAGCTTCTCCGTTTAGACCGAACTTATCTCAAGATTGATTTTCTAATCGAATAAGATTGAGTCAATCAAATCTTTCTAAGCGTGAAATCTAAACCAGATCATTAGCTGTTATTTATCATGGATTGGTCACGTTCTTGACCTGTCACATTATGGGCTTGCTTCGTTCAGAACTTGTTACATTTTGACCTTGTTGTGTTTTGAACTTGCATCAAGATGGGAATGAAAGTAATTCTCTCAGTCTTTATCTTCAATAAAAGATCTAGACTTTAAGTCTGAGCTTGTTCCATCTGAAGTAAACTTTGTAATTCGTACTAGAGCGATTTTCTAGATCAAGATACTTCAAGACAATTATCAGACTTAAAATTTTATGAACAATTTTGTCAACAAAATCTGTTAGAACCTTGTTGATTGAGAATAGTATCCGTGGCTAGTTTTCTTAGCATAAGCTTGCAATAAAACACATTTAATATAAAGAGAGAGAGATGTTTCTCTGTAGAGAATAAATGGACAACTTGTGGTTAGAATTTGGTCATGTCAAACATTTTGAAAAATTCCTTTCATTAAATCAAGGGTTAATAGCTCTTAACATTTTGAATTGGTATAATCGTGACACATTAATCTCATATTATTGTTATGATGTATTCATATCACATTCATCCCAAATTAATCTTTGCGTGAGAAAAAAAATCCAAATCGGCATATCCATGATATTACCAAAATCTTAAAGTGAAATGGGGACAAGCTTAGGGATTTTAGCAGACTTTTGAAACGTAAGAGTACTCTAAGAATAAAATTAGCATATTTTATCATATGCAATCTTGATTCATTTTCTTCATACCTGGCTTTCCCATGACAACGTTATTGTTGTGTTGTTGTTTTTTTTTTTTTCCAATCAAAATAACGTCATTTATGAGATCCATTTATGTTGTATTTCCACATTGGGATCCTCGTCACGCCAATCTTCCGACTTATTTGAGATTTTTTTATGACATGAAAATTAATTTGGAGTGTATGTGACATGAGTGTACTGGTTTGAAATTTTTTAAGAAAAAAATAATTGAAAAGGATGTGGCACAGTGTACAATATGGCCATATTAACCCTTAAACTGAAATTGCACTTTGGCACTATAAACAGCTTCTCTTATATATAACTGGTTGCAAAAGGAGAAACAGGAAAAAACAAACAAAACAAAACAAAACAAAACAAAAACTTAGTGCAAACTAAGAGAAAAGAACCCAGAGAGCACTTTGTTACGATGGAGACAAAGGAAGAAACTACAACATACATACCAAGTACGAGCATTTACCATTGACACATAAGTTCATTGGTTGGATTCAGTCACTTCGGATACTCCCTCTGACTATGCAAAGGCTGCATTCCGTGACCTGGGTCACAAAAGATAGCGGCAGCATATGACAGAAAGAACAGAGCAGGAGCAGCATAGAAACTTTAGGGCGTCAGTCCTGCTGCTTGCTTTCCCAGCCCACTTGTGTACTCAGTCCAACCACAGGACTTCTCAATCAGAGCCTCCAGCTCAAGCTAGATTCCTGGGTCATCCATCGCATCGTCGCCCACGACCATCTTGTCTCCGAGGAGCTTCTCCGAAATCTCATGGAAAACCGAAGGCAAATCTGACGGACTAGGTCCGGCCATCTGATCGGGTGTCTGACCCTGCATAACCCTGGAATCCGCACCACCCACCGGAGGAGGCCACGGTTTGTGCATCTGAATGGTCTCAAGATCCGCCGGTAAAACATTGTTTGGCCAAGACTCCATCTGTGCCAAATCATCACCGATTCTCAGGCAATCAACATTCGGGCTTTGAATCTTGTGATCCGTTACGTCGAGCAAGCATTTGGTGGCTTCGTTATCGGGACCAAGCAATTTGCTTTTCTTGCTCAGTTCACAAGCCTCTAATTCTCTCTTCTGCCTCTTCTCTTGGATTACATGCTGGACAAAGTTTGGGGTTTCGGCTGCTTTGGAGAGGAAGAGGAACATCCGCCGACACCTGCACTCGGCATAGCGAATCTGCTCGGCGACGTGGTTGATCTCATGCTGCGAGTTCTCCTGCTCTTCTCTTAGTTTCAGGATCTCGGCCTTCAACGCTTCCTGGTCCTTCTTAAGCATTTCAAGTTCAGCTTCCTTTCCAGCCTCCGGGTAATCCGAAGCAACAATACTACTCGATGTTTTCGTATGATCGCTGAGTTTGCGTCTCCTCCTTTTGTTCTTCAGCAAGTGCTTCTTCCCTTCCTGAAAACCTTGGTTCGCAAACTCCCATCGATCGGTATCAATCTTCCTAAAACCCTGCGACATATCTTGGATCACGATGCATGAAGAATAGGAGGAAGCTGGGTTGAGGAGTTAATATTGAAACAGAAGTCTCACAGAGGATATGGTCAATTTAATGACTCAATATCAATCCGTCAACTTCATATATGAGAAGACAAAAGTGCAGAATTAAGCTTTTGATCTTTCCCAAAAAGAAGAAAAGTGTCGGAAGGCTTTACCAAAACATCGGATAGAAGCAATGCAACGGCTCAGGTAATCTCATCTTCAGCTAGGAAGTGCAAAATTGAGCATCAAAACAGTAAAAGGCAAAATATTAACAGCTATAAAGGAACTACTGTAGTACATTTCTAATCCAAATTAAAATTTACCATTTGAGAAAAGAACTCAAATACAAATCCGGTAAAAGGATAAATCTTTAATGGGTATTCTGACGTCATGGTTGACGTGGTAGTTTCTGAAAACTACCATCAAAAGCATCATCACTTTGAATATGATGATGAGCGATGATGAGCCACTGTCCCCTGACAGCTGGATGCAAATTCTGGTGGACATGTGCCACGAGCAAACCGCCGTGAGTGGAGTCCCTTGGATCCTAGCCTCTTTGCCCGGGGGACTATCCGTTGGGACAATGAAGAGTAGCTGGATGCCCCAAGAGGATCGCACTCCGGACGACATTAAAAGAAACAGAGCCGAAACAGAGTCAAATCAAAATAACAGAGCTGAAACAGAGTGAAACCAAAATAAACATACAGAGACATTATACACATTGATACGAATGGTTTGCTCTTACCAAGGGGGAAAGTTTCAAGCAAAAACAAGGACAAAAAACACAATCCCATTCGAAGGAGTACCCACGTAAAAGCTGGAGAAGTTGGAGTGCTTGAAGTATCGAGGCAAGACCTGCTTTGAGAACTCAACACAATATTCTAAGATTCCATGCAAAAATATTTAGAAAAAGAATGAATTCCTTCTTAGAATAACTTATTTTCCATTGCAATATTTGCTTCTTAACGTCACATGATGAGAGAAAGATATTATTACCTAACCAATTCTCATCTTATTTCTTTCTCATTAAGTACATAAATATTTTTTTATTATTATCTTTTTTTTTTGGTAAAAGGTAATAATATATATTAAATTTTGGAGAAATGAACAAGAATTCGGCACCGTAACTCACACTTTAGCTGTGGGGGCAGGGAGAGTGTGAGGGTGCCGAATCAAAAAGATACAGAGAGAAGGAAACAAAACAGCAACTACTCTGCTGAACTACAATTAAAAAACAGACTAATGACCCTCAGGCACCCCTCCAAAGATTGAAGAGATGGAGGAGAGCTAGGAAGAGGACGCCGAGCTGAAGATGGACGGATCGAACCCCCAACTTCTCTGGAGTCGCTTGTTTCTTGGAGTAGGCGGGACATTAGAGAACAAAAGAGCCTTATCCTTCACAACCTTGATCAAGTGATTCTTCATGGCCAGAATTGCTAAAGAGTCACCTCGAAAGATGATAGAATTCCTTTTTTTCCATATGAAATGGCATAAAGCCCCAAAAGAGAAACGGGCAATACTGTGAAAAAAATCTTTGCCGGATAGGAATTTGAGAGCCCAAGAGAGGTTGTCCTTCCAAACTCTGTTCTTCCAAGGTAAATTACATCTAGAAGCCCAAAAGAACGCAAGAGTCGCAAACGTTGTGCACTCAAAGAACAAGTGGTCCACGGAGTCCGGAACGGAGCAGCAAAAAGCACAAACAGAGAACTCAATCCTCCCATAAGAGAGAATGAGAGTCTGAGTTGGCAGCCTATTTTTTGCGAGCAGCCACAAATGAAATTGAAATCTGGGTGCAAGGTCATTGTCCCAAATAAGAGGAGCCCAAGACACTCGATTCTTTTTAACCCTGATGTATTTCCAGCGAGGCAACGAGAGAACGAACCCGATGGATCTTCTTGCCGGTGAAGCGATCGAAATCGTAGAAAGAATGGGTATAGTAATTCCCATATTTGCGAGGAGCTTTCTCAAAGAAGCACCCACGGGAGAATAAAGGTCCGCCACTACAGAATAGCTTGGAAGGCGACAGCTCTCCACAAGGTCCGGCGGGATAAGTAAGAGAAGCGGGCCACATTCTAGCCAATTGTCGTGCCATAAGGAAACAGAGGAACCGTGGCCAATCTTCCAAAAGAAAGAGAGCCTAAAGTGGCTTCGGAGTTGAAGGATTTTTTTCCACGCCCATGAACACGTAGTGGGTGTGGAGGAGTTCCAAAAGTTGTCCTTCTTTAAAAAATAAGAATGGATCCAATGACACCAGGGAGATTCTCTATCAGTGAAGAGAAACCAGATGTACTTAAGCAAGGAAGCAAAAGATATTGCGCTCTCAATTTCCGAATACCCAAGCCACCTTCATTTTTTGGGAGGCAAATGTCATCCCAAGATACTTTGGCACCGCCTCGGCCAAGCGAGGTGCCCTTCCACAGAAACTGTCTTAGCAATTGTTCAATTCTATCAAGAACAGAGATAGGCAGAGAAAAAACACTAGCCCAAAAGGCTTGGATAGAATGCAGTATCGACCTTATAAGTTGAAGCCTGCTAGCAAAGGATAAAAAGTGGTGAGCCCACGATTGAATTCTTGCGGTAATACGATCAATCAACGAAGCACAATCAGCTTTCCCAAGTCTTGAAGTAATGATGGGCACCCCTAAGTACCGGACTGGGAGTCGACCTTCCTGAAAGCCAAATGCAAGCCAAATATTCTGTCTGATGGAAACAGGGCCTCCTAAGAGAAACACCTCGCTCTTGTTTTTGTTCGGAAGCAATCCACTCCAAGATGAGAATATATCAAGACTTCTCTTGAGGATCGTGGTGGAAACCCAATCAGCTTGACAAAAGAGAAATACATCGTCGGCAAAGAAAAGATGGGTCAACTTTACCTTCTTGCATCTCCAAAAGTATTTGAAGCCTTTCACCGAAGTACGAGAATTTAAAATCCCTAAGAACACATCCATAACAAGGGTAAAGAGGTACGGCGACAGAGGGTCCCCTTGGCGAAGGCCTCGACCTCCAGAGAAGAAACCATGAAGTTCGCCATTAATAGAAACTGAAAACTTGGGTGTTCTCACACACACCATTATCAAATGGATGATCCATTCCGGGAATCTGAAAGCTTGCAAAGTGAGTTCCAAAAAATCCCAGTCTATGGTATCATACGCCTTTTGAAAGTCCACCTTAACAGCACATTTCGGAAGGTAATGATCTAAGTGAAAACCAGAGAACAATTCCTGAACAAAAAGAATGTTATCTCTAATTCTCCTTCATTTAACAAATGCATTTTGAGATGATCCAACCAAAACATTCAAAACAAAGAGCCACACGATTAGCTAGAATTTTTGTAATAACCTTGTAGATGGTATTACAACATGCGATAGGTCTAAAATCATGTGATCTGCGAGCATTCCGAACTTTGGGAATCAACGTAAGGATAGTACTTGTTTACCTCTTTTAGGAGGAAGCCCGAAGCAAAGAAATCCCGAATGTGCTTCAATAACCAATGGCCCGACAAGATCCCAGTTGGTCTTATAAAATTCAACCGAAAAGCCATCAGGACCCGGGGCTTTTCCTTTTGCTAGGGAGAAAAGAGTATCCTTGATCTCCTAATCTGTGACCGGGCAAGAGATGGAGCTGCATTGAATATCCGAGAGGGGCCGATGGATGAGCTCCTTCATCTCATGAAGAGACGGTTTTGAGAGGCATGCCTGAGGTGAGAGCAACTTTGAGAAGTAGGACACAAACACTTGAGGCACAAGGGCTGGATCATCTATGAGGACACCAGATGAATCCATAACCGAGAGGATGTGGTTTCTGGTCTGTCTATTCTTAACCGAATTGTGGAAGAATCTAGTGTTCTGATCACCCTCTTTCAGTCAAGTCACACGAGACTTTTTTCCAGGTCAGCAAGAGATGAATTAGTAGGATCATCATGAAGCCCAACCTGAGTGATGCAAAGGGCTTCTCTAGCTTCAGCCGTCTTCATTGAAATGTCGGAGAAAGACTCTTTGTTAAGTAAAATGAGGCGAGCTTTAACCAATTTCAGCTTGGACACGAGGCGGAACATCGACACTCCGAAGACTGGCATATTCCAAGCTTGATTGATGCAATACGAGTAATCCGGGTGTTCGGACCAAAAATGAAAATATTTAAACGGCTTCCTTCTCGACACCGGATCAAGCACTCTAACAATCATAGGAGAGTGATCAGATATACCCGGATTGAGAAAGGAGGCTTGAGAGAAGGAGAACCGATGGTTCCACAGATTGTTAATAAGGACCCGATCAATCTTGCGCATTTTCCTTGCAGCACCAGAGGAAGTAGACCAGGAAAAACGGAGGCCAATGTATCAAAGGTCCACCAACTCGGTTTGAGCTAAACATAAACGAAACTCGTCAAAAGATGGAATCCAAGCGTTCGAACCTCCCACCCTATCCGATGGGTCCTTAATGGCGTTAAAGTCGCCAGCTACAATCCAAGGCGAGTCCTGGAAGACTTCATTGTAATGGATTAGATCATCCCAAAGGGGCCTACGACTGACAAACGTGTGATCAGCATAGATCGCAGAAATACAACAGCTCGTGTTAGAAGAAGTAGAAGAAAGAAAACCATGAATAGCTTGCTTATTCGAAGAAATGGGAGCAAACTCAACTACACTTGGGTCCCAGCCAACCCAAATTCTGCCACGAGGAGCGTATTCATAGTTCGTCGTCCATTTCCAGCCTCTTAAAAAGGTCGAAGATATAGTATCAAACAATTCTTCGGGCACCTTAGTCTCAAAAATACCGATCAAGCAAAGCTTGTTGGAGAGAACAAGCTTCCTTACCTCAGCACGCCTAACAGGATTGAGGATACCTCTAACATTCCAGAATCCAAAAAACATATGTACACAAGGAAGGGAGGTAGTTACCTCTTCATAGAGGCTTTGCGGCCAATAGAGGTGGCCTTAGCAAGAACCGAAGCAGGAGGTTCAGGAAGTAGACGATCCAGCTGGTCTTGAATAGAGTCTGGCTTTGCACAAGGCATCGTCCCCCGAGGTGAGGAACTGATGGATAGTAGATCATCATCCTCCGAGATAGCATGAATACTAGACCTAGCAACCTCATCCGAGCCAATAGAATGTCCCGAGCGGGAGGTGCGGTCCAAGATCCTTGCTGTATTATCATGTACCTTAACAGGTGCTTTCAAAAGTCCCTTAGAAATCCGAATAGGAGGGAGCACGGGTGGTTTAACCGGTTTAGTGGAAGCGGTCCTTAGATTCAACTGTTGTCCACCTCTGGTAGCGCCTGCCACACTGACAGATGCCGCCTTCTTAGAAAAGGGAAGCTTTTTCTTTTTATTTTTACCTACCACTTCATGCCATTCCTCACCCGCGGGAGGATTAAGTGGAGGGGAAGAAGCGAGGGCAGGCGCGACTTCACGCACTGTGACTAAATCAGAGGAGCCAGGATCGTTTCGTGTAGGTATAGGCAGAGCAACCGAAGACGACACTTGGGAAAAAGCAGCGGCTTCCGCATGAGGAGCAGCAGGTTCCCCACCGGCTTCCAAAGCATCGAAAGGCTGCTGGACTCTTTCCGAATCTTGCTGATGCGGGGCATGAGCAGCCACCAAAACAGGGGAAGCAAGAGAAACAGGGGAAGTAGGCCTGCCCTAGGGGAGCTGATCATGAGCAGGAACAACTGATACAGGAGCCTTGGCTGCAGGTCTCCTCAAATTAGATGCTTGGCGAGGGGCTGGGGGATTGCAGTTGTGGCCAAAGATGCCGCACTTGGAACAAACTTGTGGACGCCACTCATATTCCACAGCAATAATACGGGAATTTCCATTATGAACTAGCAGTATAGAATCACAAGAGGGCTGGTCTGCAGTAATTTCAACACACACACGAGCAAAAGCTAACATATCCATTTGCTCAGTACGATGATCTACATACAAAGGCTTGCCAACCGCACTCGCAACTTTGCCAATAGCCTGGGCCGACCAAAAGGAGAAAGGAAGGTTTCTCAACTTGACCCACACGGGGACAGTTAAATGGGTGTCTTTCTCGAGCTCAAGACCAGGCCTCCATTGTTGCAGAATAAATGGAACCTTCGCAACTGTGATTGGGCCACCTTCGAGGAGCTTCCTCCTAAAATCCATATCAGGAATATGCAGCACAAAGAAACCTTGTCCGTCTGCCATGACTTCGGTGAGGTACATGCTCTACGCCCTTTTAAGAGCTTCCTCAGTAACTTTAAACGGAATCAAACAATCATGGAGTTTGGGGTCAGCAGCTTGAAGGTCAAGGTCTGACAGCTCAACCATCGGTTTATCATCCAAAAATGCAGGAGGGGTGAATTCTAAATCGTAGCCTTTCCTCAACACTTGAGCAACAGACGCCCAAGAACGGCTAGATGGATTTGCCTCGCCCGTAGGCTGAGGCCGGTTCGGTCTGGATCTACCTCTGCTTTTCGTGCGAACACCAGCATGGTTACGAACAGGGATGGGAATATCCGTCTGTCTCGGATCAGGGGAAAACGAGGGGCTTCGCCCCTTATCCTTGCACGAGGGCCCATCAAGAGAAGGTCGACCTACAACTTGAGGAACATGGGCGAGAGAACTCGGCCCTTCATCAACACGAGAGGCCTGGCCAAAAGCCGAGGCCATCACAGCAGCAATTCGAAATCCGGAGCCCAGACGGGAGAAAAACCCTAATCGAATTCATCCATAATCGGTCCGAAAAGAGTGGACATACCAAGGCCAAGCTTCGGGGTTCTTCCAAAACAAAGTTTGGCAACCGGTTTGGAGCTTTGGCGCGGGAGGTCGGGTGCTGGTGCGTGGAGGTCGGGTGCTGGTGCAGATGCAGGTAAAGCGAGCAGCGGTAGCGGGGCGCGAAGCTGGCTATCGGGCACCGAGGAGAGGCGAGCAGCAACGGTGTGGTTCTGGCGGCGTCGGGTCGCGAGACCGGCGAAGCGGCGCAGGCACGGTGCAGGTGCAAGAGGCGCAACGCAAGCGCGGGGGGAACAACAACGGGCGTCGGAGGTGCAACGATGGAGCTGCAGACGCGGGCGAGGTCGGCGGAGCGGCAGTGGCGGGTCGCAGGTGCAGAGGCACGGCGATGGGCGACGACTCAGGCAGCAGGAGTCACCGGTGGGAGAGGCTCCGGCGGTAGGCGGAAGGCCGGCGCGCGGTCGACGGGCGCCTGGCGTTCGCAAGCACGGGGGGAGCTTTTTCCTCTTTTTGATGTACCTATTATTATCTATTGGTTTTCCTATCTATAAAAGAATCTTATATCACTTGTCAATGGAGTTTCAATAGACTTCATACTTCATAATCGTGTCTGTTCATATATCTATTTAAGTTTTCGAGTTGAACTTCAAGTGCGGTGTTATAGTCGGGTTTTGTCTAAGTTTATTTCACTTATACAAGTATCTCATTGCTTGTTGATGAGTTTTAATGCACACCGTATTCTCGCTGTGGCCCGCTTTTCATCGGTTTAAAATTTCGGGCGGGACTCTTTTCCTTCTAGAACTGTCTACGACATACTCCAAGGCTGGGGTGAATGAAGAATGCCGGGTTGCTAACGTTGATGTGGTCCGATGAAAGAGAGTGAGGGGGAGAGACGCAAGGAGACGGGATTGCGGGCCGCCCAATGAATGAGCTCAAAGGCGGTGCATTCGCAGGAGCACTAAAAGGCAGAAAATATCGAAAGGTCGGGCAAGGAACAGTGAAAAAGTTGTCTTATTTTCCCTACGATGTTTGCCTAGGCTTTGGGGGAAGGGAGATGGACTGCTGGTACGCGTTCCGATAGCTTAATTATCACTTTAATGCGCGTTATCTACACGTGGGCCAATCATCATTTATTCTTGTTGCCATCTCCATCTGTCTCTCCTTCACTTGCGTTCTTGCCAGGACGCGACAGCCCAAGGCCTTGGAAAACAATGATTACTTGCATATGGTCACGCTGTCTCAAAACACACGAAAAAATCATAACCTCACAGGACCAAAATCGCGCAATTTCCGGCCGAAAGATTGGACCAATTTGGAAATTCTAGTTCTCTTGTTCTTTGGGTTCTCTTTCTTGAGTTTGGCCGTGACGTGACGTGACACGGGTCAGCAAGAAAATTTAGGAACATTGACTAGACGGGAACGTCCTCGCACTTTTTTAGCAAGGAACGGATGGAAGCAAGCTCATTTTCGCAATGAGAATACACTCAGTCAAAGTCGCTGGAAAGGGCAGTAATATAACCCCCAACCTAAATTACAAGAAAGTTAATTATGAACTGTAGTGTACTGATTATGAGTCTGAAAATCTTTCATTCCTTTTGCAGCCTCAAACACGGGATTTTGTAAAGTTCGTGTTATAATTCAGAGGATCAACACTGTTGTTATTCTGTGTCATTTGGTTGCTTATCTTGTTTGCACACCATACATGCCCATGTATTCTACGATTCCCCTCCAATGCTTGAAACGGTATTGTAAATCGACTGCAATGATTCAACAATTTTGCGTCCAATCCCCACATCATTTGCTGTGAAACATATAAAATCCATATGTAAGGAAAAACAATTTACACAACCGTAAGTTTCTTGATTGTTGACAAACAATTGGATCTCGCATGAAATACTGGCTTCCTTCGGATTAGCTAAACCAACAATAGCACAAAAGCAAAGCCATTTATGCTATGTCATTACGTGATATTTATTTAGAGCTACAGTTGTTGCAACTAATGAATTACGATGCAATCCAATATCTTTTAGTAGTTGACGCAACCATAGTAACTCTGATGTGGTATTAGTAATAGTTCGATGTTTGTACTAGAGTGAACGACAATGGTCAATTTCTTGCTAGACCATGAGATAAGTGAATTGCCCAAAAAGAAATGACGGTTCATAGTGGAGCGACAATATTGATGGTCACTACTCGAGTCAATATCATAATAAGCTATCAAACCCAAAATAGAATGAGCAAAAAATTGAGGGCCCTGAAATAATGTACCCATGATGTAGTGAAAAGTGACACTAAATAAGATTGTCCAATTTTATTACAAAAGTGACACTGAATAAAATTATGTTAGTTCTTGTGGATTTGATAAGCTTTAAAAGATTATATATAATTATATATGAATACACATAGCAAAATAATTAGCGTGCTAGAAATGTGAAAATATATATAGATTAAGAGCACTAAACTCAAACAATAATTTACATGTGATCTCATTTAGCAAGTACTTGTATCAATCAATTCAATGTACATATCTTTAACAAGCATTAATGGGAACAAATTAACGAAGTCATAATATATTTTAATAGTTGAAAAAATCATAAGATCCTAAACCATGCTCTAGTACCAATTGTTAGTGATGATTTAATTCAATTATGCGGAAATTTAACATTAAAGAATTTTAGATCCTCACGATTTATTCACGATAGAGAGATAAGTACACATATATTTATCCATAGTAATAATTTTGAGAAAATGATTGTTGCAAAAATAAGAGAGATAAAGAAATCCGAGTTCTCTTCATTAACCCACTTTTCTTAACGTATTTCATCTGATGAAGGATAAAATACAACTTTAATTGTCTATGTGGGCAGAGAGACAACTAGACTCCTTATATAGGCTATCAATAAATGCATTTAATAAGTACTTTCCATCAAAGCTCATATGTGACGCCATGGCTAAGAGTGAGCATGGTCCGGGTAGGCAGTGGGAACCGCCCACTAAGGACTAGTTCCAAAAAATTGGAATCAAGACCCACCCGTTAGTTCCATAGATCCACCTAGGAACCGGACCGCCGGTCCGGTTTGGTTCTTGGGTGGGTCTATGGAATCGAGCCCCAATTCTTACAAAGCTTGTTCGGCCTTATACTCGGATTTAATTGCAAACCATTGATTTTGATTAAGGATTGAAAACTATAAGGCGGAACAAATATACAACACTTGTTAGCTAAAACTTAATTTCTTCGAAGATTGTGGTGTGATCCTTTTAAGGTTTTTTGACACTAGAAACATGTGGAGAATTAGACTCCATGTTAAAAGTCCTAACCTCCATAAAATTTAAACTATTAATTGCTTGATTGCCTTTTTTCAACATCAACCTAATTTAATCATGGGAATGGTTAAGGAGAAACCTAATTATAATCTTAAAACGAACGGTTGGCTTTTATGGACATATCCAATCGATTCTCTCATTCCTTTACGTTTGTTTATTTTATTTAGGTTGAGAAACAAGTAAATGGATTATTAGAATGGGAAAGAAAAATAAGAGGGTTAATCTTATTACACACCCAAGAGACAAAATTAGTCAATAAGATCAAATAACTACCAATCTACATAAATATACATATATATTTGGTTGAAAAATTACAAAATAATTAAGTAATTGAGATGGAATTTTTTTTTAAATATATATATCGGTCCGGTCCGAGTGGATGGTTGAGCAGTTCCACGCCTAGAACCGGGAACCGGACTGGCCCCAATGGGAATCACTGATTCCGGTCCTGTCCGATCCGGTTCCAAGCGGTTCCTAGTTCTTTGGCACACTCCTATGCATGGCATGTGTTCTTCCCATTTATACTCGTAATTTGTAATTACGCATGTGAAAGCACTACAAAATACATCACAACATACCATACAAGAAAGTCACATGAGTTTAATATATATGCTTCTTCTTTATACAAACACCAGTACTTATTATCAAAATATATAGTCCTAGGTTGGGTCGGGTCAACTAGCACCACTACTCCCGTACTATTTAACAAGTGAACTACCCTCTAACTTAGAGGCTGATGATTTTAGGCACTGCCTTGTCCCCTCTACCGACATATCCCAAAGGGACCATCCTACACACTGAAAAATAAAGAGTGAGCCAAAGCTCAATTAATGAAATCTAGGTCTAAGGTAGGAGATGATCTTAATACTTAACCTGGCACCAAATCAAACAACATGTGTTCAAAATAATAATGCATAAACAAGTTCACAATATGCCAATAACAAATCATTAACTATAATGCAAGTTCATATGCTCATAAGTAATCATAGACATAATATTTCACAATACACTAGTATCACCTAATGGTTTAGCACCATACACAAAAATATACATAGGCAAGTTCATACTTATCATGAATTTCACGATCACACACACACACAAAAATCATACTTGTCATGCATTTCACCATTATAAACATAAGTGAATACATACATATCATGCATTTTACCATTATACACACAAGTGAATTCATACATGTCACTAGCCAGGACCTGGACTAAGAGGCATGTCATACCATGACCATAAAAGCCATGTCATACCATGACTTGAAGAGCCATGTCATACCATGACTATACAAGCCAAGTCATATCATGACCATAAGGCCATGTCATATCATGACTATAAGAGCCATGTTATACTTTAACTATATAAGCCAAGTCCATGGTATGCCATGACCTCAAAGCCATATGTCATACCATGACCACAATACCATGTCATTGTATAATTTCATATAATATCAACCTTGTAGAGGACCGTTATATGCGGTAGAACATTTGGCTAATTCTAGAGTGTTATCCACATACTCATATAAGGGAATTCGCTCGAAGGCGAGTAGGCCGTGGCAAAGGTTCGAATCATATAGTATCATTCACAAGCAATTCATATAACATAACAGCTGTCATGATCATTACGATATTTTGCCATTTCTCATGCACTTCAACACAATCTTTCTTATTTTATCTCAACAAAAAATACATTAGTCAAATAATAAAATAAGGTAACAACATGTGATTATATAGTGATACTCATATGCTTACCTTTTTTTCGTTACTTACGCAAACACAATCAATACTAAACAATCAACATGCTCGACAATGGATCTGAACATAATAAAATGATTTGGAACGGGAAAGTATGAACATAAGGAAATGGTTCTGATAGGGAAAGTCTGATCATAAGGAAATGGTTATGATTCGGACGGCTTGAAATGGTTTTGACCACGACGGTTTGAACGTAAGGAAATGCTTCTGATCGGGAAAGTATGAACATATGGAGATGGTTTTGATCGAAAAAAGTTTGAACATAAGGAAATTGTATTCAGACTCGATAAGTGAATATACTCAGAAAGCAAGTCAAACTCAGAGAGGATAACAGACTAAAAAGCAAATCGGCTTAGAGAGTAAATCGAACTCTGAGAGTACATCAGACTCAAAAATGAATTAGACTTGGAGAGCATATCAAACTCAAAAGCGAATTAGACTTAATAAGTGAATATTACCAACGATAGTTAAATTTGAAACTACAAAGATCACACTTCCAAATTCATATTCATATTTACACATACCACATGTCACCACTCCTAAAAGAAACAATCAAGCACGTTCTAGTCATGTATGAAATCCACAAAATAAATCAAACCACCACATCACATTTGCATCCGTATTTCACATACTACACTAAGTTCACACATATCAATCCAAGTCAAAAGCACTTAGTAGATCAATCCAACTTAGCATATGGGGTTTTCACTTACCTCAAATAGAAGGCTTGAGTAGAATCAAAACTTTAATCACCTTCAAAACAATATAATCAAGAACAAAGGTTAACATTTCTTAATCTTTTATCAAAACTAGTTTTATAAAAGAGAATAATCCATAAGTCTACCTTGTAAGCTCTTGAAAAATGGAATTTGGAAGCTTTAACACAAGAATAGAATATTTCCTTTCGTACGAAAGATTGGAATGTGAAAATAAAAGAGGAAAGCAACGGAAGATCACTCTTTCTTTCTTTCTTTCTTTCTTTCTTTGGAATTCTCATTTTGCAAGCTTAAAGACATAAGAACGTCTTTTTACAGGGCAAAGGAATTGAATCTAACAAACCAAAGTTAAAAGAAATGATAACTTTGGGAAAAAAAATCATTATATTTTAGAGTAGTATGTGTTCCAATAGAAATGCTTCAAGTGGCCCTAAGTAGGTAGCTAGGGCGCAAATGGCCCAATGAAATTTTGCCACAAGAAGATATTTTGATGGAAATGAAGATGAGCTCGTCTTCTATGGCCAAGTGTATGCATGAATCACCAAGACAATCATGAACTATAGGCATGAATCACCCAAAGCATTGATGAACTATAGGGATGAGTCACCCAAAACATTAATGAACAATAGTTGAAATTGATGATTTCATGCATGATGTCAAAACTACCAATTTCAATGTCTCAAACCAAAGTATAGGGTTAAAAATTTTGTTAGAGAAAAGAGAAGTGTGCCAAACGAAGACAAATAGAGATTTAGTTAACCAATATTCATTATAAACATCTAATTCTAAATATCCGTGCATTTGAAAATATTTTAGTTTTGAACATCTAATTCTAAAAATTTGTGCATCTACTAATATTTTTGTTCTGAACATTTGATTTTAAACATTGGTGAATTTGAAAATATTTTGAATTCACTAAAATAATCAATGAAAGATATCAAAAATTAGGAAAATATCAATTCAATGAAATTGAAACTTGAATATCATAAAATATGAAACTCAAAGTACACCGGCCATTCTCTACAACTACTATGGCTGGAATTTAATTACCTTCATTCTACTCACCATATCTATCCTCTTAATCTCAAAGCAAAGTATTCCGGGTGATTGTGGTCACGAAAATCATATTATATTATTGTAGCGCGTACAAAATTCAGGATGTCACATCATAAAATATTCTATCTTCATAAAAATTGCAACTTCTCATAATTGCAACTTTTCATAGCCTTTTCAGTATTTAGATAATATCATGTATGCCATAATTATTCTTATATGGTATGCTGAGGCCTATTAGAAAGTGAGATAATTTTGATTAGATCTATGACCTACTTTAGTAAAGAGCGCCTGACAATTTGGAGCTCTTTCATTTTAGCCTTCTGCAGTATAAATTGACTCTATGGGTCGGTTGTGTCAACTTTATGGTTGCTTAGTTCCCGTCCTATTTGATATTATTCATAGGGAGAATTGTTTGTTTCGACATCCCCTTCAATACGATGATTTGCCTGAAGGGGGATCCTGTCCATTGTCAAACTGCTCAGTAGCGCAGCAGTAGCTGCAAAAGAAACTAGCTGAGGAGACTACGATAAAGAAATCCACATCGGTGATTACGGCTAGAGATGCTGGATATTTTTTGTTTTGTTCACATGCAGCATGACTGAATCAGACTCGTTCGTTTGCAGAGGCGCCTACTTGACATTCTCACAAGGTTGCCCCAGACGACATTTTGCTCGTGCTATCCGCTGCACGGGTATGCGGTGATGAAAGTCACGGATTGCTGGCACATTCTATAGAAATTTTTTTGAGTGATCTGATCTCGAAACTGTAACTTTAGAGAAAGGCTTGCCTCATGCTATCTTTGACGAAGGAGGGCTATACCACTCTGGATGATGCATATGCACTTCACTATGCCTGTGCATACTGTGATGCGGAGACCATGACCGGAACTTCTTGATCTCGGAATTGCCGATGTGAATAGTAGAAATGCAAGAGGCTTCACAGTTTTGCACGTCGCTGCGATGAGGAAAGAGCCAAAGATTATATTGGCTCTTCTAACGAAGGAAGCACAGCCGCCTCATCTCACGCTGGATGGTAGAAAATCTCCACCTATGTAAGAGGCACACAAAAGCTACAGACTGCTTAAAGTCTGTCGAGCAAGGAAAGCCTTCACCAAAAGATAAAAATTACAGTCAAGATACTGGAACAGACCGAACGAAGAGAACCATTACTTGGAGAAGCATCCTTTGCTCTTGCTACGGCAGGCGATGATCTGCGAATGAGATTGTTGTATCCTGAAAAACAGAGGTAAGATACTTGGATTCTATTTTTTCCTCCTCGACTTCAGTTGTCCTTTTTAATATGCAGATTGAGAAGCCCAGTTTCTTTTCCTCGCAATATCATCGGTCATTAATAAAAGTGCATGTACCTATGAAGAACCTGTATGTAAATAGCCTCCTTGGATTAATTTCTATCTCCCAAGAAGTTCTTTGTTTACATAAATGCTCTTTGCAAGCTCCAGCATATTATTTGTTTAGCGCTCTTAGCATTCCTTTGTTGGAGTCAACACCTAATATAATAACAAGAAGCCAGAAGCATGAAGGCCCTGTTTGGTTCAGCATTTGGAATGCTCATTTGGGCTCTAAAGGGGTTTGGTCAAATGCTGCGGTGTTTGGTTCATTTTTTTGAGGACTTTGGGGAGATGCAATTGCATCTCCAAGGAGGTTGAAAGGCCTTTGGGAGAATGGAGGGGGAGAGGTCCATTGGGAAGTTGCATTTTCGGAATGCAACTTCCACTGTTCATCACTGTTCATCTCCACCGGAGAGAAGCTGATCGGAGGCCGACGACCGCCGGCCAAGGGGTCGCGCACGCCGGCGACGCCCCGGCAACCACCGGACAAGGGTCGCCCGACCCCGACAGCGGTCGCCTGAATCGCGCGACCTCATTGCCTGGGGTCGCACAACCCCGACGGCCGTCGCCTGGGTCGCGCGACCCGGGCGACCGTCGTCGCCGGGTCGCACGACCCAGGCGGCCAAATCAGAACAATCCTGGACAAAATGTGACCATGACATCAAAATAATTCTTCATCATTGATGATATCCCCTATCACAAATGGCCAAAAAGACTTGAAGAATTTCATACTTGGCTGAATACTCGGTCCATTACCAATCATGATATGAATGATGTCCTTTACAACTTTGTCACAAGATTCACAGGAAGTCTCAAACTTTGGTGGAAATCAGTGTCAAAGCAAGACCATATTCAGTTTCTCATGTCACCTGATTTCAGCCATACCATCACTCTCTTATATCATTTCTTTATGGGAAAACCCACTGATCTCATAGAGATGAAAAGAAGAGAATTTTTCGAAAGAAAATGTTGCTCCCTCCAGAAAAAATATCTTGATAAGCATTATCGAGAAATGCTTAAGCTTTTTTACCAGATTGGAGCTGATCCAAATCTGAAGCATGTATTCCTAACTTCCATCCCTAAAGAACTATCCCAGATGGTTGAAATATCTTTTTTTGGAAGACAGAGGAGAGTACAGGATATTCCCTTGGGAGAAATACAACAAGAAATCCATCTATGCCTTGAAGAGTTGTGCCTAAAGCGCCAGATGGTCCGCACCTACATCATAGATGACAAAGGCCTCGAGACAGCCTGCTCTCGCCAGAAGTTAAAAATCAAATGTTCCAAGAAAGACTGCGATGGTACTTGTGGAAAAGCTTCCCGGAAAAAGAAGCACTTCAAGAAGTT
Source organism: Eucalyptus decipiens (assembly GCA_014182575.1). Lineage (NCBI taxonomy): Eukaryota > Viridiplantae > Streptophyta > Magnoliopsida > Myrtales > Myrtaceae > Eucalyptus > Eucalyptus decipiens. The sequence goes on from CM024611.1 coordinate 54,739,727, forward strand.
CTGGATAAAGAAATCATCCAAACATGGCCACAAGAACTTCTGAAGATAGAAGGACTTTCTTCCTTTTCCTTGCCAAATTTGATGGAAACAGTTCCATCCTTCTTTCGGACGAATTCAGAGTCCGTAGGCTAGAAAGGATTGTTATGCTGGTGTAGCTTTTCATAGTTAGTGATCGCCGGACTTCAAAAAAGAAATGAATGGACCTAGACTTAGGATCAGGGAAGGAGAGTAAATTTCCTGCAGGTATGCATCCCACATTTGGCGAACAACTCCCGTTCAAGCCCTTCAGGGACAGCCTTTTAGCAGAAAACCACTCAGCCCTTTAATCCAGAGCCTAGAGACACTCAGAAGATGCCAGGATGGAAACGTTTCTAGTCTACCCAAGCTGCATTTCTCGAAGGATCCTACCAGGCTGGAGAAGAAGAGGGATTTAGAAAGCCATAGAGAATTTTCACAAAGCACACTCTTTACTTCAGGGGACTCTGCCCAAAACGAAACAACAACAGAGCCTTATATAGGCAAATAAAAGGCAACAAGGACACACACAGGGACCAACTCATGGGTCCAGATACAAACAAAGGCACCAGAAACTACCGGCAGGGGAATTATTAGCACGCTATGAACAGTAACTGTACTGTGAACAGTACCTTCCCTAGCCTAGTGCTACAGTAAAAGTGAACAGTACTCTGCTACAGTGAAATTGTACGGACTCAACGGTCTCTTCCGTCACGAGCATTGTAGCTACATACTGAGTCATTATCTGAACTTTCTTCTAGGAGATGTGCTTCATACTTCTGCTGGAGAGCTTCAAGATCTTGGGGCGAAAGGATCTGGTTCAGCCTTTGAGATGAGGATACTTCATGAGCCCAATGGGATGCTTCTTCTTCTGCCCAGTTTGTATTTTCACTTGCAGTGTTGGCAGGAATGTTTGGCATGCTTGGCTGAGGCCAATTGGACGGCTGTGCGTAAAAGGACATGTCCATATTTTGAAATGAGGACGAAGATCCCTATTCGTAGGGATCCTGGGACAGAGGACCTCCAAAGCGTGCATAGGGGTCTTGAGTAGACTGGACAATGTCATCTTCGCTTGTCATTTCATGTTCCTGGGATGATGCAGCTTGTCTGTATTGTTCTAGTGCTTCCTTAGCTTCTGGTGCTAGGTTATAATGATCCCACGTAGTGGGTGCATTATTCCAGACATCTTCGGGAATAGTCTTGTTTTCCTGGCATAGGATTTTCTGGAGTTCTCTGTATTCTTGTTCACAAAATCTAACAGTTCTTGGATAGGATTTGTGAATCCGGCCTTCTCGGCTGTTCAAGTGAGGTTTATAGGCTGTGGTTCCTATTTCAAGTGGTGCATCGAGAATACTACCATTATTTCTGCAAAAATTCCATGGACGTCGGAAAAACAGGATGGTGTGAACTTCAGGATTTGGTGTCATGGTTCTCGGTTCTCTTTCCAAGTCTTGTTTCCAACATGTAGGATGATAGAACCAATTTAGAAATTCTAAAAGATTTCTATCACATTCCTTTTCGATGTTTCTTCCGAGCATGAATATTCTGGTGAGATTGGCAATGAATCTTCTGGTGGGAATTTCAATAGCTATCAAGTACTTATTGGTTAAGTACCACAACAGCGTTTTGAGCTGATCAGGAAAATCATCTTCCTTCCAGATAAGAGGATGAATAAAAGGATAATTCAAATTTAACCCGGAAGGATAAAGGATCGAACCTCCATTGAATCTGAAAAGGTCTGCGTGGCATTGCCACATGAGGTTCTCCATGTTTGCAACAAGACTGTCATTTTGGATTTGCTGAATAATCTCCTGGGGATATTTCTGGCTCGGCGAATCTTTAATCTTCTCGATCTTGTATTTGACTCCATGGTTAAGCATATGGAAAGCAGGTCTTTTGATGTACATGTTGATTTCAGCTGGTGCTTTGGGTCTTGACAAAAGTCAGCAATGACATTCTTTTTCCCAGAATATGTTTGGTTTCAAAAGAGTATTTTGAAAACCATTCAGCCCATCGAAGCAGTTGAGAGTTCGGAATCTGTTTTTGTTTAAACTTGGTCATCTGAGGGAAAGATGCCATGTCTAATTCTACCAAAAAGTGATGGCCGATGAGATGAAACTCAAATTTTTTGATTCCATTTTTTACTGCTAGGATTTCCTTGAAAGTGGAATGGTAATGCATTTCAGCCTGGGAAAACTTTCTACTTTTGTGAGCACAAAGGTGTTTCTTACCATCAATTTCTTCGAACAGGACGGCTGCCCAATATTCGTCACTGGCATCAGTTTGAAGGATTCTTTTGCCTGTTGATGGTATTTGTAATGGTGGGAGATTCTACATAATCTCCTTCAGCTCAGCAACTGCTTTAGTCTGGATCTTTCCCCAAGGCGGGGAGTTCTTTTTCAACATGGATTGCAAAGGAATCAGAAGCTTTGCAATGTTTGGGATAAAAACCCTGAGATAATTAATTATCCCAAGAAATTGCTGAACTTATTTTGTTGTGAAATTTTCTTCAGAAATTTCAATAGTTCCCGAGCAATATGTGGCCCCGGATAGTACGTACCTTTGTTAAGGTGCATACCAAGAAATTCAATTTTTGTTTGGGCAATATTCATCTTCCTTTGAGAAAGCATAATGCCATGCTTTTTCACGATCTCTCGCAAATTTCTCAAGGAGTTGGCAAAGGTGGCTCGTTCATCGTGGCTATAGAGCAGAATATCGTCGATATAAACCGCTGCACTTGACAAAATGGGTTGGAAAATACGACACATGGCCTTTTGGAAAAGGGATGGTGCTACCTTTAAACCAAAAGGAATAACTTTCCACTGGAAGTGCTGGTTCGGAATACAGAATCCTATTTTGGTTCTGTCTTCAGGATGAATGCCCAACTGCCAAAATCCGGCTTTGAGGTTGAATTTGGAGTAGATATGGGCCTTGGTTAACCCACTAAAGAGAGAATCTCTGGATGGTAAAGGGAACTTATCATCTTGGAGAAAAAGATTGAGAGGTTGGTAGTTGATTACCAGTCTCATTTTTCCTCTGTTCTGCTCGGCGCGCTTATTGACATAAAAGGCTTCGCAAGCCCATTGAGAATCATAAACTTCAATAAGGCCTTGTTGCAATAATTCTGAGCATTCCCTTTGAGCTAAAGCCAAGTGTTCTGGTTTCATTCCCACATGACTTGCCTTTGTTGGATTGATATCTTCATTTTTTTTGAAGGGGAGGCGAACAAAGAATTCTGGATTTTTCCATAGAGGATGAGAACATTTTTGAGCGAATTCTGAGTGGGATTCCGAACAAGATTCTAGCAATTTTTGCATGATTGGATCTAACAAACTCATTTGGATGGAAAAGAGTCTCTCGAATATCAACGAACTCGTAGAAATGATTTTTATATCTAAGTCCTTTTCCGGAATGATGCGGAGTTGAGAGATTTGAGTCATGATGTCCCACCCAATTAATAAATCTTTATTGGGGAGATTTGATCCAAAGATTTTTGCCTTTATGGAGCATTCGGGGAAGAACTGAACAGTAACTGGAGTAGTTCTGACATTCGTGGAGAAAGTATCTCTAGAGGCGGAGTTGAAATATCGGATATGAGGAGTCTAATATTCTTTAGGCAGAACTTTGGTGTCCAGAATGGAACAGCTTGCTCCAGTATCAATGAGAGCAATGACATTGATAGGTTTGGCAAATTTTGAGGTGAAGATTTTCACAGGGAAGTGAGGACAGTGAGTTTGACTTGAGAATATGTCTGGATTTGGTTCTGAAGATGTGGGTGATATGTGAAAGATGTCTTCAGATTCTGATTCATCAGACTCAACTTCACTAGAGGTTTGATAGAAAGGAATAACACAAAGAGTCTGTTCTGTTGGTTCTTCGTCAGCAGAAAACAAGGATTCAATATCATCATTTTCAAGAGAAATACCTGTCTCATTTTCAATCAGATGATTCTGACCTTTTTTCACCTGAGGACAATTTTTGGCAAAATGTCCTTTTTTGTCCCAAATGTAGCAACGGCTTGATTTCTTATGGCCTGTATGATCTTTTCTCTTGCGGAGGTATCGCCATTTCTTCTTTTTCCGGAAATGTTTGGAACCATGTTTGGATTTTCTAATCGAGTACTTCTTGTAATGCTTTTTCTTCCGGGAATAGTGGCCACATGTACCATCACAATCCTGTTTGGAGCATTTGATCTTTAACTTCTGGTGAGAACAAGCTGATTCAAGACGCTTGTCATCTGTGATGTATGTTTGGACCATTCGGCGCTTTAAGCATAATTCTTCAAGGCAGATATGGACTTCTTGCTGGATTTCTCCCAAGGGAACGTCTTGTATCCTTCTCTGCTTTCCAAAGAAAGATCTTTCAACCATCTGGGATAGTTCTTTAGGAATAGAAGTGAGGAAGACATGCTTTAGGTTTGGATCTGCGCCGATTTGGTAAAAGAGCTGAAGCATTAGACGGTAATGCTTATTAAGATGCCTCTTTTGGAGAGAGCAGCATCTTCTTTCAAAGAATTCTCTTCTTTTTAGCTCTTTGAGGTCTCCGGGGGTTCCCACAAAAACATGATATAGGTAGGTAAGGGCATGGCTGAAGTTGGGTGATAATAGAAACGTGAGCTGGTCTTGTTCTGTGAGTGATTGCCACCAGAATTTAAGGCTTCCTGTGAACCTTGTAACAAAATTGCAAAGGACATCACTCATATCATGGTTGGTAATGGACTGTGTATTCAACCAAGTATGAAACTCTTCAAGTCTTTCTGGCCATTTTGGATAAGGAATATCGTCAATGGAGAAAAATTGTTTTGATGCCATAGATACATGATTGGTAGAATTGTTCCTGGTGGGATTACTTGTCTGTCCAAATTTTGGATCAGAATAGTTTGATTCCATTTCGTAGTCTGGAGGAGAGTCAGCCATGAATATTTGTGAGGTTGGTGGACCAATAGGGGGAGAATCGATTATTTGATCTGAGAAAGATGAAGATGAAGAAAAAGATACTGAATCTAATGTAGTGGGGGAAGTTTGCTCAAGAACTTAATCTGTTTTTTCGGATAACGGGATCGTGCTCAGGCCGAGTAATAGGATCAATTGCTTGATTACTCAAATCCTTCAAAAAGGATTCTAATGGATTTGATAACATCATCTGGTCTGGCCTTTCTCTTATAACAATTGAGCTTGATTCTGTAGGTGGTGTTTTTTCTTTCCCCTTTTCTTTCTTCAAGGCTTTGAGACGATCTCGTATATTTGATTCTCTTCTGGAGGAATCCTCCGGGATATTGGCAAAAACAGACACCTGTGGTGTTGGGGATACATACCCAGTTTGAACATGAGGTGCCAATGGATCGAAAGGTCTGAACCTTCCTTCTTCAAGAAGTTGAATTTGCTTCTTGAGTTTGTCTATTTCTGGCTTTGGACTTTCAAGATAATGGTACCCAAGATGTTGTCCTGATTCCAAGGCATGAAGCCTTTTCTGGAACTCAGAAAGTATCTTCTTGGTACTTTCATCATATCTTCGGAGATCTTGTTGCACATTTCCAATCTTAGAATCAATAGCCTTGAAGGCATTGTTCTGTGCCAACAGAGTCTCTGATTGCCAGTTTAGAACGGCTTCAGCAGCAGGAGTTTTCTTCTGTCTAGTTTTTGTTTTTTGAATTTAATAAAAGTCATTTACAAATATAAATTTTACCAAACGGTATTTTGGCCAAAATTGTATTTTAATGTAAATTTTATCAAACGATATTTGCATTTCGGAAAATCCCATTCACCCAAAGATATTTGTATTTTGGCAAATGCATTCCCCAAAAGCCGAATCAAATTGGCCCGAAGAAATCCTAGAACAAGCTAGAGAAGTCTACGTGCATGGGAAACACGTTTCTTCATGAAACTCCAGCTGTCAAGAACTTATTGAAGAAGATAAAAAGAAGTCCAAGAGAGGCTGAGGCAGTGAAGAAGAGAAACTTGAAGAACGTCAACAATAATGGCTAAAGAAGAAAATTGTACGTGGACAAGTGGACAACAAGAGTACTTGAAGAAGAAGAAAATGAATTGTCTTGCATTGTACCATGGCGGTGAAAAAAGTCAAAATTGTCATGCCTCAATAGGCGGTGAAGCTTGAGTCTATAAATAAGGCTTGGGAATGCAAACGTAAGGCAGGCCACACGAGTTAAGAGAAGAAGAGTTTAAGAGAAAAAGAGAGTTTGTCAGAGAGAAACCAAGGTGTGAGCCTCATGAAGCATTGCAGCTTCAGAGCGAGTTATCCCTCCGTGATCGAGAAGAAAAAATAGAATAGCTGAGTGTGCTTGAGTGTGAGTATTTTGAGTATGTGGTGTGAGAGAGAAAATATATTGTAATATATTTTAATAGTTGTGTCATAGTATTTATTTTGAGTGTTATACTTATACCGCAATTTTAGTATAATCAGTGTCTTGAGTTATTTATTACAATTCTCTTGTGTAACCACCACAGTGCTTCCGCATATTTTATAAACTGCGCACTCTACAATTAATATCAAAGCAAAGGGTTGCATACCCTACATCCTTATGGAGTCATAGGTGGAAGGTGCATTGGCATTGATCTCAGGATGTTCATATCGACAGAGCAGTGGTGCTTTGGAACTCATTTGCCACTTTCTTCATGCTATCGATGGCCATCATCTTACAAATTTGTGGGGAGTGCTTGTGTGCGAACAAGAGAGAGAGTGACTTCTAAGATGAACTTTCTTGAAGCATATCTTATTCAAACAGTCCCTTGTTATATAACCACTAGTCTGGTTGAGGCTCCATTTCTTCCTTTGCAACTTGAAACTTTCTCAATGAAAAATTTCCAGTGTCTAGCATGACAATGATCAGATTGATCATATTAGGATGACAACGAAGATCTTGCGAGTTATCCCCCTTTTTATGGTTTCATTTAGGTGTTTGCTGAGTTCAATGTTATCGGCTTAGCCTTTTTAGTTGGGTTCCTAGGTTAATCTATGTTATTTTCCTTGTTATATACCGCTTGAGTTTTGTGGCAAATGGATCAGTTGGCAGCAGAGGCATCTGCTAACTTATGTCAGTGCCTCCACCTTTTGCAAGATAAATTTTTCAGATGAACTGGTCGTTCATTTCTCATTTGAAGAACGATCTATGTCATACTGCTAGTCTCAAAACTAAGAAGCCATATCCCATCTCTGATTTAACCAAGTTAAATAGGATTTGGGAAATAACTGTCCTTCTTTGCCAAAGGAAATGATGCAACTCAAGCAATTGATATGTTGATGCTAGAGGAAAGCTGATTCTTGTGTTGAAATAAACGGACAAATTGGGTGATTTCCAATCAAGATGCCCAGAGTTTTTATGCACCTATTTGTGACATTCACGCATACTTTACAAAAAAATTGTTCTTGTTTTGTACACACTTACCTGTTTCGGTATTGTTCATCCCCCTCTTTCGTCCTGCAACTGATATTGCTAGGAGGCGTTTGCTGTTACACAGGTGCAAAGTCAATAGACAAAAAAAAGCTATAAAAAAAAACACAAAATATCCCAAATTATTTTTACCTCAAATTTTTCTTTACGTCATAAAAAAATTCCAACATGATATTATTAATGGATTCCATAGGAATTTGGAAAGCATGGGGATCACATAATAAGGGTAAAGAGACGCAGATAAATCAGCTGGAAATGTCTGATGTTGACTCAGGACTTCTTGCTTAGATTAAGACAGAACGTTAGGGAGTGACCCCTCTTTTCCGAAGGTTCATGGAAGCTTGTGCATTCGTCTTGTCGGGCGCATTTATCTGCGTCTTTTTCCGCTCTATATAGTGAGATCTTGTCTGAATCTAGTACGAACCCACAATATCTGCGAGCGATTTGTGTGCTCAAAGGGTGTCACGAATGGAGACGAAAGTCTCTTGAGGCAGGCTTTAACAGGAGGACACCTGGCCTAGCTTGGGTGGTCATTGGTACGAGCCACATCTTCTAGTAATTGATGTTAGTCAAAGATGCAATGAATGTGGTGGATAAGCTCTCTCTTCGGAGGACACCTGGCCTAACCTGGGTCGTCAAAGGTCTGTCTCATTGGAGGGAGAGTCGGCCAGAGCCTATAGAGCCAGACGGCAGGCTGTTTGTCTAGTGTATAGAGCGAATCTGGGTCGAAAAAACATCGGCCCCAGACAGCAGTCAATACAAACAAAAATTACACCAAAGTGGAAGTGGAAGGGCCACTATAAAACCTAGAAATAGCCTATAGTAGTATGTCGCAAGGTGCAACAATTCAAAGCAGGAGTTAGGATGCCAAACGTCCGATCTCGTACGACCCCACAATCCAAAACGGGCTTCATAATTTTTCCCCTCAAGCTGTTGTCTTGAATTCCTTCATGCCAAGCTTTTTTGCAATATCTTCAAAAGTCTCCTTTCCTATTGCCTAGCTGTAATCTTGTAGGCACGTAGCCTGGCGCCTCAGGTCCTTGTTGCATCTTATCTCCAACAGGATGATAATCGAGTTCTATTTATCTTGTACGGTAATTGGAAACTTAGTTTTGCTATAATTTTTGTCGTAATATGCCTGGAATTTCAAATCATTATTTGGCGATAGAAAATTTCTCGACCCATAGGAAATTTTAAATGTCAAATGCCCTTCTTTCGGTTTTTCATAAATTGACTCGGCGCGTACATTGAAAAATCCTTGACAACTTCAACTTTTGAGCTTTATTGGAAATTACTAAGTTTGCTTTGTGTCATTCTCTCCTCCTTTATAGTATCTAACATACACTTCCTCTTGATTAAAAAAAAGTTCCAATTTCTCGCAACTTAAATTTCTAAGAATCATGATCTTAATTAGCAAAAAAAAACTTTACATAATTCATCCCGTATCATATCGTAACACTATTAAATTTTGTATGAGCTTATCCTATCATGTTTTAACATTGTTTTGAGGGATTAGAACTCCAATTCTTAAACGTATGCCCTTCATCTAATCTGCTATAGTTTCGACCAACTGAATAATTATTACCATTGACTAAAGTAGGGTTCTCATTGAAAAGGTCCAATTCCGGTGTACCATCAATCAACTTCTCCCTTCTTGACATGGGGATGCTTGCAATAAGAGCCCATGTTGGATATAGAGCATATAGAGTAATTCTCGGTTGAAAACATCGGGGCCAGAGCCAGACAGCAGTCTGTTGCCATGTGTTAACACACTTTTCTTGCAAAAAGGAAGGGGATTTTGTTCACGTTGACTACTTGATTAATCTCTAATTGAAGCTTTTGCTTTATCTTCTTATGTGCTAAATGTGAGACCAGCTCGAAAAATTTTAACTTTGAGCGTTTGTCACTTCATGATGACATAAAATATAGTAAATATTTGGGAACCAAGAGACTCCTCACTTGCATGTAGTTCACTGCCATTAGCAGAGTCTTTCTCGTAGGGCAATAACGTGCCACTTCAATGCATGAAACTGAGGATTATGTTAGCCTAATATGTGTAGGGATACACATACATCATGCGCACTCTTGGTCTCTCCATAGGAAGAATTTGGGATTAGTATTATAAAAATCTCCAAATCGCCTCAAAAAATTCAAACCGATACACCTGTAATAAATTCATCATAGATTAATATGGATTTTCATGTGGACTTACCATATTAGTTGAGTTAATGTCACGTATCATCTAACTCAGCAATTTTATACTAAAATTTGACATAAATTCATAAAAGGTATATATATCACAAACGTATTAGTTTATGGAGAATTATAAATCAGTTTGGAGTAATATTAACTTGGGATCTTTTATGGCATTCATTCAAGAATTTATTAAGAACGGAAAGGGATGGTTGAGAAATTAGCTTTGAAATGTCTAACGTGAACATGAGATGGCCTTAAGAGAGACGTTAAGGGAGTGATTACCTTTTGCGAACATAATGGCGCTGGAGCTTTCATTTGTCTTGGTCCGTCATTCGTGGGTATCCGTTTTATCTCATCACATCTTTGTTCGAATTTGGTAGGAGTCACATCTGTTATGTACTGAAAAGATGCACCAAATATAGATAATAATATTTATTAGGTGGGCTTTACGACGACACCTGGCCTGATTTCGGTGGTCAAAGTTCGAATGTGCGCATTTTTCTTCCTCTTCTCAATAATGAGGCAGGAACTTTGAAATTGATCCCACTTTTGTAGCAGATTCTCCAAAAGATTCGGTATATAGCCCTTGGAATTGGACGTATTCTCAAAAAGAGTCTTGAAAATAGGCTTCATTATAAATAAATAACCCTCAGCATATGCCGGCAAGCATGTGCATGACATGTGACACTTCCCAAGGTCATGATCAGCGGACATTTTCATTATGAGGCTTTTTATTTATTTATCTATTTTTATTGTCTTTCTCTTTCTTTCTTCATCTTCCTCACTACAACATCTTCTTCATTCTGCTTCACCCCCGTAGTTGACTTCGACACCTTTATCAGCCTCCCTAGTATCGAGAACTTGCGCTTCATGCCCTCGGGTAGACTCTTGTGACGAACGGGAAGTTTGTTAGGACTTGGAGGTACCATGACAAGATGAATGCTGAGTGAAGTCTTGAGTAGTAGCATACTCAAGAAGAAATAGGCAGCAATACGTAAGGCAATTATCAACAGGAAGTTTGGATAGACTCATAAAATTACTTATAAAAGTAGCTCGTTATATCAACTGAGGAGAAATTTTTTTTTTTTTTTCACGTGTTTACACAATATGGATTAGGAGACCCGAAGATTCCTTTGATTTAATTTGTGTGTTAAAATGAATAAATAGCTAATTTTGGGGCCTAGAATCTCGAATTGAAAATATGGAGAAAAATCAATTTTATTGTTATCTATGTTATTTGATCAATTAGAAGAAGAGATTATTAACGCATATAACTTACTTTATTTAGGGAAACCTCATCATTACCTCGAAAATTTGATTATATGGAAGACCGGATTTCACGGTAATTATGTTCATAAATTCCAACTACTAATTGATTTTCTTAGAGATTCTCTAACGATTGACTTGGAGGTTGAAGACTATGGATGAACGGTTCCAAATTCTGTGAAGATTCCACCTGAAATCTGAAACTTGAAACCTACCAATTGGACATGTTTCGCATTTTTTTGAACCTGGAACCTACAATGCATAATTTAGAATCTGAAACTTACATTGTCATAGGTTCCAAGGTCGGTTCCAGTTCACCCAAGTTTCACATTTATTATTAATTAAATGATTGTAGCGAATTATCACCTTTAATAATCATATTTTGTTACTATGATTCACTAACCATAACTTATATTTAAACACACGAAAAAAAATGAAATATCAACAAAGTAAAAGTCTATATCTTAAAATGAAAGCTCAGATTAGTGGTTTCAGATTATGCACTCATCATCCAATGGCATGAAATACCGCAGAATCACGAGAAGACATAAACCAAGAAAAACATAAAAATTTGTTCCAGACTCTACGTTATAGGTTTCAGGTTCTAGATTTCACCAACTTAAAAGTTAGAACTTACTTGTTGAAACAGATTCCTCAATTTGTTAAAATTGGAACCCACCTTGTATATCTTAAACCTGGAACTGGACAAGTTCCTATCGGCTAGGTTGCACCGACATGAGACACGGTCACGTGACACGATATGACACAACATGTTGGCACGTCATTTCTCAAAAATAGAAAATTCCGACACGCTGGGACACGTTGTATATTAAATGAATATTTTTATTTTTAATTAATTTTAATCTAATTTATAAATAAATAAATAATTAAAAAAAAGAATATATGATGAATTTACACTAATCATTCAACACTTTCGGTAAGATTCTAGGTATTTTTATTTCATTGTCCCAAATTTACTTTTATTTTTCGAAATCCACCCCCAAATCCCCCCCCGCGCCCAAATTCCCTCGTCCCTTTCCCCACCCCAAAATTTTTTTCACTTTTTTTCCCTCCCCCACCACCTGACAGCCCGTCACTTCCCCCTCCCTCCTGTCACTTCCCCCTCCCTCCGACATGCCAAGTCAATTTTTTATTCTTTTATTTTCCTTCTCAAAACCCTAGCAGCGCCTTCTTCTCCTCCTCCTTGCTGCACGACGCCTATCTCTGAAAGCATCGAAGACTCGATCAAGAAAAGCACCAGCATTCGCCGAAGGAGCGGAAAAGGGAGTAACCCAGAAAAAATTTCAGTGAAAAGGGATCGGAAAAGAAGGCGAAACACGCGGTCCCTGTGCGCGAGTGGTTGCACACCACCGCGAACTCCTCCTCCTCCTCCTCCCCCTCGCCGCCGCCGCCGCCGCCGCCCCACTCGACGATGCCGCCCTCCCCCACGCGCACCTCCCTCGTGAAGTTCCTCCTCACGGCCCTTGCCTCAGTCTCTGCTCTTTTTCTGGCCATCTCTCGCAGTCGCGGGCTCGCCTTCGCTCGCGGCCTCATCTCTACTCCCTCGCCCTCGCCTCCACCCTCCATTGTCTTTCGAACACGCGTGTCGAAACGTGTCAACAAATTTGACACGCGGTCAACGCGTGTCCGAGCGTGTCGACGTGTCCGACACGTATCGGACACAACACGGAAGCACGTGTAACATGTCCGTGCAACCTAGCCTATCGGTTTGCTTCTTAGGTTCTAGGTTCTATCATGAAATTATGCTCACCCTTATCGAAGACTATATAAAAAGATTAATACACATTGAATATAATATATAAAACTAAGAAAGTCATGGATACAAATATAGTCACATTCTCTCTATGTTGTGAGAATGATCTATAGTGATATACTCTTTTGAGAGTTGTCATTACTTACTTTAATTTGCAATTTGAAGAGTGTACAAGCATGTAGGTAGAAATTGTTGATTGATAGTGGGATCTATCTATTTTGAATAGAAGCAACAGTGTTTCGTATTAACTACTCACTAAATTATGAGTGGACTCCGGCCTATTGATTGCTATTAGTTTGGGAGAATGGATGTAGACTTGGCATAAACCAAACCATCATAAAAATCTGAGTGCATCGTGTTCTATTTCTTTACTTATTTTATCATTTATCTAATGGAAGTATCTTGCATCTTATATCATCTACTATTCCTGCATCTATCAACCTAGATTGAGTAATTCCACAAAAATTTGTTATGTTTTGAAAATAAACTTAGTTGTATTATTAGCGTTAATAGAAAGTGCCACATGATATGCACATGCTCAACAATCGACGATAGTCGGCTAGTAAGCTAGGGTAAAGAAAATATTCACTTTGAGGACTCTTCTAAAAGAACGACCTCCTTTCATAAGGCTATTTGAAATTTTCACGAAAAGCTTTGCCAACCGTTTTGAAGGATTAAAACTCTAATGCTAAAGAATATGCCTCTGAGATTTTGTGGGATCACTGTCAATTGTTCTAAAAGCTTAAGCCTCATGGTTTATTACTTAAATTATTCTAACACTCTCTCTCATGCTTAGATTGGTCTTTTTACATTATATTAAAAGTGAACATATTTAATTGGGAAAGCAAATAAGACTTGTAAAGATATGAATTCAGAATTTCCAGCTTTGATACCATATAAGATTTTGTGGGACCGTCGCCAATTATTTTAAAAGCTTAAGTTATCAAAAGAATGTGTGATTTCCAATGCTTTGCATTTGTCTCCTTTAATTTTGAGCAATTTGAATTAGGTCCTCTTGAATAAGTAGTGTCCCCATGAACAAGGTCCAATTATAATATCAATCACATCCAGCAGTGATTGGAACAGCTCGTCGGTCAGATAGATGAGAATAGGACTGGTAAAGAACTCCTTGGCAGGTCAGAGGAAGTAGATCTCCGAGTTAAAGGTAGCCCAAGTCAATCAGTCCATTAGTTAGTCAGTGGTTGAGGCTTGGCTTCGTGCGGTTCATTACACCAAAGCAAAGGCTTTCAGTGAACTATTGAAGCTATCGAGAGAGTACCAAATGCTGACGGTAACGAAGGTTACCGACTTTCGGTGGACGCGGAGTCAACGAGTTCAGTCGAACAGCGTAAGGAGTCTAAGGTTACAGAAGCGTTCGCCAACTTGGATAGGTCTCCCTTCTTGGCACATTGAAGCTTGCAATAAGCACACATATTAGATTCACAAGAAGCACACTGAGTTTAAACAGAAAAGATAAAAAAAAGAAAGAAACATGTCTCCCGGTAGAGAATACATGGACATGTCTTATAACTTCTGGTTAGCATTTGGTCATGTAAAACATCTCGGAAAGCTCTTCCCATAAAAAGTGAACATGAACTCTTTCGCACAATAAACGCTTTTATTTATACATAACTGGTAACAACACAAGCGCAGAAAGAAAGAAAAAGTTAGTGCAAACTTGAGAAAAGAACATTGGGAGGACTTTTATACAACGATGAAAAAGTAAGAAACTACAACAAATGTACACGAGCATATTCCATTGACCCACCAAAACCTAGTTCATTGGTTGGATTCTTCTTCTTTCCTGTTTCCGGCACATATACCTTCATGCCGTGAAGCGAATGGTGGTTTCCCTCCAGAAACTCTCTCCAACTATGCAAAAGCTGCATTATGTGATCTGGGTCACAAAAAACAGCAGCAACAATGATTCTGATGTCCAGCTTAAAATAACAAAAAGGAACCCAAAAGGGCACGAAAATAACAGAAAGGGCAGCGCGGGAGTACATGGAAATTTAGGGCATCAGTCTCACTGCTTGCTCCATCAGTTCCCTTGTGTACCCAATCCATCAATCAGACCCTCGAGTTCAAGATTAATTCCCATATCATTCACTGTCAGGTGGTCTTCTACTTCTATGTTGTCTGCGTCATCGCCAATAACCACGTCTTCCCTGAGGAGTTTCTCGGATATCTCATGGAATACCGAAGACAAATCAGAAGGACTAGCTCTGGCCATCTGATCGGGCGTCTGACCCAGCGAAACTCTGAAATCTTCAACATCCATTGAAGGCCACGGGTTGTGCATCTGAATGGTGTCAAAATCCTCCGGCATGACCCTATTTGGCCAATGCTCCATCTGTGCCAAATCATCACTGATTCTCAGGCAATCAACGTTTGGGCTTTGAATCATGTGATCCATTGCTTCATTCAAGCATTTGGTGGCTTCAGCATCGGGACCAAGCAATTTGCTTTTCTTGCTGGATTCACAAGTCTCTAAATCTCTCTTCTGCCTCTTCTTCTGGATTAAATGCTGGACAAAGTTGGGGCTTTTGGCTGCTTTTGTGAGGAAGAGGAATATCTGCTGGTTCCTGCACTCGGCATGGTGAACCCGCTCGGTGACCTGCTCAATCTCATGCTGAAAGTTCTCCCGCTCTTCTCTTAGTTTAAGGATCTTGGTCTTCAACGCTTCCTGGTCCTTCTTAAGCGTTTTGAGTTCCACTTCATTTTCAGCTTTCTGGTAATCAGAGGTGACAGTACTACTCGATGTTTCTCTATGCTCGCTGGATTTGCGTCTCCTCTTTATATTCTTCAGCAAGTGCTTCTTCCCTTTGTGAAACCCCTGGTTCGCAAACTCCCATCGATCTGGATCGATCTTCCTAAAACCCTGCGACATATTTTGAATTATGATGCATAAAGAATAGAAGATAGGAAGAATCTACGTCTATGAGTTCATATTGAACCAAAGGCTAAAGAGTGAAATAAGCAGACTGAAAGCCAAGAAAGTTTCAAGGGAAGATGTGCACAAGGGGTATTACTAGGCCAATATAGAAAGAACACGGCTTATAATGCTCGTCAAGGAGAGATCCTTTACAATGATCCAAATACCAGTACAAAGAGTGTGTGGAAAATTTTAAGAGTAAAGGCAAACGACTCAAAATCAATCCGGATACTACTACATATAATATGAACACAACAGTGCAGAATTATGCTTCTGGTCTTGCCTAAAAAGAAGAAAGGTATCCGAAGGCTTTACAGAACACTGGATAGAAACAAAGCAATGGCCAAAGGAAACTTATCTTCAGCTAGAAAGTGCAAAATGGACAATTGAAACAGTAAAATGCAAAATACTAACCACTATAAAGGAACTGCTGTAGTGCATTTCTGAATCCAGTAAGAAGATAATCTTTAACGGGTGTTCTGATAGCATGGTTGGTGGTTTCTGCAAACTACCGTCTAAAGCATCATCACTTGAATATGATGACAGACCGAGGGCTAGTAGGGGCCATCGTCCACCGGCCACTTGATGCAAATTTTTGTGAACATGTGCCGCGTGATTCATGAAATTTCATATGGAATCTGTGTATCTCGCCTACCATTTCAGGTTTCTTGGTTCCTTTTCCCTTATACTAGGGTAAAGCACAAATAGTAACCGACAAAATGGGTTAAATTGAGTCTCAACACCTGAGCAAACCTTTTGAGTGGAGTCCCTCGGAGCGTAGCCTATTGCCGCGGGGACTACCCGCTGGCTGCTGTAAGAAGACCACACTCTCGACGACATCCAAAAAAAGAACCGAAGAGTTAAACCAAAACACACACACACACACACACACACATACATACTTTATACACATCAATACAATAGATAACGACCGCAACAAATGATATAGGTTTGCTCTTATCCAAACATGAAGAAGTACCCACGTAAGTGTTGAGCTGCCTGATGAAGCTGGAGAAGTTGGAGTGCTTGAAGTATCGAGGCAGGACCTGCTTGGAGAACTCCTGCTCGTCCCACACCACGAAGCTGTCCCGCCTCAAACCCCACGACACCACCGGGTCTGTCCCCGGGTCCGACACCATCTCATACGTCTTCCTCAGGAACGGCGTTGGCCCCGCCTCTCCCAGCCCCTCCATCGGCTTCGCCACACCGTCCGCTACTGCCTGCCACGAGCATGACGGCAATAAAATGGTCGCATCCCTGGGATCAGCACTGGTCGGGACCTCCTCCTCTTCCACTTCCTCTTTGATCTTCGCCGCCTTCACGGCCAGAGCTGAACAGGGTTCGGGCCGGGTCAGGCACGAATGCAAGCACGACCCAGCTCCAATTTTGCCATCGCCAATGGCTACTTCTGGCAAGTGACCCGAATGGGAAAGCGACCCACAGCATCCTAGCTCGCCTGCACGGGGCTTTGATTGTGACCGAGGAGAATCGGTTCGGGTTAGGTTCAAGTACAAGGGCGACTGGGACCCTATCTCGCCATGGTCGCCACCGTCAAGAACAGCAACGGACGCGATTTCTTCCCGTAATTTTGCGAAAGGTTTTTGCCTTTTCCAGCTCAAGACTTGATTCTTGGAAGAGGGTTTTGGAAAACGACACGCAAGAGCCATTGGTACGGCCGGCGGAACACCGTCGTTAACTTGAGCTCGAGTTCAAGCTTTTTTCCTTCTTCTTTTTTTCCCGTCAGAAGCTCGAGTTCAGGTTCAAAGGTGGAGATAGCATGAGAAATTTTCAAGCGAGTGAATATACATGGTAGGGTTGAGAGAGAGAGAGAGAGAGAGAGAGCTTGAATTGAAAAGTGGAGTGCGCAAGTGACAACGGCGATGGTAGGTGGCCTTACAGGGGAAACGTCGAGGAGCCGCCATGCTTTTGTCTTTTGCGTCTTAGAAGTGTTTTCCTTGTGGCTGTTAAGGATTAATATATTGAAAATTCTCAAATTTATATATATTAAATTAATTTTTTTTAAAATTGATATATTTATAATAAATTTACCTTTAACTAATACATTTATGATAAATTTACCATCTACTATCAAATTACTAAATTTGATAATACGTGATAAATAACTAGTTTGTCTTGCCGGTTTAGAATTTTACTCTTCGTATGTCGCAGTTGTGATTTTTTGTGGCATTAATCTAATTTATTTAATGGAATATTTGTCAAAATGTATCATTTTGAGTTTTTTTTGCAATCGAATAAAATTAGTTTTGGATAAATTTATTACAAGTGTATCAGTTTTTGGGTTTTTTGTGGTCATTTGGGATACATTTATTACATGTGTACTAAGATAAATTTATCACATATATATCAATTTATGATTTTTTAGAATATTAACTCTATTGTGATTCTATCTTTAAGTTTTTTTATATTAAAAGATTCATGTCGGCGTGGTTTAATAATAATCAATTCTATTTTATAAGTTTTTTAAATAGAAAAAGTCACGTGAGCATACTTAATCACGTCCAGTTGCTGTATAAGATTATGCCGACAAAGAAGATAACAACAGCAGCCATATTTGTTCCACCAACAAGAATAAGTGACTTCCTTTTAAGTATTTTAAAAGTGAGGTCATTAAAGTCTCCTAAAAAAAAGCACGTGATTATGTTTAGAGATTTTGACCATTTATAAACTAACAGTTGTTTTGTAACTACTCTTATCAAATCAAATGACGTATGGCATAAATAGCATAAAAGCATTCAAAATTTATCTCAAGTTATTTCATGATATCATTGATGCTTAACAATTAGAAATTGTGACATTTTATGTCAGTTTCAATATTTTGTTTTTCAACTCAATGGGACAAGTTAGCTTAGGTTGACTTGGATGAGTGAGTATAGAAAATTATGCACGAATCGTGCCATCATAGGATAGAGCTCATTCATATCTAGTTCTCAATATATCCTTTAATTAGATTATAATGAGACTATTTATAGTTGTCTAGTGTCTATTCATATGTAAGTTTAAACTTTTCGATTTAATTTTTTAGTACAGTATCGGAGTCAAGTTTTGTCCTCGCTTATGGGAATATTCGCATTACTAGTCCATGAAATTTTATTTAACATTATGTTTATGTACCCTCGTGCTACCTATTAGACCAATTTCTTTTTTTTTAAAGGTTTTTTTTCTTAATTGTTGAAAGTGTTAATCCTTTTCCCCATTAGCAAACGAAAACAGTGAGGATGTAGTTACCGAAGGTCTCGAGAAAAGCTGAGAATATAAAAGTAAAGACAAGAAGGGGGAAAAGGAGCAGTTGAGAATTTGTTCCTTTTCCCAACGCTTTGGGAGAAGGGAGATGGACAGGGGGCAATGGTACGCGTTTTGATTCCTTAATTATCACTTAATGTGTGTTATAGAAGCGTGGACCAATCATCATTTACTTTCGTTGCCAGCTCAATCATCTTGCTTCCCTGGACATGACAACCAAAATGTGTGTTTGTCGACCGCCCTTTTCAGGCGCTCTTACGTGCGGACGCGTGCGGAGGCTAATGGCTCGATTAAGTATTAAGCTTACTCCGGACTTTTTCATGTCCATCAATTTACGACTTAATGGTTCGAGTTTTTAACCTACAAGTCAATTTTAAATAGGAGTCACAACTAATCGATTTGAAGTGTGTCGATTACAAACCCAAATGAAATATCGAGCGAAATATTTCACTCCTATGCAGCTAGAAAAACTAAGAACGTGGACTTGTAATGCCTTTTCGACACCTTACCTTGTTTAAAGCCTGAGGTTTAATTTCTTCTTTTTTTTGTTTGTTTTGATTTTCAAGGTTTTTCCATGCATTTGTGGAGACAATTAACCAAAAATTAATTTTTTGACTTTTTCTGATTTTTATAGAAAATAAAAAGTTATTTTATTTTTTTATTTTCTGGAAAAACATACATATGAAAAAGATAATAATAATATCAGTGACCCGGGCTGGTCAAACCTGCGACTCAAACTGGCGGATTCCATGTCCAAGATAAACCTGAATCTGTTCGGCACCCGATTCGTCTCCGGCCTGGCCGATCGCGGGTCGCGCCTCCGAATGGTTGGAGAAGAGTTCCCTCACTTGATTTTTCTATTATTCTTTTCTCTCTTCCTATGGTCTTTTTTTTTTTATATTTTTTTATATTCTCTGTCTCACGTTTGTCAGACTAGATGAGAAGGGAGAGACCCCTTTTGTCCTCTTCCACTTTGGTCTTTTAGGGCGCGTGTGATAAAATTTCTACTTCTCTACTTCTCTGTTTCTTTGTTCTCCGGAACAGGTTTGGAACATAAATCCGTTTGGTAACGCAATTTGATTTTTCTATTTCTAGAACAGATTTCTATTCTAAAAATAGATTTGAAGAAGAAATCAGAACCTGAAATTTTTAACTTCTCAATTTCTGAAATAGAAATTGAGAAATTCATTTCTAGCCAGAAATCGATTTCTGTTCCAGAAATTTTGTCATGCACATCCTTACTCTTTATGACCTTTTTTCAATTTTTCATTTTTATGTCTCTCTCGTTTTCTCTCTCTCTTGTCTTGTCCTTTCTCTACTCTACAGACGCCAGACTAGGAAAAGAGATAGGGATCCCTTAACCACCCAGCCCGCCTATTGTCTCCTTTCATTTTTATCCTTTCTTTTGATTTTTTTTCCCCTTTCTCTCTCCGGTCTCTTCTTCTTCACGCTGCCCCGAGACCGATCCTCAGCATCCCATGAACCCAGAACGTAAAGAAATAATAACTATGAAGGATCGCCCGATCCTCAACGACCACTAACGGCTACTGGAACGCTTTTGTGAACGATCATTCGAAAGTAGGGTAAAATAAGGGTGAATAAAATAGAAAATAAAACTTAGTAAAGGCAAATAATATCAATATTTAGGTGATGCGAACAATATTTTTGTTAGGACCAAATTGGTCCCTTACTTTTTTTATGAAATTTTATCTTAAAAATTTAGGCAAAATTTAGGTGTTAACAATGTTTAGAATAAAAAAATGGGCATCACAAACTTCATGTTACACTTATGACACAGTTATTTTAAACTTTTTTCTGTGTTGATGTGGCGCGACGCAAGTGCTACATTAAAAAATTTAAAAGAAAAATAAAATCCAAAGTTACTGTTAATCAATTGTCTTTGAAACCCATATTTTCAGCCCAACGACCTCGAATCGTTCAAGACTCTCAATTCTCAAGCCTCCCTAGGTTACAAGCCCTTAGGTCAAGCTTCAAGCTCAAGTGACCACAATGGCTAGATCTGGCTTTGAAGCTCACCGCAGCTAAATCATCGTCAAGGGACTCGCCCCTCCTCAAACACTTGCTTAGATATGAAATTTCAGATCTGCGAGCAAGCGGCGATCACGGGTGATTAAGCAAGGGCTCACCAATGTCCTTAGAGGTCTAGGCAACTTTGGGCATTGATGGACAAGGGACACAGGCGTTTGGGCTAGGCAATCGTGAGCTTGAAGACAATGAACAATAACTTTGAAGATGATGAACAGTAACTTCACGATAAACAGTAACTTCGATTTTTTTTCTTTTTTAATCTTTTTTTTTTATGATGCCACTCACCACTTGTCCTTGAAGAAAAATTAATAATGTCACATCAAATTTTTAAAAACAATTTTTACCAGAATCCTAATAGAGTATAAATATGTCACTCAATTATAAATTTATGATTTTTGGTGCCACAAATTTTTTTGGGTAAATGTGTCATGATAGACATTGCTTACATAAATTAAGGTTTTTGTGACTTTTAACCTTTGGATTACGGTGATTACTTATGCATGTTTAAGACGCATGAGCAAACATAATTATGGCAAATTGGAAATAAGGCCAAAGCAAACATGTACTTCATATCTGATCATTAAGGGTACGTATGGTCACGTTTCTATTCCCCGTAATAATTTATTTTCAAAAACACTTTTTTCTATTTCTGTTCTCGGAAATAGTTTATGAGCATTTAAAAGCGTTAGATAATTGAACAAAATTTCAGTTCCCGGAAGAGAAATGTGTTTGGTACAATCTCAAAATTTTTGTAACTCAGAATTTCTTTTAATTTATTAATAATTTTATTACATTGTTCTTTTTCTTTCTTTTCTTTTTTTCTTTTTCTTCTCCTTTCTCTAGTTGGTCGCCAGCCTTGGCCATGGCCGACCTGCGACCGACCACCGGTGAGGTCCCCCCGACCCTGGCGACTTCATCGGCCCTCGTCTGGCTGGTCATGGCTCAGCGAGGCTCGACCTCGTCCTGGCTAGGTGAGGCGACCTTGCCTAGATCTAGCGAGGCGGACCTCGCTCGACCACCGCGAGGCTCCAGGAGGCCTCGTCGATGGCCAGCAAGCTTAGGGCGACCTCGCCAGGGGCTGGCAAGGCTTTGGCGAGGTCGTTGGGTCTCATCTGGCCGGTCGCCAGCCTCGGTGGGGAAGAAGAGAGAAAGAGAAAGAAATAAAAGAAAAGAAAAGAAAAAACTTGTTTCTTGAGTTATTCCCGGAAATAAGAAACAACTTTTTTTTTCTTGTTTCTATTCCAAATCTATTCTCAGGAACAAATTGTTCCTAGGAACAAAAAAATTACCAAATGCGTTTTTGTTTTATTTCTATTCCAGAGAACAAAAAAACAAAAACAAGTATTCCTCGAAGCATTACCCAACAAAACCTGAGTGAACGGACTACAGAGCCCATCTATTTTGAGGCCCAGATTAGAACAAGGCAAAAGGAAAAAAAAAAAGTGACTAAAATGTTTCTATGGCTGATATATCATAACCTATGTAGCACCGACACGGGACACGACACGAGTGTCCGACACGACACGACACGTCAACACATCATTTCTAAAAAATGAGAATTCCGACACGTTGCGACACGTTGTATATTAAATGAATATTTTTATTTTTAATTAATTTGATTCAAATTCATAAATAAATAAATAATTAAAAAAGAGCCTATAATAAATACACTAATAATATTGATAAATCAATTCATTAAAAATTCAAAAAATATATTTATAGTTAATGCGAAACATATTTTTACCTTTAACAAAAATTATTGATGAAACTAATAATTAATAAAAAATTAGAATCAATTTATTTAAATAAATCCATAATTTTCTATAATAATCAAAATTTATCATTATTCAAAGTTCAATACTTTTATTTTTCGAAATTATTTATTAATCTCATTTATTTGATTTTCCCATTAAAAAAAACAAATCCCCAAAATCCACCCATTTTTTCCTCCGTCCATTTCCCTCCACCCCAAATTTATTTTACATTTTTCCCTCCCCCACCAATGACAGACAGGTTGTCAACCTGTCACTTCCCCTCCCCCAAAACTCAAAAGCCACGCCACTTCCTTCGTCCATTTCCCTCCATCGTCCCCCTTTTTTTTTTTTTATTACTTTTTATTCCCTCATAAAAACCCTAGCAAACTTTTCCTCCTCTTTCTCGGCGAACTTTTCCTCCTCCTTCTCGCCGCTTGCCGCACACCGCACGCCGCACGACCCCCTTCCTCTCCTCTTCCTCTCGATCTTTCTCCTCCTCCTCCTCGCCGCACGACCACCTTCCTCTCCGCACGACCCCCGTCCTCTTGATCCTTCTCCTCCTCCTCCTCCTCCTCGTCGCCGATCCATCGCAACAGTGGCGGCTGCTCTCTCTCGCCGGCGCAGTGGTCCATTGCGTGGCTTCGTCTCGCCGGCGGGAGTTTACTTTCTCTCTGTTTGGCTCTTTCTGTAGCCGTCTCTCGCGGCCTCTTCTCCCTCGCCCTCCCTGGCCTCCACCCTCCGTCAGGCTTCCGGACACGCGTGTCGACGCGTGTCGAGAAATGTTGACTGCGTGTCGAAAAGTCGGACACCCGGTCAACGCGTGTCCGACCGTGTCCGAGCGTGTCGACGCGTCCGACACGCTCCGACATGTGTCGGACACGACACGGAAGTGTCCGTGCTTCATAGATCATAACCTCCCGAAACCAAATTGTGCAATTTTAGGTCAATTTGAACATTCTAATTCATTATTTAAAGCCCTTATTCTTTCTTGGGTTCTTTATTTTGAACTAAAT
The DNA here is from genome assembly GCA_014182575.1 of Eucalyptus decipiens. NCBI lineage: Eukaryota > Viridiplantae > Streptophyta > Magnoliopsida > Myrtales > Myrtaceae > Eucalyptus > Eucalyptus decipiens. Next base: position 54,763,398 of record CM024611.1, read on the forward strand.
TACAAGAAAGCTAATTTCAAATTATAGCGTACTGTGTTTGGAGTCTAAAAATCTTTCATTCCTTTTGTGGCTTCGAGCATGAGAACTTGTAACTGTCGTGTTTGAATTCAGAGGATCCATGCTTTCATCAATCTTCATGTCATTTGGTTGCTTAACTTGTTTGCACACTAAATGAATGCCACAACTTCTTAGAGTCCACTCTAATGCTTGAAACAGTACCATAAATTGATTGCAATAATTTAGCAATTTCGAGTCCAATCCCCACAGCATTTGCCGTGGAATGTATAGAACCCATATGTGGTAAAAATCCCATGAGGAGAAACAATCTACACAACCAAAAGTTTCTTGATGGTCAAAAAACAAATGGATCTCGCGCAAAATACTAAATTCCTTCTTATTGTTGAATCGACAATAGCATGAAAGGTTAGGTCGGCTATGTTATAGTATGATTCCGAAGACACAGGAAACCTTGTGAGTCCTTTCATGCTTTGACAGACGAACAACTTTGGGGGACTTGGTTCCTGAATGATAAATGTCAACTCGAGTCTCTCCAAACAATCCTTGCCATGCGGAACATATACACTTGAGACACAAACATGTGCACGAAGAAGAGAGAGAGAGAGAGAGAGAGAGATCAATTGACAGCATACTGTAATTGCTAGAGCTTTGATCTTGTATCAGCTTATGATAGCCAAAGAAGTCAACTCTTCTGAGTCATGGTGATTTATCTGGATTATCGTAACATGTGTAATAAGTCCGCACATGTTTCAAGCAATTCACAACCTTTCGCAAGTAAAGAAATTATTGTTGGCGGGAGAGCTAGAATCTTTGGAAACTACATACAACGTTTAAAAAAAAAAAGCTGCTGCAACTTAATAAATTGACTAATGCAAGGCTAACGAATTTGTTCTCCGACAGATCTAAAATTCTCAATGAGGACCTGCAACTTAATAAATTGACCAATGCATGTGGTATGCACTTTGAGGTAGTGATGTCACTGGAATTCTCGGTGACACCCAGAAGGCCTCATGCTCCTTTTGCCTGTTCTTTTTTACTTTATTGGATGCAGTCATCCAGTTCTCTAGTATTGAGCATCGGTGTGATCTGTACTCTGGCTTGTCTCTTGAATAGCAACAATTTCCTTTACCATTTAGGTAACATTCATTTAGGTCCCGTGCAAGCTCTGAATGGTTTTATCCTTCTTCAGATGTTTTGAGCTGATGCAGTGCAGCTTCTCTTTTGGCAAATAGGATGACTCTCTAGATGCTAACTTCTCGTATACTTAGATGGGGCGATTCTTACCCGACCACGGCATGCATCTAACCGAGATTCCCTCTCCGTCTTGTTTCTGATATGATGGTGCAACAATCTCAAATCGCTAGGACTTCAATTTTTTAAATGCCATGCTTTGCCAAAGATTTTGATATATGTTCCCTGAGGCATTTACTCGGAGACTGCTCTTTTTTTTTTTTTTTTTTTTTTGTTGGTGGCGTCGGAAAGGAGGCTGCTCCAAGGCTTAGGGTTATCAGAAATTCTTTTTGGTCAAATCCAAGCTTTCCCTTCATTGTGCATCTTTGAGGTTTTATGTTGGGAACTTGGGATACATGTGAGAGATGATAAATTGATTTTCTAAATTTGCTGTCGATAGTATCAAGTATCAACTTGTCCAAAAGATTTTACTGATACATTTGTGCTCTTCTGATCAGTTGCAATCTTAAGAGTGGTGCAGAAGCCTAATAGATATTCTGTTAATTGCTAGTGAGGCCCGTATGTGCGTGTTGTAATTATCCTCCTCTATCGACTTACATGATAATGTAAGCTTACGATGGAAGATACTCTGGGTGTTTATGGAGCTAGAGAGGGCAAAAGCTCTCTTCAAAATTCTCCCGTTCCGCAATTCTCTGGTTATGCATATACGTGCACACCTACGCTTGCATTTTCTTTTGTTTTATTTTTACCGTCTTTTGTATCTGTAAGTTACCTTAATTGCTGCTAATGTACATGTTCCGTCATGCGTGACTAGAATATTCCGTGTTCCATTTAGGTATCGGCTTTCGGTTGGCGCTCAACTTCGGATCCCGTCCAACGCATTCTCTTCAGAGCTGGTCGCTGCCTCCTCCACCCATGGCGGCAGTGGGACGCAATGGTGGACCATCCTGTTGATCCCGAGAAGCAAACTGCTTCCGTCAAAGCAGATAATCCACCCCTGAAGATGAAAATATGCTCAAGGCGACGAGACTTGACAGTGAAACTCAGCGGCTGCAATCTCAGTTGCTTTCACTTTTCTGGAGTTCCCTGAAAATATTTTCGCGGAGCGCTTCAGAGAACACATAGCAAAAGACATTGGGAAAGGGACAATTGAAAATCTTTCTTTTTCCAATGAAGTTGCCAACCTTTTGTGAGAAGGAAGATGGACTGCGCAACCGTACCAGGATTTAATTCCTTAATTTTCATTTAATGCCTTGTTATCTACACGTACACCTTGCGCAGAGTCTCATTTTCTTCTTTGCCATCTCAATCATCTGACTTCTCTTGCATTCTTGTGACATGACAGCCAAAGCGTTTTTATTTATTTATTAACATTTAGGCTCTGTTTTTTTTTTTAAACTGTTTGTTCAATGGAAATAATTTCTCGATTAACGAAAAAAATTTTCAGCATTTGAACCGTTTAGAAAAATTAGTAAATGAAAATAGTTTCCTAATTTAATGAAAAAATTATGCATAAATTAGGAAAATGGTACGACCAAAAAAAAGGAAATTTAGAAAATTGATTTAAAAAAAAAATCGAAAATCATTATAAAATAATGACTTGATATCGATGTTTGAATCAGAAATTCAGCGCTTGGACATCGGAATCCTAACACTCATTCTTAGATACTCGTGGCTTGGGCTCATGGCTTGGGCCTGTGACCCTGGTCCACCCGCCTAGGACTTGGTCCCTGACGTCCAGATCGAGGTCACCTGTGCCCTTGCCTAGGTCTAGGTTGGGCCCAAGAACTTGGTGTCGGTGCTTGGGTCTCCAACGCTCGTGCCTGAGTCCATTGAAGTCGGGCTTGAGGCCCCATAGCTGTGCTTGTTGCCTCGATACTAGAGCCGGATCCATAAAGACTGAGGGTAGGACCTTAATACCTATGCTCGGATCCCCTATGCCTTGGCTCAGGTCCATCAAGGAGTGCTTGGGTCCCTAGTTCCCGTGCACAAATTCCCTCGTACTTGAAGCTAGGTCCATTGAGGCTGAGGCCCAAGACCCTAGTGCCGATGCCCTGTCCATCGAGGCTACCCTTGAGTCCCTGGTGCCCATGACCAAGTCCCTAGCGCCCGTGCTCAAGTCCATTGTGATCGAGCTTGGGACTTGGTGGCCCAGTGCAAGTCCACAGAGGCAGGGCTCAATACCCTAATGCCTATGCTTGGATCCCCCATGCCTGAGCCTAAGTCCAACAAGATCGAGGCCCTAGACCCTGGTGTCTGCATCCATCAAGGCTAGGCCTGGGACCTCAATGCCTGTGCTTGGGTCTTCAGCGCTTGAACCCGTGTCTATCGAGACCAAGCTTGGGACCCCGGTACCTATGCTTGGGTCTGGCCTCGATGGAGCTGAGCTCGGTCATTGAGGACCCATGCTTGGTCATCAGGCACCCAGGAATAGACAACGGCGTCTCGAGGGCAGCCTCAATGGATCAGGACTTGAGTGTTGAGGACTTGAGCTCGAGCACTGAGGACCCGGGTCATCGGGTTCCTCGGTTGTCCCTTGTGGAACCAGGCTCAGGTATTGGGGATTCGAGCACAGGCACCAACGCGTCAAGAAGTTGTGCATCGGCATCAAGTTCTCGATTCGGCTTCTATGGATGTGAAATTGGTACCTGCACTCTTGCTTGGGACCAAGTGGCCTTACATGGGTCCCTGGTGCTTGGGTTGGGATCCATCAAGGTTGGACTCAGGATCTTGGTTCCTCGGTTATCCATGCGCAAGTCACAAGCACCCCAATAGTGTATATGTATTTAGGAAACTCAAATCAGATTTTCTTGTCCAAAATTCGTTTTAAAGATTTTTGTCAAACATTGAAAAAAGTTGCAATTTCCCTAGAAAATAATTTTCCGAAACAGAAATATAACATTTTTTGTGAAGCAAATAAGGCCTAAATATCTAACCCCAAAAAAAAAAATAATAATAACACAGAGCCTAAGTTAATTTGGAGTACCTCGATGTCTTATGGTCATGCCTATTTGAAATGTATTAATATCATAAAAATTCTGCAGACTGATATCAAATTAATTGTTATGTCACAAAAAATTCGAAATAGATACAACATTTGTCTCAAATTAATTTTTATGTTAAAAAAATCCAAAATTAGTGTGCCTCTACCACATTTATCCCAAATATATTTTCACGTCACAAAAAATTATACACCAGAACGCTGGTGTCAAATCTACCCTTCCGTAAATTGGGAAATTTGTTAAAATCTGCTAACTTTGCTCTCAATCTCAATTCATTTTCTTCATTTCTGGTTTCTTCAAATCTGCGTGTGACGTGATTGGACGAAGACTCGCAAAAGACAGATTTCTGCCAATTGGGAAATTCTAATTGTTTGTCCAAAGCCCTTCTTCTTTCTTGGGCTTGGTCGTGACACGGGTCGACAAGAAAATTTCTGAATGTTGACTTAGACCACATATATTTGAGGGTAAAGAAAAGCACGTCGGCAAGTTTATCTTCGCTATAAGGAGACGCAATCAAAGCTATTCAAAAGGGTTTTAACGTAACCCCCTAACTAAAACAACAGCAAAACTAATTTCAAATCATGTTGTGCGGCCTGAAAATCTTTCCTTTGTTTCGCAGCGTCCGTGTTCAAATTCAGAGGACTGATGCATACTTTACCAAAAAATTGCAACTTTTCATAGCCTTTTTCAGTATTTAGATAATATCATGTGTCATAATTATTCTTACATAATATACTAAGGCATACTAGAAGTGAGATAACTTCGATTAGACCTATGACCTACTTCAGTAAAGAGCACCTGACAATTTGGAGCTCTTTCATTTTACCCTTCCGCAGTATAAATTGACTCTATGGGTCGGTTGTGTCAACTTTATGGTTGATTAATTCCCGTCCTATTTGATATTATTCTTAGGGAGAATTGTTTGTTTCGATACCCCCTTCAATACGATGATTTGCGGGAAGGAGGATCCTGTCCATTGCCAAACTGCTCAGTAGCGCAGCAGTAGCTGCAAAAGAAACTAGCTGAGGAGACTACGATAAAGAAATCCACATCGGTGATTACGGCTAGAGATGCTGGATATTTTTTGTTTTGTTCACATGCAGCATAACTGAATCAGACTCGTTCGTTTGCAGAGGCGCCTACTTGACATTCTCACAAGGTTACCCCAGACGACATTTTGCTTGTGCTATCCGCTGCACGGGTATGCGGTGATGAAAGTCACGGATTGCTGGCACATTGTATAGAAATTTTTTGTGAGATCTGATCTCGAAACTGTAACTTTAGAGAAAGGCTTGCTTCATGCTATCTTTGACGAAGGAGCGCTATACCACTCTGGATGATGCATATGCACTTCACTATGCCTGAGCATACTGTGATCCGGAGACCATGACCGGAACTTCTTGATCTCGGAATTGCCCATGTGAATGGTAGAAATGCAAGAGGCTTCACAGTTTTGCACGTCGCTGCGATGAGGAAAGAGCCAAGGAGTATATTGGCTCTCCTCACGAAGGACGCACAGCCTTCTCATCTCACGCTGGATGTTAGAAAAGCTCCACCTATGTAAGAGGCACCCAAAAGCTGCAGACTGCTTGGAGTCTGTCCAGCAAGGAAAGCCTTCGCCAAAAGATAAAAATTACAGTCAAGATACTGGAACAAGCCGAACGAAGAGAACCTTAACTTGGAGAAGCATCCTTTGCTCTTGCTATGGCAGGCGATCTGCGAATGAGATTGTTGTATCCTGAAAAACAGAGGTAAGATACTTGGATTCTATTTGTTCCTCCTCGACTTCAGTGGTCCTTTTTTAATATGCAGATTGAGAAGCCCAGTTTCTTTTCCTCGCAATACCATCGGTTATTAATAAAAGTGCATGTACCTATGAAGAATCTGCATGTCAATAGCCTCCTTGGATTAATTGCTATCTCCCAAGAAGTTCTTTGTTTACATAAATGCTCTTTGCAAGCTCCAGCATATTATTTGTTTAGCGCTCTTAGCGTTCCTTATGGAGTCATTGGTGGAAGGTGCATTGGCATTGATCTCAGATGTTCATATTGACAGAGCTGTGGTGCTTTGGAACTCATTTGCCACTTTCTTCATGCTATCAATGGCCATCATCTTACAAATTTGTGGAGAGTGCATGTGTGCGAACAAGAGAGAGAGTGACTTCTAAGATGAGCTGTCTTGAAGCATATCTTATGCAAACAGTCCCTTGTTATATAACCACTAGTCTAGTTGAGGATCCATTTCTTCCTTTGCAACTTGAAACTTTCTCAATGAAAAATTTCCAGTGTCTAGCATGACAATGATCACATTGATTATATTAGGATGACAACGAAGATCTTGCGAGTTATCCCCCTTTTTATGGTTTCATTTAGGTGTCTGCTGAGTTCAATGTTACCGGCTTAGCCTTTTTAGTTGGGTTCCTAGGTTAATCTACGTTATTTTCCTTGTTATATATCCACTTGAGTTTTGTGGCAAATGGATCAATTGGCAGCAGAGGCATCTGCTAACTTATGTCAGTGCCTCCACCTTTTGCAAGATAAATTTTCAGATGAGCTGGTCGTTCATTTCTCATTTGAAGAACAATCTATGTGATGCTGCTAGCCTCAAAACTAAGAAGCCATATCCCATCTCCGATTTAACCAAGTTAAATAGGATTTGGGAAATAACTTTCCTTCTTTGCCAAAGGAAATGATGCAACTCAAGCAATTGATACGTTGATGTTAGAGGAAAGCTGATTCTTGTGTTAAAAGAAACGGACAAATTGGGTGATTTCCAATCAGGATGCCCAGAGTTTTTATGCTACTAGTTGTGACATTCACGCATACTTTACAAAAAAATTGTTCTTGTTTTGTACACACTTACCTGTTTCGGTATTGTTCATCGCCCCTCTTTCCTCCTGCAACTGATATTACTAGGAGGCGTTTGCTGTTACACAGGTGCAAAGCCAATAGACAAAAAAGGCAAAAAAAAAAAAAAATCACAAAATATCACAAATTATTTTTACCTCAAATTTTTCTTTACGTTATAAAAAAAATTTCAACATGATATTATTAAATGGATTCCATAGGAATTTGGAAAGCATGGGGATCACATAAGAAGGATCCCTCTTTTCCGAAGGTTCATGGAAGCTTGTGCATTCGTCTTGTCGGGCCCATTTATCTGTGCCTTTTTCCGCTCTCTCTGGTGAGATCTTGTCTGAATCTAGTACGAACCCACAATATCTGCGAGCGATTTGTGTGCTCAGAGGGTGTCCCGAATGGAGACGAAAGTCTCTTGAGGCAGGCTTTAACAGGAGACCACCTGGCCTAGCTTGGGTGGTCATTGGTACGAGCCACATCTTCTGGTCATTGATGTTTGTCAAAGATGCAATGAATGTGGTGGATAAGCTCTCTCTTCGGAGGACACCTGGCCTAACGTGGGTCGTGAAAGGTCTGTCTCATTGGAGGGAGAATCGGCCAGAGCCCATAGAGCCAGATGGCAGTCTGTTTGTCTAGCGTATAGAGCAAATCTAGGTCGAAAAATCATCGGCCAGAGCCAGACGGCAGTCTGTCGCAAGGTGCAACAATTCAAAGTGGGAGTTAGGATGCCAAACGTCCGATCTCGTACGACCCCACAATCCAAATGGGCTTCATAATTTTTTCCCTTAAGCTGTTGTCTTGAATTCCTTCATGCCAAGCTTTTTGGCAATATCTTCAAAAGTCTCCTTTCCTATTTGCCTAGCTGTAATCTTGTAGGCACGTAGCCTGGCTTCACAGGTCCTTGTTGCATCTTATCTCCTACCGGATGATAATCGAATTCTACGTATCTTGTACGGTAATTGGAAGCTTGGTTTTGCTACAATTTTCGTCTTAATATGCCTGGAATTTCAAATCAGTATTTAATGATAGAAAATTTCTCAACTAATAGGAAATCTTAAATGACAAATGCCCTTCTTTCGGTTTTTCATAAATTGATTCAGCGTGTACATTGAAAAATCCTTGATAATTTCAACTTTTGAGCTTTATTGGGAAATTACTAAGTTTGCTTTGCGTCTTTCTCTCCTCGTTTATAGTATCTATCGTATACTTATTGATTAAAAAGAAATTTCCAATTTTATTTCACGCAATTTAAATTTCTAAGAATCACAATCTTAATTAGCAGAAAAAACTTTACATATTTCATCCCGCATCATATCGTGACACTATTAAACTTTGTATAAGCTTTATCCTATCATGTTTTAACATTGTTTCGAGGGAGTAGAACTCCAATGCTTAAACGTATGCCCTTCATCTAATCTCCTGTAGTTTCAACCGACTGAATGATTCTCCTGTAGTTTCAACCGCCTGAATGATTACTACCATTGACTAAAGGTCTCACTAAAAAGGTCCAATTCCGGTGTACCATCAATCAACTTCTCCCTTCTTGACATGGGGATGCTTGCAATAAGAGCCCATGTTGGATATAGAGCATATGTAGAGTAATTCTCGGTTGAAAACATCGGGGCCAGAGCCAGACAGCAGTCTGTTGCGATGTGTAACGCACTTTTCTTGCAAAAAGGAAGGGGATTTTGTTTACGTTGACTACTTGATTAATCTCTAATTGAAGCTTTTGCTTAAATCTTCTTATGTGCTAAATGTGAGACCAGCTCCAAAAATTTTAACTTTGAGCGCTTGTCACTTCATGATAACATAAAATATAGTAAATATTTGGGAACCAAGAGACTCCTCACTTGCATGTAGTTCACTCGATTAGCAGAGTCTTTCTCGTAGAGCACAAATAACGTGCCTCTTCAATTCATGAAACTGAGGATTATGTTTGCCTAATATGTGTAGGGATACACATACATCATGCGCACTCTTGTTCTCCCCATAGGAAGAATCTGGGATTAGTACCATAAAAAAAAAAATCCTAAATCACCTCAAAAAATTCAAACCGATACATCTGTAATAAATTAATCCCAGATTGATATGAATTTTCAAGTGAACTTACTATATCAGTTGAGTTAATGCCACGTGTTATCTAACTCAGCAATTTTATACTAAAATTTGACATAAGTTCATGGAATGTATATACGTCACGAACGTATCAGTTTATGGAGAATTATAAATCAATTTTGAGTAATATCGACTTGGGATCTTTTATGGCATTCATTCAAGAATTTATTAAGAACGGAAAGGGATGGTTGAGAAATTAGCTTGGAAATGTCTAACGTGAACATGAGATGGCCTTAAGAGAGACGTTAAGGGAGTGATTACCTTTTGGGAACATAATGGGGTTGGAGCTTTCATTTGTCTTGGTCCGTCATTCGTGGGTATTGCTTTATCTCATCACATCTTTGTCCGAATTTGGTAGGAGTCACATCTGTAATGTACTGAAAAGATGCACTAAATATGGCTAATAATATCTATTGGGGCGGGCTTTACGACGACACCTGGCCTGATTTCGGTGGTCAAAGTTCGAATGTGCGCATTTTTCTTCCTCTTCTCAATAATGAGGCAGGAACTTTGAAATTGATCCCACTTTTGTTGCAGATTCTCCAAAAGATTCGGTATATAGCCCTTGGAATTGGACGTATTCTCAAAAAGAGTCTTGAAAATAGGCTTCATTATAAATAAATAACCCTCAGCATACGTCGGCAAGCATGTGCATGACATGTGATACTTCCCAAGGTCATGATCAGCGGACATTTTCATCAAGAGGCTTTTTATTTATTTATCTATTTTTATTGTCTCTCTTTCTTTCTTCATCTTCCTCACTACAACATCTTCTTCATTCTGCTTCACCCCCGTTGTTCACTTCGACACCTTTATCAGCCTCCCTAGTATCGAGCTCTTGCGCTTCATTCCCTCGGGTAGACTCTTGTCGGTTTAGTGACGAACGGGAAGTTTGTTAACTCATCGGTAGGTGGCCGTGATGATTTGCGCTTTACTACATTATCACCGAGGGAACGAGTTCGAATCTCCGATCGCTAGCGTCTTAAGTGGGGAGCCCTGATGGTGGGTTCCTAGGCTAGCTCCCCTCCAGGTATAGTCGGTGGTCGGGCCCTTGGAGGCCATGAGCACCCACAAGATTGTGCCAGGTCGGATCCTGGATATGACAAAAAAAAGGGAAGTTTGTTAGGACTTGGAGGTATCGTGACAAAATGAATGCTGAGTGAAGTCTTGAGTACTAGCGTGCTCAAGAAGAATTGGGCAGCAATATGTAAGGCAATTATCAACAGGAAGTTTGTATAGACTCAGAGAATTGCTTATAAAAGTAGCTCATTATATCGATTGAGGAAAAAAAGATATTTTTTTTTCACATGTTTACACAATTTGGATTGGGAGACCTAGAGATTCCTTTGATTTAATTTGTGTGTTAAAATGAATAAATAGCTAATTTCGGGGCCTAGAATCTCGAATTGAAGATATGGAGAAAAATCAATTTTATTATTTGATCAATTAGAAGAAGAGATTAGTGTCGCATATAACTTACTTTATTTAGGGAAACCTCATCATTACCTAGAAAATTTGATTCTATGGACGATCGGATTTCACGGTAATTATGTTCATAAATTCCAACTACTAATTGATTTTCTTAGAGATTCTCTAACGATTGACTTAGAGGTTGAAGACTAGGGATAAACGGTTCCAAGTTATGTGAAGGTTTCACCTGGAACCTGAAATCTACCCATTAGGATATATTCTTCATTTTTTGGAACTTGGAACCTACCATGCATAATTTAGAATCTGGAACTTACTTTGTCATAGGCTCTAGGGTCGGTTCTAGTTCACCTCAGGTTTCACATTTATTATCAATTAAACGATTGTAGCGAATTATCACCTTTAATAATCATCATTTGTTACTACAATTCACTGACCATAACTTATATTTAGACACTTGAAAAAATTGAAATATCAACAAAGTAAAAGTCTCCGTCATAAAATAGAAACTCAGATTAATGGTTCCAGATTATACACTCATCATCCAATGACATGAAATACCGTAAAATCACGACATAAATCAAGAAAAACATAAAAATTTGTTCCAGACTCTAGGTTATAGGTTCTAGGTTCCATGTTTCACAAATCTAGAACTTAGAACTTACTCGTCGAAACAGATTCCTCAATTTTTTAAACTTGGAACCCACTCTGTATATCTTAAAACCTAGAACTAGACAAGTTCTTATCGGTTTGGTTCTTAGGTTCTAGGTTTTATCCTGAAATTATGCTCACCCCTATCGAAAACTATATAAAAAGATTAATACATTTTTAATATAATATATAAAACTAAGAAAGTTATGGATACCGATATAGTCACATGCAGCATGATCTATAGTGATATACTCTTTTGAGAGTTGTCATTACTCACTTTAATTTGTAATTTGAAGAGTGTACAAGTATGTAGGTAGAAATTGTTTATTGATGAATAGAAGCAACATGTGTTTCGTATTAACTACTCACTAAATTATCAGTGGACCCTGGCCTATTGATTGCTATTAATTTGGGAGAATGGATGTAGGCTTGGCATAAACCAAACCACCATAAAAATTTGAGTACATCGTGTTCTATTTCTTTACTTATTTTATCATTTATCTAATGGAAGTATCTTGCATCTTATATCATCTATTGTTCCTGCATCTATCAACCTAGATTGAGTAATTCCACGAAAATTTGTTATGTATTGAAAAAAAACTTATTCACCCGATCTGGTTGTATTATTAGCGTCAACAAAATATGCCACATGATATGCACATGCTCAACGATCGGCGATAGTAGGCTAGTAAGCTAGGAGTCATTTTGATACTTAGTCACCCACTTTAGAGACTAATTAAAGAAAATATTCACTTTGAGGACTCTTTTAAAAGAACGACCTCGTTTCATAAGGCTATTTGAAATTTTCACGAAAAGCTTTGCCAACCATTTTGAAGGATTAAAACTCTAATGTTAAAGAATATGTCTGTGAGATTTTGCGTGACCATTGCCAACTGTTCTAAAAACTTAAGCCATTAGATAAAAGCATAGTTTATTACTTAAATTATTCTACCACTCTCTCTCATGCTTAGATTGGTCTTTTTAAATGTGAACATATTTAATTGAAAAATCAAATAAGGCTTGTAAAGATATGAATTCAGAATCTCCAACTTTGATATCATATAAAATTTTGCAAAACCGTCACCAATTATTCTAAAGGCTTTAAGTTATTAGAAGAATGTGTGATTTACAATGCTTTCCATTTGATCTCCTTTAATTTTGAGCAGTTTGCATTAGGTCCTCATGACTAAGTAGTGTCCTCATGAATAAGGTCCAATTACGATATCAACCCCATCCAGCAATGATTGGAATAGCTCATCGGTCAGATAGATGAGAATAGGGCCAGTAAAGAACTCTTTGGCAGGTTAGAGGAGAGTTGATCTCCAAGTTAAAGGTAGCCCAAGTCAGTCAATCCATCAGTTAGTCAGTGGCTGAGGCTTGGTTTCGTGCGGTTCATTACACCAAAGCAAAGGCTTTCAGTGAACTATTGAAGCTATCAAGAGTACCAAATGCTGACTGTAACGAAGGTTACTGACTTTCAATGGACACGGAGTCAACAAGTTTAGTCGAACAGCGTAAGGAGTCTAGGGTTACAAAAGCGTTTGCCAACTTGGATAGGTCTCCCTTCTTGGCACATTGAAGCTTGCAATAAACACACATATTAGATTCACAAGAAGCACACTGAGTTTAAACAGAAAAGAAAAAAAAAGAAAGAAACATGTCTCCCAGTAGAGAATACATGGACATACCTTGTAACTTCTGGTTAGCATTTGGTCATGTAAAACATCTCGGAAAGCTCTTCCCCTAAAAAGTGAACATGAACTTTTTCGCACTATAAACGCTTTTATTTATACATAACTGGTAAATCCATAAGCGCAGAAAGAAAGAAAAAGTTAGTGCAAACTTGAGAAAAGAACATTGGGAGGTCTTTGATACAGCGATGAAAAAGTAAGAAACTACAACAAATGTACACGAGCATATTTCATTGACCCACCAAAACCTAGTTCAGTGGTTGGATTCTTCTTCTTTCCTGTTTCCGGCACATATACCTTCATGCCGTGAAGCGAATGGTGGCTTCACTCCACTCTCTCTCCAACTATGCAAAAGCTGCATTATGTGATCTGGGTCACAAAAAACAGCAGCAACAATGATTCTGATGTCCAGCTTAAGATAACAAAAAGGAACCCAAAAGAGCAAGAAAATAACAGAAAGGGCAGCGCGAGAGTACATGGAAATTTAGGGCATCAGTCTCACTGCTTGCTCCATCAGTTCACTCGTGTACCCAATCCATCAATCAGACCCTCCAGTTCAAGATAGATTCCCATGTCATTCACTGTCAGGTGGTCTTCTACTTCTATGTTGTCTGCGTCATCGCCAGCAACCACGTCTTCCCTGAGGAGTTTCTCGGACATCTCATGGAATACTGAAGAGAAATCAGAGGGACCAGCTCTGGCTATCTGATCGGGCGTCTGACCCAGCGAAACTCTGAAATCTTCAACATCCATTGAAGGCCACGGGTTGTGCATCTGAATGGTGTCAAACTCCTCCGGCATGACAATATTTGGCCAATGCTCCATCTGTGCCAAATCATCGCTGATTCTCAGGCAATCAACGTTTGGGCTTTGAATCATGTGATCCATTGCTTCATTCAAGCATTTGGTGGCTTCAGCATCGGGACCAAGCAATTTGCTTTTCTTGCTGGATTCACAAGTCTCTAAATCTCTCTTCTGCCTCTTCTTCTGGATTAAATGCTGGACAAAGTTGGGGCTTTTGGCTGCTTTTGTGAGGAAGAGGAATATCTGCTGGTTCCTGCACTCGGCATGGCGAACCCGCTCGGTGACGTGCTCAATCTCATGCTGAAAGTTCTCCCGCTCTTCTCTTAGTTTAAGGATCTTGGTCTTCAACGCTTCCTGGTCCTTCTTAAGCGTTTTGAGTTCCACTTCATTTTCAGCTTTCTGGTAATCAGAGGTGACAGTACTACTCGATGTTTCTCTATGCTCGCTGGATCTGCGTCTCCTCTTTATATTCTTCAGCAAGTGCTTCTTCCCTTTGTGAAAACCTTGGTTTGCAAACTCCCATCGATCTGGATCGATCTTCCTAAAACCCTGCAACATATTTTGAATTATGATGCATAAAGAATAGAAGATAGGAAGAATCTACGTCTATGAGTTCATATTGAACCAAAGGCTAAAGAGTAGAAATAAGCAGAATGAAGGCCAAGAAAGTTTCAACGGAAGATGTGCACAAGGGGTATTAATAGGTCAATATAGGAAGAACACGGTTTACAATGCACGTCAAGGAGAGATCCTTTACAATGATCCAAATACCAGTACAAAGAGTGTGTGGAAAATTTTAAGAGTAAAAGCAAACGACTCAAAATCAATCCGGACACTACTACATATAATATGAACACAACAGTGCAGAATTATGCTTCTGGCCTTGCCTAAAAAGAAGAAAGGTATCCGAAGGCTTTACAGAACACTGGATAGAAACAAAGCAATGGCCAAAGGAAACTTATCCTCGGCTAGAAAGTGCAAAATGGACAATTGAAACAGTAAAATGCAAAATACTAACCGCTATAAAGGAACTGCTGTAGTGCATTTCTGAATCCAGTAAGAAGATAATCTTTAATGGGTGTTCTGATATCACGGTTGGTAGTTTCTGCAAACTACCGTCTAAAGCATCATCACTTGAATATGATGACAGACCGAGGGCCTAGTAGGGGCCATCGTCCACCGGCCACTTGATGCAAATTTTTGTGAACATGTGCCGCGTGATTCATGAAATTTCATATAGAATCTGTGTATCTCGCCCACCATTTCAGGTTTCTTGGTTCCTTTTCCCTTATACTAGGGTAAATCACAAATAGTAACCGACAAAATGGGTTAAATTGAGTCACAATACCTGAGCAATCGTTTTGAGTGGAGTCCCTCGGAGCCTAGCCTATTGCCCCGGGGACTACCCGCTGGCTGCTGTAAGAAGACCACACTCTCGACGACATTCAAGAAAAGAACCGAAGAGTTAAACCAAAACACACACACATACATACTTTATACACATCAATACAATAGATAACGACCGCAACAAATGATATAGGTTTGCTCTTATCCAAACATGAAGAAGTACCCACGTAAGTGTTGAGCTGCCTGATGAAGGTAGAGAAGTTGGAGTGCTTGAAGTATCGAGGCAGGACCTGCTTGGAGAACTCCTGCTCGTCCCACACCACGAAGCTGTCCCGCCTCAAACCCCACGACACCACCGGGTCTGTCCCCGGGTCCGACACCATCTCATACGTCTTCCTCAGGAACGGCGTTGGCCCCGCCTCTCCCAGCCCCTCCATCGGCTTCGCCACATCGTCCGCTACTGCCTGGCACGAGCATGATGGCAATAAAATGGTCGCATCCCTGGGATCAGCAATGGTCGGGACCTCCTCCTCTTCCACTTCCTCTTTGATCTTCGCCGCCTCACGGCCAGAGCTGGACAGGGTTCGGGCCGGGTCAGGGACGAATGCAAGCACGACCCAGCTCCAATTTTGCCATCGCCAATGGCTACTTCTGGCAAGTGACCCGAATGGGAAATCGACCCACAGCATCCTAGCTCGCCTGCACGGGGCTTTGATTGTGATCGAGGAGAATCGGTTCGGGTTAGGTTCAAGTACAAGGGCGACTGGGACCCTATCTCGCCATGGTCGCCACCGTCAAGAACAGCAACGGACGCGATTTCTTCCCGTGATTTTGCGAAAGGTTTTGCCTTTTCCAGCTCAAGACTTGATTCTTGGAAGAGGTTTTTGGAAAACGACACGCAAGATCCATTGGTACGGCCGGCGGAATGATCGCCGGCGCTGCCGTGAGACGCCGTCGTTAACTTGAGCTCGAGTTCAAGCTTTTTTCTTCTTCTTTTTTTCCCGTCAGAAGCTCGAGTTCAGGATCAAAGGTGGAGATAGCATGAGAAATGTTCAAGCGAGTGAATATCCATGGTAGGGTTTCGAGAGAGAGAGAGGGAGCTTGAATTGAAAAGTGGAGTGCGCAAGTGACAACGGCGATGGTAGGTGGCCTTATAGGGGAAACGTCGAGGAGCCACCATGCTTTTGTCTTTTGCGTCCTAGAAATGTTTTCCCATCGTTGTTAAGGATTAATATCTTGAAAACTCTGAAATTGATATATACTTATATACATATATATATATATATATATATATATAAATTTATTTTATTTCAAATTAATTTTTTCAAAATTGATATATTTTTAATAAATTTACTTTTAACTAATATATTGATGATAAATTTACCCTCTACTATCAAATTACTAAATTTGATGATACGTGACAATTGACTAGTGTATCAGTTTATGATTTTACTCTTCCTATGTCACAGTTGTACAAATTTGTGATTTTTTGTGGCATTAATCTAATTTAATGAATGGTATATTTGTCACAAATGTTTTATTTTGGGGTTTTTTTTGCAGTCAAATGGGTAAATTTATTACAAATATATCAGTTTTTGGGTTTTTTGTGGTCATTTGGGATACATTTATTACATGTGTACCCGGATAAATTTGTCACGTGTATATCGATTTACGGTTTTTCATGATATTAACTCTATTGTAATTCTATTTTAAGGTTTTTAATATTAAAGATTCATGTCGGCATGGTTTAATAATAATCAATTCTATTTTATAAGTTTTTTAAATAAAAAAAGTCACGTTAGCATAAGATTGATTATGCGGACAAAGAAGATAACAACAGCCATATTTGTTCAACCAACAAGAACAAGTGACTTCCTTTTTAAGTATTTTAAAAGTGTGGTCATTAAAGTCTCCTAAAAAAAGCATGTGATTATGTTTAGAGATTTTGACCATTTATAAACTAACAGTCCGGTATTGTAACTACTCTTATCAAATCAAATGACGTATGGCATAAATAGCGTAAAAGCATTCAAAATTTATCTCAAGTTATTTCATGATATCATTGATGCTTAACAATTTGTCAGTTTCAATATTTTGTTTTTCAACTCAATGGGACAAGTTATCTTAGGCTGACTTGGATGAGTGAGTATAGAAAATTATGCATGAATCGTGCCATCATAGGATAGAGCTCATTCATATCTAGTTCTCAATATATTCTTTCATTAGATTGTAATGAGACTATTTACATTTACATTTATCTAGTGTCTATTCATATGTAGGTTTAAACTTTTCGATTTAATTTTTTAGTACAGTATCGGAGTCAAGTTTTGTCCTCGTTTATGCGAATATTCGCATTACTGGTCCATGAAATTTTATTTAACATTATGTTTATGTAGCCTCGTGCTACCTATTAGACCAATTTCTTTTTTTTTTTAAGGTTTTTTTTCTTAATTGTTGAAAGTGTTAATTTTTTTCCCCACTAGCAAACGAAAACAGTGAGGAAGTAGCTACCGAAGGTCTCGAGAAAAGCTGAGAGTATAAAAGTAAAGATAAGAAGGGGGAAAAGGAGCAGTTGAGAATTTCTTCTTTTTCCCAATGCTTTGGGAGAAGGGAGATGGACAGGGGGCAATGGTACGCGTTTGGATTCCTTAATTATCACTTAATGTGTATTATAGAAGCGTGGACCAATCATCATTTACTTTCGTTGCCAGCTCAATCATCTCGCTTCACTTGACATGACAACCAAAATGTGTGTTTGTCGGGACCTCCCTTTTCGGGCGCTCTTACGTGCGGACGCGTGCGAAGGCTAATGGCTCGACTGAGTATTAGGCTTAATTCGGACTTTCCCAAGCCCATCAATTTACAACTTAATGGTTCGAGTTTTTATCCTGCAAGTCAATTTTAAATAAGAGTCACAACTAATCGATTTGAGGTAGGTCGATTACAAATCCAAATGAAATATCGAGAGAAATATTTCACTTCTATGCAACTAGAGAAACTAGGAACGTGAACTTGTAATGCATTTTCGACACCTAACCTTGTTTAAAGCCTGAGGTTTAATTTCTTACTTTTTTGTTTGTTTCGATTTTCAAGGTTTTTCCATACATTTGTGGAGACAATTAACCAAAAATTATTTTTTTGACTTTTTCTGATTTTTATAGAAAATATAAAGATCTTTTTATTTTTTTTTGGAAAAACATAAATATGAAAAAGATAATAATAATATTAGTGACTCGGGCTGATCAGACCCGCGACTCAAACGGGCGGATTCCATGTCCAAAATAAACCTGAATCTGTTCAGCACCCGATTCGGATCCGGCCCAGCCGAACGCGGGTCGCGCCTCCGAATGGTTAGAGAAGAGAGTTCCCTCACTTGATTTTTCTATTATTCTTTTCTCTCTTCCTCTGGTCTTTTGTTTATATTTTTTATATTCTCTCTCTCTCACATTGTCAGACTAGATGAGAAGGGAGAGACCCCTTTTGTCCTCTTCCACTTTGGTCTTTTACTACTTATGACCTTTCTTCAATTTTTCCTTTTTATGTCTCTCGCGTTTTCTCTCTCTCTTGTCTTGTCTTTTCACTTCTCTGCACATGCCAGACTAGGGAAAGAGATAGGGATTCCTTAGTACCTGCATAGTAACATTTCTGTTCCTCCTGTTCTTTTTTTTGTCTTTTTTTGTTTTTTTTTGTTTTTGGTAAAGGTAATAAATATATAAATAAAGCTAAGACAAAATACAAAAGATCGGCACCAAAAACCTACACTCAATCCTCAAAGGAGACAAAGTGTAGGGGAGCCAATGTAAAAAGCCACATAGGTAAACAAGAAAGCCACAAGGGCACAACAACAAAACAAACAAGCGGGAAAGAGATAACAACAAGGCATTCCAACCCTCAGCCCCCCAAGGAAGCGGCTAAGAACGGAGAGCCAAGAAAGATAGGAGCAACTCGCGCAAAGTAGCAACTAAGGAGCACTAGGCAGCTGAGAGAAACACCGCAGGGTCGAACCCCCAGCCACACTGAAGCCTCGTATTCCTCGGAGTAGGAGGAACATCTTTGAATGTTATAGCTTTATCCCTCACTACCTTAATGAGGTGGTTTTTTAGAGCTGAGACCACTAAGGATTCGCCCCGAAATATAATCGCAGTCCTCTTTTTCCAAATAAGGTGACACATAGCTCCAAACGAGAACCGCGCAATGCAATGGAAGAAGTCCTTACCGGATAAGAACTTTAAGGCCCAACTGAGGATATCTTTCCAACATCTATTCCGCCATGGGAGGTTACACCTGGCGGCCCAAAAGTAGGCCAGAGAAGCGGAGGTGCGACACCCGAAGAATAAATGTTCGACAGAATCTGGAACATCATTGCAGAAGGCACAAACATTATAGTCAATCCTTCCATAAGAAAGAAGTAGCATCTGAGTCGGCAGGCGATTTTTGGTTATAAGCCATAAATTAAACTGGAACCGCGGGGCTACAGCATTGTCCCAAACAAAAGACGCCCAATCAACACAATCCTTCTTGACTCTAATGGAATTCCAAGCTGAAGTTACAGAGAAGGATCCAGAAGCGTCACAGCACCAGGTAAACCTGTCATGAGCCGAAGAGAGGACCGGGAGAGAGATCCCCCATCTTTCCAAAAAGGATTTAAATAAACAACCCATAGAGGTAAACAGATCCGCAACAACAGCATTGTCAGGAAGACATAAGCCTTCACAGAATGAACAGGGGATAAAGGCATCAAGCGGGCCACAAGAAAGCCAGTGATCATGCCAAAGAGACACTGATAGGCCATTTCCAATCTTCCACACAAAGGATAAGCGAAAGTAATTCCTCAGTTGAAGGATTTTTTTCCATGCCCAAGAACAACAACGAAGCTGGGAAGAAATCCAAAAGTTTCTTTTCTTTAAGAAGTTAGAGTGTACCCACTGACACCACAACGATTCTTTATCATTGAAAAGAATCCAAATAAATTTAAGCATGGAGGCTCTGTTGCAATCTTTAAGTTTCCGAATGCCTAGACCGCCCTCAACCTTTGGGAGACAGACATCGTCCCAGGAGACTTTGGCCCCACCCCGGCCAAGGGTCGTGCCCTTCCATAAAAATTGTCTCAAAATGCGCTCAATATTATCTATAACCGAGGACGGAAGGTTAAAGACACTAGTCCAATATGCTTGAATTGAAAAGAGTACTGACCTTATAAGTTGCAGCCTCCCTGCAAAGGACAGAAAGCATTGCGCCCAAGATTGAACCCTGGCAGTAATACGATCCGTCAATGCAACACAGTCTGTTTTGCTCGATCTAGTAGTAATAATCGGAACACCCAAATAGCGAACCGGCAGTTTCCCTTCCTGAAAACCGAAGGCCCATTGCATCATATTACGAAGAGATGAATCCCCTCCTGAGATGAAGATCTCACTTTTGTTTTTATTTGGGTAGAGGCCGCTCCAAGAGGAGAAAATGTCCAAACCCCTTTTTAACAACGTCACCGACGCCCAATCAGCTTGACAGAAAAGGAATACGTCTTTGGCGAAAAATAGGTGAGTCAGCTGCACAAATTTGCATCTCCAAAAATATTTGAAGTCATTGCTAGCAGTACAAGAGAGCAAGAGTCCAGAGAAAATTTCCATAACTAAGGTAAATAGGTAAGGTGACATAGGATCACCTTGCCTAAGTCCTCTTCCAGCAGGGAAAAAACCATGCAAATCACCATTGATAGAGATGGAATATTTCGGCGTACGTACGCAAACCATAATTAGCGTAATAATCCAATCGGGAAAACAGAAGGCACGAAGAGCAAGCTCCAAGAAATCACAATCAACCGTGTCATAGGCCTTATGGAAATCAACTTTAACAGCACATTTGGGCAGATAAGGCTCTAAGTGAAATCCAGCAAACAACTCTTGAGCGATGAGGATATTATCTCTAATCCTCCTACCTTTTACAAAAGCATTTTGTGAAGGGCTTATCAAATCATTTAAGACAGCAGCAATGCGATTAGCAAGGATCGTAATGACTTTATAAATGGTATTGCAACATGCGATAGGCCTAAAATCAGTGACTGCACTTGCGTTAGGGACTTTAGGAACTAGAGCGAGGATAGTGGTATTTACCTCCTTTAGGAGCAGTCCCGAAGAGAAGAAATCCTGGATTGCTTCCACCACCAACGGCCCCACTAAGTCCCAATTAGTCTTGTAGAACTCTACCGAGAATCCATCCGGACCTGGGGCTTTGCCTTTGGCAAGGGAGAATAGAGTATTCTTAATCTCAGAGGGAGAAACCGGCTCACATAGGGACTGCACCTGAGCATCAGAAAGTGGGTGATGAACAAACGTCTTCAAATCCTGAAGCGAAGGTTTAGATAAAGCCTCATGATGAGAGAGCAAATTCGAGAAAAACCGGACAAAAACTTGCGGCACAAGAACAGGATCAGTGATAACAGCCCCCGACTGATCCTTAACGGAAAGGATCCTATTAGTAAGCTGCCTCCTCTTCACGGAATGGTGGAAAAACTTAGTATTCCTGTCACCTTCTTTTAGCCATCTCACTCTCGACTTTTTTCTGAAGAAGGATTCTTCTTGATTCCTCATATCAATAAAAACACAACGCTGAGATTTTTCCAACTCAGCAAGAGAAAGGTTGTAAGGGTCCGATTGAAGGCTAACCTAAGTGCTTCGAAGGGCCTCTCTTGCTTCGGCCGTCCTCACAAAGATATCCGAGAAGGCGTCTTGGTTAAGTAACTTGAGTCGAGCTTTCACAATTTTCAGCTTGGAAACAAGAATGTACATTGGAACGCCTGTGATGGAGGAGTCCCAAGCCTGGCGGACAATTGAGTTAAAGTCCGGGTGGTCAGCCCAAAATTCAAAATACTTAAATGGCTTCCTCCTCTGGACCGGCTGAAGAACTCTGACGATCATAGGAGTATGGTCCGAGATACCAGGGTTCAAAAACGAAGCCTCAAAGAACGAGAAATGAAGGTTCCATTTGCTGTTAACCAGAACACGGTTGATCTTCCTCATCTTCCTAGTGTCCCCTGCCGATGTAGACCAAGTATAACGGAGGCCAACATATCTGAGATCCATCAGTTCTGTTTGTGCTAAGCATTGGGCAAACTCATCAAAATAAGGGATCCAGTCGTTGGAACCTCCAACTCGATCGGATGGGTCTTTAATGGCGTTGAAATCACCAGCAACAAGCCAAGCCGAATCCTGCATCAAGTCATTGAAGTGGAGGAGGTCCTCCCACAAAGGTCTATGACGCACAAAAGTATGTTCTCCATAAATAGCAGAGATGCAGGCGCTCACACCGGACATATTAAGCTTCGGACTACCATGCACGGCTGGTCATTGATAGAGATAGGCACAAAAGAAACAAAATCCGGGTTCCAACCAACCCAGATTCTACCACGAGAAGAATACTCATAGTTTGCAATCCACTTCCAACCACTAATTAAGGAAGCCAAGATAGAATCAAAATGTTCCTCAGGAACTTTAGTCTCAAAAAGGCCAATCAGGCAGAGTTTATTAACAGCAGCAAATCTCCTGATCTTCGCCTGCCTAAGAGGGTTGACCATGCCTCTAATGTTCCAAAAGCCAAAAAACATATCAAAAAGGATAAAGGGCAGAATTACCTCTTCTTAGCCTTGCGGCCTGTGGCAGGCGCTTTTGAAGCCGCCGAGGGTGGTGGGTCAGGAAGAAGCAAGAGGAGCTGTTCTTGCATACTTCGAGCACCAGCCGGAGCCGGGCCTTTTGGCGAAGGGGAACCCACAGACAAAACATCTTCATCATTTAATTCCATTTGAGTACTAGAGTTGCAAATTTCATCCAAGCTTGCAACTTGAAGTGAAGAGGAGGGAGCACCTCCTTCACCTGCCGGGTATAGACCAAAAGAGGCAGCTTCCTTCTCAGCATGCTTTTTCTTTTTCCTGCCTTTCCCCTTCACCTGCTTCCATTCTGGATCGGCAGCAGGAGCTGAGGACATAGCCACCAATTCACCACCATCCTTAGATGTAGAAACCCTAGCAGCAGAGATCTTCGAAGGCTTAGGAGGAACAAGTGCGGTTGCCTCCAGCTGTAGATGAGAATCAACCTCAGGATCGATCATGTCCATGCCTGGGGTAGTAAGTGGAACTTGTAAGTCCACCATAACCTGTTTTTGACAATTCTAAGAGAGAGCACGACCATCTGGACAAGTAGGGAGTTAGGATGCACAGACTTGTCTTGAGCAGGATGGATTCCAACAGTAGCATTCAAGACCTGATTAGCTTCTGCAGAAGGAACAGCAGAGTTTGTAGGAGCAGCTGTTTTACAGCTGTGACCAAAGATACCGCACACAGGGCAAGCAAGCGGTTTCCATTCATACTCAACTTCCACTTCCACTGATTTACCATCAAGGAGCAGCTCAATAGATTCACGAGTTGGTTGCTGGGCTATTATTTCAACACAAACCCTGGCGAACGTTAGCATTGTCATTTGCTCTGTCCGCTGATCCACATAGAGTGGTTTACCCACTGCACTGGCCACCTTTCCAATGGATTGAGCTGACCAAAATGAAAAAGATAGGTTCCGAAGTCTCACCCAAACCGGAACTGAACAATGGATGTCCTTACTGAGTTCCAAACCTGGTTTCCATTGCTGCAGAACCAGAGGAATCCTTGCAATTGTTATATGGCCTCCTTCAAGGATTTTCCTTCGGAACTCCCTATCTGGTATGCGCAAAACAAACAGTCCTCGCCCATTAGACATGACTTCAAGCAAATTCGGACCCCAGGCTTTTTTAAGAGCCTCTTCAATAACTTTAAATGACAACCGCCTTCCAATGAAATACCCCACAAGACACTCAAAGAGCTTGGGATCAACAGCTTCAAGATCAGATTCTTTATCTGTATAACCGGTTTATTATTCACAAAGGTCGGAGGAGTATATTCAAGATCATATCCTTTGTTCACTCCACTAGCAACAGCAGCCCAAGACCGAGTTAACGGGTTTTCCGACTCACCCCTGCGTTGAGGGCGCTTGGATGTCGATCTACCTCTACTCTTTTCACACACCTTAACAGGAGCAGGAGGAGGTCGCGAGTCATTTTTCTCAATCGCAGCAGATGAGGACGATGGATTCGGCCTCTGTTCGCTCAATAAAGGATCAGCCAACAAGGGTTGTCCATGAACAGGATGAACAGGAGGGGAAGAGGCTTCGATTACTCGGCCCCTCATCATCAAAACGGGCCCGGAAGGGTCCGGACTCCATCAATTTAGTAGACTGGAACAGCAGAACCGCGAACAGAAAAAACCCTAACCCATCTCAATTAGATTAAACCCACAGAAGAGCACGTACCAGGCAGCTCTTAGAGGGTTTGAAGAGCAGTCGAAGGCGCCCAAGACCCCCGAAGAACAGCTCCAACCCGGCGGTAGACGAACGGAGCTCCGGCGAGGACACCCAATACTCGTCTCTCCTTTTATACTCCGATCCGGTGAGCAGAGAGGAAACGAAAACACCGGCGCGTGTACAGTCACCGAGAACGAGGAGAGGACAGAGGACCGGAGCGCGGAGGCAGAGGAGGAGGAGGAGGAACGTCGCCGGAGAAGAATCGTCGCCAAGCGAGCGCCGTTCCCCTCTTTCGCCGCGGTGCCTTTTGTTCGCGCGGGGAAGAGTTTCTCTCATTGTCCTTTTTTGTTTGCTCTTTTGTTCTTGAAATAAAAAAAACAGAAATTCGTTTGGTAAAATTTTTATTCCCGAAAATAATTTTTCTATTTTTTTGTTTCCGGAAACAAATTTGAAATATAAACAAAAAATAAAAAAAAATAGATTCTTATTCCCGAAAACAATTTCTAAAAATAAGCTAATTTTTTTTTCTTTTGTTCCTCTCTCTTGCCGTGGTCACCTCCAATCGCCTAGAGCCACCATCGGCCGCCGCCCGTCGCCGGCCATGAGCAAGAATAAAAAATATAAAAATATAAAAAATACAAAATCTTACTAAATACATTTCTATTCTTTTTTTTCTATTTTAAAAATAAAAATTTTGTGTAGTTACAAAATATCTTATTTTACTCAGAAATTATTTTTTGGAATAAAAATATAAAAGAATTATTTTTAAAAAGAAACTGTTTCCCGACTAAAAAGCGTTACCATGCTCTATGAAGCACGGACACGTCGTCCATGCTTCCGTGTCATGTCCGACACGTGTCGGAGCGTGTCGGACACGTCGACACGCTCGGACACGGTCGGACACGCGGTCAACGCGTGTCGGATTTTCCGACACGCGGTCAACTTTTATCGACACGCGTGTCGACGCGTGTCCGAGAGAATGATGGAGGGTGGAGGCGAGGGAGGGCGAGGGAGCAGAGGTCGCGAGCGCCGGCGAGACAGAGCAGAGGCCGCGAGCGACGAACGGACCACCGCGACGGCGAGAGACGGCTAGAGAAAGAGCCGAACGGAGAGAAAGAAGAGAGAAGGCAAACTCCCGCCGGCGAGACGAAGCCACGAACGGACCACCGCGACGGCAAGAGACGGCCAAAGAGAGGTGAGGGCCGCCACTGTTGCGATGGATCGGCGACGAGAGGAAGAGGAGAGGAGGAAAGGGGGTCGTGCGGCGCTGCAAGGAGGATAGGAAAAGGAGGACTCGGCGGCTCGCTAGGGTTTTCCATAAAGAAATCCAAAAAAATAAGAAAGGAGGTCCGAATCGTCTGATGGCGTGAGAGAGAGGGGGTGGGGGAAGTGACAGCTCACCTGTCACTGTCAAGTGGGGGAGGGAAAAATTAAAATAAACGTAGGGTGGAGGGAAAAGGACGAACGAAAGAAGAGTTGAATTTTGGGGATTGTTTTTTAACCGGAAAATTAAATAAATAAAATTAAAAAATGATTTCGAAAAATAAAAATATTAAATTTTGAATAATGATAAATTTTGGTTATGGTAAAAAATCATGGATTTATTTAAATAAATTGATTTTAATTTCTTATTAATTTTTAGTTTCATCGATAACTTTTGTTAAAATTTAAAAAGTATTTCGCATTAATTATGAATATATCTTTTGAATTTCAAATGAATTGATTTGTTAATAATTATTATAGGCTCTTTTTTTAATTAATTATTTATTTATGAATTTGAATCAAATTAATTAAAAATAAAAATATTCATTTAATATATAACGTGTCGCAACGTGTCGGAATTCTCTATTTTTTAAAAATTACGTGTCGACGTGTCGTGTCGTGTCGGACACTCGTGTCGTGTCGCGTGTCGGTGCTACATAGACCATGCTCTCCCTTAACCATCCAGCCCGCCTATTGTCTCCTTTTATTTTTATCCGTTCTTTTGATTTTTTTTTTCTTTCCCTTTCTCTCTCTGGTCTCTTCTTCTTCACGCTACCCCGGGACCGATCCTCAGCATCCCATGAACCCAGAACGAAAAGAAAATACTAACTATGAAGGATCGCCCGATCCTCAACGACCACCAACGGCTACTGGAACGCTTTTGTGAACGATCTACGCTCGACATAACCTAGTAAGGTCAAATAGAGACAGACCCGACTCCTCCATTGGTCGAAGTCAGCCACGGCAACGCTGGCCAACACGGCCGCGAACGATCGACACGAAAAGGTCTTGGGTCAAGCTGACCCCTAGTTCCCCCTTGCAAATGCTACCCCTCCACGACCCTGTCACGGCATGAACAAAGGATGCACGAAACAACCAAAATATCCAGAAGCATATCAAATTTAAGAAGATGTTCGCAGATCTAGCTGAGGCATTTCATCGAACAGTTGGAGCATCCTAGAGGTTTCCGCCTTGATCGAGACTCAAACCTGGACCGGGACTCATGACAAACAACAAGCATGGACCAGGATAGCAGCACGTATACAAGCGAGCTGGAACTCGCACGAATTGGAGAACGTCAGCCCGGTCCGGCGAGCCCGAAACAGGGCACAAAAGAAAGCAGAACAGGGGTGGCCGGCGATGCCCCTACCTGTCACGGGGACGTCGGACGACGGACAAGCTCGATAAATCGGGCTGAGTCCACCACTCGCCTCGCACGTCTCCGAGCCGGGATCCTCGGAAAATCGACCCCAAATCAGAAAAGCTGGGAGGGCAGATCCGACTGAAACCTACCGCGGCTTGGACGTGAAGAAACGTGGCAACGGGTCGTCGGCGACGATTCAAGCGTGGTGGCCGACGGAGGCTCTCTTCCTCACACTCTACCCTCGCTCACAGCTCTCAAATCTCTTTCTCGCTTAAATCTCGCAGATTTATCTCAGATCTCAGCCTCCCTCTCCGTCTCTCCTCGACCTTCTCCCCAGATCTCACTCTCTTCCTTTCCGGCCTCCCTCCTCTCCGGCTTGCTCACCCTTGGGCCTCCCCGATGTCTCTCGGGGAAGTCCTCTGAGCTCGCTGCCCTCTCTGTGTGTCCTTTCTTGGTTCTTGAACGCCCTATTCATAGGCCAAGGGGGGCGGTCGACGGAAGTGGTCCGGTCGCCGGTCCTTGGCGCGCCGACCGGCCTTGGTGTGGCCGAACCGGTGTCCCATCCCGTCTTCTTCGCGGAGGCGTGCTCGGCATTGAAGGCGAGCATTGAAGGCGTCTGCCCAGACATCCCCTCCGTCCTGTCGACCCTCCTCTCTCCGCCGGAGGTAGCCTGTGCTCGTTTAATCTTCTGCGCGCGTGGCGTAAGGAAGGAGGAAGAAGAGGAAGGAGCGGGCCGGGCTGCGAAGTCAGTGAGCTAGGGGCGAGACGGGCCTGGGCCCGTGCGAAAAATGGAAAAAGGGACTGGGTTTAGGCCCATCCCTAAAGCCAACTTTTTTTTAATATAATAATTCGAAAGTAGGGTAAAATAAGGGAGAATAAAATAGAAAATAAAATGGTAGATACCCTAAAAAACCCTAAACTGGTACACATATGACAAATTTACTCAAAACTAATTTTTTGATCATGAAAAATCCCAAACTGGTACACCCATGACAAGTTTACTCTGACTGATCATAAAAAATCATAAACCGGTACACTTATGACAAATCTACCTCAAACTAATTTATCTGACTGCCAAAAATCCCAAACCGATACATTTGTGACAAATATATCATCCGTTAAATTAGATTAATATCACAAAAAATCATAAAAATTATATAACTGTAACAAACGGAGAATAAAATTTCAAGCTGGTACACCAGACAATTGTCATGTGTCAATCAACTTAGTAATTTGACAAAAAAATTAGCGAAAACTAACATAGGGTAAATTTGTCACAATCATTCCAGTTTTGGGTAAATTTGAAGTTTGGGGCTTTTAGGGTATTAACCCAAAATAAAACTTAGTAAAGGCAAATAATATCAAAATCAATATTTTTGTTAGAACCAAATTGGTCCCTAACTTTTTTTATACAATTTTATGTTAAATATTTAGTCACAATTAAGGTGTCAATAATGTTTAGAATAGAAAAAGGGGCATCACAAACTTCGTGTTACACTTATGACACACTTATTGTAAATCTTTTTTTGCATTAACGTGACGCGACGCAAGCGCTACATTAAAAAATTTAAAAGAAAAATAAAATCCAAAGTTATTGTTCATCAATTGTCTTTGAAACCCATATTTTCAGCCCAACGACCTCGAATCGCTCAAGACTCTCAATTCTCAAGCCTCCCTCTAGGTTACAAGCCCTTAAGTCAAGCTTCAACCTTAAGCAACCAGAATGGCTAAATCTGGCTTCGAAGCTCACCGCAACTAAATCATCATCAAGGGACTCGCCCCTCCTAAAACACTTGCCTAGATATGAAATTTTAGATCGGCGAGCAAGCAACAATCATGGGTGATTAAGCAAGGGCTCACTAATGTCCTCAGAGGTCTAGGCAACTTTGGGCATTGATGGACAAGGGACACAGGCGTTTTGGCTAGGCAATCACGAGCTTGAAAACAATGAACAATAACTTTGAAGATGATGAACAGTAACTTCGATTTTTTTTTCTTTTTTAATCTTTTTATTTTATGATGCCACTTTACCGCCACTTGTACTTGAAGAAAAATTAATAATGCCACGTCAGATTTTTAACAACAATTTTTACCAAAATCCTAATAGAGTATAAATATGTCACTCAACTATAAATTTGTGGTTTTTGGTGCCACAAATTTTTTAGGACAAATGTGTCATGATTGACATTGCTTACATAAATTAAGGTTTTTGTGACTTTTAACCTTTGGATTATGGTGATTACTTATGCATGTTTAAGACGCATGAGCAAACATAATTAAGGCAAATTGGAAACAAGCCCAAAGCAAACATGTACTTCATATATGATCATTAAGGGTGCGTATGGTCACTTTTTTGTTCTTGGGAACAATTTCTTTTTAAAAACACTTTGTTTCTATTTTTGTTCTCGGAAATAGTTTCCGAGCATTTAAAGGCGTTAGGTAACTGAACAAAATTTTAGTTCCCGAAGAGAAATGCGTTTGGTATAATCCCAAATATTTTTATGACTTAGAATTTATTTTAATTTATTAATAATTTTATTACATTGTTCTTTTTCTTTCTTTTCTTTTTTCTTTTTCCTCTCCTTCCTCTAGTCGGTTGCCGCCTTGGCCAGACGAGGGCCAATGAAGTCGCCGGGCTCGAGGGAGCCTCGCCGACCACTGGTGAGGTCCCCCCGAGCCTTGCCATGGCTCGGCGAGGCTCGACCTCGCCTTGGCTAGGTGAGGCGATCTAGGAGGCCTCGCCGATGGCCGACGAGCTCAAGGCGACCTCGTCAGGGGTCGACGAGGCTTCAGCGAGGTCGCCAAGCCTCGTCTAGCCGGTCACCGGCCTCGGCGGGGAAGGGGAGAGGAAGAGAAAGAAAGAAAAGAAAAAGCTTGTTTCTTGTTTCTTGAGTTGTTCCCGGAAATAAGAAACAACCTTTTTTTTTTCTTGTTTCTATTCCAAATCTATTCTCGGGAACAAATTGTTTCCGGGAACAAAAAAATTATCAAATGCGTTTTTGTTTTATTTCTATTCCAAGGAACAAAAAAATAGAAATATGTGTTCCTCGAAGCATTACCAAACATCACCTAAGTGAACAGACTGCAGAGCCCATCTATTTTGAGACCTAGATTAGAACAAGGCAAAAGGGAAAAAAAAAGTGACTAAAATGTTTCTATGGTTGATATATCATAACCTCCCGAAGCCAAATTGTTCAATTTTAGGTCAATTTGAACATTCTAATTCATTATTTAAAACCCTTATTCTTTCTTGGGTTCTCTATCTTGAACTAAATTACAAGAAAGCTAATTTCAAATTATAGTGTACCAAGTTTGAGTCTGAAAATCTTTCATTCCTTTTGTGGCTTCGAGCATGAAAACTTGTAACTTTCGTGTTTGAATTCAGAGGATCCATGCTTTCATCAATCTTCATGTCATTTGGTTGCTTAAGATGTTTGCACACTAAATGAATGCCGCAGCTTCTTAGAGTCCCCTCTAATGCTTGAAACAGTACCATAAATTGACTGCAATAATTTAGCAATTTCGAGTCCAATCCCCACATCATTTGCCGTGGAATGTATAGAACCCATATGTGGTCAAAATCCCATGAGAAGAAACAATCTACACAACCAAAAGTAAGAAACAATCTACCCAACCAAAAGTTTCTTGATGGTCAAAAAACAAATGGATCTCGAGCGAAATACTAAATTCCTTCTTATTGTTGAACCGACAATAGCACGAAAGGCGAGGTCGGCTATGTTATAGTATGATTCTGAAGACACAGGAAACTTTGTGAGTCCTTTCATGCTTTGATGGACGAACAACTCTGGGGACTTGGTTCCTAGATGATAAATGTCAACTCGAGCCTCTCCAGACAATCCTTGCCATGCGGAAAATATACACTTGAGACACAAACATGTGCACGAGGAGAGAGAGAGAGAGAGAGAGAGAGAGAGAGAGAGAGAGATCAATTGACAGCATACTGTAATTGCTAGAGCTTTGATCTTGTATCAGCTTATGATAGCCAAAGAAGTTAACTCTTCTGAGTCGAGGTGATTCATCTGGATTATCGTAACATGTGTTATAAGTCCGCACATGTTTCAAGCGATTCACAACCTTTCGTAAGTAAAGAAATTATTGTTGGCGGGAGAGCTAGAATCTCTTGAAACTACATACAACGTTTAAAAAAAAAAGGCTGCCGCAACTTAATAAATTGACTAATGCAAGGCTAACGAATTTGTTCTCTGACAGATCTAATTCTCAATGAGGACCTGCAACTTAATAAATTGACCAATGCATGTGGTATGCACTTTCAGGTAGTGATGTTACTGGAATTCTCGGTGACACCCAGAAGGCCTCATGCTCCTTTTGCCTGTTCTTTTTTTACTTTATTGGATGCAGTCATCCAGTTCTCTAGCATTGAGCATCGGTGTGATCTGTACTCTGGCTTGATTCTCTCAAGAGATCTTGAATAGCAACAATTTCCTTTACCATTTAGGTAACAATTCATTTATGTCCCGTGCAAGCTCTGAATGGTTTTATCCTTCTTCGGATGTTTTGAGCTGATGCAGTGCAGCTTCTCTTTTGGCAAATAGGATGACTCTCTAGATGCTAACTTCGCGCATACTTAGATGGGGCCATTCTTACCCGACCACGGCATGCATCTAACCGAGATTCCCTCTCCCTGTCTTGTTTCTGATATGATAGTGCAATAATCTCAAATCGCTAGGACTTCAATTTTTTAAATGCCATACTTTGCCAAAGATTTTGATATATGTTCCCTGAGGGACTTACTAGGAGGCTGCTCTTTTTTTTTTTTTTTTTTTTTGGTGGCATCGGAAAGGATGCTGCTCCAAGGCTAAGGGTTATAAGAAATTCTTTTTGGTCAAATCCAAGCTTTCCCTTCATTGTGCATCTTTGAGGTTTTATGTTGGGAACTTGGGATACATGTGAGAGATGATTAATGGATTTTCTAAATTTGCTGTCGATAGTATCAAGTATCAACTTGTCCAAAAGATTTTACTGATACATTTGTGCTCTTCTGATCAGTTGCAATCTTAAGAGAAGTGCAGAAGCCTAATAGATACTGCGTTAATTGCTAGTGAGGCCCGTATGCGCGTGTTGTAATTATCCTCCTCTATTGACTTACATGATAATGTAAGCTTACGATGGAAGATACTCTGGGTGTTTATGGAGCTAGAGAGGGCAAAAGCTCTCTTCAAAATTCTCCCGTTCCGCAATTCTCTGTTATATGCATATACGTGCACACCTATGCTTGCATTTTCTTTTGTTTTATTTTTATCGTCTTTTGTATCTGTAAGTTACCTTAATTGCTGCTAATGTAAATGTTCCGTCATGCGTGACTAGAATAGTCCGTGCTCCATTTAGGTATCGGTCTTCGGTTGGCGCTCAACCTTCGGATCCCGTAAACGCATTCTCTTCAGAGCTGTCGCTGCCTCCTCCACCCATGGCGGTAGTGGGACGCAAAGGTGGACCATCCTGTTGATCCCGAGAAGCAAACTGCTTCCATCAAAGCAGATGATCCACCCCTGAAGATGCAAATATGCTCAAGGCGACGAGACTAGACAGTGAAACTCAGCGGCTGCAATCTCAGTTGCTTTCACTTTTCTGGAGTTCCCCGAATATATTTTCGCGGAGCGCTTCAGAGAACACATAGCAAAAGATATCGGGAAAGGGATAATTGAAAATCTTTCTTTTTCCAATGAAGTTGCCAACCTTTTGTGAGAAGGAAGATGGACCGCGCAACCGTACCAGGATTTAATTCCTGAATTATCATTTAATGCCATGTTATCTACACGTACGCCTTGCGCAGAGTATCATTTTCCTCTTTGCCATCTCAATCATCTGACTTCGCTTGCATTCTTGTGACATGACAGCCAAAGCGTTTTTATTTATTTATTAACATTTAGGCTCTGTTTTTTTTTTTTTTTAACTGTTTGTTCAATGGAAATAGTTTCTTGATTAACGGAAAATTTTTTCAGCATTTGAATCGTTTAGAAAAAACTGTCAACGGAATAGTTTCCTGATTTAATGAAAAAATTATGCATAAATTAGGAAAATGGTACGACCAGAAAAAGGAAATTTGGAAAATTGATTTTAAAAAAAAAAATCAAAAATCATTATAAAATAATAACTAGATATCGATGTTTGAATAAAAAATTCTATGCTTGGACACCGGAACCCTAACACTCGTTCTTAGGTACCCGTGGCTTGGGCTCATGGCTTGGGCTTGTGACCCTAGTCCACTCGCCTAGGACTTGGTCCTTGACGTCCAGACCGAGGTCACTTGTGCCCTTGCCTGGATTCAGGTTGGGCCCAAGAACTTGGTGTCAATGCTTGAGTTTCCAGTGCTTGTGCTTGGGTCCATTGAGGTTGGGCTTGAGGCCCCACTGCTGTGCTCGTTGCCTCGATACTAGAGCCGAATCCATAAAGACTAAGGGTAGGACCTTAATACCTGTGCTCGGATCCCTTGTGCCTTGGCTCGGGTCCATCAAGGAGTGCTCGGGTCCTTAGTTCCTGTGCACAAATTCCCTCGTACATGAAGCTAGGTCCATCAAGGCCGAGGCCCAAGACCTTAGTGCCGATGCCAAGGACCCTCTTGCCAATGCCCTGGTCCATCGAGGCTAGCCTCGAGACCCTGGTGCCCATGATCGAGTCTCTAGCGCCCGTGCTCGAGTCCATTGAGGCCGAGCTTGGGACTTGGTGGCCCAGCGCAGGTCCATAAAGGTAGGGCTCAGTACCCTAATGCCTATGCTTGGATCCCTCATGCCTAAGCCTAAGTCCAACGAGATCGAGGCCCTAGACCCCAGTGTCCGCATCCTTCAAGGTTGAGCCTAGGACCTCGATGCCTGTGCTTGGGTCTTCGGCACTTGAACCCGGGTCTATCGAGACCAAGCTTGGGACCCCGGTACCCATGCTTGGGTCTGGCCTCGATGGAGCTGAGCTCGGTCATTGAGGACCCATGCCTGGTCATCAGACACCCAGGAATAGGCAACGGTGTCTCGAGGGCAGCCTCGATGGATCAGGACTTGAGTGTTGAGGACTTGAGCTCGAGCACCGAGGACCCAGGTCATTGGGTTCCTCGCTTGGCCCTTGTGGAATCGGGCTCGAGTGTTGGGGATTTGAGCATAGGCACCCGCGTGTCAAGAAGTTGTGCATGGGCATCAGGTTCTCGATTCGACTTCTATGGATGTGAAATTGGTACCTGCACTCTTGCTAGGGACCAAGTGGTCTTACATGGGTCCCTGGTGCTTGGGTTGGGGTCCATCAAGGTTGGACTCGGGATCCTGGTTCCTCGGTTATCCATGCACAAGTCATAGGCACCCCAATAGTGTATATGTATTTAGGAAACTCAAATCAAATTTTCCTTTCCAAACAATGAAAGATATTTTCCAATTCATTTTAAAGATTTTTGTCAAACATCGAAAAAAGTTGCTAAATCCCTGGAAAATAATTTTCTGAAACAAAAATATATCATTTTTTTGTGAAACAAATAAGGCCTAAATATCACCCATCGATGGGTAGCTGCGCTGGTTGAGATGCCCCTCCCTCACGTTGAGGTCGAGGGTTCAAAACCCGCAGTTGCTAGCATTTTAAGTGGGGGGCCATGGTGGTGGAGTCATGTGTTAGTCTCCCTCCAAGTATAGTCGGTGGTCTCCGTATGGCCTGCCGGGCCGACGGTGGCCGTGAGCACCCGTAAGGTGTGCCAGGCTGGATCCTAGATACCAAAAAATAATAATAATAATAATAATAATAAGGCCTAATTATCTAACCAAAAAAAAAAAAAAACAGAGCCTAAGTACATTTGGAGTAACCTGATGTCTTATGGTCATGCCTAATTGAAATGGATTAATATCATAAAAATTCTACAGATTGATATTGTCACGCCCCAAACCTCGAGCGCGCGCACATTCCTCGGTGGTTGATCAAATTGCGACGTCCCAAGACGCGTCGCCGACCCATTCATTTTATTGTGCATACGGAAGCGTATAAATAAATCCCCAAACAACACAAAGATGGGATAGAAGAGTAGGACCACAATTTCACAAAACCATATTTTCATAAACAAGTTGAGTTTATATACAAAACTAGACTATGAACAAAGGTCTACTCCAAAAAGAAGAGCCACCCAGCTAACTAGGCACAGGACTCCTCAACCGAGACCTCTGAGACCTCCGGGGGATCTGGGTTCTCTACGACACCATCAGGGGGATCAGCTACCCCCTCACCTGCCGCGGCGTTAACCGCAACGGCAGGGATGTCGGAACCCTGCAGGGGACCTTCCCTAATCCCATTGATCCCATGGCGAAACCACGCCCTAAATCGATGAGATACCAATTGTGGTCGGCCCTCATCAACTAAGATAGTGGTCACTATGAACTCATGGAGCCAGGGACTCCCGGGGACAGGGACGTCGGTACTCTGCTCCGTATACCCCCTCGGCTTCCTAAAATGTACTGGAGGGACCACCATCTACGGACCTGAAAAGAATGAGCCCACGACGGGGTGAGACAATGTCTTAGCAAGTTCACCCCCTAAACCACGATTAGGAAGGAAATACGCCTAGAGGCGTCCTAACCACACAACCACACAACTGCAG
Organism: Eucalyptus decipiens; assembly: GCA_014182575.1. Lineage (NCBI taxonomy): Eukaryota > Viridiplantae > Streptophyta > Magnoliopsida > Myrtales > Myrtaceae > Eucalyptus > Eucalyptus decipiens. Next base: position 54,799,048 of record CM024611.1, read on the forward strand.
AGACTCACATCGTCTCAGATCTTCCCTGCATGTTAGCATAGTTCATATCACAGACATAAACAGTAATCAAGCTCAATCAATTGGAACACCACATCTCATATTTCACACAGCCACAGGGGTCCCGATTATAAGGCCAAATCGTTATGACACATCCCATACCGTGCCACACAATTTTGTCCCATAATCAGGTGCGTCAATTTCACTTATCATGCGTTCCGATTTTTAATTACGGCCTACTCAAGATTCGGCGGTCTTCTGGTGTAACCAGGCATCGCCTCATCCCTTGAGCGCGGCAAACCCAACACACATCGGGGACGGCAATCCCGAAGGAGCTTCGGTCCGGCCTCTACCGTGATCCAGCATCCATTCATAGGGCATCCCATAAAGGGGCACGTCCACCCGACTCATTTTGGGGACGGGTTCTCATAACCATTCATGCATCTATCCAATCCCGACCAAGACATTGTGCTTTGCACTCAAATGTCCCAATTAAAATAATGTACTTGATCCATTTTCTTCGTATTAAAAATACACGGTAAAATAATCGTGTGTGGGTACACGGCCAATTTGAACCAGAAAAACTGATATCCTCCCTTTTAAAATCCTATTGTTTGATATAGTATTTAAAATCATTTTCGGTGTTAAAACTCAACACCCGGGATTTTCTAATTAAATATCAAAATTTCACAATTTTGGAATAAATAACCAAAATTCCAATCACCACTCAATTTGCACAAATTAACACTCAATTACATAAACTAAGCACACCACTGCAATCATCATGAAATTTCGGTCACCGGCTATCCCGGTATAATTTCTGGAAAGTAATAAATAATTAAATAAATAGAAAAATTAATTAAAAAATGCAAATTAAATATAATAAATACTAACCTAGGCCGGAAATGCTAATCTAACTACCTAAACAGGCCTAGAAAATTTCCGAACCTATCTAGATAAATAGTACAATCTATCTAGCCCTTAATTAGTCTATTCTAACCACCTAACATGCATAATTAAGTGATTAAATCACTAATCTAAACTAATTAACCACCTAATCCACACTTAGCCTAAACTAATTATCCACTAAGCGTCATTAACTCCTTAAGCAAAGTTTAGCAAGTAAACTCACCAGTTTAGCGGGCCGATGAGTCCACGGCGACGGCGACGGCGACGCGGAGGTGAGCAACACTCAAGCCTGCGGCGACACTAATGGAGGTCCGGACGGTCCTAAAAACGGGTCATGAAGCCTCAGCTAGGGGCTAAGCTTTGGCTTCTGCTTCTTGGGCCGAGAAGGCTGCTCGAGCGGCTGGAAGCGATGAGGAGGGACGGCGACGCTGCAGCGGGGTCAGGCGAGCGACGGCGGTGGCTCCGGCTGGTTGGACGGCGATGAACGGCGGCCAAGCGACTCGCGGGACTTACGAGTAGACACGGACGACGGCACGAGATGGCGAGATGATTGCGGGTGGGCGGACGACGCTGGCTCGGCTTGCGAGCGGCACGATGGGCGTGCGACGGGTCCAACGGCGGCAGGGGAGGCGGTCGACGGTTCAGGGGGGAGTGTTGGTTGTTCTCTAGTTCTCACTCAACAATGGATAAAGCAGCTGCAAGGAGGAAGAAGAAGCTGTTGAAGCTTGAGAGGATCACAAATTATCTAGAACACTCAAGTTCATGCCCCACCAGCCCTTGGCTGTCATCCTCAGCCAATTTGCAGCCTTCAAGCTTCCTTAGCAAGCCATCCAAGGGTCCAAATGTTACACACCCCAAGGACGTACGAATTTTGGACAATTCCCTCTTCAATTTGATTCAATTCCCCTCCAATTGAGCTCAAATTGGAGTCCAAAAATTCAGCCAATGTGCCATCGTCCATCTTATGATTTTTCCTCGTCAATTGAACCAACTTGACAGTAAAAAATGCGACAAAAAACGGCCCTCTAATTTTCCTGGTCCAAAATAACCCAACTTTGATTTTTCGCCGAAATCTCAGGTTTGTAGAAAAATTTTCGGAGGATGAGTCGACGTTCCTAAAATGAATCGTGACATGACAGAACTAAATCGGGTTCAAATTCGTGTTTAATTTCAACCGGGCGCAATTTTAGCGTAATCTAACCTACCGGGTAGCTTTTAGGAATTTTTAGTGCAATTGACCCGTGATCGATTATTTTCAAGCCACATTGTACATCTTTGACTCATTGGCAACTTTCGGTTGTCATGAAAATCTCAAGGTTTCAAATACGGCCACAAGGTACAGAAATGACAGAAAAATCAATTTAGTGCCGTTCGACGAGAATTTTGCAATTAGGTGGAGTCACTCACACTTTAATCACATACCTCAGTCGAATCGACCTATCTCTGATCTCTGATCGATTTTGACGATGCCGTATTGATCCTTGCAGATTAGCACGGTCGAACAGTCGATTTTTGGTCGAATTCTCAAGTCTATTGCCTTAAAATCCCTTAACGGTTTCACTAGATAGACTAGTTATCCCGTGAGTGATCAGCTCAGAGAAAAGACTATAGGCGCGTCGATGAAAAGCCCAACTCATTCAATCGAAAACAGAATTAGAAATTCGGGACTTGACCACTTAACCACCTGTTTCTGTTCCAGAAACAATTTTTCTATTTCAGACTTGTTTCTGGAATAGAAATCCGTTTGATAAAATTATTCCATTTTTCTATTTCTGAAATAGATTTTTGTTACAGAAATAGGTTTGGAATAGAAATCAGAAGTAAAAATTTTATATTTCTCTATTTCTGGAACAGAAATGAGAAATAAAAATTCTTTTCATCGTTCGTCAACCGGTCCTTCATCCGTCGCCGCCGACCACCGTCCGTCCATTGCCGCCGACCTCCGGTCGCCAGTCGTTGGCGGCCGGTCGCCGGTCGCCAGTCGTCGGTCGCCGGCAGCCGCCGCCGTTCGTCGCTGTCGATCGCCAGTCCACCGCCATCCGCCGGTCCGCCGCCGTCCGAAAGGAAGAAATTTTGTGTTGTTATCAAACGAATTTCTATTTTTAGAGTAAAAAATTTATATCGTTATCAAACGGTTATTTTTGCTTAGAAACTCATCTAGAAATAGAAATAAAAAAATATATTTCTCTTCCAGAAATCAATTTCTGACCAGAATAGTTATCATTCGCACCCTAAGTAGTGTCCTCATGAATAAGGTCCAATGATGATATCAATCACATCCAGCAGTGATTGGAACAACTCATCGGTCAGATAAATGAGAATAGGAATGGTAAATAACTCCGTAGCAGGTCAGAGGAGAGTAGGGGGTGCGTGACAAACCAAAATTTCTGTTCCATAAATAATTTTTCTATTCCAAACTTGTTTTTGGAATAGAAATCTGTTTGATAAAATTATTTCATTTTTCTATTTCTGAAATAGATTTTTGTTCCAGAAATAGATTTGGAATAAAAATTAGAAATAAAAAAATTTTACTTTTCTATTTCTGGAATAGAAATGAGAAATAAAATTCTTCTCATCGTTCGTCTTTGCTACGAACCGATCGTCCATCCATCGCCGTCAACCACCGTTTGCCGTTCGCCGTCGCCGGCCGCCGGTTGCCGGTAGCCACCGGTCGCCGGTCATCAGTCTCCTCACCATCGCGCCAGTCGCTGGCCTCCGTCGCAGTCGATCGTCGGCCGCCACTAACTACCACCGGTCGGCAGCAACCGAAAGGGAAAAATTTTGTGTCATTATTAAACGAATTTATATTTTAAGAGTAGAAATTTTGTATCGTTATCAAACGGGTATTTTTACTTTGAAACTCATCTAGAAATAGAAATAAAAAAATCTATTTCTCTTCTAGAAATCAATTTCTGGCCAGAATGGTTATTATTCGCGCTCTAGATCTCCGAGTTAAAGGTAGCCCAAGTCAGTCAGTCCATCAATAGCTGAGGCTTGGCTTTGTGCGGTTCATTACACCAAAGCAAAGGCTTTCAGTGAACTATTGAAGCTAGCTATCGAGAGTACCATAGTTCACTATCGAGAGTACCGAATGCTGACGGTAACGAAGGTTACTGACTTTCGATGGACACGGAGTCTACAAGTCCAGCCGAATAGCGTAAGTAGTCCAAGGTTATAGAAGCGTTCACCAACTTGGATAGGTCTCCCCTCTTGGCAAATTGAAGCTTGCAATAAGCACATGTATTAGATTCACAAGAAGCACACTGAGTTTAAATAGAAAGGAAAAAAAGAAAGAAACATGTCTCCCAGTAGAAAATACATGGACATATCTTGTAACTTCTGGTTAGCATTTGGTCATGTAAAACATCTCGGAAAGCTCTTCCCATAAAAAGTGAACATGAACTTTTTCACACTATAAACGCTTTTATTTATACATAAACCGGTAACAACACAAGCGCAGAAAGAAAGAAAAAGTTAGTGCAAACTTGAGAAAAGAACATTAGGAGGTCTTTGATACAACGATGAAAAAGTAAGAAACTACAACAAATGTACACGAGCATATTCCATTGACCCACCAAAACCTAGTTCATTGGTTGGATTCTTCTTCTTTCCTGTTTCCGGCACATATAACTTCATGCCGTGAAGCGAATGGTGGCTTCACTCCAGAAACTCTCTCTCCAACTATGCAAAAGCTGCATTATGTCATCTGGGTCACAAAAAACAGCAGCAACAATGATTCTGATGTCCAGCTTAAATTAAACAAAAAGGAACCCAAAAGAGCAAGAAATAATACAAAGGGCAGCGCGGGAGTACATGGAAATTTAGGGCATCAGTCTCACTGCTTGCTCCATCAGTTCAATCGTGTACCCAATCCATCAATCAGACCCTCCAGTTCAAGATAGATTCCCATGTCATTCACTGTCAGGTGGTCTTCTACTTCTATGTTGTCTGCGTCATCGCCAATAACCACGTCTTCCCTGAGGAGTTTCTCGGACATCTCATGGAATACCGAAGACAAATCAGAAGGACTAGCTCTGGCCATCTGATCGGGCGTCTGACCCAGCGAAACTCTGAAATCTTCAACATCCATTGAAGGCCACGGGTTGTGCATCTGAATGGCGTCAAAATCCTCCGGCGTGACCCTATTTGGCCAATGCTCCATCTGTGCCAAATCATCACTGATTCTCAGGCAATCAACGTTTGGGCTTTGAATCATGTGATCCATTCCTTCATTCAAGCATTTGGTGGCTTCAGCATCGGGATCAAGCAATTTGCTTTTCTTGCTGGATTCACAAGTCTCTAAATCTCTCTTCTGCCTCTTCTTCTGGATTAAATGCTGGAGAAAGTTGGGGCTTTTGGCTGCTTTTGTGAGGAAGAGGAATATCTGCTGGTTCCTGCACTCGGCATGGCGAACCCGCTCGGTGACCTGCTCAATCTCATGCTGAAAGTTCTCCCGCTCTTCTCTTATTTTAAGGATCTTAGTCTTCAACGCTTCCTGGTCCTTCTTAAGCGTTTTGAGTTCCACTTCATTTTCAGCTTTCTGGTAATCAGAGGTGACAGTACTACTCGATGTTTTTCTATACCCGCTGAATTTGCGTCTTCTCTTTATATTATTCAGCAAGTGCTTCTCCCCTTTGTGAAAACCTTGGTTCGCAAACTCCCATCGATCTGGATCGATCTTCCTAAAACCCTGCGACATATTTTGAATTATGATGCATAAAGAATAGAAGATGGGAAGAATCTACGTCTATGAGTTCATATTGAACCAAAGGCTAAAGAGTAGAAATAAGCAGAATGAAGGCCAAGAAAGTTTCAATGGAAGATGTGCACAAGGGGTATTACTAGGCCAATATAGAAAGAACACGGATTATAATGCACGTCAAGCAGAGAACCTTTACAATGATCCAAATACCAGTACAAAGAGTGTGGAAAATTTTAAGAGTAAAGGCAAACGACTCAAAATCAATCCGGACAGTACTACAATATAATATGAGCACAACAGTGCAGAATTATGCTTCTGGTCTTGCCTAAAAAGAAGAAAGGTATCCGAAGGCTTTACAGAACACTGGATAGAAACAAAGCAATGGCCAAAGGAAACTTATCTTCAGCTAGAAAGTGCAAAACGGACAATTGAAACAGTAAAATGCAAAATACTAACCGCTATAAAGGAACTGCTGTAGTGATTTCTGAATCCAGTAAGAAGATAATGTTTAATGGGTGTTCTGATATCAGGGTTGGTAGTTTCTGCAAACTACCGTCTAAAGCATCATCACTTGAGTATGATAACAGACCGAGGGCCTAGTAGGGACCATCGTCCACCGGCCACTTGATGCAAATTTTTGTGAACATGCGCCACGTGATTCATGAAATTTCATATAGAATCTGTGTATCTCGCCCACCATTTGAGGTTTCTTGGTTCCTTTTCCCTTATACTAGGGTAAAGCACAAATAGTAACCGACAAAATGGGTTAAATTGAGTCTCAACACCTGAGCAAACGTTTTGAGTGGAGTCCCTCAGAGCCTAGCCTATTGCCCCGGGGACTACCCGCTGGCTGCTGTGAGAAGACCACACTCTCGACGACATCCAAGAAAAGAACCGAAGAGTTAAACCAAAACACACACACATACGTACTTTATACACATCAATACAATAGATAACGACCGCAACAAATGATATAGGTTTGCTCTTATCCAAACATGAAGAAGTACCCACGTAAGTGTTGAGCTGGCTGATGAAGCTGGAGAAGTTGGAGTGCTTGAAGTATCGAGGCAGGATCTGCTTGGAGAACTCCTGCTCGTCCCACACCACGAAGCTGTCCCGCCTCAAACCCCACGACACCACCGGGTCTGTCCCCGGGTCCGACACCATCTCATACGTCTTCCTCAGGAACGACGTTGGCCCCGCTTCTCCCAGCCCCTCCATCGGCTTCGCCACATCGTCCGCTACTGCCTGCCACGAGCATGACGGCAATAAAATGGTCGCATCCCTGGGATCAGCAATGGTCGGGACCTCCTCCTCCTCCACTTCCTCTTTGATCTTCGCCGTCTTCACGGCCAGAGATGAATAGGGTTCGGGCCGGGTCAGGCACGAATGCAAGCACGACCCAGCTCCAATTTTGCCATCGCCAATGGCTACTTCTGGCAAGGGACCCGAATGGGAAAGCGACCCACAGCGTCCTAGCTCGCCTGCACGGGGCTTTGATTGTGATCGAGGAGAATCGGTTCGGGTTAGGTTCAAGTACAAGGGCGACTGGGACCCTATCTCGCCATGGTCGCCACCGTCAAGAACAGCAACGGACGCGATTTCTTCCCGTGATTTTGCGAAAGGTTTTGCCTTTTCCAGCTCAAGACTTGATTCTTGGAAGAGGGTTTTGGAAAACGACACGCAAGATCCATTGGTACGGCCGGCGGAATGATCGCCGGCGCCGCCGTGAGACGCCGTCGTCAACTTGAGCTCGAGTTCAAGTTTTTTTTTTCCCCGTCAGAAGCTCGAGTTCAGGTTCAAAGGTGGAGATAGCATAAGAAATTTTCAAGCGAGTGAACATACATGGCAGGGCTTCGAGAGAGAGAGAGAGAGGGAGCTTGAATTGAAAAGTGGAGTGCGCAAGTGACAACGGCGATGGTAGGTGGCCTTATAGGGGAAACGTCGAGGAGCTGCCATGCTTTTGATTTTTGCGTCTTAGAAATGATTTCCTGTCACTCTTAAGGATTAATATTTTGAAAATTTTCAAATTAATACATATATGATAAATTTATTATAAATTAATTTTTTCCTAAACTAATACATTTTTAATAAATTAACCTTTACCTAATACACTTATGATAAATTTATCATTTACTATCAAATTACTAAGTTTGATGATACATAACAATTGGCTAGTGTACCAGTTTAGAATTTTTACAGTTGTATAAATTTGTGATTTTTTGTGGTATTAATCTAATTTTTAATCGATGATATATTTCATTTTGGAGTTTTTTTACAGTCGAATAAATTAGTTTTGGATAAATGTATTACAAGTGTATCAGTTTTTGAGTTTTTTTTGGTCATTTGGGATACGTTTATTACATGTGTACCCGGATAAATTTGTAACATGTATATCGATTTACAGTTTTTCAGGATATTAACTCTATTGTAATTATATCTTTAAGCTTTTTAATATTAAAGGATTCATGTCGGCGTGGTTTAATAATAATCAATTCTATTTTATAAGTTTTTAAATAAAAAAAAGTCACGTAAGCATACTTAATCATGTCCAGTTGCTGTATAAAATTATGCGGACATAAAAGATAACAGCAGCCATATTTGTTCAACCAACAAGAATAAGCGACTTCCTTTTAAGTATTTTAAAAGTGAGGTCATTAAAGTCTCCTAAAAAAAAAAGCATGTGATTATGTTTAGAGATTTTGACCATTTATAAACTAACAGTCCGGTATTGTAACTACTCTTATCAAATGACGTATGGCACAAATAGCATAAAAGCATTCAAAATTTATCTCAAGTTATTTCATGATATCATTTATGCTTAACAATTATGTCAGTTTCAATATTTTGTTTTTCAACTCAATGGGACAAGTTAGCTTAGGCTGACTTGGATGATCGTGCCATCATAGGATAGATCTCATTCATATCTAGTTCTCAATATATCCTTTCATTAGATTATAATGAGACTATTTACATTTGTCTAGTGTTTATTCATATGTAAGTTTAAACTTTTCGATTTAATTTTTTAGTATGGTATCGGAGTCAAGCTTTGTCCTCGCTTATGCGAATATTCGCATTACTGGTCCATGAAATTTTATTTAACATTATGTTTATGTAGCCTCGTGCTACCTATTAGACCAATTTCTTTTTTTTTTAACGTTTTTTTCTTAATTTTTGAAAGTGTTAATCGTTTTCCCTACTAGCAAACGAAAACAATGAGGAAGTAGCTACCGAAGGTCTCGAGAAAAGCTGAGAGTATAAAAGTAAAGACAAGAAGGGGGGAAAGGAGCAGTTGAGAATTTGTTCCTTTTCCCAACGCTTTGGGAGAAAGGAGATGGAGAGGGGGCAATGGTACGCGTTTTGATTCCTTAATTATCACTTAACGTGTGTTATCGAAGCGTGGACCAATCAGCATTTACTTTAGTTGCCAGCTCAATCATCTTGCTTCATTGGACATGACAACCGAAATGTGTTTGTCGCAACCTTCCTTTTCGGGCAACTTCCCTTTTCGAGCGCTCATAGCCTCTTATGTGTGGGCGCGTGCGGTGGCTAATGACTCGACTAAGTATTAAGCTTAATCCGGGTTTTCCCAAGCTCATCAATTCACGACTTAATTGTTTAAATTTTTAACCTGCAAATCAATTTTAAATAAGAGTCATCACTAATCGATTTGATGTGGTTCGATTAGAAACCTAAATGAAATACCGAGAGAAATATTTCACTCATGTGCAACTAGAGAAACTAAGAACGTAGCCTTGTAATGCCTTTTCGACATCTAATCTTGTTTAAAGCCTGAGGTTTAATTTCTTCTTTTTTTGTTTGTTTTGATTTTCAAGGTTTTTCCATGCAATTGTGGAGACAATTAACCAAATATTATTTTTGGCTTTTTCTGATTTTTATAGAAAATATAAATTTCTTTTATTTTTTATTTTCTGCAAAAACATAAATATGAAAAAGATAATAACAATATTAGTGACCCGCGACTCCAACGGACGGATTCCATGTCCAAGATAAACCTAAATCTGTTCAGCACCCGATTCGGATCCGGCCCGGTCGGCCTCCGAATGGTTAGAGAAGAGTTCCCTCACTTGATTTTTCTAGGGTTAATACCCTGAAAAACCCAAAACTGGTACACTTGTGACAAATTTACCCTAAACTATTTTTTTGACCACCAAAAACCCCAAACTGGTATACCTTTGACAAATTTACCCCAAACTAGTACATTTGTGACAAATTTACCCTATGTTAGTTTTCGTTAAATTTTATTCTCAAATTATTAAGTTAAATGACATGTGACAGTTTACCAGTATACGAATTTAGGATTTTATGCTCCGTTTGTCATCGTTTACAATTTTGTGATTTTTTTATGGTATTAATCCAATTTAGCATAGGCTATATTTGTCACAAATTTACCATTTTAGGATTTTTTACAGTCGAATAAATTAGTTTTGGGTAAATTTGTCATAAATGTACCAATTTAGTGTTTTTTATAGTCAGTCAGGGTAAATTTGTCATAGGTATACCAGTTTTGGGTTTTTCATGGTCAAAAAAATAGTTTGAGGTAAATTTGTTACAAATATACCAGTTTTGAATTTTTTAGGGTATTAACCCATTTTTCTATTATTCTTTTCTCTCTTCCTCAGGTCTTTTTTTTTTATTTATATTTTTTATATTCTCTCTCTCACGTTGTCAGACTAGATGAGAATGGAGAGACCCCTTTTGTCCTCTTCCACTTTGGTCTTTTACTCCTTATGACCTTTCTTCAATTTTTCATTTTTATGTCTCTTTATGTCTCTCGTTTTCTCTCTCTCTCGTCTTGTCCTTTCTCTTCTCTGCACACGCTAGACTAGGAAAAGAGATAGGGATCCCTTAACCACCCAGCCCGCCTATTCGTCTCCTTTCATTTTTATCCTTTCTTTTGATTTTTTTTTTCCTTTCTCTCCCTGGTCTCTTCTTCTTCACGCTGCCCCGAGACCGATCCTCAGCATCCCATGAACCCAGAACGAAAAGAAATAATAACTATGAAGGATCGCCCGATCCTCAACGACCACCAACGGCTACTGGAACGCTTTTGTGAACGATCTACGCTCGACAGAACCTAGTCAGGCCAAACCCAGACAGACCCGACTCCTCCACTGGTCGAAGTCGGCCACGTCCAGCACGGCCGCGAACGATCGACACGGAAAGGTCTTGGGCCAAGCTGACCCCTAGTTCCCCCTTGCAAATGCTACCCCTCCACGACCGTGTCACGGCATGAACAAAGGACGCACGAAACAACCAAAATATCCAGAAGCATATCAAATTTAAGAAGATGTTCGTAGATCTAGTTGAGGCATTTCATCGAACAGTTGGAGCATGCTAGAGATTTCCGCCTTGATCGAGACTCAAACCTGGACCGGGACTCATGACAAACAACAAGCATGGACCAGGATAGCAGCACATATACAAGCGAGCCGGAACTCGCACGAATTGGAGAACGTCAGCCCGGTCCGGCGAGCCCGAAACAGGGCACAAAAGAAAGCAGAACAGGGGTGGCCGGCGATGCCCCTACCTGTCACGGGGACGTCGGACGACGGACAAGCTCGATAAATCGGGCTGAGTCCACCACTCGCCTCGCACGTCTCCGAGCCGGGATCCTCGGAAAATCGACCCCAAATTAGAAAAGCTGGAGGGCAGATCCGAATGAAACCTACCGCGGCTTGGACGTGAAGAAACGTGGCAACGGGTCGTCGGCGACGATTCAAGCGTGGTGGCCGACGGAGGCTCTCTTCCTCACACTCTACCCTTGCTCACAGTTCTCAAATCTCTTTCTCGCTTACATCTCACAGATTTATCTCAGATCTCAGCCTCCCTCTCCGTCTCTCCTCGACCTTCTCCCCAGATCTCACTCTCTTCCTTTCCGGCCTCCCTCCTCTCCGGCTTGCTCACCCTTGGGCCTCCCCCGATGTCTCTCCGGGGAAGTCCTCTGAGCTCGCTGCCCTCTCTGTGTGTCCTTTCTTGGTTCTTGAACGCCCTATTCATAGGCCAAGGGGGGCGGTCGACGGAAGTGGTCCGGTCGCCGGTCCTTGACGCGCCGACCGGCCTTGGTGTGGCCGAACCGGTGTCCCATCCCGTCTTCTTCGCGGAGGCGAGCATTGAAGGCGTCTGCCCAGACGTCCCGTCCATCGCCTGTCGACCCTCGTCTCTCTGCCGTAGGTAGCCTGCGCTCGTTTAATCTTCTGCGCAAGAGACTGGGGTTCCCTAAAGCCTACTTCTTTTTTTTTTTTAATATAATCATTCGAAAGTAGGGTAAAATAAGGGAGAATAAAATAAAAAATAAAATGGTTTTTTTTTTTTTTTGGTAAAGATAGAAAATAAAATGGTCTTTACCCAAAAATAAAAATAAAAATAAAATAGTTAATACCTTGAAAAATCATAAACCGGTATACCTATGATAAACTTATCTCAAACTAATTTTTTAACCATAAGAAACCCTCAAAATAAATTTACTGGTCATCAAAAAATCACCCGTAAAATTTACAAATTTATTTTTTATTTTTTTGATCATAAAAAAATCATAAATTAGTAAACCCCTGGTGTGATAAATTTACCACCACCCCGGCGACACGCGTAAAACTAATTTATTCGACCTCAAAAACTCTAAAATTTGTGACAAATATATCATTCGTTAAATTAGATTAATACCACGAAAAAATCACAAAAATTGTATAAATGTAACAAACGGAGAATAAAATTTCAAATTGATACACCGGACAATTGTCACGTGTAATTCAACTTAGTAATTAAATTTGAAGTTGGGGGCTTTCAGGATATTAACCAAAAATAAAACTTAGTAAAGGCAAATAATATCAATATCAAAATATTTTTGTTAGGGTCAAATTGGTCTATGACTTTTTTTATACAATTTTAACTTAAATATTTAGTGACAATTTATGTGTCAACAGTGTTTAGAATAGAAAAAGGGGCATCACAAACTTCATGTTATACTTATGACACACTTACTTTAAACTTTTTTCTGCGTTAACATGGCGCGACACAAACGCTACATTAAAAAATTCAAAAGAAATATAAAATCCAAAGTTACTGTTCATCAATTGTCTTCGAAACTCATATTTTTAGCCCAACGACCTCGAATCACTCAAGACTCTCAATTCTCAAGCCTCCCTCTAGGTTACAAGCCCTTAGGTCAAGCTTCAAGCTCAAGCAACCACAATGGCTAGATCTAGCTTCGAAGCTCACCGCAACTAAATCATCGTCAAGGGACTCGCCCCTCCTAAAACACTTGCCTATATATGAAATTTTAGATCTGCGAGCAAGCAACGATCATGGGTGATTAAGCAAGGGCTCACTAATGTCCTCAGAGGTCTAGGCAACTTTGGGCATTGATGGACAAGGGACACAGGCGTTTTGGCTAGGCAATTGCGAGCTTGAAAGCAATGAACAATAACTTTGAAGATGATGAACAATAACTTCGATTTTTTTTTTAATCTTTTTATTTTATGATGCCACTTTATCGCCACTTGTCCTTGAAGAAAAATTAACAATGCCACATCAGATTTTTAACAACAATTTTTACCAGAATCCTAATAAAGTATAAATATGTCACTCAATTATAAATTTGTGGTTTTTGGTGCCACAAATTTTTTGGGTAAATGTGTCATGATAGATATTGCTTACATAAATTAAGGTTTTTGTGACTTTTAACCTTTGGATTATGGTGATTACTTATGCATGTTTAAGACGCATGCACAAACATAATTAAGGCAAATTGGAAACAAGCCCAAAGCAAACATGTACTTCATATCCGATCATTAAGGGTGCGTATGGTTACATTTCTGTTTCTGAGAACAGTTTCTTTTTAAAAACACTTTTTTTTTTTGTTCTCGGAAACAGTTTATGAGCATTTAAATATGTTAGATAACTAACAAAATTTCCATTCCCGAAAGAGAAATGCGTTTGGTACAATCCAAAATATTTTTATGACTTTATTAATAATTTTATTATATTGTTCTTTTTCTTTCTTTTCTTTTTTCTTTTTCTTCTCCTTCCTCTAGTTGGTTGCTAGCCTTGGCCATGGCTGATCGGCTAGACGAGGGTTGATGAAGTCGTTGGGCTCGGGGGAGCCTCGCCGGCCACTAGTGAGGTCCCCCCAGCCTGGCCATGGCTTGGCGAGGCTCGACCTTGCCCTAGCTAGGTGAGGCGATCCAGGAAGCCTCACCGGTGGCCGGTGACCTCAAGGCGACCTCGTCAGGGGTCAGCGAGGCTTCGGTGAGGTCGCTAAGCCTTGTCTAGCCGGTCGCCGGCCTTGGCAGGGAAGAAGAGAGGAAGAGAAAGAAAGAAAAGAGAAGGAAGAAAAGAAAAGGCTTGTTTCTTGTTTCTTGAGTTGTTCCCGGAAATAAGAAAGAACCTTTTTTTTCTTATTTTTATTCCAAATCTATTCTCGGGAACAAAAAAATTACCAAATGCGTTTTTGTTTTATTTCTATTCCAGGAAACAAAAAAATAGAAACATGTGTTCCTCGAAGCATTACCAAACAGCACCTGAGTGAACGGACTGCAGAGCACATCTATTTTGAGGCCTAGATTAGAACAAGGCAAAAGGGAAAAAAATGACTAAAATGTTTCTATGGCTGATATATCATAACCTCCCGAAACCAAATTGTGCAATTTGAGGTCAATTTGAACATTCTAATTCATTATTTAAAGCCCTTATTCTTTCTTGGGTTCTCTATCTTGAACTAAATTACAAGAAAGCTAATTTCAAATTATAGTGTACTGTGTTTGGAGTATGAAATCTTTCATTCATTTAGTGGCTTCGAGCATGAGAACTTGTAACTTTCGTGTTTGAATTCAGAGGATCCATGCTTTCATCAATCTTCATGTCATTTGGTTGCTTAACTTGTTTGCACACTAAATGAATGTCGCAGCTTCTTAGAGTCCCCTCTAATGCTTGAAACAGTACCATAAATTGACTACAATAATTTAGCAATTTCGAGTCCAATCCCCATAGCATTTGCCGTGGAATGTATAGAACCCATATGTGGTTAGAACCCCATGAGGAGAAACAATCTACACAACCAAAAGTTTCTTGATGGTCAAAAAACAAATGGATCTTGCGCAAAATACTAAATTCCTTCTTATTGTTGAACCGACAATAGCACGAAAGGCTAGGTCGGCTATGTTATAGTACGATTCTGAAGACATAGGAAACCTTGTGAGTCCTTTCATGGTTTGATGAACGAACAACTTTGGGGCCTTGGTTCCTGGATGATAAATGTCAACTTGAACCTCTCCAAACAATCCTTGCCATGCAGAAAATATACACTTGAGACACAAACATGTGCACGAGAGAGAGAGAGAGAGAGAAATTGACAGCATACTGTAATTGCTAGAGCTTTGATCTTGTATCAGCTTATGATAGCCAAAGAAGTCAACTCTTCTGAGTCGAGGTGATTCATTTGGATTATCGTAACATGTGTTATAAGTCCGCACATGTTTCAAGCAATTCACAACCTTTCGTAAGTAAAGAAATTATTGTTGGTGGGAGAGCTAGAATCTCTTGAAACTACATACACCGTTTAAAAATAAAAAAAAAAAAAAAAGGCTGCCGCAACTTAATAAATTGACTAATGCAAGGCTAACGAATTTGTTCTCTGACAGATCTAAAATTCTCAATGAGGACCTGCAACTTAATAAATTGACCAATGCATGTGGTATGCACTTTGAGGTAGTGATGTTACTGGAATTCTCGGTGACACCCAGAAGGCCTCATGCTCCTTTTGCCTGTTCTTTTTTACTTTATTGGATGCAGTCATCCAGTTCTCTAGCATTGAGCATCGGTGTGATATGTACTCTGGCTTGATTCTACCATTTAGGTAACAATTCATTTATGTCCCGTGCAAGCTCTGAATGGTTTTATCCTTCTTCAGATGTTTTGAGCTGACGCAGTGCAGCTTCTCTTTTGGCAAATAGGATGACTCTCTAGATGCTAACTTCTCGTATACTTAGAAGGGGCGATTTTTACCGGACCATGGCATGCATCTAACCGAGATTCCCTCTCCCTGTCTTGTTTCTGATATGATAGTGCAATAATCTCAAATCGCTAGGACTTCAATTTTTTAAATGCCATACTTTGCCAAAGATTTTGATATATGTTCCCTGAGGGACTTACTAGGAGGCTGCTCTTTTTTTTTTTTTTTTTTTTTTTTGGTGGCATCGGAAAGGATGCTGCTCCAAGGCTAAGGGTTATAAGAAATTCTTTTTGGTCAAATCCAAGCTTTCCCTTCATTGTGCATCTTTGAGGTTTTATGTTGGGAACTTGGGATACATGTGACAGATGATTAATTGATTTTCTAAATTTGCTGTCGATAGTATCAAGTATCAACTTGTCCAAAAGATTTTACTGATACATTTGTGCTCTTCTGATCAGTTACAATCTTAAGAGAGGTGCAGAAGCCTAATAGATATTCTGTTAATTGCTAGTGAGGCCCGTATGTGCGTGTCGTAACTATCCACCTCTATCGACTTACATGATAATGTAAGCTTACGATGGAAGATACACTGGGTGTTTATGAAGCTAGAGAGGGCAAAAGCTCTCTTCAAAATTCTCCCGTTCCGCAATTCTCTGTTATGCATATACATTCACACATATGCTTGCATTTTCTTTTGTTTTATTTTGATCGTCTTCTGTATCTGTAAGTTACCTTAATTGCTGCTAATGTACATGTTCCGTCATGCGTGACTAAAATATTCCGTACTCCATTTAGGTATCGGCTTTCGGTTGGCGCTCAACCCTCGGATCCCGTCCAACGCATTCTCTTCAGAGCTGGTCGCTGCCTCCTCCACCCATGGCGGCAGTAGGACGCAATGGCGGACCATCCTGTTGATCCCGAGAAGCAAACTGCTTCCGTCAAAGCAGATAATCCACCCCTGAAGATGCAAATATGCTCAAGGCGACGAGACTAGACAGTGAAACTCAGCGGCTGCAATCTCAGTTGCTTTCACTTTTCTGGAGTTCCCTGAAAGTAATTTCGCGGAGTGCTTCAAAGAACATATAGCAAAAGATATTGGGAAAGGGACATTTGAAAATCTTTCTTTTTCCAATGAAGTTGCCAACCTTTTGTGAGAAGGAAGATGGACTGGGCAACCGTACCAGGATTTAATTCCTTAATTATCATTTAATGCCTTGTTATCTACATGTACGCCTTACGCAGAGTATCATTTTCTTTTTTGCCATCTCAATCATCTGACTTCGCTTGCATTCTTGTGACATGACAGCCAAAGCGTTTTTATTTATTTATTAACATTTAGGCTCTGTTTTTTTTTTTTTTTTTTTACTGTTCGTTCAATGGAAATAATTTCTCGATTAACAGAAAAATTTTCCAGCATTTGAACCGTTTAGAAAAATTAGTAAATGAAAATAGTTTCCCGATTTAATGAAAAAATTATGCATAAATTAGGAAAATGGTACAACCAAAAAAAGGAAATTTAGAAAATTGATTTAAAAAAACGAAAATCAATATAAAATAATGACTAGATATCGACATTTGAATCAGAAATTCTGTGCTTGGACACCGGAACCCTAACACTCATTCTCAAGTACTCGTGGCTTGGGCTCGTGGCTTAGGCCTGTGACCCCAGTCCACCCGCCTAGGACTTGGTCCCTGACGTCTAGACCAAGGTCACCTGTGCCCTTGCCCAAGTCCAGGCTAGGCCCAAGAACCTGGTGTCGGTGCTTGGGTCTCCAACGCTCGTGCCTGGGTCCATTGAGGTCGGGCTTGAGGCCCCACCACTGTGCTCGTTACCTCGATACTAGAGCCGAATTCATAAAGACCGAGGGTAGGACCTCAATACCTATGCTTGGATCCCTAGTGCCTTGGCTCGGGTCCATCAAGGAGTGCTCGGGTCCCTAGTTCCCATGCACAAATTCCCTCGTACTCAAAGCTAGGTCCATCGAGGCCAAGGCCCGGGACCCTAGTGCCTATGCCTCTATCCATCGAGACTAGCCTCAAGACCCTGGTGCCCATGACCAAGTCCCTAGTGCCCGTGCTCTAGTCCATTGAGGCTGAGCTTGGGACTTGGTGGCCCAACGCAAGTCCATAAAGTAGGGCTCAGTACCCTAATGCCTATGCTTGGATCCCCCATGCCTGAGCCTAAGTCCAACGAGATCGAGGCCCCAAACCTTGGTGTCTACGTCCATCAAGGCTGGGCTTAGGACCCCGATGCCCATACTTGGGTCTTCGGCGCTTGAACCTGGGTCTATCGAGACCAAGCTCGGGACCCCGGAACCCATGCCTGGGTTTGGCCTCGATGGAGCTAAGCTCAGTCATTGAGGACCCACGCCTAGTCATCAGACATCTAGGAATAGGCAACGGTGTCTCGATGGTAGCCTCGATGGATTAGGACTCGAGTGTTGAGGACTTGAGCTCGAGCACCAAGGACCCGGGTCATCGGTTTCCTCACTTGGCCCTTGTGGAATCGTGCTTGGGTGTTGGGGATTCGAGCACAGGCACCGGCGTGTCAAGAAGTCGTGCATGGGCATCAGGTTCTCGATTTGGCTTTGTATGGATGCAAAATTGGTACCTGCACTCTTGCTCGGGACCAAGTGGCCTTACATGGGTCCACGGTGCTTGGGTTGGAGTCCATCAAGGTTGGATTCGAGATCCTAGTTCCTTGGTTATCCATGCACAAGTCACAAGCACCCAAAAGTGTATACGTATTTAGGAAACTCAGATCAGATTTTCCTTTCCAAACAATGAAAAAGATTTTCCAATTCGTTTTAAAGATTTTTGTCGAACATAAAAAAAAGTTGCCATTTCCCTGAAAATAATTTTTTGAAATAGAAATATAACATTTTTCGTGAAACAAATAAGGCCTAAATATCTAACCAAAAAAACAAAACACAGAGCCTAGGTACATTTGGAGTACCCCGATGTCTTATGGTCATGCCTATTTGAAATGGGTTAATATCATAAAAGTTCTGCAGACTGATATATTTGCATCATATTTCCTTCAAATTAATTGTTATGTCACAGAAAATTCTAAATAGGTACAATATTTGCCTCAAATTAATTTTTATGTTAAAAAAAATCCCAAATTAGTGTGCCTCTACCACATTTATCCCAAATATATTTTCACGTCACAAAAAATTATACACCGAACCTCTGGTGTCAAATCTACCCTTCCGTAAATTGGAAATTTGTTAAAATCTGCTAACTTCGCTCTCAATCTCAATTCATTTTCTTCATTTCTGGTTTCTTCAAATCTGCGTGACGTGATTGGACGAAGACTCACAAAAGACAAATTTGTGCCAATTGGGAAATTCTAATTGTTTGTCTAAAGCCCTTCTTCTTTCTTGGGCTTGGTCGTGATACGGGTCGACAATAAAATTTCTGAATGTTGACTTAGACCACATAAATCTGAGGGTAAAGAAAAGCACATCGGCAAGTTTATTTTCGCTATAAGGAGACGCAATCAAAGCTATTCAAAAGGGTTTTAACATAACCGCCTAACTAAAACTACAAGAAAGCTAATTTCAAATCATGTTGTACGGCCTGAAAATCTTTCCTTTGTTTCGCGGCTTCAGACATGGGAACTTGCGTCCGTGTTCGAATTCAGAGGACAGACGCTTTGTCAATCTTTGTGTCATTTAGTTGCTTACCTTGTGCGTACACTAGATACACCCTGCAGCTTCTTTGAGTCCTCTCTGATGCTTGAAACAGTACCGTGAAATGACTGCCATCATTCAACGATTACGAGTCCAATCCCCACGCCATATGCGGTCAGACTGTAAAGAGAAAAAACAATCTACACAACCATAAGGATTGGCCTATATCACCGTATAATTCGGAAGATACAGGAAATCTCTTTGATGGACAAACCACTTTGGGATCTTGCTTCTTGGATAAAAAATGTCAACCCATGTCTCACCAAGTAGTCCCTACCATTCGGAACATTTCACACCATTTTACACTTGACACAAGCACACAAACACATGTGCAGAGAGGCCTCAATTGACAACATATTGCAATTGTAGGAGCATTGATCCTGGATCATCTTGTGACAGCCAGAGAAGTCAATTTATCTGAGTCAAGGTGATTCATTTGGATACATGTGTGATAAACCCGCACATGTTTCCCATGATTCATAACCTTTTGAAGTAAAGATGTTATGTTTGGCGGGAGAGCTAGAATCTCTCGAAGCTGCAATCAATGTGTCAAAAAAAAAAGCTGCTGCTACTTAGTAAATTGACTGATGCATGTGGGAAGGCTAACAAATTTGTTTTCCAACATATCTAAAATTGTCAATGATGACCTGCAATAAAGATTTTTCAAGAAACTAAGCTCTGATAAGCTGCATCTTTGCATATTCAAGTAAATTGCGATCGGAAGAGCTAACGGGAGAGAGAAATTGGTATAATCACTTAATCCCCACACAAATTCCAGGAACTTGCTAAGTTGTGAGCATCCATCAACAAAAATATGCTCAAGATGATGCAGTGTATAGATGCTACAAGGAAGGTTTTTAAGGTCTGCACAGTCCCTTAAATGCAACTCTTTCAGTTCGACTAGATTCGCAACAGAAGAGTATATTGCAAGCACGTACCTAGAATTCCTTCCCCAATATGCGGATGCTGCTTTTACTCGGGATTAGACGTACAATTTTCTTGTGGCCTGTATATAATGGCACCGATGGTGGAGAGTAACTGGGCCATTCCAGCCATCTTAATTCAACAGGAAAGTATATGGGATCACCTGAATGGTTTATGGAAAAATTCTGGGCCTTTTCATGTTTGTGAAGGCTTGAGCACTGAAGTGTACTTCTTCAGGAGCAGTCAACTTGAGCATCATTGCTTCCACTCTATTAGTTCCCTGGCAGCACATATATGAGCACACGATTTAAGTGCAAAGGTGTCTAGGTTATGCAAGGAAGTATTAAATAAGATTTGCTGTGCTTCTGGTGTCTTTCGTTCTTAGCTTTCAGAATCTGCTTTTACTTTAGCATTTGAAACAAGAGTTTTATGAACACCTCAATCATAAAAAACCACAGCATTTAAGTTCCTGCAGATTTTTTCCATAATTTACTTTCTGGGGAGAGGTCAATGTACAAACCTTACATCTCAGGGTTGGATATGGAAAAAGTGACTATTATGGACCATCAGGCCATTATCTTACTTAGCAGAATATATTCACACACTTTTTTAGTATAAGGCCAAAAGTACTTTGTAAGAGGCTTTAACCCTACCAAACGGGCATACATATTGTCAAAAACAAAGGACCATGATTCAGGTTATTACCGTGCCTTCTGTTAGCACATGAAGCACATACTCATAGAACCACAACATGTCGCGCTCCCCTGGATCTTTGGGAGATTCCCTTCGAACAATTTCTCTTCCCATTTCTTGAATCATATCATGCATCTCCAGCTTGCCATACTTAATAGTGATGAGCAACTTATCTATAAGAACAGCAATTCCACCATCCGGGTAGAGATCACAGCTCTCCCAAAATTTTCTCACATAACTTATACACTCTCCCATGAAGAAACATGCTATGTCAGGAAAAATATCCTTCTGATAATCATCTAGACCATCAATTTTCAGCAAACTGAAGATTTCTCCACTGAAAACTTTCTTCATTTTTTTAATGCACTTTTCCATTCAAGCAAGCTCCTACCTCGAAGAAAAGAACCCAAAACTTTAATAGCTAATGGAAGTCCTTTGGTGTTATCCACTACGTTATTTGAAAGCTCTTCATAATCTGAAGGAGGTGAAAGATTCCTGAAAACAATCAAACTCAAAAGCATACAAGCACTGGAATGTTGTAACGGTTGAACCTTGTATACACTTTCTATGTGATGGGCAGCCAGTAAATGTTCATCTCTAGTCGTTAAGAGAATTCTACTTCCACAACCAAACCAATCACGTCCTCCAACTAGTGTTTCCAATTGGATTAACAGGTTCACATTGTCAATGACAATGAGGACTTTATTATTTTATTTTATTTTTATTTTTTGGGCAAAGTCTACTCTTTATCACGTTCATACCTCTGTGGACATTGCCAAGCTTCAGACTATCCTCCCATTTTACCTGAGAAAAAAGTGTCCCTTGAAGCTGAAGTAGGCCACCTTCTGCGGATTTCTTGCAAGTTTCTCTAACATTGGGAAGAAAGCTGCAACAGTAAAATTTATTAGCAAAAGCATTGCAAGTAGCTTTGGCGATAGTCATCTTCCCTATTCCTCCAAATCCGGAAATCCTGACCATGTGAAGCTCATTTGATGCCATGTCTAGCAAAGTATGCATATGGGACGCATGCAAATTTATGTCAACCACGTTTTTGGGAACATGAAACTGCTCATTATTCAACTCGGCCCATACTCTCTTGACAATGCTCTGAATGACATAAGACTTGCGCCTGGTAGATTCCAAGCATAAAGCCAATGAAGAATACTCAAGGAGATTCAAAGACATTTGATACAAGCAGTACCAAGTTGATCTCCAATGAGATCAACTCGCGGTCAATATCTCATGCACCATAGACCAGGTTCAGTTCCTAGCAATCGGCACCTAAAAGAGAAGGTAGGGGAATCAACCTTTTGGATACCTAATTAATCAGATAAATACTCAGTCAGCCTTTAGTTCAATCAAGAAACAGATCATTACCCTCCTTTTTGCTAAACCTGCAAACCTCAATGGGCTTGTAGAAGGACATGGTCCAGCTGCATGTTTATTTACTCTATGCATGACTTTTGAAATTCCCCTTTTAGAGTGAAGAAACGATACATAAGCTTTCCTGCTCCAATTAGAGTGAATTGATTTTTTCCCCTTTTATGCATAAACATTACCCTGAATTTATTTCCAAGGAAGTAAGTGAAATTCCTCAGTCAACAGTTGGAAAGGAGTAAGTGAGAGCCTTACTCGTCAACCAAATGCGGGCCAGAGATTTTAGCAGCTTTAGTCATTGCTTCTCTCCACCTCTTCACCTTCTCCGAATGGCCCTTCGACTTCAACCTCTCCTCGTGATCGATTAGGGCTTGTCCGTACCTCCCCGTCTGGTTCCTCACCTCCGACGGATCCACCTTGTAGAACACCGGCCACACGATCTACCCCATCGTATCCCTGCACTCGACGATTCTCACCAGCTCGTCCAAGCACCAGCGAGAGGACCCGTAGTTCTCCGAGAACAAGAAGATCGAGATCCTTGACTCCCTATGGCTCCATGGAAGCTCAGGAACACGTCGTACCCGCATGGACGGCCAGAAGGACGAGGGCGGAGCGTCGCCGGAGGCCTCCGGGCTCGAGCTCGACATGAGCGATGAGAGACGGAAGGGAGAGCGACCTCCTTCTCGAACAGCAGTCTGACCGTGTGAAATGGTTCGCCTTTTGGACTGAAACTGGCTGCTACAGGGCCGATCATGATTGCACCAGTGAACAGCTTGTGGTGAGAGACGTGCCCACGAATGAGGAATCCTTTTACGTGCATTAAGCATAATTAAAAATAAAAATAAAAAAGTCACAAAAAAATTTTAAATTATGCCCATTACAATTACCCTAAATTTTTTCTTGCGATACACAAAATCCCAAATTTATACTTATATGAAACATTCATCTTCCAAGGTCCATTAGATGATTAAAACAACGGCATTTTTATTTCACATAAGCTATGTGCGCACCATATCAACAACGTTTACTTTTTGATTTCCATGTAGGCAAATTTTTAATGATTTATGTAAGAGGTTATTAACGGTTCTCATTAACATAACTTTAATTTAGAGCAAATATGTCGCATATATAAGTTTTGGATTTTTAGTGTCACGGAAAAGATGTTCAGAATAAATATATCATAATGGGCATAGTTTTGGGTTTTTGGTGGCTTTTACCCTAATAAAAATTACTAAGCACATAAAATTTATGATTTCTTACAAAAAGTTACCAAGAAATATCAAAAGTCATTTCAACATTACGGAAATTACCAAGCAAGTTTGAATACTTCGAGTGATTGAAAAATTACTAATCTCATTACATATTTTTTAACCTTTGTAAGCTTAGCTTCACTTCGTATTATTTAAATTACTTCAATTTGAAAATGAAACGATTCATCACTTGTGGATGTTATAGTAAACGAAAAGCTACTAATCACATATAATTAATTATTTCCTGTATTAAAAGTTGCTAAACATATTAAAAGTTGCTTCGATGTATGATCAAAAACATTTTCACAATTACGAAAGTAAGTTTTCTCCCGTAAGTGAGATAATATAGGCTAATTTTTTGAAATGCGTTGACCAATGTTATAAACACATGGATGGTATATTTGAAAGGACCGGTTACCTATACCCTGCAAAATATCAAAGTGTAATGAAATATATTCTCCATCTATATTATTATAAAAAAAAAGAAGTTTCTGCTATTTTATTTTTCCTCAAGCCGTTTATAAGAAAATATCACATGAGCAAACAAATGTAAAATCACAAACCAATGGCCATAAAATTTTAAGAAAACTCTTGAAAATTCAGAAAGGGCGATTGGCTACTATTTTCTTGAAAATTTAAAAAGGGCGATTGGCTACTATTTTCATCAAGCAGTTCTTCCTTTTTTATTGAAAACTCTAACGAGTTATCATTTAGTATCCATCTTGCAAAATTGCTTGCACTAATAAACACGTAATTCAGACAATTTAAAGGATAATGGTTAATAGTTTTTATCTATATTGCCATCCAATTTTATCGTTTCCATTTCATTTTGTTGTTCCTTCCCTTTTACAATCTTAATTTTGTAATAATTTGATAATTTTTTTTTTTAAATGTTAGTATCATTTATAAGATGATGTACGGGAGCTTAGGGGCATTCCCCAACATTACAAAGATAACTAAGGACATGAAAAAAATGGAGTGAGGGAGTCTCCATATAGTAGCCAATATTTCATTTGTTTGGGAAGATCTAAATTTTTGTAATATGAAGCTTGCCCTTTGCCAAGTTTACAGACTTTAGCCACAATGATAAAGACATTATTTGACTTGTTTTGGAAACATTTACAGTTACATTCTATCCAAATGCAATATATGGTTACTGCGAAAATTACCCTGAGAAGCTTCGTCGCCAAGTCCTTGCCTTTGATAGCCTTGATTATCCATTGGAGTTAATCATTCCATCCTCCTAAAGAATAACAGATTCTATATTGTGTAAGGATAATACGCCATATGCTTTTAGTTCATGTGCACTGAAATAATAGATGATCTCGATTTTCTAGACCAGCCAAACATAAATTACGATGGATTCTAACGTGATACGATCTCCATTGTTGGTAGTCTATCTCTACAAACTAGCCACCCAATAAAATTGCATTTGTTGACGCCGCCTATCTATATCAATTGATACCATCCCGCTGTCGATCCCACACTCTTAAGTTCATTGTATAACTCTTTGCAACAATATCTTTGCCTAGGCATAGTTTATGCTAAAGTCGGTCTCAATTTAAGAATGCCACGCCAACTCCACGCCATACTACCCTTGATATTCAAGCTGCATGATCGAAATGCCTCTACATTTGGTATTGTGAACTAGCTTACTCCATAGGGAAGAGGACGGAAAATTTATAAGGCTAGAGCATTCGGCATAGTAAAACTTTGTTCCATAAATTTAAATTGAGTAACCCTATTCCTCCCTCCCTTTTTGGCAAGCAAAAAAATTTCCAAGAAACTTTATGCGATATGTGGCATTCCGTATTTCCATTTCCTAAGAATTGCCTAATCTTCTTCTTCACTTCGTATATAGTTTGCTTTGGAAGTAAAACATTTGCATCAAATAAGTACATATGAAAATAAGTACTGATGGTCAACTACAGATGACCATGATAGCTAATATGTTGCATGCCCTAGCCTTCTATTCTTTTGAAAATTTTATCAGTCATACTCTTGCAATTTGTGTGCGCCAGTTGCCTTGTGACAAGAGGAACACCAAGGTATCTAACGGAAAGGGTACTTGTGAGGAAAGGTGTGTGATCCAATATAATACCCTATTTTACCTTGGCCAAACTAGAGAAAAAGATTTGGCATTTGTCTCGGTAAAAATGTAGTCTTATGAGATATGCAAATTCATCAAGTGTTTTG
Organism: Eucalyptus decipiens; assembly: GCA_014182575.1. Classification (NCBI taxonomy): domain Eukaryota; kingdom Viridiplantae; phylum Streptophyta; class Magnoliopsida; order Myrtales; family Myrtaceae; genus Eucalyptus; species Eucalyptus decipiens. The sequence goes on from CM024611.1 coordinate 54,824,761, forward strand.
ACAAGGCAAATAATAGAATCAGCATCCCCATGAGCAAGATGAAACAAATCATCGACAAAGCAAAAGTGAGTGATTTTTCTTGTTTGCAGCGCCAATGATACTTGAAAGAAGATACGACCACTTTCTCAATGATAAATCTGTTAAGAATCTCCATAATTAAGACAAACAAATAAGGAGAGTTGGTCGCCTTGCCATAGTCCATTGGTACCAGCAAAGTAGCCAACTTGTTCGCCATTGAGGCTTATTGAAAACCTCGGTGTAGTAACGTATGGAGCAATCAAATCAATCAAGTGCCATGGTGAATTGATAGCTCTTAGAACCCCAAGTATTACCTCCCATTTTACCATGTGAAAAGCTTTCATGAGTTCAATTATTGCCATACGTTTACCTTTGTTGCCCTTATGGTAGTTGTGAAGGAGCTCCTGGCAAAGTAGAATATGCTTCGAAATTTGTTGACTCGAGATGAAAGCAGTTTGGTTGAGGCCAACAACCGAAAGAATGATATAGTTGATTATTTCTGTAAGTAGCTTCAATATGATCTTATATAAAACATTGCAACATGAGATGAGTCTAAAATCTTCCATGTGAGATGGATTCAGGACCTTCAACACAAGGGATATCATAGTAGAATATATAGTTCAACATCCTCCTTGAGGCGGAGAAGTCCATTATAGCATCCTCTATGTCATCCTATGATGGGCCAGGCTTTTTTGTAGAATAAATTGTTATATCCATATGGACCTATAGCTTTGAAGTTGTTGATGCCTTTCGAACTTGCACTTTCTTGCTAACTTAATTCACTCATAACCACAACTTCACAAATTATTGCTAATTTTCTTTTTCTTATTTTGCTCGTGTTTTTTTTTTTTTTTCAATTTTTTTTGATAACTTCCTCTTTAGGATGAAAGGTAATTGAATGGGTCCCAATTTTCAAAAATGACCAAAGTTCTTGAATGCTTACTTAAAAACAATGGGGCTCTTTCCTCCTAGAAAAGGCACGTGCATGGTTAGGGTTCCTAACCATAAACATTACTTTAAGGTAGAATTCTCATATATTCCTTTACACCATTAATTTTATTTTGTTGATAATCTTGTATAATACTAATTTTTGATAAAATGACAAGGCTGTATAGGCGCCATTGATGGCACCCATATTCATGCTTCCGTAAGCTATGAGGGCTCAAACGATACATTGACCGATGAGGGAAACCAAATAAATACGCTTAGGAAAATAATTGCTAATAAAATGGCAAGGGATAATAATATGCCGTACATCTTCAACTTTTGTAATGTAATTATTTCGATTATTATTTTGTATTTGAGGCATACCGCCTAGAAATAGAAATTTTGTTATGTTGTCAAACGGATTTTTATAAGGGATATGAATGTGTCAAGAGTTGCCAAGTATGCGATAGTAATAGGAGACAATTGTATCCCTAAGAGCTCCCTCATTTGTGATAATAGTTCCATCATCAAGTGAGAGTTGAGTAATTTTGTTTTGGGCACTATTACTCATCATGGAGGCAAAGAAATCTAGTTGTTGTTGTCCATCTCCTTAAGCCATAGATTTCTAAATTTTTTTCTTTAGGAGAAATTTTTGCTAAGGGTGAGTAGTTGCTCCAATTGTGCCTTTTCTTCCTCCTGAGTGCTCATATTGTAACAGTCCAATGCAAGAACTTGTTGTTACCATTGTAGGTTCTCCCCGGCTTTCTTGACCTTCATACACAAGTCACCAAATTGAGATTTATTAAGATGATTGAGTTGTTGTTTCAATGCTTCGAGCTTCTTCACCAAAATAAACATTTTGAATCCTCTAATTTCGGTCCAAAAATTGAAGAATCTAAAAGGTGGGTTCCTTCTCCTAGAGTAGTGTTGAGACATATCAAGCAGGAGGGATGATTTGAAACACCTGGTAGCAAAAATTCTACCAAATAATGAGTGTACTTGTGTGTTGCCAATTTGCATTTAATGAAGACCCTGTCAATCTTGCTCGCTCTATGATCATCATTGAACCTTTTATATAACCATGTGAAAAAAGGGCCTGTGGAATGAGGCTCGATGAGCGTAAACTCCTCAATCGTAGTGTCTAGCTCATTTATTCCAAAAGTCCATCAGATATTAGATCCGATCCGTTCATTTGTATCTCTCGTTTCATTGAAATCACCTATTAGTAGCCAATGCACATTTTATTTATTATCAATAGAGAATGTGTTAATGTTCAGACACAAAGTAATGCATCCATGAATTGCAGAAAGGAGAAATGGGTCATCTCCTGGATTCTCAACAAGGAAGTGTATGACTTGATTGAAAACTTCCATCATAGTCAAGCTAATAATGGACGGTTTCCACAATATCCATATTCTACTGAGATTGTTGCTTTGATAGTTATGGATGCATTTCCAGCCTCAAAACCTAATTTGACGCTAAAAGAAGAGTGTTTTGAATTGTATATATTAGTCAGGCATAACATGAAAATAATTATGAGTTGGAAAATTGTAAATATTGGTCTATTTATTTAGTTGCTCAGCAACTAAATTCATTATAAGAACTCTAATAAAATTGCAAGTTGAAAAAAGTTAAAAAAAAAAAAGGCAAAAATCATAAACCCCAAAACCCTGATTGCGCCTTGACTTCACCCAAAAGAGCGACAGTGATTGCACTCGAAGTGAAGAAGAGAGAAAAAAGAATGGTGGTTCAGATCCGTTAAGCGAGATTCGGGTGCAAGAATCGGCCCATCTATCGGGTCATGGCCGCGGATAGCAAATCTCCTCGCGACGGCATGCATCTAAAAGTATTGGGATGCCACACTTACCCAAATTAATTTTCGTGCCGGAGAAAATCTCAAACTGATAAACAAGTACCACATCTTTCCCAAATTAATTTTTATATTAAAAAAATTCACTTTGGAAGGGAGAAAATTGATAGATTTTAAGGTAGAAGTCACCAAAAACTCTACACTATGCCAACTGTAAGACATTTACTCCAGATTTTTTTTTTCTTTTTGTGACACAAAAAAATCTCAAACTTATACTTATGTGACACATTTATCACAAACTTATATAATGTGATACATTTAACTCAAATTTCTTCTTGTGACACCAAAAACCCCCAAAATTATATGTGTTTGATATATTTATCCGAAAACTTTGGCGTCATATAAAAAAGTTTGGGATAAATATGTTGTAAGAGTACAAGTTTTGGGTTTAATAGTTTAGGAAAAATGTGTCACAGTGGCTAAAGTTTGGAGTGTTTTGTAGCTTTTTCCCTAAATTTTAACATAAGTTACTTCATTAGAAACAATTCTTTGCAAGTTAGCCTTTTACAAAATTGGTGCAACTGACAAGATAACCAGAAGTTTCTCAGAAAAAATTTCATCCTTGCGTCTTCTTCGCTTTAATTTTGTCTACTTGGTGGAACATCTTAAGCCAGCGGACTTGAATTTTAGGCTTGCTGCGGCTAGTCCTTTTCCGAGGACAATAATCCTACAAAACCTTATCTCTGCTCTTGTGATGTTTCGAACAGAACTAGTTTATCCCCTTTTTTAGGAAAAAAAAAAATGATAGGGGATCTTGTACACATACTCTAAATGCATCTTTATGAATTCGGAAAATTAGTTTAGAATAAATGTGACATGAATTTATCATTTTTAGGATTTTTTTTTTTTTTTTTTTGGTGGTATTAACCATATTCTTTTATAATCTGTGTATAAAACATTCCTTATCATTTGGCAAGGACTAATGCAGGAACAACATGTTGGGTAGCCAAATGTAACTAAGCATTCGCCAGCCCTTGCTTGACCACTTGCCAGATCTAGCCATGACGGCTGCGAGCTTTGAGGTTTAATCTAACTTTTAAGCTGACCGCTGCCGTGGCCGCTCGAGCTTGAAGCTTGGCCTAAGGGTCTGCTTCATGGAGGAAAGTATGTTTTTTTACTTCCTCTTGAACAAGTTCCACAAGCTTTTATGTCAAAGAGGCCTGTTAAGGTTCGGAAGATTTTCTGCTTTATATGCTTTGACTGGGAGCCACAACAATTTCAGGTTCTCTAATGGGATCCTTTCGATCAGAGACCATACTTTCCTTCTGCACTTCCATCTCAATCCTAATGGCTTCCTTTAGAAGAAGGGTGACACCTTCGACTTTTTCTCTTTCATTTTCATCTTTTTTATTTCTTGAACCAGTCGGAAATGAGTCACGAATTTCCATAGGTAGCTTCGAGTCGGATCTCTGGCGGGTGGTCAAGCAGGGGCCGATGAACGCCGCCAGAGGTCTAGGTGGCAGTGGGCAGCAATGAACATGCGCCAGAGAGCTTTGGCCGAGCAATCCCGAGCTTGAGGACGATGAATACTAACTTCAAATTTTCTTTTTCTTTTTTTCTTTTGTTCTTATTTTTAATCTTTTTATGGTGTGGTGCTTGCGTGGGTGCCTCTTGTCCTTGAAAAGCACTAAGAATGCACATTGGATCCATGTCAAATTTTTAACATAACCCTAATAAAAGATAAATGTGTTGCTCGCATACAAACTTGAGGTTTTTGGTATTACACCAAAAAATTAGGTAAATGTGTCATAGTTTGAGGTATTTTGTAGTTTTTCCCTAAAAATATCACTGTGTAGATCATGGGTTCCTTTGAGTTCAAAACTAAGGTTGCGTTTGGTACTAGCTTTGGGAAGGGACATTGGGCGTCTAAGGATCTTTGGGCCAATGTTGGAGTGTTTGGTAAAAAATTTTAAACCCAACTTGAGATAAAGTTTGCCTTTGAAAAGTTGAAAGCCCAAGGCAAGTCCTAAGCTGCCATGGGCTTTCAGCCTTCTCGAAAGGTAGGGGAAGTAAAAAAATTTCTTCCGATTTTATCCTCGCTGATTTTTTTATTTTCCGACGTTGCCCTTGTTGATCATCTTCTTCTCCCTAGGGCTGGCCGGCGTGTTTGCTGTGACTACGAGGGTTCGGCCATGGGCTAAAGAGAGGCCGGTGACGTTGCTAGCAACCCAAGCAACCGTCATCAGCGGTCGCGCAACCGTCGCCGGGGGGTCGCGTGACCTAGGCGAGTGCCTTCTGGGTCGTGCGACCCTCACGAGACCAACTGAGGTCACCTAATCCATACAGCAGATAGCCCTCGGTGTTCGTGGGACACTGGCGAGGGGCTGCTTGGTGTCGGGCGACCCGGCTGGCCCTCATCAGGGTCAAGCGATCGCACGCCGACGAGGGCCTAGGTTTGCATGACCCACCTAGCTCTCGTCGAGGTCGAGCGAGTGCCACCCAGCTGGCTCTCGCCGGGGTCACTCGACCCCGGCAAGGGGTTGCGTGGGTCGCATGACCTAGCTACCCTTCGTCGGAGTTGAGCGACCTCTACGAGGGTTGTGTCAGCAAGGGTTGCCTGGGTTTGCTCGACCCAAGTGGCCCTCGCTGGGGTCGCTTGAGTCGACCTTTGCCAGTGGTCCTCGGGGGCATACGACGGTCGCCGACGATCCACCGACGACTGATCTGGTTCGTCGACGGCCATCTAGTCTCGTTAGGGGCAACTTTTTTTTTTTTTAAAAAAAAAAAAAAAAACTAAAGTGCTTTGTATGAGTATAATTTTTCCAAACACAACTTAACTCAAAAGTACTTCACAATGGGCTTTTAAATTATGATTCAACAAACACAATTTGCATTTTGGAAAACCACTTTAATTTAAAGTCCTTTGCATTTTCTCAAAGGTTTTCCCAAAAATCCAACCAAACGCACCCTAAGTACGTTTGTTTAGCATATAGAGCAATTCTCGGTTACGAACATCGGCTAGAGCCAGACAACAGTTTGGTGCAAGGTGTATCGAACTTTTTCTGCAAAAAGGAAGAGTATTTTATTTATGTTGGCTAGTTGATTAATCTCTAATTAAAGTTTTGGCTTTATCTTCTTGTATGATAAACGTGACACCAGCTCGAGGAATTTTTACCTTTTGAGAATTTGTCACTTCATGATAACATAAGATAATGTAGGGTTTTGGGAACCAAGACACTTTGACTTGCAAGTAATTCACTACCACCAGCAGAGTTTTTCTCATAGGACAAATAACATCTATCTTCAATGTAGAAGTGGGGATTATGTTTGCCTGATTGCTACCTTCATTTGAACAGTGGAACTCGGCAAACACTCCTTCCCCCGATGGTCCAATGTACTCAATAAGATTATGGATGCCAATGATTGTCCTCGACCGGCATGCCTTGACATTGGCAGTCCGGAAGAACAACTTCTAAAGAGAAGGTTTGCAGAAATTCAAGAGGCCTTTAGCTAGGCTTTCAATGAGGATAAGGACAAGTTCGAGAAATCAAACGTTTCTTCCTCTTCGCCATCTTCATCTTCACGAGCAACGAGGCCTAAGAAAAGCTCCATATGAACAACAGATCATTGTAAGATTTCAGAAATGCATGTGCCGTTGTAATAAAACCTTCTACTTTTCTCTTGGTTTTGCATCTGCGAATTTCTGTCTCTGTACCGGGGTTTTTTAACAGGTCATTCAAAAAGATAGGGGTGGTGTTATAGTTTCTGTTAAAAGTTCAATCTGGTGAGAATCGCAAGGGCCATTTCTCTCAACATTTCCGTGAACTGGTGTAGGTCTTTCAATTTTTTTTGGCCGTCTTAACAGGAAGTATTGCAAGTAAATGATCAAGTGCATATGGGGTCGAAGAATTGTGTCCCGACTACTTTCGACATGGAATATCACAATTCACAGGAGACTATCTCAGACCAAAATTTGGTTAGCATGCACAGAAAAAGCTTGCAGTTCAATATGCAGAAGTACAGAGTACGTATGGATGCACCTAGATACATCATGCGTACTCTCGTTCTCTCGAAACTCAGAAATATTATCTGGTGCATATGGAGTCCATAAGAAAAAGCTCTATTGAGAACGGAAAGAGACGCTGAGAAATTAGCTGGAAACGTCTGATGTCCACTCAGGAAGACTTCAGACAGACGTCAGAGAGTGATCACCTTTTGGGAGCATTTCAGGGTCGCTGCTGTCATTGTCCTGGTCCATCATTTGTGTTTGTCCACTTTAATTAGTCACTTCCTAGTCCGAATTTGGTAGGAGTCACTTCCTAGTCCGAATTTGGCGGGAGTCACATCTGTGATGTACTAAAAGATACACCAAATATAGATAATATCTCTCCAGGCCAACTTTACAACGACACTTGGCTTAATTTCCGCGGTAAAATTTTTTATTTGAGTGAGGATTGGACCGCATTAACTTTAAATATGCGAATTATATCAGTGATGAGATGGAAACCACGTAATTGATCTACTTTATCAAAGATTCTCCAAGGACTCGGTTAATTTTATTCAAATAGCCCTTGAAATAGAACATTTTCTCAAAAGGTTCTCTAAAATAAACTTCATTTCAAATAAAGTCCATAAGTAAGCGACTTAGTCTTCAATCACCCACAACTCACCCGCTAATCAATTCTTTGCCGACGGAGAGGCACGTGAATCTCATGTGACACTAACCAAACCATGACTAAAGACATTTTCATTTAGGATGGAGGTTGATCCATGCCCTAGATGCGAGATCTAAGGCTCAAATCAAGCATAAGCATGTCAAGATTTGACGCTTGTGGTCGCCACTATTTCGTTCTTGATATGACGATGGCTGATGGGCAAGGGAGAGAGATGCGCGCGGAAGAGATGGTGGAGAGAGCGTTCATAGAGGGAGACGAGGGTGATGACGGCACACAGAAAAGGGGAAGGGCGGCAAACATCAGACGAGGCAACGTAAGATGAGGCAATGCTATCATGGTGATGGCTGCGTGCAGTTGCAAGATTTTGGTGTCCTGGCGACCTCTTGTTGGCTGTCCATTGTGGATCTTGTTGGTAATTTATTTGTAAAACAAACTTGAAAATTTATTCTCCCACACGGAATAATTAGAAGTGTGTGTGTCAATATATAAGTGTGAAAGCCTCCTACTCTTAGAAGTGGAAACAATGGGTTTAGTGGGCTGGACCCTATAATGCCCACACGCTGGTATGCAATAATTAGGTGCACTTTGCAATTGGGTTATGATTTTTTTTTTTAATTAATTTTGAATTTGACTCCTAAAGGTTATTCGGCATCTTGCAATCTTTAAGAGGTAGAAGTTATAAAATTCAGAATTATTATTATTTAATCGGAATTCCCAAAATGTCTTTGGAGAAAGTATCTATTCAAAATAATTCTAAAAGACTGCTATAAATTCATTGTTTTTTGTCTCATATATTCTTTAGTTTCGTCAATTTTCTTTCAAAAAATTACAGCCATTTATTTTAATTGTTATTTTTAAGAATTTTTGGAGAAACACTAGAATTGCTATCCGGTATTCTTATTGAGATTTTGTTGTATCGATTTTGTTAAAAAATTATTAGTAATGTTTGGGGCAAATAATGTTTTAAAGAGGGTGTTATCACGCCTCAAAATCTGACTCCGCTCTTCTTCCCAATCATATTTCCGCCGATAGATCTAGAGGTGGGGAAATGGAGTTCTTGCAAGTGACTCGCTTTGACGGCGTGGACAAAGAACTCGGGGCATTGTGGACACTAGCTTTCCTCTTTGGAGCTCCCGCTTGGCTGCCTATCGAGGTAGACTCTATCAACTAAGGCTTGGAAGTGGTTGCCCATGCTGATAGAAGTGGAAACAATGGGTTTAGTGGGCTGGACCCTACAATGCCCACATGCCGGTATGCAATAATTAGGTGCACTTTGCAATTGGGTTACGGTTGTTTTTTATTAATTAATTTTGAATTTGATTCCTAAAGGTTATTCGGCGTCTTGCAATCTTTAAGAGGCAGAAGTTATAAAATTCAGAATTATTATTATTTAATTGGAATTCCCAAAATGTCTTTGGAGAAAGTATCTATTCAAAATAATTCTAAAAGACTACTATAAATTCATTGTTTTTTGTCTCATTTATTCTTTAGTTTTGTCAATTTTCTTTCAAAAAATTACAGCCATTTATTTTAATTGTTTTCTTTTAAGAATTTTTTGAGAAACACCAGAATTGTTATCTGGTATTCTTATTGAGATTTTGTTGTATCGATTTTTTTAAAAAATTATTAGTAATGTTTGGGGCAAATAATGTTTTAAAGAGAGTGTTATCACGCCTCAAAATTTGACTCCGCTCTTCTTCCCAATCATATTTCCGCCGATAGATTTAGAGGTGGGGAAATGGAGTTCTTGCAAGTGACTCGCTTTGACGGTGTGGACGAAGAACTCGAGGCATTGTGGACACTAGCTTTCCTCTTTGGAGCTCCCGCTTGGCTGCCTATCGAGGTAGACTCTGTCAACTGAGGCTTGGAAGTGGCTGCCCATGTTGATAGAAGTGGAAACAATGGGTTTAGTGGGTTGGACCCTACAATGCCCACATACCGGTATGCAATAATTAGGTACACTTTGCAATTGGGTTACGGTTGTTTTTTATTAATTAATTTTGAATTTGATTCCTAAAGGTTATTCGGCGTCTTGCAATCTTTAAGAGGCGGAAGTTATAAAATTCAGAATTATTATTATTTAATCGGAATTCCCAAAATGTCTTTGGAGAAAGCATCTATTCAAAATAATTCTAAAAGACTACTATAAATTCATTGTTTTTTGTCTCATATATTCTTTAGTTTTGTCAATTTTCTTTCAAAAAATTACAGCCATTTATTTTAATTGTTTTCTTTTAAGAATTTTTTGAGAAACACCAGAATTGCTATCCGGTAATCTTATTGAGATTTTGTTGTATCTATTTTGTTAAAAAATTATTAGTAAGGTTTGGGGCAAATAATGTTTTAAAGAGAGTGTTATCACGCCTCAAAATCTGACTCCGCTCTTCTTCCCAATCATATTTCCGCCGATAGATCTAGAGGTGGGGAAATGGAGTTCTTGCAAGTGACTCGCTTTGACGGTGTGGACGAAGAACTCGGGGCATTGTGGACACTAGCTTTCCTCTTTGGAGCTCCCGCTTGGCTGCCTATCGAGGTAGACTCTGTCAACTGAGGCTTGGAAGTGGTTGCCCATGCTGATAGAAGTGGAAACAATGGGTTTAGTGGGTTGGACCCTACAATGCTCACATGCCGGTATGCAATAATTAGGTGCACTTTGCAATTGGGTTACGGTTGTTTTTTATTAATTAATTTTGAATTTGATTCCTAAAGGTTATTCGGCGTCTTGCAATCTTTAAGAGGTGGAAGTTATAAAATTCAGAATTATTATTATTTAATCGGGATTCCCAAAATGTCTTTGGAGAAAGCATCTATTCAAAATAATTCTAAAAGACTACTATAAATTCATTGTTTTTTGTCTCATATATTCTTTAGTTTTGTCAATTTTCTTTCAAAAAATTACAGCCATTTATTTTAATTTTTTTCTTTTAAGAAATTTTTGAGAAACACCAGAATTGCTATCCGGTATTTTTTTTGAGATTTTGTTGTATCGATTTTGTTAAAAAATCATTAGTAAGGTTTGGGGCAAATAATGTTTTAAAGAGAGTGTTATCACACCTCAAAATCTGACTCCACTCTTCTTCCCAATCATATTTCCGCCGATAGATCTAGAGGTGGGGAAATGGAGTTCTTGCAAGTGACTCGCTTTGACGGTGTGGACGAAGAACTCGAGGCATTGTGGACACTAGCTTTCCTCTTTGGAGCTCCCACTTGGCTGCCTATCGAGGTAGACTCTGTCAACTGAGTCTTGGAAGTGGCTGCCCATGCTGATAGAAGTGGAAACAATGGGTTTAGTGGGTTGGACCCTACAATGTCCACATGCCGGTATGCAATAATTAGGTGCACTTTGCAATTGGGTTACGGTTGTTTTTTATTAATTAATTTTGAATTTGATTCCTAAAGGTTATTCGGCGTCTTGCAATCTTTAAGAGGCAGAAGTTATAAAATTAAGAATTATTATTATTTAATCGGAATTCCCAAAATGTCTTTGGAGAAAGCATCTATTCAAAATAATTCTAAAAGACTACTATAAATTCATTGTTTTTAGTCTCATATATTCTTTAGTTTTGTCAATTTTCTTTCAAAAAATTACAGCCATTTATTTTAATTGTTTTCTTTTAAGAATTTTTTGAGAAACACCAGAATTTCTAGCCGGTATTCTTATTGAGATTTTGTTGTATCGATTTTGTTAAAAAATTATTAGTAATGTTTGGGGCAAATAATGTTTTAAAGAGGGTGTTATCACGCCTCAAAATCTGACTCCGCTCTTCTTCCCAATCATATTTCCGCCGATAGATCTAGAGGTGGGGAAATGGAGTTCTTGCAAGTGACTCGCTTTGACAATATGGACGAAGAACTCGAGGCATTGTGGACACTAGCTTTCCTCTTTGGAGCTCCCGCTTGGCTGCCTATCGAGGTAGACTCTGTCAACTAAGGCTTGGAAGTGGCCGCCGATGCTGATAGAAGTGGAAACAATGGGTTTAGTGGGCTGGACCCTACAATGCCCACATGCCGGTATGCAATAATTAGGTGCACTTTGCAATTGGGTTACGGTTGTTTTTTATTAATTAATTTTGAATTTGATTCCTAAAGGTTATTCGGCGTCTTGCAATCTTTAAGAGGCAGAAGTTATAAAATTCAGAATTATTATTATTTAATTGGAATTCCCAAAATGTCTTTGGAGAAAGTATCTATTCAAAATAATTCTAAAAGACTACTATAAATTCATTGTTTTTTGTCTCATTTATTCTTTAGTTTTGTCAATTTTCTTTCAAAAAATTACAGCCATTTATTTTAATTGTTTTCTTTTAAGAATTTTTTGAGAAACACCAGAATTGTTATCCGGTATTCTTATTGAGATTTTGTTGTATCGATTTTTTTTTAAAAATTATTAGTAATGTTTGGGGCAAATAATGTTTTAAAGAGAGTGTTATCACGCCTCAAAATTTGACTCCGCTCTTCTTCCCAATCATATTTTTGTCGATAGATCTAGAGGTGGGGAAATGGAGTTCTTGCAAGTGACTCGCTTTGACGGTGTGGACGAAGAACTCGAGGCATTGTGGACACTAGCTTTCCTCTTTGGAGCTCCCGCTTGGCTGCCTATCGAGGTAGACTCTGTCAACTGAGGCTTGGAAGTGGCTGCCCATGCTGATAGGGTTCCGACGTTGAGGCCAAAACCACTATGCACCATTGTCTTGATTGCGCGCGGGGCTTCCTCACGGCAGCTAAGACTGTAAAAAGCAGGCAATGAGCACATCGAAGGCAATCTTACAGGAGATGCTGCAATTGAGGCGAGAGAGGGCGTGAAAGAGGTCGTTGAAGGCATAGAGGGAGGTCTTGGTGTGACGTTGCGGAAGTAAGAAAGAAAAGAGAGAAAAGAGGAAAGATAAACAAAACAAAATAAAACAAAAACAAGGCCTTGTACGAAAATGTCCCTATAATATTTTGAAATTGACAAAATATTCTATTTCTCATTATAATTTTATAGATGCAAATGTTGTCTTATTTCAAGTAATGTTGATATAATAGACGCTCTATCACCATTGATGGAATTTGAAGCATGAAGATTACTAGAAGCCGGATGGATCATGATAGAGTGTGAACAGGTTTAGAAGAATGGGAGGTTCATGAGAACTTAGAGGTATCGTGATAAGGTGAATATTGAGTGAAGTCTTGAACATTAGTTTACTCATGGATAGCAATACACAAGTCGATTGCTGATAGAAACATCTTATTATATCAGCTGTGGAGAAAAATATTTTTTCACTAGTTCAAGCAATCTGGATAAGAAGACCAATATTTCTTTCACTTAATTTGTGAGTTAGAAGTTATAAATAGCTAGCTTTCAAGGCTTGGAATCTCGAAGTGAAGATATGGAGAGAAATCAATTTGATTGTTACCTATGTTACTCAATCAATTAGAAGAATAGATTATTGAGGCACAGAGCTTACTCTATTTAGGGAAACCTCATCATTACTTGAAAGATTTCATAATAATTGCGTTCGTAATTTTCAATGGCTAATTCATCCTCTTAAGGATTCTTTAATGGTTAATTTGGAGGCTGAAGACTATATAACAAGATTGATTCATGCTGAATAAATTATGTAAAACTAAGAAAGTTGTAAATACTGATGTGGTCACATTCTTTTTTTGTTGCAAGCGTGATTTTATTCACTTGTGATCTACTCTTTTGAGAGTTGTCATTGTTCAGTGTAATTTGTAATTTGAGGAGTGTACAAATATAGGTAGTGCTTGTCTATTGATAGTGGGATCTATCAATTTTGGACAGAAGCAGCACGTGCTTCAGTGTAACTACTAACTAGAATATTAATAGATTCTAGCCTATTCTTGGTAAATAAAGACGCAAACTTGTTATAAATCAATCCACCATAAAATCTGCGAGCATTGTATTTTATCTCTTTACTTATTTCACCATTTATCTTATAGAAATATCTTGCATCTTATATTATCCATTGTTTTTGCATCTATCAAATCTAGTTTAAGTAATTCAGCGAAAAAAGAAAAGAAAAGAAAGATAAGTTTTGAAAATCAGCTTATTCACCCCCTTTGGTTGTATCATCAGCCTCCATAGAAAGTGCCACATGAGGTGCACATGCTTAGGGCGCGTTTGGCAACGATTCTGTTCCCGGGAACTGATTCTGACGAGAAATGATTATTTTTTATTCTGTTCCCGGGAATTGATTTTGAGTAAAAGAACATGTTTGGTAATTGTCTAAAATTTCTGATTCTAGAATAGAATTGCGTTTGATAATGTGTTCATTGATTCTGTTCCAAATTATTTTTTAATTTTTAAATAATTTTTGTACTTTTTGTACTTTTTTTCTTTTCTTTTTTTTTTTTTTTTTCCTTTTTTCTTTTCTTTTTCCTTTTTCTTTTCTTTTTTTCCTTTTTCTCCTATTTTTCTTCTTCTTCCGGAGACCTCACCAGAGCGTCGCCGGCCCTCGGCGAGGCTGGCCCTCGCCGGCCGAGCCTCGCCGGTGGAAAGGCGGGCCTCGCCGAGGCGGGCCTCGCCCAGCCCCGGCGAGGCTTAGCCTCGCCAGATCTGGCGAGGCCGAGCCTCGCTGGTGGACAGGCGGGCCTCACCCAACCCTGGCAAGGCTCGCCGGTGGCTGGGTGAGCCTCCGGCGAGCTCGCTGGACCGGCGGCCGGTGACCGGCGGCCGGCGGTGGTGGGCGGCGGCGGACGGCGGTGGGCGACGGTCTTGGGATGGCGGAAGGAAAGAAGAAGAGTTTTATTGTGTTGATTCTTGTTTTGATTCTCGGACGCAGATTCAACTTTTTTTTTATTCTCAAATCTTCTCCCAAACTGATTCTGGGAACAAATTTGTTCCTTGGAACAAAAATTTTACCAAACGTGATTCTCGTCCCAAACTGATTCTGAGAACAAAAAATCAGAATCAGTCACTGTTTGGCACGTTGCCAAACAGGGCCTTAATGAGCGATGATAGTTGGCTTGTAAGCTAGGAGTGATTTGAAACTTAGTCGCTCATTTTAAAGACTAATTTGAGACAATATTCACTTTGAAAACTTTTTTAAAAAAATGACCTTCCTTCATAAAGGCTGTTTGAAAATTTATCGAAAAGTTTGCCAACTCTTTTGGGGAATTAAAACTCCAATGCTCTATAAAAAAAAAACCCTTTCATTTGATTTCCTTTAATTTCGAGCAGTTTGAATGATTACCCATGTGACTAGGCATTGTTCTCATGGAAAAAGGACCAATTACGGCATCAATCAACCTCTCCCTTCTTGGCATATTGAAGCTTGCAATAAGAACACATATTAGATTCACAAGAAGCACCTGTGATTTAAACAAAAAGAAAAGAAAAGAAACATGGAACATATCTTGTAAGTTATGGTTAAAATTTGGTAATGTAAAGCATTTCGGAAAGTTCTTCTCATTAAAACTGAAAATGAACTTTCGCAATATTAACGCTTCTACTTATACATAACTGGTGACCACACGCACACACGCACAGTTTGTGCTAACTTGAGAAAAGAACACTGAAAGGACTTCGATACAATGGTGAAAAAGATAGAAACTACAACATATGTATAAGCATATTCCATTGACCCATCAAAACCTAGTTTATGAGTTGGATTTTCTCTTCCTTCCCGTTTCCAGCATGTGACTTCATGCCGTCAAGCAAAAAGTCGCTTCATTTCAGTATCTCTCTCCAATTATGCAAGAGCTGTATTATGTGATCTGGGTCACAAAAAACAGCAGCAACAATGACTCCAATGTCCAGCTTAATAACAAAACGGAACCCAAAAGGACAAGAAAGTAACAGAAAGGGCAGCGCGGGAGTCCATGAAAATTTAGGGCATCAGTCCTCCTGCTTGCTCCATCAGTTCACTTGTGTACCCATTCCATCAATCAGACTCTCCAGTTCAAGATAGATTTCCTTGTCATTCAACGTCAGGTGGTCTTCTACTTCTATGTTGTCCGCATCGGCGCCAATAACCACGTCTTCCTTGAGGAGTTTCTCGGAAATCCCATGGAGTACCGCAGACAAATCAGACGAGCTAGCTCCAGTCATCTGATTGGGCGTCTGGCCCTGCGCAACCCAGAAATCTTCATCATCCATCGAAGGCCACGGATTGTGCATCTGAAAGGTGCCAAAATCCTCCGGCACAACACTATTTGGCCGACACTCCATCTGTGCCAAATCGTCACTGATTCTCAGGCAATCAACTTTTGGGCTTTGAATCATGTGATCCATTTCTTCTAGCAAGCATTTGGTGGCTTCAGCATCGGGACCAAGCAATTCTCTCTTCTTGCTCGATTCACAGGTCTCTAAATCTTTCTTCTGCCTCTTCTTCGGGATTAAATGCAGGACAAAGTTGGGGCTTTTGGCTGCTTTTGTGAGGAGGAGGAATAAGTGCTGGTTCCTGCGGTCGGCATGGCGAGTCCGCTCAGCGACCTGCTCGATCTCATGCTGCAAGTTGTCCTGCTCTTCTGTTAGCTTAAGGATCTTGGTCTTCAACGCTTCATGGTCCTTCTTAAGCAATTCGAGTTCCGCTTCCTTTTCAGCTTTCTGGTAATCAGAGGTAACAGTACTACTCGATTTTTTTCTATGCTTGTTTAAGTTGTGTCCCCTCTTTATGTTCTTCAGCAAGTGCTTCTTCCCTTTCTGAAAACCTTGGTTTGCAAACTCCCATCGATCTGGATTGATCTTCCTAAAACCCTGCGACACATTTTTAATTATGATGCATGAAGAATAGAAGATAGGAAGAAGCTATGTCTAGGAGTTCATAATGAACCAAAGGCTAAAGAGTAGAAAATAAGCAGAATGAAGGCCAAGAAAGTTTCAGTGGAAGATGTGCACAAGGGTTATAACTAGGCCAATATAGAAAGTACACGGATTATGATGCACGTCAAGGAGAGATCGCTTACAAATATCCAAATACCAGAACAAAGAGTGCGGAAAATTTTAAGAGTAAAGGCAAACAACTCAAAATCAATCCAGCTACTACTAGATATAGTATGAATACAACAGTGCAGAATTATGCTTCTGGTCTTGCCAAAAAAGAAGAAAGGTACTACAAAACACCGGATAGAAACAAAGCAATGGCCAAAGGAAACTTGTCTTCAGCTAGAAAGTGCATAATGAAGAATTAAAGCCCTAAAATGCAAAATACTAATCGCTATAAGGGAATTGCTGTAGTGCATTTCTCAATCCAGTACGAAGATAATCTTTAATGGGTGATCTGATGTCATGGTTGACATGGTAGTTTCTGCAAACTACCGTCTAAAGCATCATCACTTGAATATGATGACTAGTGAGGGCCTAATAGGGGCCATCGTCCACTGGCCACTCGATGCGTATTTTTGTGAACATGTGCCACATGATTCACGAAATTTCTTAGAGATTCTGTGTATCTCGCCCACCATTTCAGGTTTCTTGGTTCCTCGTCCCCTAAACTAGGGTACAGCACAAATGGTAACCGACAAAGTCAAAGTGGGTTAAATTAAGTCTCGACACCTGAGCAAAAGTTGTAAGAGGACCACTCTCTCGACGACATCAAAAAAGAACCGAAGAGTTAAACCTAAACGCTCATACACAGACATACTTTATACAGATCCATACACAAGATAACGACCACAACAAATAACATAGGTTTGCTCATATCAAAACATGAAGAAGTACCCACATAAGTGTTGAGCTGCCTGACGAAGCTGAAGAAGTTGGAGTGCTTGAAATATAGAGGCAGGACCTGCTTCGAGAACTCCTGCTGATCCCACACCAGGAAGCTATCCTGGCTCAAGCCCCACGACACCACCGGATCTGTACCCGGGTCCGACACCATCTCGTAAGTCTTCCTCAGGAACGGCGTTGGCCCCACCTCCCTCAGATCCTCCATCGGCTTTGCCACATCGTATGCTGCTGCCTGCCATGAGCATGACGGCGATAAAATGGCCGCATCCCTGGGATCAGCAATGGTCGCCACCTCCTCCTCTTTCAATTCCTCCTTGATCTTCTCTGCCTGCACGGCCAGAGCCGAACAGAGTTCGGGCCGGGTCAGGCATGAGTGCATGTGCGATCCAGCTTCAATTTTGCCATCGCCAATGGCTGCTTGTGGCAATGGACCCGAATGGGAAAGCGACCCACAGCATCCTAGCTCGCCTGCAAGGGCCTTTGATTGCGACCGAGAAGAATCGGTTCGGGTTAGGTCCGGGTACAAGGGCGACCAGGACCCTATATCGCCATGGTCGCCACCATCAAGAACAGCGAAGGACGC
The DNA here is from genome assembly GCA_014182575.1 of Eucalyptus decipiens. Taxonomy (NCBI): domain Eukaryota; kingdom Viridiplantae; phylum Streptophyta; class Magnoliopsida; order Myrtales; family Myrtaceae; genus Eucalyptus; species Eucalyptus decipiens. The sequence goes on from CM024611.1 coordinate 54,842,448, forward strand.
GATTTCTTCCAGTGATCTTGCGAAAGGTTTTGCCTTTTCTAGCTCAAGACTTGAATCTCGAAAGAAAGTTTTCCAAAACCAAGGGCAAGATCCATTGGTACGGCCGGCGGAACAACCGCCGGCGCCGCCATGAAACGCCGTCATCAATTTAAGCTCGAGTTCATGGTTTTTTTCCCTTTTTTGGGGTGGTCAGGAGCTCGAGTTCAGGTTCAGGAGGTGGAGCTAATATGAGCAAATTTCAAGCGAATGAACATACATGGTAGAGCTTCGACAGACAGTAAGAGAGAGCTCGACTTGAAAAGTGGAGCGGGCGACGGACAAGGGCGATGGCATGTGGACTTATATACTCGTGAGAAAAGGAAATTGATAAGCTGACTGCACCGTCACCCAGGAAGAGTGACGGTGCATTCACCGCCAAGTATTTTTCCAAGTGATGTGGGCCCCACCAAAAGATTTATTGTATGTGCTCCTGCGAGCCGAGAGCCGGCACGTTTATGTCTTTTGCGTCTCGGGGAGGCTTTTCTGTCCCCATTTTAGCGGCAGATATTTTAAGATTTATTAATTCCATCTTTACGTTTTCTTAATATCAGAAGATTCAGGTGGTTTGAAGATTATTAATTCTATTTTTTTGAAGTTTTTTAATAGTGAGGAAGTAGCCACTAAGTGAGTGGAGCTCTCCCAATGGAAGTGAGCAAAAGGAATCGTCCGAATAAGGAATCGCCCAAATGGAACCGAACCGGCCGATTCTAGGCGGTTCTTTAAGGACTGAACCAGTTCCATAAAATTGGAATCAATGACCAAACCGATTATCTTTTTTATTTCTTAAATATTTGTAAAGAAAGGCCTAATTTGTCTCTCATTTTTGTACAATGCTCGAGTGACAAAAAAATCACGAATTGATCTTCAAAAACACTAACCGATGGAAAAAGAGTACAAAAACAATTAAACGATGAGAGAGAGAACCATTCTTTGACCCACTTAATAGCGGGGTCTTGGCTATGTGGATGAGGCGTCTATGAAAGATATTGTGCATACAATGACAAATCGAAAAAAAAAAGAAGGATAAGCAATCGGTTTTAATTGGACCACTTGGAAATTGGATCGATCAATTCAATTTCAAAATCAAATGATTCGATTCTCAATTTTAGATAATTGGGAATTGGTCTCATCTGTCCGATTCTCAATTTCTAATTCCTAGGTGGAAATTGGATAATTTGGGAACTAATCATCCCTTAAGGCATTTGCACGAAAAATGGAAAGACAAAAGCATCAAAAGGTCTCTATATGGGGAAAGGAAGAGTCGAGAATTTGTTCTTTTTCCCAACTTTTTGGGAGAAGGGAGGGACATTCCTTAGTTATGATTGGATGTCTGCTATCGACACGTGGACCAAACATCATGTACTTTAGTCGCCATCTCAACATCTTGCTTCACTGGCGATCGTGTCTGGACATGACATAAAAGCGTGTTTCCATTTTTTCTTTTTTATTTAACTTTTGTCCTATATATTGTCACAAACCTAATTTATATATGCTATTACACATTTGCTCCAAATTTTTTTGCGTTAATGTGGCGTCACGGAACGCTCATATCAACTTGAGCAATGATCCAAGCATGAGCTAAGCTCAATGATTGTCTTCAACACTCATATTTTCATGCCAACCACCTCCTATTGCTCAAGACTCAACTCTCAAGCCTCCATTTAGATTGCAGACTCTTAGGCCAAGCTTTGAGCTTGAGTAATTGCTATGGCCAAATCTGGCTTCAAAGCTCACCACAGCTAGATCATCATCAAGAGACTCACCACACCAGTCTATCTCACTCATCCTAATTTTAAATCTGAAATTTGAGATTTGGGACCAAGCGACAATCACCTCGCAGGTGGTTAAACAAGTGTTAACGAAGGCCACCAAAGGTTTAGGCAACAGTGGGCATTGACGAACGAGCATCAAAGGAATTTTGGCCAGGCAATCGTGAGCTTGAAGACGATGGATAGTGACTTTAAAGACAATGAACAGTAACTTCGCGATGAACACTAACTTCGAATTTACTTTTTGTTAATCTTTTTCTAATAAGGCCACATCAATGCCACTTCATTGAAAAGAAATTACTAATGCCACGTCGGATCCATGTTAGATTTTTAACAGTGGTTTTTAACATAACCCTAATAGAGCGTCCATGTGTCACTCGGGTATAACTTTGAGATTTTTAGCATCACAAATAAAATTTTGAGTAAATGTGTCAAAATGGACATTATGCTACATAGGAACAACCTAGTTAAATGTTGAATAGCGCTTCCAGCTAAGTACATATCTATTGGGTCTTGTTTTTGTCCTTCTGCAATTTGGAAGAGTAGTAAATTGTTATCTTCGTTACACGCAAGAAAGTCTACAAATTGAGTCAGTTGCAATGGCGTCCTTGGATTTTTTTCATGTGTTCATTACGTATTTGGAGAAGTAGTAAACTATTCTCTTAGAGTACACTTTGTTTTGAGGAAAACGTTTTTTAGGAAAACATTTTTCTAATTTTCCAGCATTTAATTCATTTAGAAGAATGAGTTAACGGAAAATATTTTCCTACCAAAACTTAAGTTCATGAAAATGATTTCCCCTTTAAAAGAACAAGAAAACATTTTCCAAAATGTTTCCCTAGTCTTAGGATCCTTGGTTAATGAGTTTATTCTTATAAAATAATTTTAAAAAATCTAATTTTTAATTATTTTTACAAATTTTGATTTTTTATTAGTTATTGTATTTTATTTTCTTTCTTTTTCTTTTTTCTTCTTTTCTTTTTTTTTTCTTTCTTTTTGTTCCTCCTTCTTCCCCTTCTTCCTCCGCAGGTGGCGATCGGCCAAGACGCTAGCTGGCAAGCCGGCCAGCTTGGGCTCGCAAATCCAAGCAAGTTTGAGCTCACCAGCCCGAGCTTCATTGAGGCTAACAAGCTTGCGACTCACAAGATCCAAGCGAGCCTAAGCTTGGCCAAGGTCGGCGAGCTAGAGGATCCCTAGATCCAGGTGAGCCTAGGCTACATGGATGTCGGCAAGCTCGCGCCTCGCCCACTCTTGGCGAGGCGGAGTTGTGGCCATCGCCTGCCAATAGTGGTGGAGGAAAGGAGAAAAAGAAAAGAAAAGAAAAAGGAAAGAGAAAAAAAGAAAATTAAAATAATTTAAAATTCCTTTTTTTCAAAAGAAAATAAAAATAAAAAGAGAAATAAAATAATTAAAAATTCTGATTTTTATAAAAAATTAAAGAATTCAAAAATTTTTTTTGCATAAAATAAAGTCATGAAATAGAATATCATTTTCCAATAATATCCAAATAACAGAAAATATTTTTGATCATATATCACCAAACAAAGGAAAACTAATCATATTTTTGAAAAATGTTTTACCGAGAAGCATTTATGATATCATTGAGTTCTTATGATACTAACGCACCCCAAAATGATTTTGGTTACTTATTATAGGTGTGTCTTAGGACTAATTTTACAAACTCAAAAGTGGGACTAGTTGAACACAGGGTAAGGCATGTACAACAAAGGGTGCCAAACTAGTAGGGATAAAAATTAACACCCAATCAGTAGCTCATCTATCAACTGTCATTTTAACTACCGAACTTGTGAGCAAAAAACCTATTTTGTGTTATTGTAAAAATAGAGTACACTTATTCAACAAAAGCGGATTTGAACACTAACAGCGAATTATCTACAGCAATCAATTGGACAAAAAACTTATTGCTTATTTTAAGTTCACCAAGTCTAAAGCCTCAATGAAGGAATAGGAATTTGCCTTTTAGTTGCAGTGATAAACTTAGACAAACAAGCACAAAAAGTGATTAATAATGTGGTGTCTTCTCCACACGTGTTGCCACAAGTTCTTCAGTTCGTTTCTCCTAATAGACTTAACAAGATAGTCAGCAGCACCTCTCAACATGCACCTGTACACCGTCATCCTGTGTAGACATCACTGCAAAATCCCCATAGATGATAAATAAGTCATTGTTGGACCATGACACCAGTAAAGAACATGAATCAGCCATGCATAGATAGGTAAGACGTACTTATGACTGGAATATTTTGCATACGTTATGCTCCATAATTAGAGTAAGAAGAGCATATCAAGATATTGACGACAAATCCACTTCAGTCAATATGAGATCTATGTTGTAGGTCTTTCCTTCGGTAACTCCCACGCCTTCAAAGCATAAGGAATAGCCGCAACTGCTCAACAAAACGATCAAGTCGTTTGCATTATGAAGGTGACACGTTAATGTGCATAAAGGAAAAAGAAGGTCCTAACAAGCATAAAAAGCATGAATTAAGTTCCGAACTATGCTACAAAAATCGACTTTCATCATTACCATTCCACAACTAAGCTTCCCAAACAGCACAGAAGAAATTCTACCTAAGTGCTTTGATATTCCAGTATAAATTTATGATTATGTTCAGGAACATACTCTGTGGCTTCATAAACGCTAATCTCAATCTTAAATCTAATGAAAGCTCAACAATCACATTTAACTTTAAGTCTTTCATATGTTTCTTCTTGACCAAATAAGTTGATTGTACCCCTCTCACAATTACACATAAAAGTTCATCGACTTATTTCTCATTTTTTTTTTCTAGTCTTAGCCTTCCTCACTCCAAATTTTTTGCCTATTGCATGCGCCACATATTTATGATATACTTTAAGTTCACTTGTAAAAACTATTCGTTACCGTAAATTCAAAATCTTTTTTCAAATCATGAGTTACATCTGGTAGATATTCAGTTTCATGCTGCAAGTGAAGAACAAAAAGTATTTAATGCAGTGATTTTACAAGAAAAATAACATCTCATCACTTTCTTGAGAAAGCAAATATATTATAAATAGTATGAGTTTAGGATTACCTATTATTCAACCATCAAATAATGTTACACGTGCGAATTAATTGACTGATTGCGAGCGAACCTCTGTTAGCAGGAGTTTTTGCAGGCAAATCAGGGAGAGATTCCACAAGACGGAGCAATGCAGCACCGGCAGTTTAGGGCATGGCCCAATCAAGGACCAACCTTCGTGCTCGCGACCAACCTTCTTGCTCGGCCTTTGCGAGCGTGAAGGTCACGACGGCAGGGCTTCTGGAGGAAAAGCCGCCGATGGGGCTCTGGAGGCGGAGGCGAGCGCCTTCTTACTGCGAATCAAGACATCTTTGACAAAAATGAGGTTCCCGTAAATTTACAGAAATTAGTGGCGGAACTACACTATATTTCCCCATGTCAAATAACTGGAACAGCATGTATCCAGACAATACAATAAATTGAAACATGAGGCCTCTTGAATTTATGCAAAATGACACCTTGAAAAAGCACAAGATGTGTGAATGAAAACAAAAATTTAAGTAGAAACATGTCAGACCAAAATAAACATCCGAAGGAGTGGAGGTGGGTCGACATGTCAACAATTTCACATAAAAAATTTGAGAGCCTCATGGTTTTGTCCTTTGGCGTATTGGTAAGCATCTTCCCAAGAGGTCACCCATCCTAGGAGAGCTCCCTCTTGAGCACGCTTAACTTTGAAGTACCAAAGCTAAGCTTTCAGTAACATCAAAATGCGTCTTCGAGAATTAATTTCAATTTTCACATATATATATATATACTAAAATCGCTCCCCATATTCATTGCACAGTTTGGTTCAATTCCACCCCCTTCGCCATCCTAGAAGCCTGCCAGTGTTGATACCTAAATTTTAGCTGACAAGTCCTAAGTTAAAAAAAAGAAAAATCAAGACTTTGGGAATTTTAATCACGACGGAACTCTTCTCTTGGCTGAAAAGAGTCGTAGGAGTCCTTAGATGTCGTTTTGCTAAAAAGTCAAAATTTGACTTTCAAGTTAACTTTTTGGTTAAACATGTTAAAAAAAAAATTTGGGACCGAGGATTCGCATGCGATTAGTCAAGACCTAAGGGGTTATTGAACCAGCAAGTTGGTTCCAAAATGCAATTTTCAAAGTTGGGGGACTAATTCGCAAAATTTAAAACTATGCCCAAGCCCTTAAATTATCATTTTTATCATTTTGACCCCTATTTAAGCTTGAAATTGAACCTGGGCCGGCTTGAATTAATCTAATCAAGCACAAAAGTACCAATTTGAATCAAGTTGGTCATTTTTTAGAAAGAAAATGGCCAATTTTGAGAGACTTTCTTACAAAATTGGACAGAAAAAATTGCGAAGTACAATAAGAGACAAATTAATATACATGAATGTGCCAACTGGTCAAAAAATTGAGCCAAATTGATGGATTAAAATGCTTAAAATAGCTGCCAAAAGCCAATCTGTGATTTGGGCACAATTCGAAGCGATTAAGTAAGCAAATTTATGGCCCCACCATATCCCACTTAACTCCCAATCAGCCTAATCTCTGGCTAAGGTGGAATGCTCTCATTAGGAGTGTAAATGGACAAAATTTGGCTAGGGATAAGTTGCTGAAAACATGTGAAAATCGTAGCCAAAGTTGTTCACTCTACAGCTAAAAAGTTTGAAGATTTCACTGTCGAGGAGCTGATAGAGCAACTCAGTTGGCAAGCTTGTCATGTGGGCAAGGCCAGCCAACGGTTGCTTAATTTAGCAAAGATTGGAGACAAGAGAGAGCTCACGATCGTCCCCTAAAGGCACCCCCATGAGCAACTCAAAAAGGACCTTAACCTAGAAATTTCATAGGGACCCTCAGAAAAAAAAAAAACGAAAGTTTCATGAACTTCCAGCTAAAACTAACCAAAACCCTCAACTAGAGAGTGAAATTATAATCAAATATCTTTCCAATCATAGGTTACACGTAAAAATGATGGTCAGGAAGGCACTCAAAAGCCCCTCGAAAATCGTGTTAGTTGCTGGGAGGAGTGGACAACCAGAAATTTTTTTATAATGTAATAGGTAGATGGTCACTAGGGAGGCAAAACAAATGTTTTTAAGGAAAATAAGGGACATTTGAGGCAAAAAGTTAATTTTAGATTAAACTACAATACATATAGTTGGAGTAAATGTCAAAGGAGTTGATAAAATGGGTCTTCAAACCTAGTCACGGTGGCTAACCAAAGCCTTTGTTGTTGGTTTTCGTCTCCGCAGGTCTCATTTTCTAGCTTGAAGGGGCCAACTTCCAAGTGCCTTTAGAGGACAATTTCTTGGCTTCGTCGGCCAAGAGATACTTCACACAGAAGAAAGGTAAGGACCCTAGATGAGTTTTTGTTTAATGTAGACAATGGCTTGACCATGGAAAATCGAGACAAAAGCCAGCCAAGAAAACTAATTTCTAAGGCTGGAATTTTTCCGAATGTTGAAACCTCTTCCAAAAGCCATGCATTTTTTACTTGCTACCCCCCTTTGCATTAAGGGTGATCAGTTCCCGGTTCGGTCCGATTCCAAGGTGGAACCGGGAACTGGACCGGGAGAACCGATTCCCAATTTTGGGAACCGTGGACTGGACTGGACCATTGGTTTCGGTCCGGTTCGGTCCGGTCCAATAGAATTGGCACTTTCTTTTTTCACTAAAGAATGTCCATTCACTAAAGAACAACCATGCTATGACCATGCTCCGGACCGATCAATCCAATTCGGTTCCTGGGCGATCTAATAAAACTACTCACACATGTTTCACGTGTAAAATATTCAAACTTCACTTGCGTGAATATCAATCATAGTTTGTGTTTCACGCTTAATTTTAAGCATAAAAGCCATGAACAATTTGAGTAAAATCCGTGCTTGACTTAGGTTTTGTAGACAATCTCTCTTTTATGCTTTGGATGTTTAGTCAATGTCGGACTCTTTGAGGCTTGAAGTGCCTTGTCGTTTGCAAGTGAGGGGAGCAAGAGAGAGAGTGTGAGCATGAGGAACTCCTAGAGCCTTGTCCCACATCAAGTAGAAGATAAAACTAACAAATAAGTTTTCTAAGAGCTTCGGTGGTCTCTTGGCCACATAAGAGGTTGTTTCCTCAATTGCAATTCCGATTGCAATAAGTTTCATATATAATATTCATATATTATATGTGTTTATATATTATATGTATATAAATTATATATAAAAAAATTTGGTCTGGTCTGGTCGGTTCGGTTGGTCCGGTTCCCACCTTGGAACCGGGAACCGGACCAATCGGCCGCTGGTTCCAAGATTAGGAACCGGGAACCGGATCGCCGACCGTGGGAACCACCCAAAACCGACCGTGCGACCTCTTTCTTCCCAAATCACACTCTCTTCCGACGGTCAATTTCACTCGCCTCTCTCCATCTCCCCCCCAAGCAATCGCTCCGCCCTCTCGTCTAATCTTCCATCAATGACTTGCTTTCCACTCTGCTCAAAGTGATCCCTCAAGAAGCCCTAAATCTGTGACCGCAAGTCAGGTTCGATTTTATTTCCCGGGTTTTTATGTTCACATATTTGTTTTGGGGGAGAAAGTACTTAAAAGCTCGCTGGTTTATTGATTTTGATTCTAAGTGCAACAACGTGTGAAAGCTTGGCCTCTCCTACATGTGCGGACATTTTACGAAGGAAAATTCTTTAGATTCTTTGACTGGCCCTGTTGACTCTTTGTTTGCTGATTATGGATCTAGATGAGGTTGATTCTTTTCTTGTCTTGAACTTATTTATCTGTGTTAGTCTTCAACCAGGATAATATCCTCTTGTCTCTTCTTTCTACTAAGCTTGCAAATATATTTCTTCCACCAATGGCATCTTTTTAAATTGCTTCTAGTTTTTCCTCAGCCTCTTCTGTAATGTCATTTCTAGTGTAAAAAATATGATTTCCATTTTTTCTTCTGGGGGGTGGGTGTGTTAACATATATATATATATATATATATATATATATATATATATATATATATATATATATATATATATATATGATGCAGATGGACCTCTTTAAGTTTGTGCTACAATTTTTTGTGTAGTGTGTCTTGTTTATGCTTTTTTATTTATTCCTAGTCTATTCTTTGTTGTTGATGTGTTTGTCTTCATTTCCTGAATATGGGCAACTTTTTTTAGGTCTTTAGAGTTGTGTTTTTCACAGCTGTTAGCGTGATCCCTTGACTAGATTCATGCTAGCTAACTCAAATGAGTAAATTTGTTTTATATATTATTTTCACAAGCATTCCTAAGTGTTCTTCTATCCTGTCATGCTTCTCCTCTTTGGGTGGGTGTTGCATTTCTCAATCCCTCTCTGATTTGTTTCTCTTGCTTTATGAAATTTGTGGTTACAATTTGTTTCTCTTGCTTTATGGAATTTGTGGTTACATACCAATGATGAGATGATTCTTTTGCTGCATCTTAATGTAGGTTCATGAAATAGCAATGGTCTCAGCTCCGGCTTAAGCTTTGAAGAAAATCAGGCTTTTCCTTTTGCCAATCATCTTGTCGGCCACAACAGCAAAGCACCCATTAGAAACCAGGGCTAGAAAAAGTGGAGATAGCAATTTGGAATATTCTATAATTGAGTTACGAGTTACAACCTCCTATACTTTCAGCATATAATCATTAAAACTTCTATCATGAATAGCTGAGATCATTGCTATTTCATGAGCCTACATTAAGATGCAGCAAAAGAATAATCTCATCATTGGTACGTAACCACAAATTCCATAAAGCAAGAAAAACAAATTGTAACCATAAATTTCATAAAGCAAGAGAAACAAATCAGAGAGGGACTGAGAAATGCAACACCCACCAAAGAAAAGAAGCATGACAGGATAGAAGAACACTTAGGAATGCTTGTGAAACAAATATAAAACAGATTTACTCATTTGAGTTCGCTAGCATGAATCTAGTCAAGGGATCACACCAACAGTTGTGAAAAACACAACTCTAAAGACCTAAAAAAGATGCCCATATTCAGGAAATGAAGACAAATGCATCATCAACAAAGAATAGGCCATGAATAAATAAAAAAGCAGAAACAAGACAAACTACACAAAAAATTGTAGCACAAACTTAAAGAGGCCCATCTGCATCACATTTACATATATATGTATGTTAGCACACCCACTCCCCAGAAGAAAAAAACGGAAATCATATTTTTACACCAGCAATGACATTACAGAGGAGGCTGAGGAAAAACTAGAAGCGATTTAAAAAGATGCTGTCACGATCTCTTTTTTTTTAGGTGCTCGCATATGCGCGGGCATCTACGAAGGCTAATGGCTTGGCTAAGTTTATTAGGCTTAGCTCAGGCTCTCCCAAGCCCACCAATTCACGACTTAAAGTATGAGTTTTTAATTTGCAAGTTAATTTTAAATAGAAGTCGCCACTAATCAATTTGGGGTGGATCGATTAGAAATCCAAGCGAAATATTATGAGAAATATTTCACTCCTGCGCAACCAGAGAAATTAAGATCAAGGACTTGATTACATTAGTTAATCACTAATGCCCTTCCGGTACCTAATCTTATTTAAATTCTAAGGCTTTTTGGATTTTTAAGGATTTTTCCATGCATTTTGTAACAAAACATCTTTTATGCTTTTTCTGCTTCTTTTTTTTCGGAAATGTTGTCGCAACCCGATCACGCCGCCCTTAAATCCCTCATCATCACGAGGAGAGAAAATGGGGAAAGGTCGAGTTTAGGGGTACTTGATCACGAGAGTTCCCTCACGACTCACATTCCAAAAGACGTCATCACCTCGCCTTTCGGATCAAGCCTTTCGTGAGTTTCCTCCACGAGATCGCGAGCTCTCCCAAGCTCATTCCCCGCGTGATAACAAAGTATCACGATCCATACCCATACGGGCGACACACCTTAGAAAAAGTGGTCGGGTGTGGATATCGGATTTAAGGGTACTTTTACCATGATAGACCTTTCGACAGTACGCCTCGCGCATAAGGATTACATCACTTCATCCTTTGGGGTACTCTCATATCAAGTATGTTAAATCGTGGTGATAACTCTATAAAAATAGAGTTATTATACCTATTTTAGGTAACAATTAATGCAATATCTATGATAGAATATTTGGATTTCCTTCTGATTATTTGAATTTTTCTTGTTTATGCAGAATAATGAGATATGGAGATGATAAGGAAAATAATGGCAACTATTAGGAATTCAAATAAAAAAGCAGTGGAAGATAGATATCAAATTAGGAAATTATTGATTTTGTTCCCAAATGTTATCTGCATGCGTTGGGAGATAGATATTTTGGATATATTCTATAAATAGGAGAATATGAGAGAGAAGCTAGGTTTTTTTTTGGTTAGATTGTTTTTCATTCTTCTAAGAGTTTTTCAAGTATTTTGAAGAGAAGACAAAAGTGGTGACATAATTCTTGTCCTTTGATTCAAGATGCTGGGTTTGATCTATATTTTTATTTTTTTCTTCTACTATGTTCTAATTTTCTTTTGTTAGGGCTACAATGTAGCCTAACCATGATGATGTGAATTTGATTTTTATGTTTTGCAATTGATTTCATTCATGTGAGTTATATATTATTGTGTTTAATGCTTTTGAGTGACTGGCCACCACTTGAATGATCTGATGTGCATGTTTGAGACTGAGAAGTGATAATATGCAATTGCTCATTATAATATATAACCATGAATTAAACGTGGATAGAGATATACCGCGTTATTTTTTTTTTATTTTTTTTTTTTTTGGTACCCAGGGAATCTCCGCACTGCCGCTTCGCGGCGAAGAGTAAACCCTGGGGCTCAGAGCCTCCCACCACTAGTCCCTTTCGCAGTTAAGACGCGCGTTTGTGCATGACACACTGCGTCCACGAAGTTTCGAACTCTTCCCCTCTTGCGAAAAGGGTACCAAGCTCTTAACCGCGCGGCCACCGCGGGTGGTGGTGATATACCGCGTTATTTATGTAGCTTTCGGTAATAAGATGATCCAAAAGACTCATTGTAAGCCGGGAATATTCATAGTTTTTAATGCACTCATGTTTATTTTAATTTACATAGAGATATAGTGGATTAATAAGCTGAGTAGGTTTGCTATACCTAGAGATATGATAGTAAATAGATTAGGAAATTCCGCTATCACATGTTTGATATCATTCTTGTATTCACAATAATCTGAAATTCATATCTAGTGGTTATGGTGAAATCGGATACTGTAACATATTTATCTTATCGATTTACTACATTTAGTCTACAAATTTCGTTTTTAATTTATTCTTAATTATATTTTGATATGTTAGATAAATTTTAGAATTAGTCTATTTTAGTATTTAATTGGTTTATTAATCATCGATCTCCGTGGGACGATACTTTTTATCATTATTATATTACTTGTTTGACACGTGCACTTGCGTTTAGAATTTTGCGAACACATGGTGAGTTTCATCGAAACTCATACCCCGCGCGATGGGTTTATTTATACAGTCTAGTTGTCTATGACAACCTAAAAATAAGACGGGAGTCGCCACTAGCCTCATTTTGGGAGTTGGCTAGAAAACCCAATTGAGGGTCGAGAGTGTTCTCTCGATACCTACACAATCAAATATCTAAGTTTGGGTACTTGGGTTACGCTAATATTTCTATTAGCGCCATTTCGGTACCTAAACAGTATGTTGTGTTCCATACATTTCTTTTTACATTTTTGAGATCATTAGTCCTAAACTAAGCGATCATGCGTGGTTGGTCATTTTCATTCTATTCTATTTCTAGAAAAATAAGAAAAAAAATAATCAGTGGAATTGAAATTACAAGACAGTAAGTAAACAATTAAGGAAATCAATAAATCTACCATGCAATCCTAGAAAATATAAAAGAGAAACACAATTGAAAAAGATGAAAGAAAAATAGAGAAAACCCACAACTTGTCAGGTTTTATACAACAAATGGAACCCAAGAAATACGTCAGGGAAATGAATAGTATATGATAATGGTCGAAATGGACATCGACCTCCACCGTCTTCGCACTTTCTCCATCTTCGGGGTCCTAATCTAAACCTAATCTAAGAAACTTATAACTAGGTGCATACAATGGAAAGAAACAAGCATACACATCAAAACAATCAAAAACAAGATATCATATCGAGATCAATCATTTAAAGGAAGTGCAATACGAAAGTCAAATTTTGGGGCCTCGGGGTCGGCCTTTGTTTTTCATGCGAAGGTCCCACTAAGACACCTACCCAATCCATTTTTTTGTGACTTATAGCAATTGTTGACCAATTGTATTCTCGCATGGCCAATAACACTTATAAGTCTCCTAATCAAGTGATCTATGTGATCCTAGGGTTTTCCCTCGATATCATGTATCGACCCTATCATTCATCTAAAAATAACATGCATTGCAAAAATTTAAACATGCATGCATGCAGGTCTTTTGAACCTTGTTTCTCAACCAATCAAGTAAGAAAGTGAACTGTCGGCAGGTCACTTATTATCAAGGGCATGCGCCAATCACAAACACAAGCAATTTCTAATGCATGATGAGATAATATGTATGAAGGGTACATGTGATATTTCAAAAACATATCTTGAAATCATTCATGAAAAGTTTTGAGACAAGGTGATCTCTCAGCTATGAAAGGCATTCAATTGTCAAGGCTAGCCCGGGGCTCGCATAAATGCACTCACAAGCATCGCAGACATTTTGAATACAATTCAAACCGTGACTTTCACGATGTCAAATCAGGATTTTTTAAAAAAGAGTTGAAAATATTTAGGATTAAGGAATATCTAGGCTATGGAACACATTCAATTGCCAAGGCTAGCTCGAGACTCGCATAAATGCACTCACAGGCATCGCAGGTATTTTGAATATGGTCCAAACCACGATTTTTCCTTAAGCCAAATCGAGCTTTGGAGAATAACTTTTTTAGAAATCGTTTTTGAGAAACATCACATGTACCAAAGCATTTTTTTTTTAAAGATGCAATTTGAAAAGGCCGATTATTTAATAACAAATATCAAAGAATTTAGAACAATTTTCATGGAGATGGCATGGCCTAAATTCATGCACAAACTAACCTAAAAGGTATAACTAAACAATCACAATCATATTTATATCAGGAAATTTCAGAACAAGCGTGTAAGGACAGCAAAATTGGGCAATACCTAATGACAATTTGGCAATAAAAAAATTTCCAAACATGCATGACATGATGACAAACAATTTTTATGAAGAAAGTTTTCTTAAACAATGTACACATTATTTTACAAAAATCAAACAACAAGCAACAACATATCAGAAATTTGCCAAAACAACAGGACATTTAGCTAATGTCACGAGGATTTTTCCTATCAAAACATGTCTAAAAATCATCAAATTTACACACAACATAGCCAACATGATGACAAGCAAGTTTCATTCAAATGCCAAGTTCAGATTCCAAATAGAAAAAATTGAACAAAAATATCAAAGGTCTGTCCAAATAGGGGTTAGAACAGGGGTCCGAATTTGATCCCTTATCCAGATTGTAGTCTGACTTTGAAAAAATAGAAAATTGGTCCAAACGATGAGCGATTAGCATGAAATCAGTGGCATTAGAAAATTTTAAGCATGTCTTACGTCTTCCTAGAAGAGCTGGAGTCCAAACTAGGTCAATTTAGTATCTTAAGATTGATATCTTTATTTAAAAGTGTGCGCATCAATAATTAAGAAAACTAAACATAAGCATTCATTAGAAAACCTTAAAATCACTTAAAAGATGCCCAAATGGCATGAAGAAATCACATGAGACTTAGCATTAGATGTGACAGAAAGTTTAGATAGTCATCTAATCCTAAGTTGGCATGCAAAATGTTATACAATTTTGACATTATGAGATTATTCATGATTCCTAATAATATACTTGGGAATTCTAAGTGTGATGAACACTTTTTGTGAGACAATTTAATGTGCAAGATGAAACTCAAATGACATGACTTAAACACGTATGCAAACCTTGTAACATGCAGTTCAATCATCAAGAAGGCATGATCATAAGATTTGATCTTTCGATGACTCAAACAAGCATGAAAATGTGCACATATGACAAGGTTTCATTTCAGCATTAAATTTACAGAACAAGCATGATTTCAGCCATCCTCAAGACATGCATAAATCCTACCAAAAATCTCACATATAGAGCATACGATGATGAAGATTTCTCGTTAAAAGATCAAAACTCAATTAAGATCACATGATTCGTGGAAAAAATGGCAAAACAGACCAATCTATATGTTTAGCATATATTGCTACAGTACCTTTTACTCTAATGTATGCAATTGACTCACTTTACCAATGTAAAAACCTTGCAAAGAAAGTATCAATTGAACATATATATAATGTATTTCAACTCTTATGAAGGATTTGAGACCAAATAGGTGCATTTATAGACTCAATTTCATCAAAACAAATCTCGGATTAATGCAAAACAGACTGAACAAAACTCATTAAAAAAAAATACACAAGATGTATGAGACGATTTTGAACAAAACTCATGAAGAAAATTTTATCAAAAAATGATCATGAAAGTCGACACAAAAATAACAAAGCCAGAAGGCAAAACAAAATCAGAACTGAAAAATACCAAAACTACTGCAGAATCGTTAATCTTCGGAGGTATTTTTCAAGGATTAAACGATGCTCGATTAGGGCGTGCGACCTATTATTTCGAAGCTCAAGATGTCTATTATCTAATTCTAAGAGAAGTCGAGCTGAAACGAGGTCGTTTTGAACCTCATTTTGGCCAAAACAGTGACCTATGTACAGGCCTATGAAAATCACAATTTAGGCTCAAAATCATAATTATCATTCAAATCATCAACAAATCATTGCAGCATTTATACTCATCAATCTTAATCATATAAAAGCTCTTAATCTTGAATCCTAGCCCCGATCAACTAACTCGATCTCGCTTCATCGGATTCGAGTTTCGAACCGTTACCTTTTGTCACGATTTTCGTCGATTTTTATCGCGATCAATCGGATCAAGCTGCCGGATCACGATCGGGACTCCGAGAATGTAGATCAGGTCACCACGGCTCGGATCGGGATCAATCGAACCACCGGCTCAAGGAAAAAAAGGAAGAACCAGTCCAAAATGGATTGGCCTTGACTCGCCGGTGAAGATCGGGCCGCCGGTGAAAACTCAGTCACCGATCTAACCTCCTCTTTCCACAGAAAGGTCAAAGACCTTTGCTACTGCAGATCATCAGCAACTTGAAGGGTTGGGAGCTCTGGCGACCGCTGGTTCGAGCCTAGAACGAGACCGGTCCAATAGATGAATCGAACCTAGAGAGAGAAAGCGTGCGATCTGTTTGGGCGGGAGTTTAGAGAGAGAGAGAGAGAGAGGCTGAGGAGAGAGAAAATTTTCGTGCAAAATGAACCCGTTCTTGAAAATAGAAGAGATTTCATTTATATACTCCCACATTAAGCGATTTTGGCCGTTGGTTCGACTCGACGGTCAAAATCTCGATCCAACGGTCAAAAATCCATTTCGAAGACTCCATCATGATCTCGAGGTGTTAGGTAATTTGTCTAGTGGGTTTGATTTGTAAAAAACCAAGCCAAAATCGGGAATTGGGTAAAAATGTCTAATTATGGGTTAATTTGCAATTTGACGAAATTCAATGACCAATTTGTAAAATTTTGGGAAATTGAAGGTGTAGAAGTGAAATTGGGATTGAGAGGGTTCCAAAACCGGTCGCCGGAGGCCAAGAACTGGTCGGCAAGGGCTTGAACCAGCCAGTCATGCCGATGGCCGGTCAGACCGGTCGGACCGGTTATGTCCGATTCGGCCGGATTTTGACTAATTTGGTCTGGTTCCTGCTATTTTGTCCACTTGGGACCCTTGTGGGTAAAAAATTTATGCAATTTGACCCATAAATGACCAACTTGAAAAGGAATTTTATCCTTTTTAATGAAGAAATTGACCAATTAAGATACAATTAAGCTAATCAAACCTTATGAACGTGATTTAGGGGTCTTTTATTGACCTAATTGAATGATTATCGTGGAGAAAAATGAGTCGAAACCATGAGTGCTTTGAATTGGGCCTAAAGGACTAAAATGGTAAAATTTGCAATTCAATGGGTAAAATTGCAAATTAACTAAAATTAAACTCAATTAATGTCACAATTGCCCTATCTAACGAGCTACCCATATGTAAGATCACTTATCATATTCAAATTGACCTTGAATTGAAGTGCTCGAACTTATGTCAAAAATGGATCTAAGCCTAATATTAAAATTGGACCTAGATTCATGAAATTAAACCATAGCCATGAATGGATCAATTCGAATGTTGTTGATTGAAGCTTAATTTCTTGATTTTCTAATGCTTGGGAGGATAAAATTCTTCAAATTGATGAGTTCTTGTGTGAATTTTACAAAATTGATCTCGAATTTGTACTTATCTTAAGAAAATGAGTGAGAAACACTCGTCCATTCGCAATTTATGAATGATTGATTTTGGTCCCCTAATTAGGGCTCAAAACAGCAATTCGCATTTTGACTCGATAAATTGCGAAATTGAATGCTCAAACAAATTTTAGATAGCCTCTAAACCAAATGTCAGAGAAGGAACTACATCTAATTATGACTAGAATAAAAGTAATTTTATTTTTTAATTGATTTAGAATCTAAAACTGAAAAATCCAGAAATCAAGGTTCTTAATCGAATTTTGTGAAATTTTTGACACAAAAGTCAAATTGGCATTAAAAGAAATGTATTTGTGCATTTTTTTATTTTTATTATTTTTGGGTCAAAAATTTGACCAAAAGTCAACCATTTAGTTGACTTTTCCAAAAGGTCGATTTTTTGGTCAAATCTTTGAATTTTCAAAAAATTGGTTCGAAAAAAAGTGTAATTAAAACTAAATGGAATTTTTTTGGTAAAAATCAATTTTTGACCTAGGGTTGACTTTTGGTTAAAGGGTCTACGAAAAAGTCAACTCGAAAGTCAATTGTTTGACTTTTCAGGTTTTTCTTGAAAATGATCTAAAAATTGCTTAAAAACGACAATGCAAAAAAAAGAAATGAAAAATGACACTTTTTAGTCAAGAGATAGGGTTAGTCGCGATCGAAACCTAAATCTCGATTTTTATCTTTTAATGATGTGTCGACTAAAAATCGATTTCAACAAATGTAAATCATTTTTGACTTTTTCTGATTTTTTGGGAAAGTGTAAAATATTTTTGGATTTTTCTGATTTTTGAAAAATAAATTTTTTATATTTTTATATTTTTTGTTTTTATTATTAAAATAATAATATATTATTATATAAACGACCCGGGTTGGGACCGTCCCGGATCGCTGACCGCGGGCCCGAATGACCGACAGCCAGCCCGGATGGGCCTGAGGCGTGGGCCTGACCCAGGGCGTCCCTTTTTCTTAAAAAAACACTCCAAGCCCAAAAAAAAACAAGACAAGCCCACAATCTTGCAAGGTCCGCGTGCGTCTGGCCCGAATTATTCAGAACCCTACCCGGATGAGATCCACACACCCGACCCGGTTCCAAGTCGCCGACCCGAATCACTCCCTCGTCTCTCTCTTCCGCGACACCCGACAGAGCTCGCCGCAAAGAGGGACGTCCGTCGTCATGGCCGCGCGAGGCAAATCAGCTGCAGCTCGCGTCGGCGGACGCGATGGCGAGGTGGCAGCAACAGCAAACGGTGGTGGATCGGCGAGGTGGCGAGCAGTTAGCTCGTCCAATCCGAGCCGAGATGTAGGGGGCGGCGGCTAGGGTTTTGGGAGGGCGACGCCGATGGAGGGGGGCAGCGGCAGGGACGACGATGGACAGACGACGCCGGGAGCGACACGAACCAACCGAGGTTCAGCAATTAAGAAGAACGGCCTGGGCCGGAGCTCACACAAGTCTGACAGCCGTGAGCTTCGACACGGTACGTTCGAAACAGGGCAAAACAGAGCCTTCTTACTGGAGCTTGGCGTGGAGGGAAAGGGAGCACAGCGACGGGTCATCGACCGCGACTCAGACGTGGTGGCTGGCGGTGGCTCTCCCTCGTCCTTGCCCCCTCGCAAATCTCTCTCCGGATCAGAACCCCCCTCCGCCCACGAGCTCTCTCTCTCTCTCTGATCTCGGCTTGCTCGCTCTCGGGCCTCCCCTGAAGTCTCGGGGGAAGTCCTGAGCTCGCGGCCTCCGATCTCTCTCTGCGTGTCCTCTGGTGTCCTCGGCTTCCCCCTCCTTTTATAGGCGAGAGGCCGGTCGACGGAGGAGCCTCGACCGCCGGTATTTGGTGCGCCGACCGGCCTCTCCCCGTCGGCCGAACCGGTGTCAGCTCCCACCTTTTCCACGGACGCCTGCTCGGCATTGATGGCGCGTCCCCTCAGCTACCGGCCTGTCCTGTTCTGCCATGGTAAGGCGCGCTTGAGTGGCAGAGGGAAGGAGAAGGAAGAAGGAAGGGGGCCGGGCCAAAGGGAATTGGCCTTGGCCCCGCGTGAAAAAGAAGAAGAAGAAGAAGGGGCTGGGCGTGGAAGCCCAGCCCCTGTGAGACCCCTTTTTTTAAAGTATTAATTTTTTAAACATTAATTTATCCGAAAATAGGGAAAATAAAATAGAAAATAAACCTAAAAAAACAAATGATATTAATACAGAGGTGATACGAAAGTTTTTTTTGTTGGGGCCAAATTGGTCCCTAATTTTCTATGTAATTTAATTTCAAATATTTAGCCAAAATTTAGTTGTCAGTATATGCCATTGGTGAAAGAAATATATTTGCAAACCTAGTAGAAAGAAGAGACATGAGGATGTTACCCTAGTTGAAGACTAACACAGATAAATAAGTTCAAGACAAAAAAAAAAAAATCAACCTCATCTAGATCCATAATGAGCCGACAAAGAGTCAACAGGCCAGTCGAAGAATCTAAAGAATTTTCATCCATAAAATGTTCGCTCATGTAGGAGAGGCCAAGCTTTCTTACGTTGTTGCACTTAAAATCAGAAGCAATAAACCAGCGAGCTTCTAAGTACTTTCTCCCCCAAAACAAAGATGCAAACATAAAAACCCAGGAAATAAAATCGACCTTGTGGTCGCAGATTTAGGGCTTCTCGAGGGAGCGCTTCAAGCAGAGTAGAAAGCAAGTCGTCAACGGAAGATTAGACAGGAGGGCGAAGCGATTGCTTCTCGATTGCAAGTCAGGGGGGACGGAGAGAGGCAAGCAAAATTGGCCATCGGAAGAGAGCGCGATTTGGGAAGAAAGAGGTTGCAGGAGTGTGCCAAGAGAATGCAGCCCGAAGGATGAGGCCGTCCAGTGGAGAGAGAAAGGCCATCGTCGGGAGGGAGCGATGGTCGTCGAAGGAAGCGCTAGACAGGAAGGTTTAGTGTGTCTGGATAGAGTGCAAAGAGAGCGTCGAGCTCCGGAGGAGGAGGAAGAGAGAGCAAGTAAAGAGGAGAGAGAACGCTCTGCCCTCCGCCCACGCTGGTTTGAACTGAGACAACGTAGACCCACTCAGACAGCCATCAACTACTGAGTGGTTCAAAGTAAAAATGACGTGGAACTGTTAAAGTATCTAATATTTTCTCCTCATAAGTCTATCTACCTATCACATAAAGGAAAGTTTCAAAATTTAATTTTTTATTTTTCATCCATGTCAATGTGCATGTTAGAGGACACGTGTCACCCTTTAAATAGTGTTGACCAAGCTCATGCACTTTAGATGGGCCGGTGACGTGCAAGTTACAAACTACATAATATTTTCTCATAACGAAGATGTTGGGAAAGGGACGATAGAAAATCCTTCCTTTTCCAAAAGAAGTTGCCAACAAGATTGGCCTATGTGAAAATTTGATTCTTTGTCTAAAGCACTTCTCTTTTCTTTGGGTTTCTCTTGGGCTTAATCTTGATACGAGTCGATAGTTATATTTAGGAATAATGACTAGACGGGAACATCCCCGCACTTTCTTTCGGAGGGAAAGAATAAAGGACGTGGCATAATCTGAGAGTCCAGTAAAACACTACAACAATTTCATAATAAGAGCCACTCGAAAAGGTATTAGCCATAACTACTACACTAAACTACAAGAAAACTAATTTCAAATCATAGTGTATTGTATTAGAAGTCTGAAAATCTTTCCTCATTTTGTAGCTTCAGACATGGGAACCTGCAAGGTTCACATAGAGGAGCAACACTTTCATAAATCTTTGTGTCATTTGGTTGCTTAACTTGTTTTTCCACCAAATGCACCCCACAGCTTCTTAGAGTCCCCTCCATTGCTTGAAACTGTACTATAAATTGACTACAGTGATTCAGCAATTTGGCATCCAATCCCCACATCATTCACCATGGAACGTATAAAAGTCATATGCGGTCGAGGAAAAACAATCTACACAACCATAAGTTTCTTGATTGTTGACAAACAACTGGATCTCGCATGAAATACTAGCTTCTTTCATATTAGCAAAATCAACAATAGCACAAAAGGCCAAGCCGGCTATGTCATAATATAATTCTAAAGATACAGGAAACCTTAAGAGTCCTCTCATGCTTTGATGGACAAACCACTTTGGGATCTTGCTTCCAGGATGAATTATGTTAACCCGAGTCTCTCCAACCAATCCCTACCAGTTGGAACCTTTTACAATTGGGACACAAACATGAGAGAGAGAGAGAGAGAGAGAGAGAGAGAGAGAGAGAGCTCAATTGACAGCATGTTACAATTGCTAGAGCATTGATCCAAAATCAGCTGATGACAGCCAGAAAGACAATTTGTTTGAGCCAAGGTGATTCATCTTGATTATATCGTAGCATGTGTGATAAGTCCACACATGTTTCTAGCAATTCACAATCTTTTGCAAGTAAAGATGTTATGTTCTGTAGGAGAGCTAGAATCTCTCGAAGCTGCATGCAACATGCCAAAAGAAGCCGTTGCAACTTAGTAAATTGACTGATGCATGTGGGAAGGCTAACAAATTTGCTTTCCAACAGATCTAAAATTGTCAACGAGGACAAGCAATGAAGATTTTGCAAGAAGCTAACCTCTAATAAGCTGCATCTTTGCATATTCAAGTATATTATGCTCGGAAGGGCTAATGGGAGAGAGAGATTGGTATAATCATTTGATCTCCACATAGGTTCCAGGAACTTGCTAAGTTGTGAGCATCCATCAATAAAAAATATGCACAAGATGCTGCAATGTATAGATGCTACAAGGAAGCTTTTTAAGGTCCACACGGTCCCTTATATACAACTCTTGCAGTTTGATGAGATTCGCAACAGAAGAGAGTAGTTCTTCAATGGCTGTCTCATAAAGTGCAAGTGTTCTCAGATGTTTCATTGGTACAAGAATATTTGGAAACCTTGAAACCTTTGAGCAACCTCTAAATACCCGATTTTCAAGAGATATCGACTTTAGACTGCTAGGGAAACAGTTAAGATTGGACCAATTCAGAAAGTTCAAATATATGAGCTTGTCAAGACGCTCAAGAGACTGATGAACCTTAACAAGATTGGTGCACCCTTGGAGATCCAAACTCTCAAGATTTGGCAGGGACAATACATTGAGAGTTTCACTCAGCAATTTACGGTGGCTGAAAGTAACACACCTCAAATGTCTAAAAAGTTGCACGGTAAATAATGATATCTATAAGTAGTTATTTCAAGATCTTCACAGTTATATATTTTATCTTGACAGGAGAATATAGCAAGCATGTACCTTGAATTCCTTCCCCAATATGTGGATGCTGCTTTTACACAGGTCTAAACTTACAAGTTTCCTGAGGTTTGTATTGAACGGCACCGATGGTGGAGAATAATCGGGCCATTTGAGCCATCTTAATTCAGCGGGAAAGTATATAAGATCCCCCGAGTGGGAAACATTGTGAGCTAAGAAAATTCTGAGCCTCTTCATGTTTGTGAAGGCATGAGCACTAAAGTGCACTTCAGGAGCAACCAACTTGAGCATTATTGCTTCCACTTTATTAGTTCCCTGGCAGCAAATATATGAGTAGACGAGTTAAAGTCTTTACATTTTGCAGGGATTACTAGTAATAAATAGATTTGGTGTGCTTGTGCCTCGGGCGCCTTTTGTTCTTAGCTTCCAGAATTTGTTTTTACTTTAGCATTTGACACATGAGTTTTATAAACACCTCAAATCTTAAAAAACCACGGTATTTAAGTTCTGCAGATTTTGTCATAATTTACTTGTTGGAAATTGTGATCCATTTTCTCTAAAACTATCTAGAAACTACTAACTTAATGGAGAAGGAATAAATTGGCAACAGTGAACGTGAAATGCAAGAAAAGGCAAGTCAAGTCAAAAGTGAAGACTCTCATATGTTGGAGAAGTTCCTGGTACTACGTGGGCAGCAAGAAGTCAAGTTAAAGAAGTAAACTAAAGTGAACAAAAGGAGCCGCAAAGAATAGAAAAATGGAGAATAAGGAAGACGCAACGAGAAGATCTGAAAGAAAGAAGAAAAGGAAAGCAAAGTCCAACTTGTACTTTGACTAGCCGCAACAAGCAGGAGACAAAGAAGTAAGCTGAAATTTTATATTAATTTTTGTACTCAAAGTCGGTAGAGTAAGGCGGTAACTCACGCCTATGAATAGGCTTGTAATTGACCATTTGAGTGTGTGAGGTGAACCTCCACCTTGTGTGGGGTGAGCCCTCCACCGTGAGAAGTCTTAGACCTCCACCATACCTCCATCAAATTAGTTTATTCAACTAATGAAACTATTTTCTATATCCCATGTTCTATATCCTTCGATTATCCTATCTTGTCTCTTGTCCATCCACTATAAACCATATCATACACTTGCACACATCACTAATTAAAAACTATCATCAATACTAAAATCATGCTTCTGCACGCACATATCCAAAATTTTTAACATAGTATCGGAGCTAGATGCGCCCAGGTCCGTAACTGAGCCACCATGAAGCCAGAGCTAGGCATATTCGTATGGAGTTTTGGGCGTTTGTCCTCACCATCCTCAACTAAAAAGGCCAGAGTCAAGCGAGAGCCAAGAGAGCCAGAGCCAGAGCTAGAATAAAAGACCATAGCCCGAGCGAGAGCCAAAGCCGGAGCTAGAGCTAGAATCAAAACCGGAGCCAGAGCTAGAGCCCGAGCTAACAACTACAACTAAGAGCATTTTGATGTCTTGGGCCATCATTGAAGAAAAGTCATGCACGTTCAAAGGTAGGTGCAAGTGTTCCGACAAGAAAATGCAAGGGATCATAGAATGCAAGGGATTGTGGAACGAAGACGGCATAAAAGACATGGGACAAACTACAAGAGAAATTTCAAGGTACATCCAAGGCTTCATAACACAAGTCCGGAGTATCCCAAAAATGGATCAAGGGGGAGTGTTGGAAATTGTGATACATTTTTTCTAAAACTATCTAGAAACTACTAACTTAACGGCGAAGGAACAAGTTGGCAACAATGAACGTGAAATGCAAGAAAAGGCAAGTCAAGTCAAAAGTGAAGACTCATACGTTGTAGAAGTTTCTGGTACCACGTGGACAGCAAGACTATGTGGGCAGCAAGAAGTCAAGTTAATGAAGTAAACTAAAGTCAACAAACTAGAGAAGTCCGTGAGAAATGTTGAAAATAAGTCAACAATGGCTGCTTAACCATGAAGAAAGAAGGATCAAGAGTACGTGGGCAGCAAGAGTACTTGGAGAATAAGAAAATGAGTTGTCTTACAGCTGTATGGCGTCTTACAGCTGTATGGCGGTGAAAAAAGTCAAAATTTTTAATATGGTATCAGAGCTACATAAATTTCTTCTTGAAGATATCCATTTAGAAATGCTGACTTTACATCTAGTTGATGAATCTTCAATTCTTTTTGTGCTGCTAGAGCTATGAGTACCTGGATGGTATCAAGGCGAGCAACAGGAGCAAAAGCATACTTGCAACAACTAGGTATTAACAGTATTGACTATACTGAAACTTTCGCTCCTGTTGCTCACCTTGATACCATTCGGGCACTCATAGCTCTAGCAGCACAAAAAGAATGGAAGATCCATCAACTAGATGTAAAGTCAGCATTCCTAAATGGATATCTTCAAGAAGAAATTTATGTGGCTCTGATATTATGTTAAAAATTTTGACTTTTTTCTTGTGGTGTTGACTCCTCACGTGCAGGAGATATGTCTAGTAGGTTGACATACTTCTTCTCAATCTTCTCTTCATCCCAATTCCAAGCAGCATTTTCGACACGGTTCTTGAAGTTCTTGAAAATAGAGAAAACCTCCGATCTTTCTCGAAGAAAGTAGATCCACGTCATTCGAGTGTAGTCATCAATGAATAAGATGAAGTCAACACTTCTTCTCAATTTTCTCTTCATCCCAATCCCAATCCCACTATCTTTTGTACCACAGAATTCCTTGAATAAAATTTAGTTTGTTCTGTCATTCATTTTTCACTTCATTCCTTAGCTCCCTTGCCACACTTACACACCCACATGCTTCCGCAAAAATCCAACAGTACTTTATGGGGAGAGGTCAATAGTACAAACCTTACATCTCAGGGTGGGATATGGAAAAAGTGAATCTTATGTAACCATCGGGCCATTATCTTTACTCAGCAGAAAAATATTCACGCTCTTTTCTAATAGAAGGCCAAAAGTACTTTGTAAGAGGCTGTAACCCTACCAAACATGCATTCATATTGTCAAAAACAAAAAATCATGATTCAATGTATTACCATGCCATCTGTTAGAACATGAAGCACGTCATTACAGAACCACAATCTACTGCGCTCCCCTAGCTTTCTAGGAGATTCCCTCTGCACAATTTCTCTTCCCATTTCTTGAATCATATCATGCATCTCCAGCTTGCCATGCTCAATAGTGATAAGCGACTTATCTATAAGAACATCAATTCCGCCATCCGGATGGAGATCACAGCTCTCCAAAATTTCTCTCGTATGACATGCTATGTCAAGAAAAATATCCCTCTCATAATCATCTAAACCATCAAAGCTCATTCTCAACACACTGAAGATTTCTCCATTGGAAACTCTCTTCAATTCATCTAATGTGTTTTTCCATTGGAAAGAGCTTTTACCTCGAAGAAAAGAACCCAAAACTTTAATAGCTAATGGAAGACTCTTGGTGTAAAGCACTACGCTATATGAAAACTCTTCATAATCAGGAGGAGGAGAAATATCCTCGAAAGCAATTGAATTGGAGAGCATACAAGCTATTAAAAGATCTAATGGTTGAACCTTTTATATGCTGTGTACGCCTGAGCAACCAGTAAATGTTCATCTCTAGTTGTTATAATGATTCTACTTCCACAACCAAACCAATAATGTCCTCCAACCAGTGTTTCTAATTGGATCAACTGGTTCACATCGTCAATGAAAATGTGGACCTACTCTTTAGCATGCTTGTACCTCTGTGGACATTGCCAAGCTTCAGATAATCATCCCACATTACCCAAGAAATAAGTGTCTCTTGAAATTGAAGTAGGCCATCTGCAGATTTTTCCCAAGTTTCTCTAACATTGAAAAGAAAGCTGCAACACTCAAATTTGTGCGAAAAAAGCGTTATAAGTAGCTTTGGCGATAGTAGTCTTCCCTACTCCTCCATATCCACATATTCCAACCATGCAAACCTCGTTTGATTCCATGTCTAGCAAAGTATGCATATGGGACACATGTGAATCCATGGCATCCACGTTTTCAGGGACAGGTAATTGATCGCGATTCAGCTCAGTCCATATACTCTTGACAATGCTGTGAATGACATTAGACTCCCGCCTGGTGGATTCAAAGCATAGAGCCAATTGAGAATACTTTAGGAGATTCAAAGATGCTTGATACAATGAGTCCTAAGTTGATCTCCAATAAGATCGAGCAGCAGTCAATTTCTCAAATACTAAGGACCAGATTATTATTCAGTTTCTAGCAATTAATCAGATACCTGAAAAAGAAGGTACAGGAATCAACTTTCTGAATACCTAATTAATCAGATAAAAATTCAGTCAGCCTTAAGTTCAATCACATACAGATCACTCCTAAGACAACGAAAAAATTCCCTAATTTTTCCTTTTCCTCCTTTTAATGGGCTTGTGGAGGAACATGGTCCACCTGTATGTTTATTTACTCAGAGCATGACTTTCTTGTCAAGAAGCAGCATAAAGGACTAAATGATAGCCTTACCGTTCAACCAAATGCCAGCCAGAGATGTTCGCTGCTGTAGTCAGTGCTTCTCTCCACCTCTTCACCTTCTCCACATCGCCGCCGTTCGACTTCAACCTCTCCTCGTGCTTGATTTAGGGCTCGTCCGTACCTCCCCCTCTGTCTCCTCACCTCCGACGGATCCACCTTGCAGAACACCGGCCACACGATCTGCCTCATCGTATCCCTGCACTACACGATTCTCACCAGCTCGTCCAAGCACCAGCCAGAGGACGAGTGGTCCTCTGAGAACAGGACGATCGAGATCCTCGATTCCCCGATGGCTCCGAGGATCGCCGGCGTGATCTCCTCGCCCTTCCGGAGCTCCTCGTCATCCATGAACGTGTCAGTCCCTCGCTGGTCCAGCGCCGCATGGAGGTGGCCAGCGAAGTCGCTGTGCGTGTCCACGCCACGGAAGCTCAAGAACACGCCGTATCTGTACGGATGGCTGGACGCTCCGACGGCGGCTCCGAAATTCGCCGGCATGATCATCTCTACGGCCTTCCTGAGCTCCTCGTCGTCCATGAACGCGGCTGTCCATTCACGGTCCTCGAAAGAGGAGCTCAGTAACACTTCGTTTTTGTCTAGATCGTCCCAGGGCATCCTGGTACTAGCGGTAGCGCCCTCGGTTAAAACGGTGGAGTCGTCCTCAATAAAGGAGCCCAGTGACACTTCTTCTTCGTCAGGATCGCCGGAGCGGTTCGGGATCCAAGAGGCCATCTCCTTCCATCGGACCAGCGACCTGACCGGGAATGGCCTCGCCTGTTGGACTGAAACTGGTTGATGTCGAAGAGAGCACCGCCACTCTCTCTCCCTTCTCCAGAATTTTCTAGCAAAATTCAGCTGCGCCACTTCTAGACTTCTCCAAAGAAATCTAGTTATCAGGCTATAATAAAATAATAATACTTATAGAATAGTGTAGAAAGACGGTGAGAATAGTGTAGAAAGACAGCAAAGTCACCGACTTTTCATCCTATAAACAGGAGCAACTTGCTCCTCCCGTGTGTGTCCAACTAAGAGCGCGTGAGTAAGAAATCCAACTAAGAGTGTGTGAGTGGGTGGAGTAGGTGGCGTGAGTGTAGAGTGTAGTGTAAGTGTAGGGTGATAGAGAGTGAGTGGGTGTGTGCACAAGAGTTGTGTTCGTGTGTGGTTTGTGAAGTGAGTGGGTGAGCAAGTAAAGTGAGTAGTTGTGAGAGTGCGATGGTATAGAGAGTTTGTAATATTATTTATAAAAATTGTAATTATTTAACTTGTACATCCATTTGCTTCTCAACGGTTGATTCATGGGCGGCCATCTCTAAATGGAATGTATTAGTGTAGGAGACGTGCCCTCGACTGAGGATTTCTTTATTTGCCAAGCAAGAAATTGATCGTAAACAGCATTCCTAGGCGGCTCTTTGAAGCGTAATATTTTTAGTAGGTCAAAGTGGGCCCCAAAAAAAAAAGAAAAAGGAAGAGATATTTAAGGGAAAAGGGGACGCGGCCGAGAACAGCGAACTGGAGGAAGAAGGAAAAGACAAAAGCAAAAAGAGGAGAAAAGGGAGAGAAAGGGGAGGAAAAAACAGAGAGAGAGAGAATCGCGGACACATCATGGAGGCTTTGTCAAGTTGAATCAATTAGGTATCGCAGTGTCCAGATTCAAGCCCTTCGTTTGTCTAACCGGAATAGCTTTCGGAATTAGGGCACAATTTCGAACTTCCACGAAATTTGAAGACTTGATTTTTGAGTTGTTAAACTAAGAGATTTCATGGAAATGATAGATAAGAATGCTGTGGAGCTGTGTGTTTGACAAAAGTCGATTTGGAATAGCCATTTAGACGAAGCCGTTGCGGATAGTTTCAAATATTCGCTTCAGCCGAGAGTTTTGTTATTGTTAGCGAATAAGCTTGATTTAGCTGATTCATAGTTGAGGTAGTGTTTTACTCGATTTTGTTGTTTTTTAGCTTATTTGATAACAATGCGAGTTCGATAGTTCGAGTAACCTTCATTGTTTGGTTTTTGAGTGTTCCCAAGTGGATGAAGTTATCTCTTCTATGAATTTTTAAATTCTTATCTTAAAAATGATAGAGATTCGATAGTTTTTGAATTATAAAAAACACATGTTTATTGCATAAAAGTTTGGACTATTTTTCGGTTATTTGTGAATGGCTTGAGGAACGTTTAATTAAAGATGTTTTGAAAGGTTATACATATTTATCTGTAAATATGATTTGTTAAAAGAATTCCAAAATGGCTTGAGAAATATTTGTTAACACCTAAATTTTGGCTACCTAGTTAGTTGTTTATTGCATATAAAAATTAGGAATCAACTCTACCCTAAACAAAAATATTAGTTAATCGCATATAAATATTGAAAGCATTTTCATTAAGCCCATATAGTACGCATATTTATCAAACTGTAGGTGGATGGACTCGAATGAATGGTATTGAGCTTAATTGAATTGATCAAACCAAGCCCATGGCTGACAATTGTCTAGCGCTTTGCATATGTTGGGCGAATCTCATGTATATTATACGTGTGGGGTGCTCAATTTAGAAAATTCAATTCAGCTATTACGTTACAAAAATTTTGGAAACTTAAGCAACCACCAGGCTCGTGTGTGAGAGATGGGAAGATCATTTCGATCTCAAGCATACATTGGTGTATCTTCTACAGTAAATCGAAAAACAAAAGGACACGAATAAGAAGAAGCGCTGGATCTTGAGGAAAGGGAGCTAAGGAAGAGTCGTTTAATATGAATGAGAAAATATATGCACTCGTCGGGTAGCAGTGTTTATAAACTGGAGCCACGCAGCTGATATACACGGCCACATGGAGGGAGCTTCGCAGAATATACACAATAATACACGGCCGAAGAGTGGGAGAGAAAATGCGTCAGAGAACTGGCTTTTTCTCTCGGTCAATTCTATACCCTCAAAGGAGAGAACGCACTTTCGACGTAGAAAAGAAAAAGAAGAGAGTCCAAAAAGGTGAGAAGGAAAAGAAACATCGTCTTCCTCGGGCGGGTGTTTCCTGTGCACCGACTGGTGCTAGTGCCGAGCACGTTCTTTGTGCCCTTCCGCTTGCAGTTGTAAGCCGCAAAAACGGCACCCAAGATCTCCATATCCAAAAACAAGAACACATATAATCAAGTAAAGAGATTATACACCTAATTTGAAATTCATCGTTATTGATGCGACGATCCAAAACTTAAGTATTTTTTTTTTCTATTGCCCTCTGTATTACTTGACTCGATAAAATTATCCATCACTTTTAGCATTTGTTTGGTAAACGCTTCTTATGTGAGGATATTTATGCATTAGAATTAGAAAATAGACTTGAGCACTATTTATGGAATTTTAAGCCATAGGCCCTCTCATCACAAGTTAGGCTTTTATCGGCTCATACTAATTAGCCTCATATTAGATTAATTAAGAAATCTTATATCTCACATTATTAGAAAAATCCCGTAAAATAGTCAATTACAATATCAATTAATATCTCCCACATTAGGAAGAAACTCTTATATTATCCCACTTGAGCTATATTAATTGAAATTATATTATATGTGCGTGTTTTTATGTTGATCTAGTGATAATTCTTAATAGTCAATCTAATCCCATGAAGTCTCAAATAATGAATTATGATGGTAACTGCATATATACATTTAGAGTTTTCCATAGTCACAAGTGTTTTTAACTCTATTGATATAGATTCAATATGGTAATATGATAAATGGATAACATTTCATATAGAGCAATACCTTATGTTTCATTTCCTTTGTCAATCAACATTCCCTTTCTTTAAGTGTTACAAAACCTTATGTGTCGATGAACCTATACATATCTTATCTTTATGGTTAACATTTATTTTTGCGTAACAAGACATACCTCTAACAACTGCCGCTACCATCCTCACCATTTGTGGAAAGGGATATGTATCTACCTCCATTCTCTTGTCCCCTTCCTCCACAAATTTGATCTTTCCTTGACGTATTGCTTCTTACACTGCTTTCTTAAAGACATTGCAATATTAGTGCTGTGACTCCAAGAATGACGCCACTTGCAATATATCTTTTATTGGCAATTTCTTCTTTATTAGGAATGGTCCAACCCTCGATAAGCCTTATCCCTCCATCCCTTACAAGGAGGTCGAAGATTTCATCCAATTTTGTTACATCTAATGAATATCTCTGTGTGTCTTTTGCCCTCGCTGTTATTGACTCCTTTATTCTAGTAGGCTTCAAGCCTGACAAACGTAGGGCTTATCTAGGGTCATTTAAGCAACCGCGATTACTGTAGCCTCTTCTAGGTCATTCTCTTCTCTTGAGTCTTCTTTAGGGTCATAAACAATCATATTCTCTTTATAATCCTCATATGGCTTCTTATCTTTTTCTATCCACAAATTCTCGTACTGAGTTGTTGGGGCAATTAGGGAGAATAAATCTGTAAACTTTTGGGCAGCAAGTCGCTCCTTCAAGACAAACTTGAGGCCATTGTTAGCTATTAGGGAGGAAGAACAAGCATCGGTTCCTCATTTTCTTGAACCAGGCAACATACTAATCCACCGTCTCATTGGTAAACTGCCTAACATTGCTAGATCCAATAGGGTTACCTCAAAAATTGGACGATAAAACTGGATATGAAATTTGTTCTTCATTTCCTCCCAACTCTGGACCAAATTCGCTCGAAGCCCGATATACCATGTGAAGGCCGTTTTGGATAATGATAAGGGAAATAGCCTTAATTTCATCCTACCATCATTGTTGACATCCGCGCATTGCGCTGTGAATTTTTTAATGTGTTCCACTGTTGATTGATCATCCTCTCCCGTGAAGACGCTAAAGTTCGGCACTTAATAACCTCTTCTGTACTAGATATTATCTACCCAATCTGGGTAAAGCTTACGATACGCCAGTCTTGGTGTACCCCCATCTAGACCTCTCCGCTGCATCACCAAATAAGCAGTTTGTGGGTAAAAGAACGCTTCAAGTGCCATAACTTTGTTCAAAGGGACACTTAAGTGCTATAATTTATGAAATGTACACTTAAATGCCACATTCGAAGAAAAACGAATCACTTTTAAGTACCACTCTGGCCAAAGTCCGGCCAAAAGGTTGACGTGGCATTTTTCCGGCGAAATAAGCCCAAAACGATGCCGTTTTGCACGCTGACGTAGCCAAATAATGCAAAAACGGCGTCGTTTTGGGCGACGTGGTAAAAAAAAATAATATAAAAATTAAATAAATTAAATTTAAAAATAGATTTAGTTAAAATATTTAAAAATAATAATTTTAAAATTAAAAAAAAAAAAAAAAGGGGGCGGTGGCCGAGGGCTCACCGCCGCCTCCTTCCGTGCCGGGAAGGCCCGGCGATGAAGGAGGGAGGATCGGCCGGGGTCGCCGGCCCTTGGCCGAGGCCGGCGACCCCGGCCGATTGGCGGCGAGGGTTGCAGCCCTTGCCCAGATCTGGCGAGTGGCGAGGGGTCGCGACCCTCGCTCAGATCCAGCGAGGGTCAGCAGCCCTCACCCGGCCGAGCCAAGGGCCGCCGCCCGCTGGGGGTCGCCCCGACGAGCGGTGGCCCTTGGCCCGGCCGGGCGAGGGCCGCCGACCCTCGCCAGATCTGGGCGAGAGCTGCAACCCTCATCCTAGCCCTTGCCGACCCTCCCCCTCCGTCGCCGAGCCTTCCCGGCGACGGCGAGGAGCCCTCGGCCACCGCCCCCTTTTTCTTTTAATTTTTTTAATTTTAAAATTATTATTTTTTAATATTTTAACTAAATCTAATTTTAAGTTTAATTTATTTAATTTTTATATTATTTTTTATTACATCAGCCCAAAACAACGTCGTTTTTGCATTATTTGGCAATGTCAGCGTGCAAAACGGTGTCGTTTTGGGCTTGGTTTGCCGGAAAAATGCCACGTCGGCATTTTGGCCGGACTTTGGCCGGATTGGCACTCAAGTGATCCATTTTATTCTGATTTTGGCACTTAAGTGTACCTTTCGTAAGTTATGGCACTTAAGTGTCCCTTTATGCAAAGTTATGGCACTTGAGGGGTCCGCACGTCGCAGTTTATGCTATCATGCGTTGGTCTCTCAAAAGGTCTTGCGCCTAATTTCCTTAATTAAAATGCTCCCTTGGCGGTGACAAAGGACAAGCCCCAAATTCCCTAAAATCGCCTTGCAGCCTGTAAGGTTGATACCTTGGAATAGGCACAAGAATGTCGTCGCTTTTTATCGGGTTTGTAATTCCCACTGGATAGGGCTGCGATACCTGTTGGTCCGTTGACATCTGCACTGAGGGGTTGAGTTACCATCCCCTGTGCGTCTACCACCGTTGTCGTCGGATCTATAGTAACCCTTCCAGGGTTAATATTATTTTTATCATCCTGGCAACGTCCGAACACATTTGCTGGTGCACTCCGACCCGCTTGACTAATGTCATTTTGACCACTTTGAATCTAGTCACTCCCGACACCAGGCCCTTGTAATATCCTAACTGCATGCAGTTGCCCGGCGTTACCAACACCATTGAACTGGGCGGAAAGACTTGCCTGAACAGATCCTGCGGCCATTGGGGCGCCTTGGCTCATCAGGGGTTGATTCGGCATTCCGACTTTTGACATCAACTCGGTCACCAAATTCGTAATGGGGTCATTACCCTTGCTAAATGATTGACCATGTGATTAGTTAAATCATTTTGTTGTTCTTCAAACATCCTTATCATGGTGGCCACGAGAACTGGATTTGGGGCCAGCTCTCTCTTTTGATCTTTAGTGAGATTTTGAGGAATGTCTGCCGAAGTTGCTTCCAAATTGACTTCATCAACCGGGTCAACATTCACATTAGACGCTTCAAATCGGGAGGGTCTCTCAGCTATCCACTGCGGGGATAAATTGTCCTCAGCAACAATCGTGTGATTCTCCTGACTCCTTGTCTTTGCCATCAACGCCTCCTCAAAATGGAACAAAAAGGTCCCACCGGGTGTGCTAAAAAAATGTTTTCTTGTTAACGAGTAGCAGGTAATTACCCCCAATAAATGATTGACCATATGGTTAACCAAATCATTTTATTGTTCTTCAAACATCCTTGTCATGGTGGCCATGAGAACTGGATCTAGGGCCAACTCTCTCCTTTGATCTTCGGTGAGATTTTGAGGAATGTTCGCCAAAGTTGCTCCCAAATTGACATAATCAACCGGGTCAACATTCACATTAGACGCTTTGGCCCCGTTTGGTTCAGCTTTCCCAAGGGGCTTTGAACCCCCAAAGCCCCTTGGGGAAAATTTTTTGCATTTGGTTCGGCTTTTTGAGTCTCCATTTGGCAAATGCTAGCACCTGGAATGCTGAAAGCCCAAAGCAAGTCCGGACCTACTTTGGACTTTCAGCATTTTCGAAATGCTAATCTAAGGTTTAATGAATTTTTTTTCTTTCAAATATTGCCCTTACTGATAATTATGTTTTCCCCTTTTGCCCTCTTTCTCTACTGTTCATCATCTTCTTCAAGTCCACCACGAAGCTCAGCCGACAGGCGGCGCTCAACTGCGAGCGGCTAGATTTGGCCGCCGGGAAGCCTCGCTTGAGGTCGCGCGGCCTCATGCAGCATCGCTCGACCTTAGGACCTTAGGCGAGCTGCCTCCCCCCCACCGCCACCGCCACCAGCCACCTCCCCACCACCACTAGCGCCACCACCACCAGCCGCTCCCCACGATTTTCAGCTGCATCTCCTTCTCCCTTTTCTTTTCTTTTCTTTTTTTCATTTTTCTTTTCACCTCAAAGCTGCTTTGCAAAATATACACAAAAATTGAGCTTCCAAACACACTTGCCTTCACAAAATGCCAATTCACTTAAAGATACTTGGAGAAATGCAAAACCATTTCCCCAAAGTTGAACCAAACGGGCCTTTCATATCAGGAGGGTCTTTAACCTATCCACTGCAGGGATGGATTGTCCTCGACAACAATGGTGCAATTCTCGTGACTCCTTATCTTTGCCATCAACATTCCTCAAAACGGAACACAAAGGTCCCATCGGGCATGCGAAAAAGATGTCTTGCCGCTAATGTTCTCAGACAAAATATCTTTCACCGAATGATGGCTCTTCGGCTTTTTTGTTTGTATCAAGTCCTATGTCACTTCAAAAGGAAGTTATGGATTCTACTACAAGTGCGATAAATAATTGATAAATCTAATGCAATGGAAAACAAATGTGAAGCAAAGATAACTAAAGAAAGATAACCGAAAACTGAGTATCCTGAGGTTTTCTTATTCAATTTTGCAATCTCTTTACAATGACTTATTTTCGGCTATTTATAGTCAAACCAAGAAAATGACCGCTTTGACAGTTATTTAATTTCAAATCGCCCGAAATATTCGATACTTCGCCGATAACTGTATTGTCTTATCCACAATTAGAACCGAGCATTTCAGCAGCTGGCGTCCCTCTTATCTTCCTACTCCCGAGTAATCGTCAGTATCGAGCCGTCGGTAATTAAGACAGCGGCTCTTCCTTGACTCTCTTGGACTTGTGCGTTTGGTTTGGGCCTGGTGGGCTTTGTTGGCGATCCCTAGCCCGCTAAGCCATTTTTAATGTTGACACTTACATATCGTCATGCTTTCCTGAAGCACATGAGCAATAATGCCTGAGGTGAATCGGAGACAAGGCCGAATCAGACACTGCCACATAGCTAAGCAGACTCCACAGCCCATCCTAAGTTCTCATGACTGTTCAGTAGCAGTTGCCGATCTATCTTGAGGCCGAGATTAGAGCTGGGCCAAAAAACAGAAAGAGCGACAAAAATGTTTTTATGACCAAGTACATCATAACCTTATACTTATAGAACCAAAATCGTGTAATTTCTTGCAGAATGATTGAGCCAATTTGTAAATTCTAGTTCTCGGTTTAAAGCCCATCTTTGTTCCTTGGGTTCTCTTTCTTCAGCTTGGTCGTGACATGATACGAGGCGACAGGTAAATTTAGGAATATTGACTAGACAGGAACATCCTCGCACTTTCTTGGTGAGGAAAAGATGGATGGAAGATGATCACATAATCTTGAGGGTAAAGTATAACACAGCAGCAAGTTATACTTTCGCTATGAGGAAACACACAATCAAATCCGGTCGAAAGGGCACTAATATAATCTCCTACAATAAATTACAAGCTAATTTCAAGTCATAGTAATGGTGTCAGGAGTCTTAAAAAAATCTTCTCCTTTTGCGTCTTCGACGACAAGAACTTGTACGATTCTTTTCTGCATTCAGAGGATCGATGTTTTCATCCATCTTTGGGTCATTTGGTTGCTTAACTTGTTTGTACACCAAATGCGCCCCGCAGCTTCTTAGAGTCCCCTCTGATGCTTGGAACAATATTGTAAATTGACTGCAGCGTTTTAGCAATTTTGCCTCCAATCCCCACATCATTCGCCGTGGAATGTATAAGAGCCATACATGATCAGACTCTAATGAGGAAAAACAATCTACACAACCATAAGTTTCTTGCTTGTTGACAAACAACTGGACCTCACATGAAATATTGACTTCCTTCTGATTAGATGAACCGACAATAGCACAAAAGGCCAAGCCTGCTATATCTCGGTATGATTTTGAAAATACAGGAAACCTTATGAGTCTTGTCATGCTTTGATGGATAAACCACTTTGGGATCTTGTTTCTTGGATGAAAAATGTCAATCCGAGTCTCTCCAAGCAATCCCTGCCATGCGGAATATTTACACTTGAGACAGAAAATGTGCATGCACTCCCACAAAGAGAGAGAGAGAGAGAGAGAGAGAGAGAGAGACCTCAATTGACAGCATAGTGCAATTGCTGGAGCATCGATCCTGAATTAGCTTTTGACAGCCAGAGAAGTCAATTCGTCTGAGCCAAGGTGATTCATCTGGATTATATCGTAACACATCTAACAAGTCCACACATGTTTCCAAAGATTCACAACCTTTTGCATGTAAAGATGTTATGTTTGGGGGGAGAGCTAGAATCTCTCGAAGCTGCTTGCAGTGCATCAAACAAAGCTGCTGCAACTTAGTAAATTGACTGATGCTGGTAGGAAGACTGACAAATTCGTTCTCCGATAGATCTAAAATTGTCAATGAGGACATGCAATGAAGATTTTTCAAGAAACTAAGCTCTGATAAGCTGCATCTTTGCACATTCAAGTTGATAACGCTTGAGAGGGCTAATGGGAGAGAGACATTGGTGCAATCACTTGATCCCCATTCACATTCTGGGAACTTGGTAAGTTGTGAGCATCCATCAACAAAAATATGCTCAAGATGCTGCAGTGTATAGATGCTACAAGGAAGGTTTTTAAGGTCCGAACAATCGCTTAAACACAACTCTTTCAGTTCGACAAGATTTGCCAGAGAAGACGGTAGTTCTTCAATGGCAGTCTCATGAAGCGCAAGTGTTTTCAGACGTTTCACTGGTACAAGAATATCTGGAAACCTTGAAAGCTTTGAGCAACCTCTAAGCATAAGATTTTCAAGAGAACTTGCCTTCAGACTACTGGGAAACCGGCTAAGATTGCAGTAGTTCAAAAAGTTCAAATATACGAGCTTGGCGAGACGCCCAAGAGACTGATGAATCTCAACAAGTTTGGTGCACTCTTGGAGATCCAAACTCTCAAGATTTGGCAGTGACGATACGTCAGGAATTTTTCTCAGTAATACACAGTAGCTAAAATTAACAGACCTCACATTTCTAAAAAGCTGCACAATATATAATGAGATATATAAGTAGTCTTTTCAAGATCTTCACAGTTTTATCTTCACAG
The DNA here is from genome assembly GCA_014182575.1 of Eucalyptus decipiens. NCBI lineage: Eukaryota > Viridiplantae > Streptophyta > Magnoliopsida > Myrtales > Myrtaceae > Eucalyptus > Eucalyptus decipiens. The sequence continues at coordinate 54,880,246 of CM024611.1, forward strand.
AAGAGAAAATTGCAAGTACGTACCGTGAATTCCTTCCCTAATATGCGGATTCTGCTTTTACTCAAGTCTAGGCCTACAAGTTTCCTATCGCCTGTATTGAACGGCATCAATGGTTGAGAATACTCGGGCCATTCCAGCCATCTTAATTCCACGGGAAAGTATATGGGATCACCTGAATGTTTTACATTGGGAGCTAAGAAAATTCTGAGCCTTGTCATGTTTGCGAAGGCTTGAGCACTAAAGTGCACTGTATCAGGAGCGGGCAACTTGAGCATAATTACTTCTACTTTATTAGTTCCCTGGCGGCACACACATGAATAGACAATTTAAGTACAAAGGTACCTAGGTTATGCAAGGACCTAACTAGTAATAAAAAAAAAAAAAAAAGATTTGGTGTGCTTCGAGCGCCTTTTGTTCTTAGCTTTCAGATTTGCTTTTACTTTAGCATTCCACTCATGGGTTCTATTAACACCTCAAATCATTAAAAAAAAAAAAAAAGCACGATAATTAAGCTCCTACAGATTTTTTCATAATATACTTTCTGGGGAGAGGTCAATGGTACAAACCTCACATTTCAGCGTGGGATGTGGAAAAGGTGATTTTTATGGGACCCTCAGCCATTATATTACTTAGCAGAAAAATATTCGCACCCCTTTTTAGTAGAAGACCAAAAGTACTTCTTAAGCAGATTTAACCCTACCAAACAGGCAAACATATTGTCAAAAACAGAAGATCATGATTCAGTTTATTACCCTGTCTTCTGTTAGGACATGAAGCACATCCTTATAGAACCACAATCTGCTGTGCTTCCCTGGCATTTTGGGAGATTCCCTCCGAACAATTTCTCTTCCCATTTCTTGTATCATGTCATGCATCTCCAGCTTGCCATACTCAATAGTGATGAGCGACTTATCTATAAGAACAGCAATTCCAACGTCTGGGCAGAGATCACAGCTCCCCAAAATCTTTGTCACCTTACTTCTACTCTCTCCCTTGAAGAAACATGCAATGTCAAGAAAAATATCCTTGTCATAATCATCTAGACCATCAAAGCTTATTCTCAGCACACTGAAGATTTCTCCATTGAAAACTCTCTCCAATCTATCTAATGTGCTTTTCCATTCAAGTAAGCTTCTACCTTGAAGGAAAGAACCCAAAATTTTAATGGCTAATGGAAGTCCTTTGGTGTAATCCACTATTTCATACGAAAGCTTTTCATAATCTGGAGGAGGATAATTCTGGAAAGCAATCGAACTGAAGAGCTTATGAGCTGGTAAACGATCTAACCGTCGAACCCTGTACATACTTTGTATGTTATGAACAGTCAGTAAATGTTCATCTCTAGTTGTTATGATGATTCTACTTCCACAACCAAACCAATCACATCCCCCAACTAGTTTTTCCAATTGGATCAATTGGTTCACATCGTCAATGACAATGAGGACCTTTTTTTTGGAAAGTCTACTCTTTATTATGCTCATACCTTCGTCAACATTGTGAAGCTTCAGACAATCATCCCACCTTACCTTATAAATAAGTGCCTCTTGAAGCCGAAGTAGGCCACTCTCTGCGAATTTCTCGCAAGATTCTCTAACGCTGGAAAGAAATCTACAATACTCAAATTTGTGCACAAAGGCATTGTAAGTAGCTTTGGCGATAGTTGTCTTCCCTATTCCTCCAAATCCACAAATTCCGACTATGCGAACCTCATTCGATTCCATGTCTAGCAAAGCATGCATGCGGTCCACATGCGAGTCCATGGCAACCACGTTTTCAGGAACGTGTAACTGGTTGCGATTCTTCAGCTGAGCGCATACTGCCTTGACAATGCTCCGAATGACATTAGACTCGCGCCTGGTAGATTCAAAGACATTGGATACAAAAAGTATTTAGTTGATCTAAAATAAAATCAAACCGCGGTCAATATCCCAAGCGCTATAGTGCATATTAAACTCAGTTTCAAGCAATTGACATCTAAAACAGAACTGGGCTAGTAGAGGGACAGGGACGTGGTCCACCTGCATGTTTATATAATCAACTCACGATTTGCTTAGTCGCTTGTCAAGATACGTAAGCTTTCCTGCTTCAATTGGCGTGAATTGATTTTTCTCCCATTTTATGTATAAGCATTGCCATGAATCTATTGCCATGGAAATTAGTGAAATTCCGTAACCAACAGTTTTTTTTTTTTTTGGCCACAGAACAAACAGTAGGCAGACTCAGAAAGGATTAGATGGTCGGCTTACTGCTTAACCAGATGCCAGCCGGAGACGTTAGCTGCTTTGGTCAATGCTTTTCTCCACCTCTTCACCTTCTCCGAATCACCGCCGTTCGACTTCAACCTCTCCTCGTGATCGATTAGCGCTCGTCCGTACCTCCGCCTCTGCTTCCTCACATCCGACGGATCCACCTTGTAGAACACGGGCCACACGATCTGCCCCATCGTATCCCTGCACTCCACGATTCTCACCAGCTCGTCCAAGCACCAGCTAGAGGACGCGTAGTTCTCCGAGAACACGACGATCGAGATCCTCGACTCCCCGATGGCTCCGAGGATCGCCGGCGCGATCTCCTCGCCCTTCCAAAGCTCCTCCTCGTCCATGAACGCGGCGATCCCACTCTGCTTCAGCTCCTCGTGGAGGTAGCTGGTGAAGCCGTTGCGTGTATCCTCGCCACGGAAGCTCAGGAACACGTCGTATCTGTATGGACGGCTGGACTCCCCGATGGCCTGCGTCATCTTTTTGTCCTTCCGAAGCATTCGCTTTTTCGTGAACGCCGGTAGCACCTTGTTTCTATCTCCATCGTCCCAAGGTATCTGGGGAATGGGTAACCTCGCAGGGCACCGTGAGGGACGGGAGGAGCGACCTCCTTCCATCTCCAAACAGCAACCCGACTGGGAATTGCCTTCGCCTGTCAGCTCTAGTTAAACAGAACACGTCCTGGAAAGGCCAAAAATGATGAAATTTTCACCTAATCCAATCCGAGAAAATAGTAGCCACGTACTCAATACGTTAGTCCATTCAATGGACGACAAGTGGCACCGTGGGGCCCGCTTTGTCAGCAAGTCTCTCTCTCCTCCCCAGGAACTCTGTTTTGCATTGTATCTTCTCTCTCCTTTCGAACTGTCTATTACTCATCCCCAAAAAAAATAAAAATAAATAAAATACATGTCTACCAGAAAATATCGCGTGAGCAAAAAAATGCGAAATTTAATTGCCATCTAATTTTAGTAAAACTCTTAGAAATTCAAGAAGAGCACGATGCTCTTATGTTTTGTGTAGCTGTTTTTCCTTTCTCGTGATAAACTATCTCGAGTTATGGCTCCCCCAAAACTCTGCCTCATCTTCTTGCCCTTCCGGAGGATTCCGTTTTCCATGAACGCCGGTAAGACTTTGTTTCTATATGCAAAATATAATTGCCCTTCCGGGCAATTGAGTCCAGACAGAAGCCCGAGGGAGGAAGGAGCGACCTCCTTCCATTTCCAAATAGCAACCTGAGTGGGAATTGCCTCTCGCCTGTTGGACCGAAATTGGGTTGACTCAAGGTTGGCCAGCTCTACACATAGTTAAATACAACAGCTCTACACATAGTGAACACCAGCACCCCCTCACAGAAAATTGACGAGAGAACTCTAGAAGGGTAAGACAATTAACGCAAGGAGGATAATCAGTATTGAAAAAAAAAAAAAAACCTCGGACGCTCTCTTGCTCTGCATCCGTGCAATGGAATTTTGTGCAGATGCAAACGGTTTTAGATCAAGATGATTTGGGATTCGGCTGTTCACCGAAGAATTCTCTCTTCCCTCTTGTCAAAGATTGAAATGGAACATGCATGATGCAACTGTGGATTCTTGAGAGCTTTTCTTTGAATCGTTTCAAAACCCACGTTCGACTTGGCTTTGTTCTATGCGATTCGGCTGTTCGCCGAAGAATTCGCTTCGAATCAAGCCATGGGTAGAATCTCTCTATACCATCGAAGAATCTCTCTCACCCCGGTGAGCTACCCCCTATCCAAATGGTGATAGTATGCCCAAACAAACCCTAGAAATTCGTATCGCTCATTCAACTTTCCACCCAAATCACAGAAACCTAAACATCATTTTCCCAAAATGAAGAACCACTTCTCTTAGACACAACACCCTAGAAACCCATCTATGAAATTACTGTTCGATTACTTCATAATGTCACCCCACTCCCCTCAATCCTTGAGTTTTGTTGTTCGGGAGTCTCGCCTTGGAGTAAGTCAAGTGGCCGCAACCAGATCTTGTTTGAATCCTACCCAGGAAGCCACCAACATCCAACCGACAAGCCACCAACATCCAATCAACAGCATACTAAAGTCTCTTCCCACTAGTAGAAGTCTGGGGGAGTTATGGTCTGAGGAGGATGTAGTTACCATTAGAGGAGATGTTCCTGCAGAAAAAAATGAGAATGTGAATTAACACTCATAGGGAAACTATACTCGAAGCCAAATGTGAATCTTCAGGCTTTCTTCAGCACAATGAAAAGGGCGTGGAAATAAAAATCTGTCTTGTGTGATATCCTCATACCAAGGCTTTTTTCCTTTACCTTTGAGTCAGCAACGGGAAAAAAAAATAGAATATTATCTTCAGGTCCTTGGTCTTTTTCCAGCAATCTCTTAATCCTAAAACAGTGCGATCCTGACACCCCTGACCACTCCTATGTTTTTACACACTGTGATTTTTGGGTACACATCCTGGGACTACCTAGAGGTCGTATTACTATACAATCAATCACAGATATAGCCGCGACAATAGGCAGAGTGCAGGAAGTGAAGATGGAATCCAAAGGATTTGGTCGGGCAAATGCGGGCAAAGCAAGGGTGCACCTAGATCTCTCTAAACCTTTGAGGTTCGGAACCATTGTCAACCTGGAGAATAAGAAAATCTGGGTGGACTTTAAATTTGAAAGACTCCCACACACCAGAGCCTATGTCCAATGAGATCGAGGCCCTAGACCTTGGTGCCTGTGTCCATCGAGGTTGGGTCGAGGACCCCAATGCCTGTGCCTGAGTCTTCAACACTTGGACCTAGGTCTATCAAGGTTAAGCCTCAAACTCTAGTACCCTTGCCCAAGTCCGACCTTAATGGACCTCAGCTTGATCATTGAGGACCCATGCCTAGTCGTCGAGCACCCAAGAATAAGCAATGGTGTAAAAGAATATTTTCCAAAAATATAATATTTTTTTTGCGAAATAAGCGGAACCAAAGTATTTTACAAAAAAAAAACAAAAAGAAAAAAAAGCCTAAGTACATTTGAAGCATTACAATGTCCTATGGTCATGTATATTTGAAACGGATTAATATCATAAAAATTTTGTAGATTGATACATTAACATGTCATGGAAATTCGAAATAGGTACAACAATTGTCCCAAATTAATTTTCGTATTACAAAAAATCCCAAATTAGAGTGCCTCTATCACATTTATCCCAAAAATATTTTCACATCATAAAAAAAATTATAAATCAGTACGCTAGTGTCAAACCTACCTTCCGTAAATTGGGGAATTTGTTAAAATCTGCTAACTTTGCTCTCAATCTCAATTCATTTTCTTCGTATCTGGTTTCTTCAAATCTGCGTGTGACGTGATTGGACGAAGACTAACAAAATATAGATTAGTGCCTATTGGGAAATTATATTTCTTTATTTAAAGCCCTTCTTCTTGGGCTTGGTCGTGATACGTGTCGACAAGAAAATTTCTGAATATTGACTTAGACCACGTAAATCTGAGTAATAAAGAAAAGCACATCAGAAGGTTTGTTTCCGCTGTGAGGAGACGCGCAATCAAAGCTATTCAAAAGGGTCCTAACTGAAACTGCGAGAAAGCTAATTTCAAATCCTAGTGTACTGTCTGAAAATCTTACCTTTGTTTCGGAGCTTCAGACATCGGAACTTGCGAGGTCCGTGTTCGAATTCAGAGGATCGACGCTTTGTCAATCTTTGTTTCATTTAGTTGCTTACCTTGTGCGTACGCCAGATGCACCCTGCAGTTTCCTATGTTTGAAACAGTACCGTAGAATGACTGCTATCATTCAGCAATTGAGAGCCCAATCCCCCCATCATATGTGGTCAAACTGTAACGAGCAAAAACAATCTACACCACCATAAGCTTCTTGATTATTGACAAACAACTGGATCTCGCATGAAATAATGACTTTCTTTCGATTAGCTGAACCGATAATGGCACAAAAGGCCAAGCTGGCTATATCACAGTATAACTCGGAAGATACAGGAAACCTTATTAGTCCTCTCATGCTTTGATGGATGAACTGCTTTGGGATCTTGCTTCTGGGATAAAAAATGTCAACCCAAGACTCACCAAGCAGTCCCAGCTAATTGGTACAGTTTACACCATTTTACACTCGACACAAACACAAAAACATGTGCGTGAGGGGCGGGGGGAGGGAGAGAGAGAGCATTGATCCTGGATCATCTTTTGATGGCTAGAGAAGTCAATTTGTTTGAGTCAAGGTGATTTGTCTGGATTATATCCTAACATGCGTGATAAATCCGCACATGTTTCCTGCGATTCACAACCTTTCGCAAGTAAAGATGTTATGTTTGGCGGGAGAGCTAGAATCTCTCAAAGCTGCAAGCACTGTGTCAAAAAAAGCTGCTGCAACTTAGTAAATTAACTGATGCATGTAGGAAGGCTAACGAAATTGTTTTCCGACAAATCTAAAAAAGTGTCAATAATGACCTGCGATGAAGATTTTTCAAAAAACTAAGCTCTGATAAGCTGCATCTTTGCATAATCAAGTAAATTACGCTCGGAAGGGCTAATGGGAGAAAGAAATTGATATAATCACTTGATCTCCACATAAATTCCGGGAACTTACTAAGTTGTGAGCATCCATAAGAAAAAATATGCTCAAGATGCTGCGGTGTATAGATGCTACAAGGAAGGTTTTTAAGGTCTGCACAGTCCCTTAAAAACAACTCTTTCAGTTTGACTAGATTCACAATAGGAGCATACTGCGAGCATGTACCTAGAATTCTTTCCCCAGTATGCGGATGCTGCTTTTACTTAGGATTAGACCTACAAGTTTCCTGTGGCCTGTATTGAATGGCACCCATGGTGGAGAGTAACTGGGCCATTCCAGCCATCTTAATTCAACAGGAAAGTAGATGGGATCACCTGAATGGTATATAGAAAATTCTGAGCCTTTTCATGTTTGTGAAGGCTTGAACACTGAAGTGTACTTCTTCAGGAGCAGCCAACTTGAGCATTATTGCTTCCACTTTATTAGTTCCCTGGCAGCACATATATGAGGAGACGATTTAAGTGCAAAGGCGTCTAGGTTATGCAAGGACTTGGCTAGTAGCAAATAAGATTTGCCATGCTTCTGGTGCCTTTCGTTCTTAGCTTTCAGAATCTGCTTTTACTTTAGCATTTGAAACAAGAGTATTATAAACGACCTCAATCATAAAAAAAAACCACAGTATTTAAGTTCCTGCAGATTTTTCACAATTTACTTTCTGGAGAGAGGTCAATAGTACAAACCATACATCTCGGGGTTGGATATGGAAAAAGCAACTATTATGGACCACCAAGGCCATTATCTTAGCAGAATATATTCACATATCTTTTTAGTAGAAGGCTGTTGGAATTGGTGATCCATTTTTCTAGAGTTTCCTAGAGTTACTAAACTACAATCTAGAATTCCCTAGATGAAGTTTTTGGGTAGTTAAAGATTGTGGCTGGAAAATATCCAGCATGTAATAAGCAAACAATCTCTGAACAAGTCAGAGATGTGGTGGTGGCTGCAAGATGAAGCCTACGTGGACTGCATCCAGGAAAAGTCCAGAATCCTCTAAGGCAGTTGTACTTAGTCGGTGGAAAGGCCTATGAAAAGGCCATAGCTCATTCGCGTAAATGTGTGAGAGGAGTATGAGAATAAACTCCATATCATGAAGCTCCTCCGCCAACACTTCCTTCAACTATTGTAAAACTATTTTTATAAACTAGTGAAACTATTCTAGTCCCATAAAAACTTGCCTTTATCCCTTGAACTATCATATCTCGTCCCTTCCCTTGTCCATCATATACAAATTATATGTAACACACATTCAAACCACAAACTATCATCAATACCAAATCATGCTTCCGTGCACATTCAAATTTTTAACAAAGCCAAAACTTCTTTGTAAGAAGCTTTCACCCTACCAAACGGGCATATATATTGTCAAAAACAAAGGACCATGATTCAGTTTACTAACATGCCTTCTGTTAGCACATGAAGCACATCCTCATAGAACCACAATATGCCGCGCTCCCCTGGCTCTTTGGGAGATTGCCTCCAAACAATTTCTCTTCCCATTTCTTGAATCATATCATGCATCTCCAGCTTGCCATACTTAATAGTGATGAGCGACTTATCTATAAGAATAGCAATTCCACCATCCGGGTAGAGATCACAGCTCTCCCAAATTTTTCTCACATAACTCATACACTCTTCAATGAAGAAATATGCTATGTCAGGAAATATATCCTTCTCATAATCATCTAGACCATCAAAGCTCATTCTCAGCACACAGAAGATTTCTCAACTGAAAACTCTATTCAAATTATCTAATGCACTCATCCATTCAAGTAAGCTTCTGCCACGAAGAAATGTACCCAAAACTTTCATAGCTAATGGAAGTCCTTTGATGTTATCCACTACGTTATTTGAAAGCTCTTCATAATCTGAAGGAGGAGAAAGATTCATGAAAACAATCCAACTCAAAAGCATACAAGCACTAGAATGATGTAACACTTGAACCTTGTATATACTTTCTGTGTGATGGGAAGCCAGTAAATGTTCATCTCGAGTCATTATGAGATTTTAGCTTCCACAACCAAACCAATCACGTCCTCCAACTAGTGTTTCGAATTGGATCAACTGGTTCACATTGTCAATGACGATGAGGACCTTTTTTTTTTTTTTTTGCAAAGTCTACTCTTTATCATGTTCATAACTCTGGGGACATTGCCAAGCTTGAGAGTGTCATCTCACTTTACCTGAGAAAAAAGTGTCTCTTGAAGCTGAAGTTGGCCACCTTATGTGGATTTCTAGCAAGTTTCTCTAACATTGGAAAGAAAGCTGCAACAGTAAAATTTGCAAGCAAAAGCATTGTAAGTAGCTTTGGCGATCGTCATCTTCCCTATTTCTCCAAATCTGCAAATCCTGACCATGCAAACCTCATTTGATTCCATGTCTAGCGAAGTATGCGAATCAGACCCATGCAAATTCATGTCAACCACGTTTTTGGGAACATGTAACTGCTCATTGTACAGCTCAGGCCTTGCTCTCTTGACAATGCTCTGAATGGACTCACGCCTGGTAGATTCCATGCATAAAACCAATGAAGAATACCCGAGGAGATTCAAATACAATTGATACAAGGAATACTAAGTTGATCTCCAGTGAGATCAACTCGCAGTCAATATCTCATGCACTATAGACCAGATTCAGTTCCTAGCAAGCGACACCTAAAAGAGAAGATATGGAAATCAACTTTCTGGATACCTAATTAAACAGATAAATACTCAGTCAGCCTTAAGTTTAATCAATAAACAGATCATTACCTTCCTTTTTGATAAACCTGCAAACCTCAAGGGGCTTGTAGAGGGACATGGTCCAGCTGCATGTTTATTTACTCAATGCACGACTTTTGAAATTCCCCTTTTAGAGTGAAGAAAGGATACATAAGCTTTCCTGCTCCAATTAGAGTGAATTGATTTTTTCCCCTTTTATGCATAAAGCTTACCCTGAATTTATTTCCAAGGAAGTAAGTGAAATTCCTTAATCAACAGTTGGAAAGGATTAAATGAGAGCCTTACTCGTCAACCAAATGCCAGCCAGAGATGTTTGCTGCTTTAGTCAGTGCTTCTCTCCACCTCTTCACCTTCTCCGAATCGCCCTTTGACTTCAACCTCTCGTCGTGACCGATTAGGGCTTTTCCATACCTCCCGCTCTGGTTCCTCACCTCCGACGGATCCACCTTGTCGAACAGCGGCCACGAGATCTGCCCCATCGTATCCCTGCACTCGACGATTCTCACCAGCTCGTCCAAGCACCAGCCAGAGGACCCGTAGTTCTCCGAGAACACGACGACCGAGATCCTCGACTCCCCTATGGCTCCATGGAAGCTTAGGAACGCATGGGAAAAGTGCCAAAAAAAGTCCTAAAACCTTTTGGCTTTGTGCCGATTTAGTCATAAACATTTTTTTGGTGCCGATTTAGTCCTAAACCTTTTTACGTTGTGCCAATTCAGTCCTTTCCGACCAATTTTGGCTGGATTTTGCTGACTGGACGCCGGCCGGCTGACGTGGCCTGATCGGCGCTGGCGTGTATAATTTTTAATAATATTTTAATATTTTTGAATATTTTTGAATATTTTTATTTTATTTTTTCTCTTTTTATTTTTATTTTTATTTTTATTTTTTTCTTTTATTTTTTTTCTTTTTCTTTTTTTCTTCTCATCTTCTTCCTCCAGCCCGGTCGCGCAGTTTGGCGACCGGCCGGGCGACGGCCGGTGAGGTCGACCTCGCCGGCCACCTCGCCGGTGGCCGCGAGGGCGAGCCTCACCGGGCTCGCCCTCGCCGGATCCGGCGAGGTCGAGCCTCGCCCATGGCCGGCGAGGGCGAGCCCCGCCCCAGCTCGGCGCGAGGCCAGTGGACTCCTCCCCGACTCCGTTCTCCGATCCCAATCTCGCCCTAGAAATTTCCTCCCTCCTCCGCTTGTCGTCGTCGTCGTCTCTAGGGTTTACGGGAGCTCGGGGTGTCTTCGGTCGCTTAGCTCCGGCCCCGGATTTTCGCTTATTTCTCCCGCGGCGGCGATTTGTCGAGGGTGGGGGTTTTGTGATTCTGGGGTTCTCCGAGGCAGCTGGCCTCACGGGCTCGGCCTCGCCGGCCATGGGCGAGGCTCGACCCTCGCCGGATCCGGCGAGGGCGAGCCTCGCCACCCGGAGCCGCGAGGGCGGCCTCGCGCCGGCGGGCGAGGCTCGCCCTCGCCGGATCTGGCGAGGTCGAGCCTCGCCACCTCGCCGATCCGGCGGGGCGAGCCTCGCCCGCCCGGCGCGAGGCCGCCCTCGCGGCCCGGGTGGCGAGGTGGCCGGCAAGGTCGACCTCGCCGGCCGTCACCTCGGCCGCGTCGCCAAGCTCCGGCGACCGACGTAGGAAGAAGATGAGAAGAAAAAAGAAAAAGAATAAAAGAATAAAAGAATAAAAGAATAAAAAAATAAAAAGAATAAAATAAAAATAAAAAGAGAAAAAATAAAAAAAATATTAAAATATTATTAAAAATTGTACACGTCGACCCGGCCGGCGTCCGATCAGCAAAATCCGGCCAAAATTGGCCGGAAAGGACTGAATTGGCACAACGTAAAAGGTTTAGGACTAAATCGGCACCAAAAAAAGGTTTAGGACTAAATCGGCACAAAACCAAAAGGTTTAGAACTTTTTTGGCACTTTTCCCGGAACACGTCTAACCCGCATGGACGACCAGAAGGACAAGGGAGGAGCGTTGCCGGAGGCCTCCGGGTTCGAGCTCGACATGAGCGATGAGAGACGGAAGGGAGAGCGACCTCCTTCTCAAACAGCAGTCTGACCGTGTGAAATGCATCGCCTTTTGGACTGAAATTGGTTGATACAGGGCCGGCCATGGTTGCACCAGTGAACAGCTTGTGGTGAGAGACGTGCCCACGAATGAGGAATCCTTTTACGTGCACTAAGCATAATTAAAAAAAAAAATCACAAAAAATTTCAAATTATGCTCATTACAGTTACCCTAATTTTTTTTCTTGCGATGCAAAATATCCAAAATTTATATCTATATTAAACATTTATCCTCCAAGGTCCGTTAGATGGCTAAAGCAACGGAATTTTTTATTCCACTTAAGTCACGTGCGCACCATATCAATAACATTTACTTTTTTGTATTTCCATGTAGGCAAATTTTTAATGGTTTATATAAGAGGATTATTAACGCTTCTCATTAACATAACCTTAATTGAAAGTAAATATGTCATATAGATATAAGTTTTGGATTTTTAGTGCCATAGAAAAGAGGTTCAAAATAAATGTGTCATGATGGGCATAATTTTCGATTTTTTTTGGCTTTTGCCCTAATAAAAATTACTAAGCACATAAAATTTATGATTTCTTATAAAAAGTTACCAAGAAACATCAAAAGTCATTTCAACATTAGGGAAATTACCAAACAAGTTTGAATATTTCGAGTGGTTGAAAAATTACTAACCTCATTACATATTTTTTTTTTACCTTTCTAAGCTTAGCTTCACTTCGTATTATTTAAATTACTTCAATTTGAAAATGAAATTATTCGTCACGTGTGGATGTTATAGTAAACAAAAAGCTACTAATCACATATAATTAATTATTTCCTGTATTAAAAGTTGCTAAACATATTAAAAGTTGCTTCGATGTGTGATCATAAACATTTTCACAATTACGAAAGTAAGTTTGCTCCTCTAAGTGAGAAAATATAGGCTAATTTTTTGAAATACGTTGAAAAATGTTATAAATATATGGACGATATATTTGAATGGACCAGTTACCTATACCCTGCAAAATATTAAAGTGTAATGAAATACATTCTCCATCTATATTATTTTATTATAAACAGAAGTTTCTGCTATTATATTTTTCCTCAAGCTGTTTATAAGAAAATAGCACATGAGCAAACAAATGTAAAATCACAAACTAATGGCCATTTAATTTTAAGAAAACTCTTGACAATTCAAAAAGGGCGATTGGCTATTATTTTCATCAAGCAGTTCTTCCTTTTTCATTTAATATCCATCTTGCAAAATTGCTTGCACTAATAAACACGTAATCCAGACAATTTAAAGGATAATAGTTAATAGTTTATATCTATATTGCCATCCAATTTTATCGTTTCCATTTCATTTTGTTGTTCCTTCCCTTTTACAATCTTAATTTTGTAATAATTTGATAATTTTTTTTTTGTTTGAAATGTCGGTATCATTTATAAGATGATGTATGGGAGCTTAGGGGCATTCCCCAACATTACAAAGATAACTAACGACATGAAAAAAAAAATGGAGTGAGGGAGTCTCCATATAGTAGCCAATATTTCATTTGTTTTGGAAGATCTAAATTTTTGTAATATGAAGCTTGCCCTTTGGCAAGTTTATAGACTTTAGCTGCGATGATAAAGACATTATTTGACTTGTTTTAGAAACATTTACGGTTATATTCTATCCAAATGTAATAAATGGTTACTAAAAAAATTACCTTGAGAAGCTTCGCCGCCAAGTCCTTGCCTTTGATAGCCCTGATTATCCATTGGAGTTAATCATTCCATCATCCTAAAGAATGATAGATTATGTATTGTGTGAGGATAATACGCCATATGCTTTCAGTTAATCTTCACTGAAATAATAGATGTTCTCGATTTTCTAGACCAGCCAAACATAAATTACAATGGATTCTAAGGTGATACGATGTCCATTGTTGGTAATCTATCTCCACAAACTAGCCACTTAATAAAATTGCATTTGTTGACCCCGCCTATCTATATCAGTTGATACCATCCCGCTATCGATCCCACACTCTTAAGTTCATTGTATAACTCTTTGCAACAATATCTTTGCCTAGACATAGCTTACTCTAAAGTTAGTCTCAATTTAAGAATGCCACGCCAATGCCACACCAACTCCACACCATACTACCCTTGAGAGCTGCATGATCGAAATGCCTCTACATTTGGTACTGTGAACTAGCTTACTCCATAAGGAAGAGGATGGAAAATTTATAAGGTTCTAGAGCACTCAGCTTAGTAAAACTTTGTTCCACAAATTTAAATTGAGCAACCCTATTCCTCCCTCCCTTTTTGGCAAGCAAAAAATTTTCCAAGCAACTTTATGCAATCTGTGGCCTTCCGTATTTCCAACCCATAAGAATTGCCTAATCTTCATCTTCACTTCGTATATAGTTTGCTTTGGAAGTAAAAACATTTGCATCAAATAAGTACAGATGAAAATAAGTATTGATGGCCAACTGCAGATGACTAGGATAGCTTATATGTTGCATGCCCCAGCCTTCTATTCTTTTGAAAATTTTATCAGTCATACTCTTGCAATTTGTGTGCTTCAATTGTCTTGTGACAAGAGGAACACCAAGGTATCTAATGGAAAGGATACCTGTGAGGAAAGGTGTGTGATCCAATATAATACCCTATTTTACCTCGGCCAGACTAGAGAAAAAGATTTGACATTTATCTAGGTAAAAATGTAGTCTTGTGAGACCTGCAAATTCATCAAGTGTTTTGACAAGGCAAATAACAGAATCGGCATCTCCATGAGCAAGATGAAACAAATCATTGGCAAAGCAAAAGTGTAATTTTTCTTGTTTTGCAACACCAATGATACTTGAAAGAAGATATGACCACTTTCTCAAAGATAATTCTATTAAGAATCTCCATAATTAAGACAAATAGATAAGGAGAGTCGGTCGCCTTGCCAAAGTCCATTGGTATTAGCAAAGTAGCCAACTTGTTCGCCGTTTAGGCTTATTGAAAACCTCGGTGTAGTTATGTATTGAGCTATCAAATCAATCAAGTGCTATGGTGAATTGATAGCTCTTAGAACCTTAAGTACTGTCACCCATCTTACCATGTCAAAAGCTTTCATGAGGTCAATTATTGCCACACGTTTACCTTTGTTGCCCTTATGGTAGCTGTGAAAGAGCTCCTCGCAAAGTAGAATCTGCTTCAAAATTTGTTGACTCGAGATGAAAGTAGTTTGGTTCAACAACCAAAAGAATGATATAGTTGATTCTTTTTGTAAGTAGCTTCAATATGATCTTATATAAAACATTGCAGCATGAGATAGAGTCTAAAATCTTCCATATGAGATGGATTCAGGACCTTCAACACAAGAGATATCATAGTAGAATTTATAGTTTTCAACATCCTCCTTGAGGAGGAGAAGTCCATTATAGCATCCACTATGTCATCCTATGATGGGCCAGGCTTTTTTGTAGAATAAATTGTTATATCCATATGGACCCATATCTTTGAAGTTGTTGATGCCTTTCAGAACTCTAAGGATCTTAGCTTTTTGAAAGCCTGGTGAAGCCATGAGGTCACTTACATCTTCCAAGAATAAGGAGGCATACCGCTTATAAGGTATATGAATGTGTCAAGAGTTGCCAAGTATGCGATAGTAATAGGAGACAATTGTATCCCCAAGAGCTGAGTAATTTTGTTCTATCATCAAGTGAGAGCTAAGTAATTCTGTTCTAGGCACTACTACTCATCATAAAGGCAAAGAAATCTAGTTGTCGTTGGCCATCTCCTTAAGCCATAGATTTCTAGATTTTTTTCTTTAGGAGAAATTCTTCATGTTTGCTAAGGGTAAGTAGTTGCCCCAATTGTGCCTTTTCTTCCTCTTGAGTGCTCATATTGTAACAGTCCAATGCAAGAACTTGTTGTTACCATTGTAGGTTTTCCTCGGCTTTCTTGACCTTCATACGCAAGTCACCAAATTGACATTTATTAAGGTGAATGAGTTGTTGTTTCAATGCTTCGAGCTTCTTCACCAAAATAAACATTTTCAATCCTCTAATTTCCTGTTGCTAGAAAGCATGGACTGTTGGTAGAAAATCGTGGCTTTCGGTCCAAAAATTGAAGAATCTAAGTGGCTTCCTTCTCCTAGAGCAGTGTTGAGACATATCAAGCAGGGGGAATGATTTGAAACACATGGTGGCAAAAATTCTACCAAATAATGAGTGTACCTGTGTGTTGCCAATTTGCATTTAATGAAGACCCTGTCAATCTTGCTCACTGTATGATCATCATTGAACCTTTTATATAACCATGTGAAAAAAAAGGGCTTGTGGAATGAGGCTCGATGAGCGTAAACTCCTCAATCGTAGTGTCTAGCTCATTTATTCCAAAAGTCCATTAGATATTAGATTCAATCCATTCATTTGTATCTCTTGTTTCATTGAAATCACCTATTAGTAGCCAATGCGCATTTTATGTATTATCAGTGAAGAATGTGTTAATGTTCAGACACAAAGTAATGCATCCATGAATTGCAGAAAGGAGAAATGAGTCATTTCCAGGATTCTCAACAAGGAAGTGTATGACTTGATTGAAAACTTCCATCATAGTCAAGCTAATAATGGACGGTTTCCACAATATCCATATTCTACTGAGATTGTTGCTTTGATAGTTATGGATGCATTTCCAGCCTCAAAACCTAATTTGACACTAAAAGAGGAGTTTTTTCAATTGCATATATTAGTTAGGCATAACATGAAAATAATTATGAGTTGGAAAATTGAAATATTGCTCTATTTATTTAGTTGCTCAGCGACTAAATTCATTATAAGAACTCTAACAAAATGGCAAGTTGAAAAAGTTATAAAAAAAAATGGCGAAAATCATAAACCCCAAAACCCTGATTGCGCCTTGACTTCACCCAAAAGAGCGACAGTGATTGCGTTCGATTTGCTTTTCGAGTGAAGCGAAGAGAGGAGAAAAAGAATGGTGGTTCAGATCCGTTAAGCGAGATTCGGGTGCAAGAATGGGCCCTTCTATCGGGTCATGGCCGCTGATAGCAAATCTCCTCGCGACGGCATGCATCTCAAAGTTTTAGGATGCCGCATTTACTCAAATTAATTTTCGTGCCACAGAAATAAACAAATACCACGTCTTTTATAAAATTAATGCAACGGACAAGATGACCAGAAGTTTCTGAGAAAAAATTTCATCCTTGCGTCTTCTTCCCTTTAATTTTGTCTGCTTGGTGGAACATATTAAGCCAGCGGACTTGAATTTTAGGCTTGCCGCGGCTAGTCCTTTTCTGAGGACAATAATCCTACAAAACCTTATATATGCTCTTGTGATGTTTTGAACAGAACTGGTTTATCCCCTTTTTAAGGGAAAAAAATGATAGGGGATCTTGTACACATACTCTAAATGCATCTTTATGAATTCAGAAAATTAATTTGAAATAAATGCGACCTGAATTTATCATTTTTAGGATTATTTTCTTTTGGTAATATTAACCATATTCTTTTATAATCTGTGTATTAAACATTTCTTATCATTTGGCAAGGACTAATGCAGGAAGAACATGTTCGGGAGCCAAATGAACTAAGCATTCGCCAGCCCTTGCTGGACCACTTGCCAGATCTAGCCATGACGGCTGCGAGCTTTGAGGTTTAATCTAGCTTTTAAGCTCACGGCTGCCATGGCCGCTAGAGCTTGAAGCTTGGCCTAAGGGTCTGCTTCATGGAGGAAAGTATGTTTTTTTACTTCCTCTTGAACAAGTTCCACAAGCTTTTATGTCAAAGAGGCCTGTAAAGGTTCAGAAGATTTTCTGCTCTATATGCTTTGACCGGAAGCCACAACAATTTCAGGTTCTCTAATGGGATCCTTTCGATCAGAGACCATACTTTCCTTCTGCACTTCCATCTCAATCCTGATGGCTTCCTTTAGAAGAAGGGTGACTCATATATTCTGGATTGCACACCTTCGACTTTTTCTCTTTCATTTTCATCTTTTTATTTCTTGAACCAGTCCGGAATGAGTCACGAATTTCCATAGGCAACTTCGAGTCGGATCTCTGGCGGGTGGTCATGCAAGGGCCGATGAACGCCACCAGAGGTCTAGGTGGCAGTGGGCAGCAATGAACATGCGCCAGAGAGCTTTGGCCGAGCAATCCCGAGCTTGAGGACGATGGATACTAACTTCAAATTTTCTTCTTCCTTTTTTTTTTTTTAGTTTTTATTTTTTAATCTTTTTAGGTGTGGTGCTTGCGTGGGTGCCTCTTGTCCTTGAAAAGCACTAAGAATGCCACATCAAATCCACGTCATATTTTTAACATAACCCTAATAGAAGATAAATGTGTTATTCGGATACAAGCTTGAGAATTTTGGTATTACAAAAAAAAAAAAAAAGTTAATTGTGTCATAGTTTGGGGTATTTTGTAGTTTTACCCTAAAAATATCACTGTGCAGATCATGGGTTCCTTTGAGTTCAAAACTAAGTACGTTTGTCTAGCATATAGACCGATTCTCGGTTGTGAACATCGGCCAGAGCCAGACAACAGTCGGGTGCAAGGTGTATCGAACTTTTCCTGCAAAAAGGAAGGGGATTTTATTTATGTTGACTAGTTGATTAATCTCTAATTGAATTTTTGGCTTTATCTTCTTATAAGATAAACGCGACACCAGCTCGAGGAATTTTTACCTTTTGAGAATTTGTCACTTCATGATAACATAAGATAATGTAGGGTTTTGGGAACCAAGACACTTTTACTTGCATGTAATTCACTACCACCGGCAGAGTTTTTCTCATAGGACAAATAACATGCATCTTCAATGTATGGAACTGCGGATTATGGATGCCAACGATTGTCCTCGGCTGGCATGCCTTGACATTGGCAGTCCGGAAGAACTTCTTCTAAAGAGGAGAAGTGTCGACACCTAAATTTTGGCGACCCGTTTAGTCATTTATTGCATTAAAAAATTAAGGGTTAATTTTATCCTTGAAAAAATAGTCAATTGCATAACATATAATTTTAGGTGCATTTATGTTTTAATTTGCATTTACATTGGGTCGGTGACAAATTGGTTTGATTTGGTGATTTTGAACTTTAAGCTGACAAGTCGGACTAAGCTCACGAAGAGAGCAATTTAGCCTAAGCTCGTATTTGAAAAAAAATCCTATTGCAATTTTTGAAAAACTCAATAGAGAATATTCATTTTTTGCAAAGGAAATCTAGGATAGGTGTGGAAAATAAAAAGTGATATTGCGTTCGGAAAAAGGAATTTTCATGGATATAAATTTGGAAGGAAATTAAAACCCTAACTCATGGCCTATAAATAGATTAGATACGTAGGGTTTAGGGAGGCCACACAATTGAATACACGGCCGCACAAAAGAGAGTTTTTCTTTGGGGAAGTTTCCTTCGTTCCTTTGGAGAATGAAGTAAAAAAGAGAGAGAAAAAACAAAAGTCAGAAGCAAAAAGGAAGCAGCAGAGAGCAGAAAAGAGAAGAGACAGAAAGGGGACAGCAACGTACAGAGAGAAGACTTGTGCAGCAGAAAAGAAAAAAGAAGAAAACAGAGCAAAGCCTTTCGTCTTCTTCGCGGACTCCCTTCGCCCGAGTGTCGACGTTGCCCCTGCACAGCGCAGCCGAGCCCCTCGCCGGCCACCACCGCTCCGCCTGCAGCCCATCGTCGCGCCACCGTGACACCAGCCGCCTCCGCAACTCGCCACCTCGCCGCTCCGTCCGCGCCTCAGCCTGTCGAACCCCCTCGCCAGTCTCCGCCGCTCGAGATCCGCCCGTGACGCCGCTGTTGCCCCTGCTCGCCTGCTGTTGCTCTTCCGCCCGAAGCTCTGCCCTGCCGGTCGCCGTCCGTGAAGCCCGACGTCGGAGCCGTTCCTGCCCTATTCTGCCGCTCGTTCGCGACTGCCCAGCGCAGATCTCGCCTTCGCCGAGTCCTTCGCCGCGCCATCGAGACTCCGGCAGCTTGAAGCTCCTCTGCTGACCCCCTGCGACGCTGCTGCTTCTGCCGGATCTGCCGCCCCTACAGCAAGACCCGACGCCTGCAGAGCCTCCGACCAGCGACCCGACGCCGACGGCAAAAACCCAGAACCGGCGCCTGTTGCAGCCACAGCCCGCACCACCGCTGCTCCTGCTCCGCAACTACCCACGTCGCCAGCAACGCCCGCGACGACCTGCTCCTCTCTTAGACTACAGCCACAGCAGCTCGTTCCCTGCTGATCTGCCCGCAGCGCACCACCCGCGACCAGCTGCTGCCGCCGGTCCGCCCGCCGAACCCCGCGTCTGCTGTGCCCTCGCCGGAGACTCGTCACCTCCGGTGACCGACGGCAACAAAGCCATCACACGAGATGCCAAGCCGTGAAAAAAAAAAAGAAAATTAGGTAGTCTTTGTTATTTATTTACTTGTGTTTTTTTTTTTTCTTTTCTTTTATTTTCTTTTATTTTATAGCTTTTTTTAGTGGAATTGTTCCTTAAGTATATGATTGAGTTCTTGATACGAAATTGCCTTGAAATTAGTGATTGTCAGTCTGATTTTCGTGTCCGAAATCCGACTCGCAATTACTTAAAATTTGCCAATCCGATCTCCCGCCCGAGATCCGATAAATTGGCCAACCCGATCTCATGCGCGAGATATGATTCGTCAATTTGGGTATCAATATTGCTTGATTTGCCGTGCTGTTACTTAAATTAGTTTTCTTCAAAAAAAAAATCAAAAAAATGTAGGTTAGAATTAGGTTTATTGCTTGTTTTAGGATTTATATATTTAGATTAGGAATTTTATTTCGAATTTTAAAAAATTAAAAATCCCAAAAAAATCCAAAATCCAAAAATCAATTTAGGATGCTAGTTTTATTTTAAACTTGGATTGCATATTTAATTACTTGGCAATTATTAATTTCGAAATTAAAAAAAAAGGAAAAACAACAAAAAATCATCATGCATAATTCATGTAAAATTAAGGCATTCTTTGCATGTCATTGCATTTTAGAATAAAATTGCATATAGCTTAATTCTAGATGTTTGTTTTTTTATTATAAGTTTAGATAATTCTAGATAGATTGCATTTTAGTTAAGGATTTCTAAGTTAGGGTAAAATCCTAATTTAAATTAGGATCGACTTAACTTCATTCCTAATACAAATTAGATGGCATTTTAATTTAGGTAGGTAATTTTCGCATTTTTATAATTTTGAATTTAAGAGAAAATTCCAAAAATGCCTTGGAATAAATTGATTTCATTTTTTTAGATGGATTGCATCTAGGGTTAGAATTTATTAAGTTAAGATAATATTTTAGTTTAAATTAGGATTTGGCTTAACATAATTCCTAATATAAATTGAATAGAATCTTAACTTAGTTAGATAATCTCCATATTTTTCTGATTTTGAATTTCTTGAAAAATACAAAAAATGTCATAGTTTAAATTAGTTTCATTATTTAGGATAAAATGCATTCTTTTAGGAAAATGAAAAAATCATGTGCCCGTCATTAAATTAGATCATTTAATAAATGTCGCATGTCATTTTAGTTAATATTGCATTGCATGTTGCATGATTTTCATTAATTAAGCGAAAACAAAATAAAAATTGCGTGTTAATTAGAAACCATATCTAGGGTTGTTGATGTGGATTTTAATTTAAATTTGCAGATGCTTTCGTTGCTTGGAGGTAAGTTTTTTTGCAATTTATTGTTTATATGGGTGTTAAATTGGTGGTTTGCACACCCGTATAATCACCTTACATGTTAGAGAGATAGAATTAAAATCAATCCAAGTTGCACATTTTTCAAAATAAAAAGAAAGGTACGGAAAGGGCGTTAGAGAAATCTAGTGTAACCAAGTCCCCGTACCCATAATCTCTGGTTCGTAGGAGTAAAGTAAATCTCCCATTATTTTACTTGGGTTTCTAATCGACCCACCAAAAATAGATTAGTGGCGACTCCTAATTAAAAATCAATTGCATGTTAAAAAACTTGAACCTAAAGTCGCGAATTGCTATGGGCGAATTGGTATGGGCTTGGGAGATCCCAAGTTAAGTCTAAGCTTAACAATCCATTACCCAAACTCTAGGTGGTTCACACCTCGAAAAATTGGTCGCGACAAGAAGGTTTGCAGAAATTGAAGAGGCCTTTAGCTAGGCTTTCAATGAGGATAAGGACAAGTTCGAGAAATCAAACGTTTCTTCCTCTTCACCGTCTTCATCTTCAGGAGCAACGAGGCCTAAGGAAAAGCTCCATATGAACAACAGATCATTGCAAGATTTCAGAAATGCAAGTACCGTTGTAATATAAACTTCTTTTCTCTTGGTTTTGCATCTGCCAATTTCTGTCTCTGTACCGGGGTTTTTTAACAGGTCATTCAAAAAGATAGGGGTAGTGTTATAGTTTCTGTTAAAAGTTCAATCTGGTGAGAATCGAGAGGGCCATTTCAATTTTTTTTTTGCCATCTTAACAGGAAATATTGCAAGTAAATGATCAAGTGCATATGGGGTCCAAGAATTGTGGCCCGACTAATTTCGACATGGAATATCACAATTCACAGGAGACTACCTCACACCAAAATTTGGTTAGCATGCACAGAAAAAGCACGCAGTTCAATATGCAGAAGTACAGAGTACGTATGGATGCACCTAGATACATCATACGTACTCTCGTTCTCTCGAAACTCAGAAATATTATCTGGTGCATATGGAGTCCGTAAGAAAAAGCTCTATTGAGAACGGAAAGAGACGCTGAGAAATTAGCTGGAAATGTCTGATGTTCACTCAGGAAGACTTCAGACAGACGTCGGGGAGTGATCACCTTTTGGGAGCATTCCAGGGTCGCTGCTTTCATTGTCCTGGTCCATCACGTGGGTTTGTCCACTTTATTTAGTCACTTCCTAATCCGAATTTGGTAAGAGTCACATCTGTGATGTACTAAAAGATTCACCAAATATAGATAAAAATCTCTTGAGGAAGACTTTACAACGACACCTGGCCTAATTTCCGTGGTCAAAATTTCTTTTTTTGGGTGAGGATTGGACCGCATTAACTTTGAATATGCGAATTATATCAATGATGAGATGGAAACTGCGTAATTGATCTACTTTATAAAAGATTCTCCAAAGGCTAAGTAAATTCTATTCAAATAGCCCTTGAAATGGAACATTTTCTCATAAGGTTTTTAAAATGAACTTCATTTCAAATAAAGTCCATAAGTAAGCGACTTAGTCTTCAATCACCCACAACTCACCCACTAATCAATTATTTGCCGATTGACAGGCACGTGAATCTCATATGACAGTAACCAAACCATGACTAAAAACATTTTCATTTAGGATGGAGGTTGATCCGTGCCCTAGAGGCGAGATCTAAGGCTCAAATCAAGCACAAGCATGTCAACATTTGACGCTTGTGGTCGCCACTACTTAGCTCTTGATATGACGATGGCTGATGGGCAAGGAGAGAGATGCGCGCAGAAGAGATGGTGGAGAGAACGCTCACAGAGGGAGACGAGGGTGATGACGGCACACCGAAAAGGGGAAGGATCAGACGAGGCAACATAAGGTGAGGCTATGCTATCACGGTGATGGCTACGTGCAGTTGCAAGATTTTGGTGTCCTGGCGACTTCTTCTTGGTGGTCCATTGTGGATTTTGTTGGTAGTTTATTTGTAAAACAAACTATGAAAGTTCCTCCTCCCATATAGAATAATTAGAAGTGCGTGTGTCAAGATGTAAGTGCGAAAGCCTTCCACTCTTTCAAATGGAAATGATGGGTTTAGTGGGTTGGACCCTACAATACTTACATGCCGGCATGCAATAATTAGATGTACTTCGCAATTGGATTATAGTGTCTTTTCAGAAATTTTAAAATCCATAATTAAAAAAAAAAAATATTTTTATCATTATTATTATTTAATAGGAATTCCAAAAATGTCTTTTGGGTTACGGTTGTTTTTTATTAATTAATTCTGAATTTTATTCCTAAAAATTATTCAGCATCTTACAATCTTTAAGAAGTTGTGTTTTTTCAGAAATTTTAAAATCCATAATTAAAAAAAATATTATTATCATTATTATTATTTAATAGGAATTCTAAAAATGTCTTTTGGGTTACGGTTGTTTTTTATTAATTAATTCTGAATTTTATTCCTAAAGGTTATTCAGCATCTTACAATCTTTAAGAAGTTGTGTTTTTTCAGAAATTTTAAAATCCATAATTAAAAAAAATATATTATTATCATTATTATTATTTAATAGGAATTCCAAAAATGTCTTTGGAGAAAGCATCTGTTCACAATAATTCTACAAGACTATTCATCATTTTTTGTCTCATATTTTCTTTAGTCTTGTCAATTTTCTTTCAAAAAATCACCACCATTTATTTTAATTGTTTCCATTTAAGAGTTCTTGAAGAAATACGAGAATTGCTAATCGGTATTCTCATTGAGATTTTGTTGTATCGATCTTGTTTAATAACTATTAGTAATATTGGGGATAAATAATGTTTTAAAGAGAGTGTTATCACGCTTCAAAATCTGACTCCACTCTTCTTCCCAATCATGTTTCTGCTGACAGATCTAGAGGTAGGGAAATGGAGTTCTTGCAAGTGACTTGCTTTGACGGTGTGGACGAAGAACTCGAGGAATTGTGGACACTAGCTTTCCTCTTTGGAGCTCCCGCTTGGCTGCCTATCGAGGTAGACCCTGTCGACTGAGGCTTGGAAGTGGCTGCCCATGCTGATAGGATTCCGAAGTTGAGGCCAAAGCCACTACGCACCATTGTCTTGATCGCACGCGGGGCTTCCTCATGGCAGCTAAGACTGTAAAAAGCGGGCAATGAGCACATCGAAGGCAATCTTACTGGAGATGCCGCGATTGAGGCGAGAAACGGCGCGAAAGGGGTCGTTGAAGGCAAAACAAAACAAAAACAATGCCTTGTACGAAAATGTCCCTATAATATTTTGAAATTGACAATATTCTATTTCTAATTATAATTTTATAGATGTAAATGTTGTCTTATTTCAAGTAATGTTGATATGAGGGACGCTCTATCACCCTTGATGGAATTTGAAGCATGAAGATTACTAGAAGCCAATGGATCATGATAGAGTGTGAACAGGTTTAGAAGAATGGGAAGTTCACAATAACTTATAGGTATCGTGATAAGGTGAATAGTGAGTGAAGTCTTGAACATTAGTGTACCCATGGATAGCAATACGCAAATCGATTGCTGATAGAAACAGCTTATTGTATCAGCTATGGAGAAAAATAATTTTCACTAGTTCAAGCAATCTGGATAAGAAGACCAATGTTCTTTTCACTTAATTTGCGAGTTAGAAGTTATAAATAGCTAGCTTTCAAGGCTTGGAATCTCGTAGTGAAGATATGGAGAGAAATCAATTTGATTGTTACCTATGTTACTCAATCAATTAGAATAATAGATTATTGAGCCACATAGCTTATTCTATATAGGGAAACCTCATTATTACCTAGAAGATTTGATCATATGAGTGACCAGATCTCATAGTAATTGCGTTCATAATTTTCAATGGCTAATTGATCCTCTTAAGGATTCTTTAACGGTTAATTTGGAGGCTGAAGACTGTATAAGAAGATTGATACACTCTAAATAATTTATGTAAAACTAAGAAAGTTGTAAATACCGATGTGGTCACATTTATTTTATGTTGCAAGCGTGATTTTATTCACTTGTGATCTACTCCTTTGAGAGTTGTCATTGTTCAGTGTAATTTGTAATTTGAGGAGTGTACAAATATAGGTAGTGCTTGTCTATTGATAGTGGGATCTATCAATTTTGGATAGAAGCAGCACGTGCTTTGGTGTAACTACTAACTAGAATATTAATAGATTCCAGCCTATTTGTGGTGAATAAAGACGCAAACTTGTTATAAATCAAACCACCATAAAATCTGCGAGCATTGTACTTTATCTCTTTACTTATTTCACCATTTATCTTATAGAAATATCTTGCATCTTATATTATCCATTGTTTTTGCATCTATCAAATATAGTTTAAGTAATTCCACGAAAAAGAAGAAAAGGAAAAAAAAAGTTTTGAAAATCAGCTTATTCACCCCCTTTGGTTGTATCATCAGCCTCCACAGAAAGTGCCACGTGAGGTGCACATGCTTAATGAGCGATGATAGTTGGTTTGTAAGCTATGAGTGATTTGAAACTTGTGATTTGAAACTTAGTTGCTCATTTTAAAGACTAATTTGAAACAGGGTTCACTTTGAAAACTTTTAAAAAGAACGACTTCCCTTCATAAAGGCTGTTTGAAAATTTCTCGAAAAGTTTGCCAACTCTTTTGGGGAATTAAAACTTCAATGCTTTATAAAAAAAAAAAGCCTTTCATTTGATCAGTTTCGAGCAGTTTGAATGATTACCCATGTGACTAGGCAGTGTTCTCATGGAAAAAGGACCAATTACGGCATCAATCAACCTCTCCCTTCTTGGCGTATTGAAGCTTGCAATAAGAACACATATTAGATTCACAAGAAGCACCTGCGATTCAAACAAAAAGAAAAGAAAAGAAACATGGAACATATCTTGTAAGTTTTGGTTAAAATTTGGTAATGTAAAGCATTTCGGAAAGTTCTTCTCATTAAAACTGCAAATGAACTTTCGCACAATTAACGCTTCTACTTATACATAACTGGTGACCACACACACACACACACACACACACACAGAGTTTGTGCTAACTTGAGAAAAGAACACTGAAAGGACTTCGATACAATGGTGAAAAAGATAGAAACTACAACATATGTACAAGCATATTCCATTGACCCGCCAAAACCTAGTTTATGACTTGGATTCTCTCTTCCTTCCTGTTTCCAGCATGTACCTTCATGCCGTCAAGCAAAAAGTCGCTTCACTTCAGTATCTCTCTCCAATTATGCAAGAGCTGTATCATGTGATCTGGGTCACAATAAAACAGCAGCAACAAGGACTCTAATGTCCAGCTTAATAACAAAACGAAACCCAAAAGGACAAGAAAGTAACAGAAAGGGCAGCGCGGGAGTCCATGAAAATTTAGGGCATCAGTCCCCCTGCTTGCTCCATCAGTTCACTTGTGTACCCATTCCATCAATCAGACTCTCCAGTTCAAGATAGATTCCCGTGTCATTCAACATCAGGTGGTCTTCTACTTCTATGTTGTCCGCATCGGCGCCAATAACCACGTCTTCCTTGAGGAGTTTCTCGGAAATCCCATGGAATACCGAAGACAAGTCAGATGAGCTAGCTCCGGTCATCTGATTGGGCGTCTGGCCCTGCGCAACCCTGAAATCTTCACCATCCATCGAAGGCCACGGATTGTGCATCTGAAAGGTGCCAAAATGCTCCGGCACAACACTATTTGGCCGACGCTCCATCTGTGCCAAATCGTCACTGATTTTCAGGCAATCAACTTTTGGGCTTTGAATCATGTGATCCATTGCTTCTAGCAAGCATTTGGTGGCTTCAGCATCGGGACCAAGCAATTCTCTCTTCTTGCTCGATTCACAGGTCTCTAAATCTCTCTTCTGCTTCTTCTTAGGGGTTAAATTCAGGATAAAGTTGGGGCTTTTGGCTGCTTTTATGAGGAAGAGGAATAAGTGCTGGTTCCTGCAGTTGGCATGGCGAACCCGTTCAGCGACCTGCTCGATCTCATGCTGCAAGTTGTCCTGCTCTTCTCTTAGCTTAAGGATCTTGGTCTTCAACGCTTCCTGGTCCTTCTTAAGCATTTTGAGTTCCGCTTCCCTTTCAGCTTTCTGGTAATCAGAGGTGACAGTACTACTCGATTTTTTTCTATGCTTTTTTAAGTTGCGTCTCCTCTTTATGTTCTTCAGCAAATGCTTCTTCCCTTTCTGAAAACCTTGGTTTGCAAACTCCCATCGATCTGGATTGATCCTCCTAAAACCCTGCAACACATTTTTAATTATGATGCATGAAGAATAGAAGATAGGAAGAAGCTATGTCTAGGAGTTCATAATGAACCAAAGGCTAAAGAGTAGAAAATAAGCAGAATGAAGGCCAAGAAAGTTTCAGTGGAAGATGTGCACAAGGGTTATTACTAGGCCAATATAGAAAGTACACGGATTATAATGCACGTCAAGAAGAGATCGCTTACAAATATCCAAATACCAGTACAAAGAGTGGAAAATTTTAAGAGTAAAGGAAAACAACTCAAAATCAATCCAGCTACTACTAGATATAATATGAATACAACAGTGCAGAATTATGCTTCTGGTCTTGCCCAAAAAGAAGAAAGGTACTACAAAACACCGGATAGAAACAAAGCAAGGGCCATTGGAAACTTGTCTTCAGCTAGAAAGTACATAATGAAGAATTAAAGCTGTAAAATGCAAAGTACTAACCACTATAAGGGAATTGCTGTAGTGCATCTCCAAATCCAGTACGAAAATAATCTCTAATGGGTGATCTGATGTCATGGTTGACATGGTAGTTTCTGCAAACTACCGTCTAAAGCATCATCACTTGAATATGATGACTACTGAGGGCCTAATAGGGACCATTGTCCACTGGCCACTCGATGCATATTTTTGTGAACACGTGCCACATGATTCACGAAATTTCTTGGAGAATCTGTGTATCTCGCCCACCATTTCAGGTTTCTTGGTTCCTCGTCCCCTAAACTAGGGTACATCACAAATAGTAACGGACAAAGTCAAAGTGGGTTAACTTAAGTCTCGACGCCTGAGCAAACGTTTTAAGAGGACCACGCTCTCGACGACCTCAAAAAAGAACCGAAGAGTTAAACCAAAACGCTCATACACAGACATACTTTATACAGATCCATACAAAAAATAACGACCGCAACAAATAACATAGGTTTGCTCATATCAAAACATGAAGAAGTACCCACATAAGTGTTGAGCTGCCTGATGAAGCTGGAGAAGTTGGAGTGCTTGAAGTATCGAGGCAGGACCTCCTTCGAGAACTGCTGCTGATCCCACACCACGAAGCTATCCTGGCTCAAGCCCCACGACATCACTGGATCTGTACCCGGGTCCGACACCATCTCGTAAGTCTTCCTCAGGAACGGCGTTGGCCCCACCACCCCCAGATCCTCCATCGGCTTTGCCACATCGTATGCTGCTGCCGGCCATGAGCATGACGGCGATAAAATGGCCGCATCCCTGGGATCAGCAGTGGTCGCCACCTCCTCCTCTTCCAATTCCTCCTTGATCTTCACCGCCTGCACGGCCAGAGCCGAACAGAGTTCGGGCTGGGTCAGGCATGAATGCAAGGGCGGTCCAGCTTCAATTTTGCCATCGCCAATGGCTACTTGTGGCAATGGACCCGAATGGGAAAGCAACCCACAGCATCCTAGCTCGCCTTCACGGGCCTTTGATTGTGACCGAGAAGAATCGGTTCGGCTTAGGTCCAAGTACAAGGGCGACCGGGACCCTATCTCGCCATGGTTGCCACCATCAAGAACAGCGAAGGATGCGATTTCTTCCCATGATCTTGCAAAAGGTTTTGCCTTTTCTAGCTCAAGACTTGACTCTCGAAAGAAGGTTTCGGAAAACCATGGGCAAGATCCATTGGCACGGCCGGGGGAACAACCGCAAGAGCCGCCGTGAAACGCCGTCATCAATTTGAGCTCGAGTTCATGGTTTTTTCCCTTTTTTGGGGGGGCAGGAGCTCGAGTTCTGGTTCAGAAGGTGGAGATAATATGAGCAAATTTCAAGCGAATGAACACACATGGTAGGGTTTCGAGAGACAGTAAGAGAGAGCTCGACTTGAAAAGTGGAGTTCAAGTCAAGCGGGCGACGGGCAAGGGCGATGGCATGTGGACTTATATACTTGTGAGAAAAGCAAATTGATAAGCTGACTGCACCGTTAACCTGGAAGAGTGACGGTGGTGCAGTCACTGCCACGTATTATTCCAAGGGATGTGGGCCCCCCCAACAGATTTATTGTATGTGCTCCTGCGAGCCGAGGGCCACCACGTTTTTTTTGTCTTTTGCGTCTCGGGGAGGCTTTTCTGTCACCATTTTAGCGGCAGATATTTTAAGATTTATTAATTCCATCTTTACGTTTTTTAATATTAAAAGATTAAGGTTGTTGGATGATTATTAATTCTATTTTTTGAAGTTTTCTAATATTAAAAGAGTCATGATAGGGTCGTTGATAACATGAATTGATGTCTAACATCGTTTGGACGAAAAAAACAACCAAAGCCATTTTTTTTCAACGAACAGGTTGACTTGTATAAGCGAATATAGAAATACATGCAACAATCATGTCATCATACGATATATCATATCTTGTTCCTAATAAATCCTTTTCTTGGATTATAACAAGGCTATTTACATTCATCTAGTCTCTAATCATATATAACTTTAAATTTTTAGATTGGATTTTCTAATATAGTATCGGATTCAAGTTTCTTCTCGATATATTTCATTTGTGCAAGTTATCCTCATCGCTTATCCATCAATTTTAATTAACATCAATATATATAGTCTTGTGCTACCTATCGATTTAAATTCTTTTTTTCAGAAGTAAATTTTTTGGTTTTTAATTTTTATTTTTGAAAGTGTCTTCCTCACTAATAAAAGAAAGAGAAATGATTGATTCATAATTTTTTTAATCTAATAGGTTTTGGGTCACAAAAAATCAAATAATAAGTAATTATAAATTATTATGAGGTCCACTCCTATAAGAATTTGTGACTTATAACAAATAACTTATATGCTAATAAAATTCTAAAAGAAAATAATGAGGGAATAGCCACTAAATGAGTGAAGAGCTCCCCCAATGGCAAATAAGGGTGAGCAAAAGGAACCATTCAGATTAAGAATCGCTCGAACGGAACCGAATTGGCCGGTTTAGGCGGTTCCCTTGATACTGAACCAATTCCATAAAATTAAAATAAGTGACCAAGTCAAATCTTTTTGTTTTCTTAAAATCTGTATTCAATAAAAAAAAAAGGCCTAATATGGGGAGAGAGAGAGAGAGTATCGTTCTTTAACCCTCTTAACAATGGGAGTCTTAGCCTTGTGGATGAGGCATCTATCAAAGATGTCATGCATGACGAATCAAAAAGAGAAAAAAAAAATAGGCAACCAAATTTATTGGATCACTTAGAAATTGGACCAATCAATTCAATTTCAAAATCAAATGATTTGATTCTCAATTGAAGAGAATTGGGAACTGATCCCATTGGTCTAATTCTTAAGTGGAAATTGAACTGATCGGGAACTAATTATCCCCTATAGCATTCGCACAAAAAATAGAAAGACAAAAACATCAAAGGGTCTCCGGAAAAACTGAGAATATAAAACAAGAGACCCGGGGAAAGGACCAGTCGAGAATCTGTTCTTTTTCCCCACATCTGGGGAGGTACGGACTGGGCAACGATACAGGCCTTATTACTTAGTCATGATTGGATGTTTGTTGTCGACCCGTGGGCCAAGCATCGTTTACTTTAGTGCCATCTCAACATCTTGCTTTCGTGTGACATGACAATCAAAGGGTGTTTCCTTTTCTTCTTTTATCTTTGTTTTATGCATTTGGAAGCCATCACGAAACCTAATTTGTAGTCGTAGTTACACTTTTTTGGTTCTTTTTAGAGCTTCTGTGGCGCCACATGAGTACCACGTCAAAAATCGAAAAGAAAAGGAAAATTTCAAATAATAACATCGGCAACACCGATTCGTTATCAGCTAGAGCAATGATCCAAGCATGGGCTAAGCCCAGTGACTTTCTTCGACACCCATATTTTCATGCCATTTACCTCTAATCCCTCAAGACTCTCAACTCTCAAGCCTCCATATAGATTGTAGACTCTTAGGTAAAAGCTATTGCTATGGTCAGATCTAGCTTCGAAGCTTGCCGTGGCTAGATCATCCTAAAGGACAATCGCTCCTCCTCACTGTCTCACCCCTCATAATACACTTGCGTAGATAATGAAATTTGAGGTTTGAGAGCAAGCGATGATCATCTCACGGGTGGTCAAATAAGGGCTGACCAAGGCCACCAAAGGTTTGGGCAACAGTGGGCATTGACGAACGAGCGTCAAAGGAATTTTGGCCAAGCAATCGTGAGCTTGAAGATGATGAATGGTAACTTCGAAGACAATGAACAGTAATTTTACGATGAACATTAATTGCGAAATTACTTTTTGTTAATCTTTTTTCTGACAATTACATTGTGCCACTTCCTTGAAAGGAAATTATTAATGTCACATCAAATTCATGTTAGATTTTTAACGGTGATTTTTAATAGAACTTTATTTAAGTGTAAATGTGTCACTCAAATATAAATTTGGAATTTTTTGCATAACGAACAAAATTTTGAATAAATTTTTAAAATGCACATTATGCTGCACTGGAACAACCAAGTTAAATGTTGAATAGCGCTTCTAGCTAAGTACATATCTAATGGGTCTTGTTTTTATCCTTTTGCAATTTGGAGCGGTAGTAAATTGTTCTCTTCGTTACACGCAAGAAAGTCTACAAATTGAGTCAGTTGCAATAGCGTCCTTGGATATTTTTTATGTGATCATTACGAATTTGGATGACTTCATTAAATCCAATCTAAGGGTGCATTTATTTTGTGGAAAACATTTTACGGAAAACGTTTTCTTCATTTTGCAGCATTTAGTTTGTTTAAGAAAATGAGTCAACGGAAAATATTTTCCTACTTTAGGAAAACGAATTTCCCTTTAATAAAAACCAGAAAAAGTTTTCCAAAATGCTTCCTTAGTCTTAGGATCCTTGGTTAGTGAAAAATTTATTCCCATAAAATAATTTTTAAAAAAATGAATCTTTAATTATGTTTATAAATTTTGATTTTTTATTATTTAATTTCTTTTCTTTTTTCTTACTTTTTGCTTTTCTTTTTTTTTCCTTTTTTTTTTTTTCTTTCTTTTTCCTTCCTCCTTCTTCCCTTCTTCCTCTACCAGCAGCGACTAGCCAAGACGTTGAACGACAAGCTCGGTACCGGGCGAGCTCGAGCTCAACCAAGGTCGGCAAGCTTGTAGCTCGGCCGATCCAAGCAAGCCTGAGCTCACCACCCAAGCTTTGTTGAGGCCGGCGAGCTTGCGGCTCACCCAATCCTGGCGAGCTTGGGCTTCACTGACTTTTGTGAGCTAGCAGCTCACCCGGTCCTGACAAGGCAAAGCTATGGTCATCGTTGACCGATAGTCACAGAGGAATGGAGAAAAATAAAATAAAATAAAATAAAAAGACAAAGAAAAGAGAAAAGAGAAAATAAAAAATAATTTAAAATTTCATTTTTAAAAAGAAAATAAAAGTAGAAAAGAGAGAAATAGAATAATCAAAATTTTGATTTTTTTTAAATTTAAAGAATTTTTTTTTGGCATAAAGTAAAGTCATGAAATTGAAGTCATTTTCCAATAATATCCAACAACATAAAATATTTTCGATCTTACATCACAAAACAAAAGAAAATTAACGGTATTCCTGGAAAATATTTGTGTAAGGAAAGCATTTTATTATATTATTTAGTTTTCTGTGAAACAATCGTAATCTAAGATGATTTTGGTTACTTGCTATGGGTGTTACGACTGATTTTACAAACTCAAAGTGGGACTAGTTGAACACATGACAAGGCATTTACAACGTAGGTGCCAAACTACTAGGGATAAATATTAACACCCAATCAGTAACTTATTTATCAATTGTCATTTCAACTACCAAACTTGCGAGCAAACATCCCAGACAACCTATTTCGTGTTAACGCAAAAATAGAGTACACCTGTTCAACAAAAGCATATTCGGACACTAACAGTGAGTTATATACTACAATTAATTGGACAAAAAACTTATCGTCTATTTCAAGTTCACCAAGTCTAAAGCCTTAGTGAAGGAATATGAATTTTCCTTCTAGTTGTAGCGATAAACTTATACAAACAAGCACAAAAAGTGATTAATAATGGGGTGTCTTCTCCACACATGTTGCCACAGTTCTTCAATTCGTTTCTCCTAACAGGCTTAACAAGATAGTCAGCTGCACCTCCCAACATGCACTTGTGCACCGTGCATCCTTTGTAGACATTACTGCAAAATCCCCATGGATGATAAATAAGTCATTGTTGGACCATGACACCAGTAAAGAATGTGAATCTGCCATGCGTAGATAGGTAAGACGTAGTTATGACTGGAATATTTTGCATACGTTATGCTCCATAATTAGACTAAGAAGAGCATATCAAGATATTGACGGCAAATCCTCTTCAGTCAACATGAGATCTATGTTGTAGGTCTTCCCTTCGGTAACTCCCACGCGTTCAAAGCATAAGGAGTAGCTGCAACTGCTCAGCAAAACGATGAAGTCGTTTGCATTATGAAGGTGACACGTTAATGTGCATAAGGGGAAAAAGAAAGCCCTAACAAGCATAAAAAGCGACGAATTAAGTTCCGAACAAAGCTCCAAAAATCGACCTTCATCATTACCATTCCAGTGATTCCACAATCAAGCTTCCCAAACAGCAAAGAAGACAAAAGAATTCTACCTAAGTGCTTTGATGTTCTTGTATAAATTCATGATTATGTTCAGGAATATATTCTGTGACAACATTATTCTCAATCTTAAATCTGATAAAAGCTTAACAATCACATCTAACTTTAAGTCTTTCATGCGTTCTTTCTTGATCAGATAAGTTGATTGTATACCCCTCACAATTACACACAAAAGTTCATCGAGTTATTTCTCATTTTTTTGTTTATTCTATGCTTAGCCTTCCTCCCTCCAAACTTTTCGCCTATTTCGTACGCCATATACTTATGATAAGCTTCAAGTTCACCTACAAAAACCATTCGTTACCATAAATTCAGAATCTTTTTTTCAAATCATTAGTTACAATTGGTAGATTTGCAGTTTCATGCTGTAAGCGAAGAACAAAAAGTATTTAATGTAGTGATTTTACTAGAAAAATCACATCTCATCAATTTCTTGAGAAAGCAAATATATTATAAATAATATGAGTTCAGAATTACCTGTTATTCAACCATCGAATAATTTTACATGTGCGAATTAATTGACTGGTTGCTAGCGAACCCTTGTTAGCAGGAGTTTTTGCAGGCAAACCAGGGAGAGAATCCACAAGATGAAGCAATTGTCGTGACCTCTTTTTTTCGGCGCCCACAATCGGGTACAGGCGCCTAAGGAGGCTAATGGCTCGGCTGAAATTAGTTATGCCCGGACTCTCCCAAGTCCACCAATTCACGACTTTAATAGTCTGAGTTTTTAACCTGTAAATCAATTTTTAAAATGGAGTCGTCACTAATCGATTTTGGGTGGGTTGATTGGACCCAAGTGAAGTATCGGGAGAAATACTCACTCCTGCGCAACCAGAGAAATTAGGATTGTGAACCCGATTACACTAGTTAATCACTAATGCCCTTTCGGTACCTAATCTTGTTTAAATCTTGAGGTCTTTTGGATGTTCGAGGGATTTTCCATGCATATTTGGGAGGAAAAACATTTTTGAGTCTTTTTCTAATTTTTTTGGACATAAAAGGGATTTTTGGGTTTTGATTTTTTGGTATTTTTGAAAAAATACAAGTCTTTTTGGCTTTTTCTGAATTTTTTGGCTTTTTCATGAATTTTTGGATTTTTTTGGAAAATATGAAATATTTTTATTTTTTGATTTTTTTGGAAAATAAAATATTTTTATCATTTTTATTATTTTTCGATTTTCTGGAAATTAAAATATTTTTTAATATTTTTCGAAAATAAATTATATTTTGGATTTTTTTGGAAAATAAAATATTTATTATTTATATAAAATATTATTTAAAATAAAATTTAAAAAGCCGACCTGGGTCGGGTCCGCGGGTTGGGTCCGGCTCGGGCCGGCAACCTGAACGCGGACGGGCCCCCGTTGCGGGCCCGACTCGGATTTTTTGTCTTTTTTTTTTTACTTTATTGAAACGGCGTCGTGGCCGGGCTTTCAGGGACTCCCGGCCCAACCCGACGACCCGGCTCCACGACCCGGCTTTTTGGCCAAAACCCTACCCGGATCCGACCCGAATCGCGACCCGGCCTTCCGCCGCCCCCGCAATTTGCGGAATCCCTACCCGGTTCCCGATTCGGGTCCGACTCGACAACCCGGGGTCGCGACCCAGAAAATCGAGAACCCTAGGGTTTCCGAATCGCGGCGTTGAAGAGGGAGAGGGGCGAGGCACAACGGCGGGGATGATGGCGACGGCGGTGACGACAGCGACTGTAGCGACGAGGGTTGGACTGCGGAGGAGGGGGGAGGCTATGGCGACGGCGATGGCGACGATGGTGGCGGCGGTAGCACTACCTGTTTGTGGCGATGGCGTCAGGACGGTGGTGGCTGACAAAGGGCTGTAAGTGCAGGTGGCGGCGACGGATTGGCGACGGCGGATCGGTCACGGCAACGGCTTCAGGGGGGAACGACAGCGATCCTTCGAGGCAACGACGTCGGGACTTGGTCGAGGCGACGGCGTTGGCACAGCGTCCAGCAGCAAGAACCCCAGATCCGAGGCACGGATCTCGGCCGGACCTTCCTCTGCCTCGATTCTCTCTCTCTGGCCAGATCTGAGCCTCCACCGGCCAGATCTAACCTTCTCGAAGTTGCTCGCCGCCGGCCTTCCCCGAAGTCTCTCGGCGGAGGGTGGGCTGAGCTCGCAACTCGAGTTCTCCCCTGCGCTCGCCCTTCGATCTTTCCCGATGTCTCTCAGTGAAAGATCTCCGAGCTCGCCACGCCCTCCGACGGTGCTTGCGGCCACCTATTTATAGGCGAAGGAAATCCGGTCGACAGAGGGCCTCGACCGCCGGCTTCCAGCTTGCCCACCGGTTCTGCTCGACTGAACCGGTGTCCCATCGAGCTTTCCAGCGAAGCTTGCTCAGCATTAATAGCGCCTGAGATCTTATCCTCTCCGGCTGACGTCGACCTACTCTCCTCAACCGTAGGCCGTCCTTTGCGCGTCGGCCTCCCTCGCACGCGTGAGTTGTAGTGGCGAAGGAGAGGGAAGGAAGAAGAAGAAGAGAGAAAGGGGCCGGGCCGAGGGGTGAAGAAAGAGGAGAGTGGGCCTAAGGGCTATGCGAAAGGAAAAGTGGGCTAGGCCTTGGTTGCTACTTCTGTTTTCTTTTGTTGTGTTTTTTTTTATTTGTTTTTGTTTTTGTTTTCTTTTTTTGTTATTTGTTTATTATTCCGAAAAAGACAAACTAAATAAAATAAAATTTTAATTAATAAAATAAAATAAACCTAATTAAAATTGAGGCATCAACAGCTGCCCCTCTTTGAAGGTGAGCTCGCAGAGGTTGTATTCAAAGATAGACTGATGCCTAAATTTTATCCATGCATGCGTAGCAGATTATATTTTATTTGGGACCTATTATTCTATGCGGAAAAAGAGCAATATAACTTTACATATACTAAGACAGATAAGAACATACTTGTAGTTACTTACCGGGAGTGAGTGAGATAGGGTGTGAACCCCGATTTTGGCAAGTATCAAGGCGTCATCTTACCTGGTGATATGAGGAGGTTGCTTTTCCGGGACTCGAACCATTCTTCGGTTGCCTGTTAAAACAATCAATAATTTGTCTAGGACCCGAACCTTTCTTCGGTCGCCTTGACAGGAAAATTGCCTTTCCAGGACCCGAACCATTCTTCGGTCGCCTGTTAGAGCAATAAGTGGTTTGTCTCGGACCCGAACCTTTCTTCGGTCGCCGTGACGGGAAATTGCTTCTCTAGGACCCAAACCTTTCTTCGGTCACCTTGACAGGAAATTGTTTTTCCAGGACCCGAATCATTCTTCGGTCGTCTGTTAAAACAATTAATAATTTCTCTAGGACCCGAACCTTTCTTCGGTCACCTTGACAGGAAATTGTTTTTCCAAGACCCGAACCATTATTCGGTCGCCTGTTAAAACAATCAATAATTTGTCTAGGACCCGAATCTTTCTTCAGTCGCATTGACAGGAGATGCGCCAACCTTTCTCAAGGCATCTCATTTGTGGGTGCCTGATTTGTATTGAGGACACCAGTTGATACCCGACCTTTCTCGGGAGATGCACCAACCTTTCTCAGGGCATCTGTTTTGTGAGGGTGTCTGACCTTTGTTAAAGACACCAATTGGTACCCGACCTTTCTCGGGAGATGCGCCGACCTTTCTTAGGGCATCGATTTGTGGGGTGTCTGACTTCTGTTGAAGACACCAGTAGGAACCCGACCTTTCTTGGGAGGATGCGCCGACCTTTCTCAGGGTATCGATTCTGGAAGATACCTAGACATTCATAGGCATATCAAAGAGTACCTGGATATTCACAAGTACTAACCTGAAGGATATTTGGGCCTTTGCAGGCGTCAAAAG
This sequence comes from Eucalyptus decipiens, assembly GCA_014182575.1. Classification (NCBI taxonomy): domain Eukaryota; kingdom Viridiplantae; phylum Streptophyta; class Magnoliopsida; order Myrtales; family Myrtaceae; genus Eucalyptus; species Eucalyptus decipiens. The sequence goes on from CM024611.1 coordinate 54,918,147, forward strand.
AGGCATTTGACTGATCATAAGCATTGGAGGAGGTACTTGGATGATCACAAGTACGAATTCTTGAAGGGTACCTGGATGTTCACAAACATCAAAGGGGTACCTGATAATTGGAAATATCGATGACAATACCTTGGGCATTCGTGAAGGCGTCTCATTTCTTGGTAATGGGAGTATTGAGGACGTACCTTAGATATTGTGAAGGTCTCTTATCTCCTGGTAAAAAGGGAATATCGAGGACATACCTCGCATATTCGTGAAGGTCTCCCACCTCCTGGTAAAAAAGGAATATTGAGGACGTACCTTGGATATTCGTGAAGGTCTCTCACCTCCTGGTAGATGGAATATCGAGGACGTACCTGAGATATTCGTGAAGGTCTCTCACCTCCTGGTAATTGGGGATATCGAAGACGTACCTCGCATATTCGTGAAGGTCTCCCACCTTCTGGTAAAAAGGGAATATCGAGGACGTACCTCGCATATTCGTGAAGGTCTCTCACCTTCTGGTAGTGAGAATATCAAGGACGTACCTTGGATATTCGTGAAAGTCTCTCACCTCCTGGTAGTTGGAATATCGAGGATGTACCTGAGACATTCGTGAAGGTCTCTCACATCCTGATAATTGGAAATATCGAGAGCATGCCTCGCATATTCATGAAGGTCCCTCACCTCCTGGTAATGGGAATATCGAGGACGTACTTTAGATATTCATGAAGGTCTCTCACCTCCTGGTAATTAGGAATTTGAATGTAGCACGAGGCTTCCCTAGATGGCCGCAGGCACACAGGCGTACAAAAGTGGAATATTTGGATGAACACAAATATTTAATGATATCATCAGGGACCACTCAACTGGTCCAAGTGTAAGAAAGTATACCTGGGTAATCGCAGGTGCGTAATATGGTGGAATACTTAAGTGGCTGCTACCATTCAATGACACAATTCTGAGGACAACTCAGACCGGTTGAGTGTCACGGAAATGGAGTATCCGAACAGGGGTTGTTACTCAAAGACAAAGGGATATTTGGATAGTTACAAATATCAATATTCTGGGGACAACTCGAACATGGTGAGTGTCAATAAGAGAGAGCACCCGATGAGTGGTGGGTTCTCAAAGATTATCAGACATAAAGCTTTGGGAGTGAGGTTGGGGATGTGCTTTCCTGATGATATCTCTAATCTCTAAGAGCATGCTTGCTGTTTGCACAATATGCAAACAAGATTGTATATGCTGTAAATTCATGAATTTAAATGGGATTCATGCATGACAATTTTGTCAGTTTTGCATCATATGAGTTCCACTGGGGAAGATTTTGAAAGACAACTTTTATTTAGAATGTAGATGTCTTGAGCATGCCAGATGAAGGACTTTCAGTCTGAAAGGACTTTCCACTCACTCTCATGGAAAAGGCTATCATGACCATTGATGCAGGATTTATAAGGACCACACTATCTCACTGTTATCATGTCAGCAAGGGTCCAAGTATTCTCGCAAGTAGTACGACTTTACCGATTTGAGAGGTCTTTGTTGAAATTTATGATGAAGTCTTGGTCAGCAGCTCATCAAATGGGACCGTCAAGGCCGAAGCCAATGGATGAAAATGTTGCACGATCATCTCCGAGTTTACAAGTCAAGAACCCTGCGAAAAGAGATAGAGTAATCTTGCTTGTACTTCTTCGAGCGATGCTTATGCACATATGAAATCCTACGTTAATTGAAGTGCCCCTAGTCTGAAGAGACTTTTACAATGGGAATGTGACGTAGACTTGGCTCACATGTAAGAGGGTGAGAGTTAGTGACTGTCTCGGCATTTGTCATTAGTCATTCTTGTCAGATGGAGGTTTTGTGGACCACAACAACAACTTTTTCTTAGCTGTATTTTTTACTAGTGGCATTGGCCTTACTTTTACCAGGCACACTACTTTTTTATGCCCCTATTTTTTATTCCAGTTCTTCATTTATGGGCATTGACCTTGCTTTTACCAGGTACACTGCTTTTTTATGCCCCTGTTTTTTCATTCTTGTCATTGGAGGGACTAGCCTAGGCAAGTTCAATCACGACACTGTTGTTAGACTCTTGAGTCTTCATCTTCAACTAGCGCTCTAGGCTATACTGCTTAAATGGCAGTAACTTCTGTTTTGCCTCCATGTGATGGTGAAATTACAGACTCAATTGGGTTGTACAATGAATACAAGTGCAGAAAGAATTGCTCTTCGTCATTCTAGGGTACTTAAATTAATGCGAGTGTTCATATGCAATAAAGACACCCGAAGATTGATGCAAGTGCGAGCAAGAAAATTTCTATCCCTCTTCTCACCTTGTGATGCTGCTTTGCCTCTGATCTGCCCCAGTGTGGGGTGGTTCTTGACGAGGATATGAGAGAAGCTTCACCAGTGTAAGGAGCTCAAAGGGGTGAGCAATGAAATGCCTCTCACTATTTTGGTTATCGTACCATTCGCGAGAGAACTCTTTACCCTGCAACCATGGAATCTTCTACACTCATCTCACAAGTGTATAGATGGGGGACTGTGTGTAGGATATAGCTTGCCTTTCATCATTCCGACGCGCCTCATCCAACATGCTCAATCAATCTTGTATTCTTCACTTAGCTGTCTATTCTAATAATCCTCATTGAAATCAGTGATCTAGATAGACAGAATCATGCAAAAATCCATTTGAAAAATGCATGCAACATTTTAAACATGAGAGAGTTTGTACTCTTAAAACAAATGAATGGTTCAAACAAAGACCCTATTGATAGCTTTAGGGGTTAATAAAACAGTGTTTCCAAATATATTAAATCTTGAATATCAAAAAAATTATTCACAAATGGGTGTCGATGGTTATCCCTATTGATTAGGGATATGACACATGAATGATCAGCCAGGGATTGGGAATCTGATCAGGAATTTTTACTCTTGCCTCTTGTAGAAGAGAAGTTGTGGAAATGGCTCAACCAATAGTGCCAAGATTATAAGTGACTTGAGGCCTGAAGGATCTCTGTCATTTGCATTGAGATGTTATTTTGTTTGGGAAAGCTTATCAAAATCTGACATGCCTTTCATTGATTTGTTTTCCGCATCTTTGATGGTTAGGTGATCCTGTAAAAGACAAGAGAGAGCGTGTTAGTCACGAATTTTTTTTAGAAGTCAAACAACTGGAAGTGATACAACATTACCCTTCACTGGTTTGCAAATGATTAAGTGGACCTGGAGTACGAGAAAGACATGAAGTCTCGTGTTTCCCACTTTGTTAGGTCAATTATTCCCCTTAATTGGCTTATGGATGTCATGTCCTTCTTTACACGAAGTCAGGTGAATTCGATGCAGGTCATTTCCGTATACTAGCTTGGCCAGTATTGATTTGTCAAACCTAACTATTGAGTTTGGTTCTTGAGTTGTGATGCTCCCTGTCAAATAGGGAAAATACGTCAAAAGTAGGTTCAGATAGTGGGAGTATTGGAAACGATACCAAATTACCCTTCCCCAGAGTTTGTTTGTGCTAGCTCCTAAGGATATTTGAATGTCAATGATGGCCCTTTATCTTGGCATAGTTCAATGTATCCTTCAATTGGCCTTCCTCATTTGTGAACATGTATGCATGATTGCTAGTCGTTGATTCATCTTCAACGCATTCCTTCTGTGGAATTTCTCCTTCTGTCTTTTGACTATAGCATCATTAAGCAAAAGTCATGTACCTCAAGCTTCTATGGAATCTGAGATGGACAATCAAAAACCTCCATCTTTCTGATGGCAATTACTCCTTGGAAGAATATGCATCTGGAGTGAAGCCTCTAGATTCCAAAGTTATTGTCCAGGGTGGGGGTTATAAATCGCCTTGACTGTCTGGATTTTCTCCCTGTTGACAGTAATCACTTTAAAGGAAGAGAAGAAACTTCCTTATGCTTGCGGGCTCATCAAAGTTGAAACTGTAACATCTAGTTGTTTAGGTGCGTCGTGCGACAAGATAGTCCTTCGGCTTAGGAGGGAGTTAGGCAGGAGCGAGGCACGTCATGGATGCTTTGATTTCAATTGTATGCATGTACCTATTACGTCTCACCTTTTGTATCCTGTAAATAGAAGAGAGGGGTTGTCATTCTCAATATTATGTTAAGGGAATAAGATTTACCATTTTTTGAAACAGGATGCTCCTTTCTTGAAAATGTGTTCTCGAGTTTGATCTGTTCACACGATGTGCTAGTTTCAAATACCTTTTGTCACACTAAGTCAAAGGGGATAATGTTCTGAAACATAAAGTGAAAGGGTTAGAAAGACAAACGTGCTTAAATTTATCATCTTGTTTTGACAAAAGCTTTTGAGTGATGAAATATTTTTTATTTTCAAAATACGTCTTTGGGGGAGAAAAAGCAAGAGGAAGCCCAGCCCTCAATATTCTCCTTGGATGATATTTTCTTTTCTTGGTTGGATAACATCACTGGGCTGGTTTGGAGTACCGCCTCATGCTCTTAAAACAAAACATTAGAACTGTACAATAGAGTACTTGGAATGGAAAATACAACAATAGCACACTAGACAAGATAAGAAACATAAAATTATAAAAACAAGTAAAACCCATGAAAACTCCTGTGTAAAGGAGTGCTTTGATAGTGTTGGTTTCGAAATCAAGCACCTTTGAGTTCCTCGCCTCCAGTAGACTCGAAGTATTCGCATGAGAGGACCACTTCATTGAAGCTATGGAAGTGCAACCCGTGCAACCAACAACGATGCTTGCAAGGTAAAGCCCCTATGAACAGCTATATCATTTCTTCTTCGGCCAATTGAGGGTAAGTTTGCATCATAAAAGCCTCCCACCTCCTTGCATATGCTCGGAAATCCTCCATTGGTCTTCTTCTGAAGTGAACCAAGTTCTGACAAGGCACTTCAGTCCCAATCTGGCTTTGATACTGAAGCAGGAATGCAGAAGACAGCTCATTCCAATTTCTCATGAGATAGATATCTGTTGTGATGAACCATTGTAATATAGACCCCGTAAGACTTTCTTGGAATGCCTGAGTTGTGAATGACATCGGGCCATAGTACCGACTCATTTCAGTATGGAGGTACTGCAAGTGGGCCACGGGGCAAGTTGTGCCATTATACTTACGGAGATTAGGTATCCACATCTCTCCTGGGGTCATGATCCTATGAGCACAAGACGGACTTCATGTATCCTAGTTAGGCCACTGGTTTTCCCACTGCATATTCGTTGTAGTGGTGAATTTTTCTATTTCAGGGAAGTTGGAATCTACCGAGATTACCCCATTGCTTTCTTCTTGATCAAAATTTCCGAATAAGGATGAAGTATTGAAGCTATCCTCATGGTCAGAGGACGAGTTTAGTACTTCGTTAGGATCGTAGCGGATAAAGACGTATGCTTCCTCTTCTGACGGGCCTTCATCCCCGGGTGAGAGTAGGAAACAGTTATACGATGAATCGTCAGTTTCATTGTAGAGATAACGCTGGAAGTCCTTAGGATTGTATTCTAGGGAATGGTAGCCTTCAAAGCTGTATTCTTGGGAATGCTCGAAGCTTTGGTGCGGTGGCTTGTCGGCAGATGCTGAATTGATCTGCTTAGGCTTTCTTTTCTTGGCTTCTGGTCCAGACCTTTTGAGTAAGGCCTTTCATTTTACCAGCTCGATTAGAGTTTCATTGTCTGATTCACTTTCCAGGTTGATAGGGGTTGGTATTCTTTGGACCCTAGCTCTTGGAGTAAGCTTGGGGAGTTGTCCAGTCGTGCCCCACTCTTGAACAGGCTCTGTGTCTTTGATCTCGTACAAAGGCTCCTTGCCTTTCTTAGTGGGAAATTTTCCAGTAACAGGATGTTGCTCAGCTGCCCATTTATCATGCAAGGCTTCGTTGACATGCTCTTCTCCTATCTCAGCGACTAATGGCTCCTCGTGCTCCGCGATCATCGGCTCTTCGTAGGGCAAGGTGATGTCAGGGGTAATGTCAATATTATACTCTTGGTGAAAAATATAAATTAGTTCCCTCCATGTTTTAAGGGGACTAATCTTCCTAACAATGTACCATTGCAAGGCAAGGCTAGTCAAGCTCGATTGGTACGATTGAATCATCCTTCGAACCAAATAGGCTTGCAAGTAGGTCTCCGGGTGGGAGGTATCAGTATATCTTTCGCATTCAGGTGCTTTGAGCTCTTCAGAAATCTCAATGCCGGCGTAATTGGACAGGTCCATGGGATTCTGCCCCTGTAGTTGGTTTAACTTTTTCATGATCTTTTCAAATTGTCTATGGTGTTGACTATTCTCTGGCAAATTCGCGGATGTCATGACAATGCTTAAAGCAACTACGAAGTTGGGCTCAGCTTGAGTAGATTTCATTTGTCTTGAGAGTTGTCGAAGGATAATGGACATCTGTCCTACGCCGTCTTCAATAATGGCGAGGCGATTTTGTACATCATTTTGATTGGGTCCTATTGCATGAGGCCATTCGCGAGCGATTGGTGGCCGGCGATTCATAATTACCTGGTGTTGCGAAAACAATGAATGAGTACGAAAGTAAACAAAGATTGACCCATGGCAATGGTCTAACTACTTTTTTATTTATCAAAAGAGGATTTTATAGACCACCAACTTTTGACATCTAAACTTGAAATTGAAATGACAGAATGAAATACTAGATATTAAACAAAAGTCCCTAAACAACGAGACAAAACTTTCATGATATTAACACTAAGGGGCACATGATTGCTATTTTATATGCGACGGGGGGCCTTGTTCTTGCGAGGATGCCTACTTCCTTGAACTGGCTCTGAGATATATATCTAGTCTATTCCCAAATCCCTTTGCATAAGCTCTGCTTGCTCATGTTGGCTGCTCTCGCTGATTGAGTGAGGGACTGATGGCTTCCATTTTGTCGGGATACGATGGTTGTGGATGTAGGACGTGGAGGCGTGGTGGGCTTTTTATTCTCCCTCAAGCCCTTCAGGTACCACGATCCTTTGCGATGGCACCTGCTTCATGCTTCCTCGATAATGTCAATCTCGAACGTGTATTCAAAACTTTGATGGGTGAAAAGGAGTGGAGGGACCATCTTCTTGAAAGATGGCGGGATCTCCTGAAGGGCTCCATACTATTGTGCCACCCTATATGGGGAATAGGAAATGGCACCGGTGAGGCCGAGTAACGGAATTGGATAGCGGCGCTTGGAAGCAAAGCGAGCTCTCTTTTCATAGAACCAACCAGCACACCATTGGAATGCCTCAGGAGCCGGGTCTCTTAGGAAGTTTATCCAATTTAAACAGCTTTAATTGGGAATGTATGGTCCTAAAACCATAAATTTTTTTAATGGATTTTCGAAATCATTCATTTCAGACGATCGCATGAAGCCTCGGAATTCACTTAGGTGAGAAAAGAACCAGACTTGTAAAATTTCCGAAGAGACCTGCATGATTTTTTCCGTGTTTTCTTTAAAACGATTAAAGGACAAAAATGTTTTAGTTAAAATCATGTTGACATAATTTTGCCCCCTCGAGATCTGATCAATTATCTATGCCATCTTAGGACTTATGACATTTCTTTGATGGGGGAAAATGATAAACCCAAAAAAGGCCAGAAGGAAAATCTCGCTTTTTTGGGTCATAGGCTGATTTTGAAAACAGGCATTCATGAATTCTAGTGGGCAGATATTATGGTTGTTTTCAAGAATTTGCCTCATAACGTGGATTTCAGTTCCTAAAAGTCGTGCTAACCCACCCAACGGGATAATGCCTGTTGATGGCCTAACAAGCTTTTTCTCAAGAGGCATTCCAGTGATGATGCTGTATTCTTCCAAAGTTGGGGTTAGCTCAAACCCACCAAACATAAAAGTAGTCGTCTTCGGGCACCAAAAATGTGCCATGGCCTGTATGACTTCGGGACAAACAGTGATTTGAATCAACGATAGGAGATGACCGACTTTGGCTTTCACGCGCTCTTGGGCAAACTGATCCAATTGACCCCACCATCTGAAGAGTTCCACTCTCGGTGGAGGGTGGGCTGAGCTCGCGACTCGAGTTCTCCCCTGCGCTCGCCCTTCAATCTTTCCCGATGTCTCTCAGTGAAAGATCTCCGAGCTCGCCACGCCCTCCGACGGTGCTTGCGGTCACCTATTTATAGGCGAAGGAAATCCGGTCGACGGAGGGCCTCGGCCGCCAGCTTCCAGCTTGCCCACCAGTTCCGCTCGGCTTAACCGGTGTCCCATCGAGCTTTCCAGCGAAGCTTGCTCAGCATTAATGGCGCCTAAGATCTTATCCTCTCTGGCCGACGTCGGCCTACTCTCCTCGGCCGTAGGCCGTCCTTTGCGCGTCGGCCTCCCTCGTGCGCTTGAGTTGCAGTGACGAAGGAGAGGGAAGGAAGAAGAAGAAGAAGAAGAAGAGAGAAAGGGGCCGGGCTGAGGGGTGAAGAAAGAGGAGAGTGAGCCTAAGGGCTATGCGAAAGGAAAAGTGGGCCGGGTTGCCGGTTTCGGTTTCGTTTTCTTTTGTTGTGTTTTTTTTTTTTTGCTTTGTTTTTGTTTTTGTTTTCTTTTTTTGTTATTTGTTTATTATTCCGAAAAAGACAAAATAAATAAAATAAAAACTTAATTAATAAAATAAAATAAAGCTAATTAAAATTGAGGCATCAACAATGCAATGCAAAGACCGGCAGTTTAGGGCATGGCCCAATCAACGACCAACCTTTGTGCTCGCAACTAACCTTCTTGCTCGGCCTTCGCGAGTGCGAAGGTCGCAACGGCGGGGCTCCGAGAGGAAAAGCCGCCGATGGGGTTTTGAAGGCGGAGGTGAGCGCCTTCTTACTGTGAATCAAGACATCTTTGATAAAAATGAGGTTCCCGTCCATTTACACAATAGTGGCGGGACTACACTATAAGTCCCCATGTCAAATAACCGGAACAGCATGTATCCAGACGATACAAGAAATTGAAAAAATTGGCCTATTGAATTTATGAAAAATGACACCTTGAAAAAGCACAAGATGGGTGAATGAAAACAAAAATTTAAGTAGAAACATCACAGACCAAAATAAACATATGAAGGAGTTGGGGTGGGTCAACATGTTAACAATTTCACATAAAAAACCTAAGAGCCTCATGCTTTTGTCATTTGGTGTATAGGTAAGCACCTTCCCAGGAGAACACTTTCTCTTTTGTAGTGCTCGACCACCCCCCCCACCCACCAGCCCATGTATAGGTTGGGAAACTCTACTTGCGTGGCTTTCTCTTATAGGGGCCTATTTTCTCTAACTTGACTTAGCTTGACCTACTTGACTCAACGATTAGAGTATCGCTTTCATACGGCAAGAGTCATTGCCATCTTCTGAGGGCTCCCACTTGAGCACGCTTAACTTTGAAGTACCAAAGCTAAGCTTTCAGTTACATCAAAATGTGTCTCCTAGGATTAATTTCAGTTTTCACATATATATACTAAAATTGCTTCCCACCAATTCAGTGCACAATTCGGTTCAACTCCACCCTCTTCGGCATCTCAAAAGCCCACTAGTGTTGATACCCGAATTTTGACTAATGAGTCCTGAGTATTTTTTTTTTTTTTAAGCCAAGACTTTGGGAATTTTAATCACGACAAAGCCCTTTTCTTGGCCAAAAAGAGTCACAGGAGTCCATAGATGTCGTTTTGCTGAAAGGTCAAAATTTGACTTTCAAGTTGACTTTTTGGTTAAACATGTAAAAAAAAAAAAATTGGGGCCAAGGATCCGCATGTGATTAGCCAAGACTTGAGGGTTAGATTGCAATTGAACCAGCAAGTTAGTTCCAAAATGTAATTTTCAAAAGTTGAGGGACCAATTCGCAAAATTTAAAATTTTGCCCGAGCCTTTAAATCATCATTTTTATCATTCTGGCCCCTACTTGAGCTTGAAATTGAACCTAGGCCAACTCGAATTAATCTAATCAAGCCAAACTGACCAAATTGAATCAAGTTGGTCATTCTCAAGCAACAAAATGGCCAACTTTGAGGGACTTTCTCACAAAATTGGATAGAAAAATTTGCAAAGTATGATAAGAGACTTAAATTAATATACATGAATGTGCCAACTGGTCAAAAAACTTAGCCAAATCGATGGATTAAATGTTTTAAATAGCTACCCAAATCCAGTCCGTAATTTGGCCACAATTCAAAGTGATTAAGAAAGCAAATTTGTGGCCCCACCATATCCCACTCAGCTGTCCAATCAGCCTAATATCTAGCTGAGGTGGAATGCGCCAAAGTTGTTCACTCAACAACTGCAGAAGTTTGAAGATTTGACTGTCGGGGCTTAGTAGGCTTGAAAAAGTTGCTTAATTCAGTAAATAATCTCTCTAAAACAAACTATTTGGAGGCATAAAAGGTTGGAGATAAGAGAGAGCTCACAATGATGCCTTAAAGGCACCCCCCGAGCAACTCAAAAGGACCTTATCCTAGAAATTTTAGAGGGACCCTCGTATAAAAAATGAAATTTTCATAAAGTTCCAACCAAAACTAGTCAAAACTCTCAACTAGAAAGTGAAATTATACTCAAATCTTTCCAACCATAGGTTATGCATAAAAAATGGAGGTGAGGAAGGCACTCAAAAGCCCCTCGAAAATTGTGTTACTCTCTAGGAGGAGTGGAAACCCAGAAATTTTCTAGGTGGTCACTAGTAGGGGTGAGCGGTTCTAGTTCCAAGTTCTCGGTTCCTTACAGGTTCCACTTGGAATCTGGAACCTACCCTTGGGTACAGGTTCCTCATTTTTTGGAACCTGGAACCTACCCTGTCACAGGTTCCGGGGTCAGTTCCGGGGTCCAACAGGTTCCAACAAGTTCCAACAGGTTTTTTTTTTTCATTTTTAGTTAAAAAATGGAAATAAATGCAACAATAATAAACAAACTTGTCATTCTTTCATCAAAGAGAATATAACACAAACAGCAAACAGCATTTTAGAAGCAATAATAAACTTTTTACACTCATGAACAAAAGCTTATGGCCAACCTTATCAGCCTGAATCCTGGCCCTTTCAGCAGCCTCTCTAGTAGCCCTTTGGGCAGAGGCAATCATTACATGAAGCCAAAAACCTTTCAAGCTCTTCTGGAGGAATGAAGTCGCCCATGTGATGATCTTTCTTGGTGGGTCCTATGAAACATAACACAAATATGTCATTTCAACTAAGATGCATACTGCTAGACACAAGAAAATAGAAATAACACCCGCTCGCAAGGAATTGAAAAGCTAACCTTGAAGAGAAGGAGGTGGAAGCATTTCGTCTTTCGATTGTCTATGTTGTCTCCTCCTCTCCTCCGAGGCAGCCTTTTTCATGTAAAATTCCATCATTGCTACAGGATCTGCACTTGCTATGGAACCTGACTTGCTTGTGTTCAACAAAACTTGATCAAACAACATGTTTAATCATGCTCACTTAAAAATGCCAAGAAAGCATGGACCGCAAAATGTCTCTATAGCATGTTGCAATTTAACCACAAAGTACTCACATAGATATTCAAATAATAACACCACTCACTAGTCAATGAATTTTGAGTTGTTTCAAGTAAAATAACATCATTAGATTCGAAGACAACCTGAAATCAATTTGATTTAAAGACAATGATTACATCTAACAAGTTTTTAGAATGTGATACAAGGCACCACATTGCATAATTATAACGTAAGCGAAGCAATCAGTGGTTTCAGTTCATTCATCTTTTCAGATGCTGCTCCATTTTACTTTATTCTCTTACATACAAACATCAGATGATCATATTTGTCACTTATCTGGAAGGAAGTATATAAGTAAATTAAGCCAAAATCAGATGACATGGCAAGTGAAATGAATGTGTAATCACCATTCCTATCCGAAGCAACTCCAGAACCATCTGTAGCTTCATACAATGCTGAAGCAGGAGTTTGGTAATTTGAGCGATTGGCCTAGCTGTTGATCCTTTGGGAGGCAGCATTCGATCTTGACTCTGGTATACCTACTCAGCCTGCAAAAGGTAAACAAGAGATTAAAACAACTAAAGAAATTTACAGCAAAGAATTCTAAATAACCAACAAAAACTAGAATGAGATAGAAAAGAACTCAGTTAGATTCTGGATGACTTGCGAAGGAATATTCAACCATTTATAGAATGGAAGATGCACTGATAGCAAATAATGTAAGCTGCAAATACAGAAATGCAAAGGCACAGCCAAAATGAGCAGTATCAGCCTGAAACATGAAATCTAAAATGCAAAGAAACCACCTCATAACTTTCAGGAGAGGTCTCTTAGACTGGTTTTCTTGACTGGTCCAATAATCCATGATAATCCGTTTACTCCTACTTGCTCTATCGTTGATATTATCATTTAAAATCAGCTCACTTGCACATCTCGTTCTTTTTCTATCCCATGCACAAAAACATTCAACTTTTGCTCTAGCAAAGATAGTACACAGACGTTCTACTTTTGCATTAGCAAAGATACAACAATTACAACGATCTGAAACTCCAGAACATACATGATACTCCACGTGTACTCTCTACTATATGATACATACAGCAAAACAATCAAACAGAAAGTGCTCAACAACATGAGATTGAACGGTCAGGCTAAGTGGGTGCTTGAGGGAGCTTTTGCCCTACATAGGCGCTACAACTGCTATACAGCGTTCGACCAGCGATTAAAGCAGAAGGTTAAAGTTGAAACACTTCAACTTGAGTTCCAATAGCAATTTCAGTATGCTTTTTGCAACTTTTGTTGTTCCAACTTTATGTTTAGATTTCATTTTCAGTTAAGTTCTTGAAATACAAAAATACTTCCAGAAAAATTCATCTTCACGCGTATGAAGTTAATTTTACACTTAATTACATGCCTGAGATTCATGTTCTTAATAGAACAAAAGCAATGGAAGTACGGAAACCAATCATTAGTGCGCATCCATGACATCAAACCAACTAAGACAATGGAATAACATTCAACTACAAAAAAGAAAAACATTCAAGCAGGATGGCACAAACCATTGCGAGATTTCTGGGGTTCCTTGCTCTGTAAAGAAAGGGCTTTTTCCTCCTGAGCAAGCCGGAATTCATAGTACTTGTAATGAGCACAGGTTTTGTCAAATAAAAAGCTGTGCATAGTATAAAACATTAGAGACATGCTGGCTGGCAAAGGCAATGGCAAATCACCATTTGCTCGTGTGCTTGAAAAAGACTTGATGGAATATTGCATAAAGGGAACTATATCAACCAAAATCAAACATTTAAAGCACATTTCATTACAGTAAATATGTATTGCTTTAACGAAGGAGAGATGTGAGAGAATCATCTGGTGGGGCTTAAAATAAAAGACAAAATTACTAAATGACTTGCTCACCCTCATTGGGAAAATAAAATGAAAGGACAGACAAAGAGAGAACACTCACAAGAGAGAGAACCTCCTTTTGCATTGGCAATTGACCCAATCGTCGCTGGAAGTCAAAATAATGTCTGTGCTTTTCCTCAAATGGTGCCTGATGATGGTAATTATAAATAAAGACGAGGCGAATAAGAATCCCAAAATGGTCAACTAATGTAGAATGATACAATAAACTAAATTAAAAACCTACCACCCCCTTCTAAAGCTCTGCTGCTCTCATACCAAGATTTGCCAGCCTTCTACAGGGATCTATCTCTTCTTCAGGTGGTTCAGTAAGAGATACTCTGATTGTATCACCTAAACCATCCTGCATTAAAATGGTCCATGAACTTCAAGGTCTAATTAGGGTATAAGGAGCATTTCAAATATCACCAGCAATGGCCCGTTATGCGCAGTCCACCAAAAACAAAATGACTCCAATCATTCAAAAATATAAATGAAAACAGAATTTTGCAAAGCATTTTAAACCACCCAATCACTGAATTACAGTGTGATACATCTAGATCAACAGGGGTTCTAATCATGTTCAGGACAGTTGCACCGAGCCAGTAGGTGTAAAGGAGACCTGAAGAAGGGTTCCAATGCCAATTGCAGACTTCATGCGTCCATCTTCACCTTCTCCAGCTTCAGTCACTCCCAAGTGTAATGGGTAATCCCATCCTTGAACATTCATTTCAGCTACGAGAAGACAGTATGCCTGAACCATGACAACAGGATTGCTTGCTTTCATTGAGAAGACAAAATTGTGGAAATCTAACTTCCGGCATATTCTTACAAACTCAAATGCAGATTCGACCTGTTTGAATGAATACCTTTCAGTTTCAGAGTTCAGATCATAAAAAAAACTGAAAAGCCAAAAACGAAAAAAAAAAAAAAAAAAAAAAAGGCAAAAGAACTTTTAATAGATTTAGATAGAATAATTGTTCACTATTCCCGTAGGAGAATCCCCATGGTAGCTCATGATACAATCTGAAAGGCTACCATGATTTGTGCCAATACGCATCGCCCTTCCATACTTTTTGCACTTCTCAACCAACGGAGTGAATACCTAGTAGAGCAGAACAACCATAGCAAAAATAAGAAACTAGGTACTTGCGAATTCAGATTGCTTCTAATGAGACAACTCCACAATTTAGTCCAAAGCCCTCTTTTCACCAAATTCAAGCCCACACACATAAAAAGAGCTAGTCATTGTCGAATGACCCTTCTTTCATTTTACTGACAGAAAAAAGAAAGACTGCCGCCACATTGACACTTCTTTCTTGTGGTGCAGGCTGGGAATCTAAAATCATACAATTCATGCCTAAAGATAAATTGTTATGGCATTTACCCTCTATCTTGTAAATTTATTTTTCTGTAAAATCTCATAACTATAGATAGAATATATGCAAGTAATGCACCCACTTCTACGGCTACAAGGAAGGGGTTCAAGTCAAACGTGCCACAAGAGGTTGAGCGATTGATGGATCAGTAATATAACCTGTTCAATATGCTCAAGTTCTTTCTGGTACTCCTCCTCTGTGTATTCTATCTGCTCAAATTGAGCCTTTCTATCAGCTACAATATACAATCTTGTTGAGGAAGTGTACATCATACACAATTAACAACCAAGAAGGACTTCTACATACCAAAATTTCCTAGATTAACACGAATCTTGTCAAAGCATTCAGCCACCCGTAGTGCAACTGAAGGTGCGAAATGAATATCTGCTACCAGCGGGATATTGTAACTACCAAAATCAACAGATATATATCACTCTACACGAATCATTCCATAACTTTCAATAGCAGTAGATAAAGACCTACTTTTTATGCACAAGAGAGTTCTTTATCTCAAAGCATGCATCTGCTTCTCTCTTTCCTTGAATTGTTATCCGGACAATATCAGCTCCCTTGTCAGCAATTCTCATCACCTACAACCAGAACAGAAAATTAATAAAGGAAGATTCTTCACAAATGTGTGATAGTACCAATGCTGGCCGCATGATTTAACTAGTCCACCACACCACATCACATTTCCATAAAAGCAATATTTTTATGCCATGAAAATGTTTCAGTTACTCAGTTTCTTTCTAGCCTTTTAACTATCACCAGCAGTATCTGCATTCACCTCAGTCTCTCTTGGTCCTCTTCAACATGTAGATGCTTTGATGATATTACTAACGGAAGGATAGGGTATCATAATGGCGGCTCAGTAGATCAAACAAATGAATGATTGGCTGGCAGAGTTACCAAATTAAAGGATAGGATCTGCCATAAATGCATATTATTGAATCAACAGAATGAAATTGCACTTTGTAATGGAACTAACTTAAACATGCTGGTTTAAGTAAAGAACATGTTCAACTGTTCCAGCAACGTCCTTAGAATTCTAATTCCACACCAGCACCTTCACTTGGCCCACATAAGACCTACTGCTCCTAAAACATAAAAAAAGATATACAACGTAGTTATATTTGGTTCATACTATCTCTTGAAAGCTGAAATAAAAGCTATGCTTTACTTTTCAATGCAAAGCATCCTCCCAATGATAAACTCTATTTACCAGTGATAATCTCCGCATTAACACCATCCATATCTATAATAATAAATAAATAAAAAAGACGAGATTAAATAAAATATTCACTTATAGATATACAAAAAGAATTACAATATATGAAGATATAAACAATGTCACTTACCCAACTCAAATTTTTCTACATTTTCGATACACTCCTCAACATCAATCGGTACACGAACGGCTTTCAACCAATCTTGAGTGCAAATCAAAGCTTCCACTACTTTGGGAGTTAAAGAACTTCGAAAGTCATCAATCACACAACCCAATGTACTAAAAGTTGACTCGGAAGTAATGGTAGTTACGGGAATTGACAAAATATCTCGAGCCACCAAAGAAAGGATTTTATATTTTGAGCCATTAGTCTTCCACCACATCAAAAGGTCAAGACCAAGATCCTTTTCATTTTTTTTCTTGAAGATACTCATCAAGCTTGGACTTGTTGTCATCACACCCTTGTTCATTCAAGTATAAAAACATTTTCTTCCAAGCTTGGGCGTCATGCTTCTTTATTCCTTCACTAGTACTACCACCCGTATTGGCATTGGAAGCACTACTACTTGCACCCGAACTATGGCCACCAAAATTTCGATCACTTGAAATAAGAGAAGATTACTCATAAAATTCATACAAACGCTCAAATGCATCATTCACCTTGTAATGCATCTCTTTAACTTTCAATTCATCATCATAAATTTGTCCATACAAGAAAGTCACGTAATTTAACTTGGCTCTAGGATCTAGCACAACCGCAATCAACACCATCATATTCACTTTATCCAAGCCTCCATAATATTTATCAATTTTTTTTTTCATTTTCAAACCCATAGCTTGAAGTTTAGGATCCGAAGCATCGACCGCATCTTTTAAATATCTATACAAAAGAGTTATTCCTTCAAAATAATCATTTGATGTAACATATTAACTCCCCGACATCTGATTGGTGGCATCATAAAATACTTTTAGAAATTCTAAAAGAATAATAGCATTTTCTCAATCATCATCACTAGGAGTTTCATGATTAAGCTCACTTGCAAAAGATAAATCGTCGTCTTCCACTATTTAGAAAACTTTTCTGAACTTTATGGCGGTGTCTAGCATGAGATAAGTGGAATTCCATCTAGTGGCGACGTCAAGAATTACCAAACCCTTATAAGTGATCTCTTCACTCTCAATGCAAGACTAAAATGCTTTGGCTCTCGTAGAAGAACTCCTTACATACCTAACCACATTTCAGATACGTGCAATGGAGTCACGTACCGTAGTCAAGCCATCTCTCACAATCAAATTTAATATATGAGCTATGCACCTCATGTGCAAAACACTACCATCCAATATCAACGACTTTTCTTTTGAAAATTTATTCCTCAAATAGCCAATTGCAACATCATTCGAACTAGCATTATCCATAGTGATTGTGGACACCTTTTTTTTCTATCCCCACTCTTGAATGCATTTTTCCACTATTCTCTCAATCTCCCTACCCTTGTGACTATGCATCACCACAAAGTTGATGATTCTTTTATGCAACTTCCAATTTTCATCAATAAAATGTGCAGTGATACACAAATAATTCAGATTTTGAATAGAACTCCATGTATCGATCGTGAGTGCGATCCTAGAATTAATCTTTCGAAAATAATTCTTCAAAGAAATCCTTTCATCTAAATACAACTTCATGCAATTTTTTGCCATTGTGAAACGTGATATATGTTTGAAGAGAGGTTGTAACTCACTGACAAATTCACGAAATCCAACACGCTCAACCAAGGAAAAAGGTTGCTCATCAAGGATGATGAACCGCGCAAGCATTTTCCTACAACGTTCTTGATTAAATGACCATGTCGTTAAGATACTACCAGTACCAGAATCTCCTCCTGTCTTGCCAGTCATGTCTACATTACGCGGTGCAAAGAATTTCTTTCTCTTATCTACATTACGGGGAAACCTCCTGCATGTGGTCAAGCGCTTCCTCATCGCAGAAGTACCGTTAGCAACATGATACTTAAGCATGGTCCCAACAATAATAGAATATAATTAGAAATTTATGAAAATTCAAGAATGCATAACACCGCGTCGGAAATGCAGTAAAATAGCAGGGTATCATGACACAATATCAATATCTTCACATTCGTAATGCATTGCTATTGTAGATAGCAGCAAATATAATGGGGGGAATTAAAAAAACAGTGAGATAGAAGGGAATGTCATGATCATCTATCATGAGACATTGACTTAAAAAATCTAAATAGAAATCAATTAAAACAGAACATCAGAGCAGAACACCTGCGACATCAGATTAGTGCTCGATCTTTGCAAGAAGTGTTAGGCAGGGCAAACGATGGCCAAATCGCACATATAATATGTCTATGGAAAGCTTGAGAAGTCTATTATAAATCTCCAGAAAATACTAAATCCTAATAACATCCTATACCAGCTCAGTCCAGTTAAAACAGAACATCAATAAGTCAGAACAGCAAATCAATCTAAAATTGCTGCAGAATTGACAGATTTCAAAGGTGTTTTTCAGCGACCAAATGACATCCACTATGGGCGTGTAACATATCAAATCAAAGCTCTAAATGTGTATTCTTTATGTCTAGAGGGGCTCGAGGTCAAAAAACCTCATTTTGCACTTCGTTTCAACCAAAACAGTAAGTCCATCACAAAGGTACGAAATTGCAGATTAATACAAATCAAGCTCAATCAACCTCAAGTTCATGATCATTGATCGTCAATCCATAGAAAATCATCCAATAACATCTTCATATTCACAATGCATTGCTATTGTAGATAGCAGCAAATATAATAGGAGGAATTAAAAAACAGTGAGATAGAAGGGAATGTCATGATCATCTATCATGAGACAT
Organism: Eucalyptus decipiens; assembly: GCA_014182575.1. Classification (NCBI taxonomy): domain Eukaryota; kingdom Viridiplantae; phylum Streptophyta; class Magnoliopsida; order Myrtales; family Myrtaceae; genus Eucalyptus; species Eucalyptus decipiens. The sequence continues at coordinate 54,936,926 of CM024611.1, forward strand.
TGACTTAAAAAATTTGAACTGAAATCAATTAAAACAGAAAATCAGAGCAGAACACCTGCGACACCATATTAGTGCTCGATCTTTGCAAGAAGTGTTAGGCAGGGCAAACGATGGCCAAATCGCACATATAATATGTTTATGGAAAGCTTGAGAAGTTTATTACAAATCTCTAGAAAATATTAAATCCTAATAACATCCTATACCAGCTCAGTCCAGTTAAAACAGAACATCAGTAAGTCAGAACAGCAAATCAATCTAAAACTGCTGCAGAATTGACAGATTTCAAAGGTGTTTTTCAACGACCAAATGACATCCACTATGGGCGTGTAACATATCAAATCAAAGCTCTAAATGTGTATTGTTTATGTCTAGAATGGCTCGATGTCAAAAAACCTCATTTAGCACTTTGTTTCAGCCAAAACAGTAAGTCCATCACAAAGATACGAAATTATAAATTAATACAAATCAAGCTCAATCAACCTCAAGTTCATGATCATTGATTGTCAATCCATAGAAAATCATCCAATAACATCATCAATCACCAGACCTAAGCATATTATGTAAATCTAAAGTCGAATCCTAAGCCCGATCAGTTAAGCCATTCTCAACTCATCGGATTCTATTAGATGTCCTACCCATGAACCTAGCAAATTTCAATGTCGAAGTTGGTCTCAGTGACCAGGGAGAAAGAAACAGTCTTAGTTTGTTACCAGATTCAGGTAAAACTTGCTTAACACCAATAATAAACAGGCTCCAATCAAATATATGCAAACAATACAAACTGAGCAGCAACACCGGACTCATAATAACTACCAATTTAGCGGCCAGTAAACAAAAGCAGCTAAAGAAAGATCCACAAACAAAATTGCCCTATCAAAGCATCCTTATTTCAGAATCTAGAGCTCGTTCGGTTCAAATATCAAACCTAGACAAACTTTTCCACTAACGAAACTTCAAGAGAGGATAGATCGAGCGCAAGACAGAGCGATCGAGAGAGAGAGAGGGAGAACCTGCAGCAGCGTCGCTCGGAGCTGGGCAAGGGCGCTAAGGGTCACGGGCTTCGGGGCATGGCGAAGGCAGAGCAACGGCGTTCGGGCTTCGGCGTTGCGGGCTCCGGGGCAAAGCGAAGGAAGAGCAGCTGCGTCGCGGCTCCGAGGCACGACACAGGCAAAGCAGGAGCGTCGAGCAATAGCAGTGGGCGAAGTAGGAGCGACGTCGGGTCATTGCGGGTCGGTGTGGGCTATAGGCGAGGCGCGGCGGGGCTTGGGATCTATTGTAGAGGGCTTTTGATGTCGTCGCCCTATCAGAGCATCGTTATTTCATAATCCAAAGCTCGTTCGGTTCAAATATCAAACCTAGACAAACTTTTCTACTAACGAAACTTCAAGAGAGGATAGATCGAGCGCAAGACAGAGCGATCGAGAGAGAGAGAGGGAGAACTTGCAACAGCGTCGCTCGGGGAAAGCTCGGAATTGGGCAAGGGCGCTGAGGGTCGCAAGCTTTAGGGCACGGCGAAGGCAGAGCAGAGGCGTTGCGGGCTCCAGGGCAAGGCGAAGGCAGAGCAGCTGCATCGCGGGCTCCGGGGCACGACAAAGGCAAAGCAGCAATGTCGGGCAGTAGTAGCGGGCGAAGCAGGAGCGACGTCAAGTCGTTGCGGGTGTAGGTGAGGCACGGCGAGGCTTGGGATCTGCTGTAGAGGGCTTCTGATGTCGGCACGAGCGAGCAGGGGTCACTCGGAGACGCGGTGGCCAGCAGAAGTGCAGAGCAAATGGCGAAGAGAGAATCTCAGGTGGCGTCGTCGAGCAGTCAGCTGAGGGCGAAGAGAGAACACGGGTATTCGTCTGAGACTAAGACTGAAAGTGTCGTGAGTGAAAATCAAATATGGGCTTTTTTTGAGCTCTAACCGAACCGGTTTCGGTTCCGGTTCTGGTTCCCAGTCCCGGTTCCTAGAAAAAGGGAACTAGGAACCGAAACCGGTCCCTTTGGAATCGGGAACCGCACCGGTTCGCTTCCCCGGTTCCCGTTTCTACCTGGGAACCGCGCTCACTCTAGTCACTAGTGAGAGAAAACAAAAGTTTTTAAGGAAAATAAGGGACATATGAGGCAAAAAATTAATTTTAAATTGAACTACAATACATATAATTGGAGTAAATGCCAAAGGAGTTGACAAAATAGGTCTTCAAACCTGGCCATGGTGGCTAACAAAAGCCTTCATTGTTGGTTTTCATCTTTGCATGTATCATTTTCCAACTTGAAAGGACCAACTTCCAAGCGTCTTTAGAGGACAATTTCTTGGCTTCCTCGGCCAAGAGATACTTCACGCAAAAAATGAGGAAGCAAGGTAAGGACCCTAGATGAGTTTTTGTTCAATATCGACCATGGTTTGACCATGAAAAATCCATAGGAAAGCCAGCCAAGAAAACTAATTTATGAGGCTGGAATTTTTCCGAATGTCGAAGCCTCTTCCAAAAGCCCTATATGTTTGACTTGCTACCTCCATTTGTATGCATTATCTACCTTCATGAGCTCGATGAATGTTATAAGTAAGTGCAAATAATGCTTGATCAGCTGGTTTGGTCTTTAAGTCTTCGTGCGTTTAGAATTTGAATTAAAAGCTTAGCTGATCCACCCGGGTTCATGGCTGGCCAATGTGGAAGGTTACTTTGAAAGGTTGGTTTGATGTGTATATTTGATCATTCTTTGAGGTATTAATCACATTTGAAATTTCATGTTACCAAATTTCATTCGGATCGAGTGTATTTTCTAGTAAGTCGCACATGTGACGAGTGTCAGGGCTTGAATAGGTTAGACCCAGTTTGCAAAAATAGGTTAGACCCACACATTTAGGGGTAATTATAATTGTGTTATTTTGTGGTTTAGGCTCTAAATTCTATCTAATATTGTTCTTTGAATGTATTAGTATAATGTCAACGCTTTAGTTCCACTTAAGACTACACATGGGTCAAGATTGAAGGCCATGAATATTGCTCGAGGAAGCTGTTTGAGGCAATTTAATACGCATCAACTATTTGACGAAATGCCCAAATCAAATTTCAATTTTGAGATGGTCAATTTGAGCTTGGTTATTGTGATATCCATGTCCTAAGTTGATCATGAAGCATAGATCAGTGCAGTGGATTGACATTTCTTCTCCTTTAAAAAAAAAAATCTAAGAATCAATTACAAAGGAAAAAATATTCAGTGGTTCTACGTCACTAGCCTATGTAATGTGAGTGAGCTTAGTCAGCTCCATTCAAAAGGTGACATATGTCCTCTAACATGGGTAAGGACAGGGATGGAAAATAAAAAATTAAAATCCAAAGCTTTCTTTTATATGGCTAACACCAACAGATAAACTTGTGAAATGAATAAGGACACAACTATAAATGCTAACATTTAAAGGTAAAATAGAAACGCAAAAGGGGAGAGAGAGCAAGTGAAGAAGCCCTTGGAAGTTGAAAAGAAAAGAGGAGAGAGAGTTTTAGAAACGTAAGAGAGGAGAGAGAAAGGGGGGAAGGGATAAAAGGTAGAAGCCATTGGTAATTGAAAGGAAGAATTTTGGGGGGTGGATAAAAGTAGAAGCCCTTGGAAATTGAAAAGAAGGGTAAAGTTTTAAGCAAGAGTTTAAATGTTAGCATTTATTGTATTGTCCTCTTTCACCTCGCCAACCTGCCTGCTTGCCATAGAAAAGAAAGTTTCGGAATTTAACTTTTTATTTTTCGTCCCTGTCCATGTGCATGTCAAAGGACACATGTCACCCATTAAATAGTGTTGACTAAGCTCATGCGCTTTAGATGAGCTGGGGACGTGCGAGTTACAAACCACATGGTATTTTCTCATAACGAAGATGTTGGGAAAGGGATAACAGAAAATCCTTCCTTTTCCAAAAGAGGTTGCCAACAAGATTGGCCTATGTGGAAATTTGATTCTTTGTCTAAAGCACTTCTCCTTTCTTTGGGTTTCTCTTAGGCCTGATCTTGACACGAGTCGATAGTATTATTTAGGAATAATGACTAGACGAGAACATCCCTGCACTTTCTTATTGAGGGAAAGATCAAAGATCGTCTTAGATCGAAGATCGTTGCATAATTTTGAGGGTCAAGTAAAGCACTACAGCAATTTTATAATAAGAGCCACTTGAAAAGGTACTACTACACCAAACTATAAGAAAACTAATTTCGAATCATAGTGTATTGTATTAGGAGTCTGAAAATCTTTCCTCATTTTGCAGCTTCGGACATGGAAACTTGCAAGGTTCATATTTGAATTAAGAGGAACAACACTTTCGTAAATCTTTGTGTCATTTGGTTGCTTACCTTGTTCATACAACAAATCACATTTTCTCAAAGTCCCCTTTGATGCTTGAAACAATACTGTAAACTAACTATAATGATTCAATAATTTGGCATCCAATCCCCACATCATTCATCGTGGAACATATAAAAGCCATATATGGTCAAACTCCAGTGAGAAAAAACAATCTACACAACCATAAGTTTCTTGATTGTCAACAAACAACTGGATCTCACATGAAATACTAGCTTCCTTCGTATTAGTGGAATCAACAATAGAACAAAAGGCCAAGCTGGCTATATCACAGTATGATTCTGAAGATACAAGAAAACTTAAAAGTCCTCTCATACTTTGATGGATGAACCAATTTGGGATCTTGCTTCTAGGATGAAAAATGTCAACCCGAGCCTCTCCAAGCAATCCCTACCACTCGGAGCCTTTTACACTTGAGACACAAACACGTGCGAGAGAGAGCAAGAGAGAGAGGGGGGGAGGGAGAGGGAGAAACCTCAATTGACAGCATATTGCAATTGCTAGAGCATTGATTCTGCATCAACTTATGACATCCAAAGAAGTCAATTCATCTGAGCCAAGGTGATTCATCTAGATTATATCGTAATCTATGTGATAAGTCCATACATGTTTCCAACGATTCACAATCTTTTGCAAGTAAAGATGTTATGTTCGGTGGGAGAGATAGAATCTCTCAAAGTTGCATGCAACGTGCCAAGGGACACCATTGCAACTTAGTAAATTGACTGATGAATGTGGAAAGGCTAAACATCTGTTCTCCGATAGATATAAAATTGTCAAAGAGGACATGCAATGAAGATTTTGCAAGAAGCTAAGCTCTAATAAGCTGCATCTTTGCATATTCAAGTAAATTACACTCCGAAGGGCTAATGGGAGAGAAAGATTGGTATAGTCACTTGATCTCCACACAGGCTCCGGGAATTTGCTAAGTTGTGAGCATCCATCAATAAAATTATGCACAAGATGCTACAGCGTATAGATGCTACAAGGAAGGTTTTTAAGGTCCGCAAAGTCCCATATACAACTCTTGCAGTTCGACAAGATTCCTGACGGAAAAAGGTAGTTCTTCAATGGCTGTCTCATGAAGTGCAAGTGTTCTCAAACATTTCACTGGTACAAGAATATCTGGAAACCTTGAAAGCTTTGAGCAACCTCTAAGAATGGGACTTTCAAGAGATCTTGACTTCAAACTGCTGGGGAAACAGCTAAGATTGGAGCAATTCAGAAAGTTCAAATATATGAGCTTGTCAAAACACCCAAGAGCCTGATGAACCTTAACAAGATTGGTGCACTCTTGGAGATCCAAACTCTCAAGATTTGGTAGGGACGATACATCAAGAATTTCACTTTGCAATTTACAATGGCTAAAATTAACAGACCTCAAATTTCTGAAAAGCTGCACATTAAATAATGATATTTATAGATCTTCATAGTTATATCATTAAGATTGACAGAAGAGAATATAGCAAGCACGTACCTTGAATTCCTTCCCCAATATGCGGATGCTGCTTTTACTCAGGTCTAGACCTACAAGTTTCCCGTGGTTTGTATTGAATGGCACCAATGATGGAGAATAATTGGACCATTTGAGCCATCTTAATTCAGCAGGAAAGTATATGGTATCACCTGGATGGGAAATATTGCGAGCTAAGAAAATTCTAAGCCTTTTCATGTTTGTGAAGGCATGAGCACTAAAGTGTACTTCTTCAGGAGGGGCCAACTTGAGCATTATTGCTTCCACTTTATTAGTTCCCTAGCAGAAAATACATAAGTAGAGGATTTAAGTGCAAAGGTGTTTACATATGCAGGAATTACTAGTAATAAATAGATTTGGTGTGCTTGTGCTTCGGGTGCCTTTTGTTCTTAGCTTTCAGAATTTGCTTTTACTTTAGCACTTGACACATGAGTTTTATAAACACCTCAAATCGTAAAAAACTACAGTATTTAAGTTCTGCAGATTTTGCCATAATTTACTTTACATCTCAGGTTGGGATATGGAAAAAGTGAATCTTATGGGACCAGCGGCCATTATCTTTTATTCAGCAGAAAAGTATTCACTCTTTTCTAGTAGAAGGCCAAAAGTACTTTGTAAGAGGCTCTAACCCTACCAAACAGTCAAACATATTGTCAAAAACAAAAGATCATGATTCATGTATTACCGTGCTATCAGTTAGAACATGAAGCACATCATTATAGAACCACAATCTGCTATGCTCCCTTGGCTCTTTGGGAAATTCCCTTCGAACAATTTCTCTTCCCATTTCTTCAATCATATCATACATCTCCGATTTGCCATGCTCAATAGTGATGAGCGACTTATCTATGAGAACATCAACTCCACCATTCGAGTGGAGATCATAGCTCTCCTGAATTTTTCTTGCATAACTTATACTCTCTCCCTTGAAGAAACATGGTATGTCAAGAAAAATATCCTTCTCATAATCATCCAAACCATCAAAGCTCATTCTCAGCACATTGAAGATTTCTTCTTTGAGAACTCTCTTTAATTTATCTAATGCGTTTTTCCATTGGAAAGAGCTTCTACCTTGAAGAAAAGAACCCAAAACTTTAATAGCTAATGGAAGTCCCTTGGTGTAAAGCACTACGCTATAGGAAAGCTCTTCATAATCAGGGGGAGGAGAAATATCCTCGAAAGCAGTTGAATTGAAGAGCATAGAAGCCGCTGAAAAATCTAATGGTTGAAGCTTGTATATACCGTCTATGCCATGAGCAACCAGTAAATGTTCATCTCTAGTCATTATGATGATTCTGCTTCCGCGACCAAACCAATCATGTCCACCAACTAGGGTTTCCAATTGGATCAACTGGTTCAAATCGTCAATGACAATGAGGACCTTTTTTTGGCGAAGTCTACTCTTCAGCATGCTGTATGTTAAACTATTGATCCAATTTCTAGAAACTTCAAGATTGATATTAGTTAGAAAAGTCAAGAAAAATCCTTAAAAAAGAAAATCTAGCTCAGGTGGCAAAGAAAAGTGTAGAAGCACAAATGTAGAAGTCCCTAGGGGAAGAGGGAAAGTGAAAAATCTGACAAGAGCAGAAGATTTTCCTTTTGTAAAGTCGGTGATGAAGGCCTATAAAAGGCCTTGTGTCGTCCATTTTGAGGAGCAAAGCAAAAAGGTAAGCTCCTCCCCTTCCTTTGTACTACAACTAAATAAAAATAAAAAATAAAAAGCTTTCTTTTGTTCCCTTGTACTTATCTTCTACCACTCTCTTTTACACATTTTTATTATTACTTTGCCCTTGCCCACTTTGTTCTTAGTTCTTTTGCTCTCTTGATAATTCACATACAAAACACTCCCTTGCACACACATTAAACACACACTTCCGCAAATACCAACAATTATCGGAGCCACGTCTTTGGTTGGTATTGGGCATATGTCCTACCTACCCATTCCTAAAACTACCATTTCCAAATACCCAATAACTAAACCATGGCCAACTCTAACACATCCTCATTTCCCATTCCCGTTTTTTATGGGAACAACCATGACTTTTGGAGCGTAAAAATGACTACATTCTTGATGGCCCAAGACTTATGGGACATCGTGGAAAATGGTTGCGAGGCTCCACAAGAAGGTGCAAGTGTTTCGAAGGATCAACTACAAAAGGATGCAAGGGCACTATAATTTATCTAGCAAGCACTCTCAAAAACTGTATTTCCAAGAATAATTGGAGCAAGGACTGCAAAAGGGGCTTGGGATATACTATAAGAAGAATTTCAAGGATTGGAAAAGGTACACACTATTCGCCTTCAAACTCTGAGAAGAGAATTTGAGAATTCTAAAATGAAAAATTATGAGACCGTACAAGAATATTGTGGAAAATTAAAGGAACTAGTTAATCAAATGAGAGCCTATGGAGATGGGATAACTGATCAAAGGGTTGTTGAGAAAATATTGGTATCACTTACCAAAAAATACAATCCCATAGTCACAACTATAGAAGGAACTAAGGACTTGACAACCCTATCAGTGAGTGAATTAATTGGCTCTCTAGAAGCACATGAGAAAAGACTAATGACACAAGATGAAGATTCAATTGAAAGTGTCTTTCAATCTAAAATAAATATACGGTCTCATCAATCTAAAAATGGTGGAAGGAGCTCATGGAAAAATAAAAGAGGAGGAGAAACTACACAAAATGAAAATTATCCACCTTGTGGTATTTGCAAGAAAACAAACCATTTGGAGAAGGATTGTTGGTTTAAAAATAAAAAAACAATGCCGCTTTTGTAAAAGATATGGCCACGTAGAAAAAGATTGTCGCTCGAAAATAAATAATCGAGCAAACTATGTAGGAAAAAAAGAAAGTGAAGAAAATACATTCTACGTAGGCCAAGCGGCAAATGATAATAAAAATGAAACATGGTACATTGATAGTGGGTGTAGCAATCACATGACAGGGGACAAATCTATATTCATTGATATTGATAAGTCGGTCAAATCCCAAGTAAAGTTGGGCAATGGTGCATTAGTAGATGTCAAAAGAAAAGGCACCATCGCCGTGGAAACGAATAAAGGCCCAAAATATATCAATAATGTATATCTAGTCCCTCGTCTTGCACAAAATCTCTTGAGTGTGGGCCAAATGATACAAAGTGGGTATTCTCTATGTTTTAGTGGAGATGCCTGCATTATCTATGATGAATATAAAAATGCCATTGCCTCTGTTAAGATGAAAAATAAGAATTTTCCTATTCGATGGAAATATGTCAAAGATATAGCCATGAAAGCTCAACTTGATGATTCATGGCTATGGCATCAAAGATTTGGCCACTTCAATTTTGATGGGCTAAAAACTCTCCATCAGAAAACTATGATGAGAAACTTTCCAGCTATCTCAGAAATTTCAGATATTTGTGAAGGTTGCCTCCTTGTAAAACAACAAAGACAATCCTTCCCATCTGGAAGTGCATGGAGAGCTAAGAAGCCATTGGAGCTAGTCCATACAGACATATGTGGTCCAATGAGAACCCCTACACTCAATCAAAATAAATATTTCATCTTATTCATTGACGATTACACAAGAATGACTTGGGTATACTTTATACGAGAAAGGTCAGAGGTTTTCTCTATCTTCAAAAAATTCAAGAGCCACGTCGAGAATCAAAGTCCTAAGGAGTGACAGAGGCACATAATACAATTCAAAGGAGCTTAATAAATTTTGTGAAGACGAAAGAGTCCATCATCAACTAACTGTTGGCTATGCCCCAGAGCAAAATGGAGTAGCCGAAAGAAAGAATAGAACCATTATGGAGATGGCAAGGTCTATGCTAAAGGAAAAAAGACTTCCTAACTCGTTCTAGGCAAAAGCAGTCTACACGGCCGTAGACATCTTAAACAAGTGTTCAACTAAAGCAGTCCAAAATAAAACTCCAATCGAAGCATGGAATGGATGGAAGACTTCAGCAAAGCACCTCAAGGTATTCGGATGCATATGCTACGTCCACATCCCTGCTCAAAAAAAGAAGTAAGCTAGATGAAAAGACAGAAAAGGGAATATTCCTTGGCTACAGTGACCAATCAAAAGGCTATCGAATTTACAACCTAAGAACTAAGAAGCTTATGATTAGTCGAGACATTGAGTTCGACGAGAATGCTACCTGGAATTGGGAGGACGAGAAGATCGAGAGTACATCACCTTGCCAGACATACCACCTGCTCAAGAGGAGTCAACGTCACAAGAAGAATGAGAAGTACCGGATTCTACCACTCACGACATAACTCCACCAAGCTCTCCAAGAGTGACGCAAGAAGAATCTACTCTAGAGTCTCTAGTACTAAGGGTAAAAGCCCCTAGAAGAATTTACGACACATGCAACTTTGCTATTTTGGAACCAGAAAACTACGAACAAGCATCCAAAGAAGAAGTCTAGATTGAGAGTGCTAGTATGAACACCTAGAGGGAGGTGAATAGATGTTTAAACTAAACCTTGGCAAATATATGCGGAATAAAATAAATTTCGAGTAAAAGAAAGGAGTTAAGGAAGAGAATAAGAACACAAGGTTTATAGTGGTTCAGCTTAATCCAAGCCTACGTCCACTCTCCCGCGCTAACAGCCTTCTTGGCTGGATTCCACTATGCAATCGACAAGAGATTACAAGTTTGAGTGCAAACACTTAGTAGTAGATCACACTATCTCACTAAGTCACTCTTTTGGTATTTCTCTCATGTTCACAAACGTTTAAGCTCACCAAAGACAAGTGTATGATCGAAGTTCGCTCAAACTTTGGAATTATAAATTCTATGCTCCGTCTCTTACTTGCTCGTCGGTCATTCATCTCCTTAAATACTCCTCCACTTCCAAACTAGCCGTTGGACAGTATCTTGAGGATCGTCTTCCAATCTACCCGTTGGACAGATCTATATCTAGAAGATTTGGTAGCCGTTGAGTGACAAAAGTAGAATCTCAAATTGATTCGGATCGCCCATACAAACAGAATCTTGGTTTCCATAAGTAGAGCTTCTTCGTATAGAAAGTTCTTGTCTTCAAGATCCAATCGTCAATCAATTTGATTGAGTCAATCAAATCAATCTTGATGTGGAATCCAAACCAAATCACTAGCCGTTATATATTTGGGCTTGTGTTACATTCTGTCGAATCTGGATGTAAAGTCTGAGTGCAATAGACTTTACAATCTGAGTCTGAGTGAAATAGACTTTATAATCTGAATCTGAGTGCAATATACTTCACAATCTGGGTCTGAACATATTTTGCTTCTGAACAGTTTTAGCTTTAAGGTCTAAACACAGTCTGAATAAGTTCAGCTTCAGTATAAAGTTTGTCTTCTGGTTCATCATTCACGTTCAGTCTGGAATTTGTCAGAGTTGATAGACTTCTGATGTAAAAAATACTTTAACACTAAAGTCTGGCAATCTTCAGACTTTGACACAAAGGTTTGGAAATCTTCAGAATATACTTTGGACATGTGTTACGTTCAGTCTTCTGGCCATCTTCAGACTTTGACAATATCATTTATTTATTTTATCATCTGCATAGTCTATTACTCAATCTTTAAACACGTTAGTAGCCTTTGATTTATTTTGTCATCTTCAAAACATCATAAGGGATTTCCCTAACATGGATAAAAGCCATGGAGGAAGAGATCAAGATGATCGAGAAAAATGAAACTTGGGAGCTTGTCGATCGACTCGAAGACAAAGAGATCATTGGCATCAAGTGGGTTTACAAGACGAAGCTCAATGCGGATGGATCAATCCAAAAGTATAAAGCAAGGCTTGTGGTGAAAGGATACTTGCAACAACTAGGTATCAACTATTTTGAAACTTTTGCCCTCGTCGCTCGCCTCGATACTATTCGAGCACTCATAGCCCTAGCGGCACAAAAAGAATGGAAGATCCATCAACTAGACGTGAAGTTGGCATTCTTAAATGGATATCTTCAAGAAGAAATATACATAGAACAACCACAAGGCTTTATCCTCAAAGACCAAGAAGAAAAAGTTCTCAAACTCAAGAAAGCCTTGTATGGGTTAAAGCAAGCACCATGAGCATGATATAGTAGAATCGATGAGTACTTCATCAAGCAAGGATTCAAGAGGAGTATAAGTGAGCCAACACTCTACATCAAGACCCAAGGTAAGTCTAACACTCTCATTGTCTCTCTATATGTAGATGATCTCGTATATACAGGAAACAATGAGACAATGATCCAAGAATTTAAAGAAGAGATGATGAAGACATTTGAGATGATGGACTTGGGCTTGATGCATTACTTCCTTGGCATCGAGATCGACCAAAACGAAGGAGTGTTTATCTCGCAGAAGAAATACACTGAGAACCTCTTGAAGAAATTCAAGATGAACTATTGCAAAGTAGTTTCAACTCCGCTCATGACAAATGAGAAACTATTGAAAGAAGATGGAGCAGAAAAAGCTGATGCCTCCCTCTACAGAAGTCCGATTGGCAGTTTGCTATATCTCACTGCTACACAACCGAATATTATGTATGCGACAAGTCTACTATCACGATTCATGCAAAGTCCGAGTCAAATTCACTTTGGAGTTGCCAATAGAATTCTTAGATATTTACGAGGAACTATAGATTACGGCATTCGATATCGTCCAAGTGCAAACGCCAAGCTCATTGGCTACACTTATAACAACTGGGCAGATTCAACTGATGATAGAAGAAGTACTACTGGTTATGCCTTCAAACTGGGTTCCAGAATATTCTCATGAGCATCCAAAAAACAAGACTCAGTGGCACAGTCTATTGCAAAAGCTAAATACATCGCAGCTGCTACAACTGCCAGTCAAGCAATATGGCTTCGAAGAATTCTAGAAGACATTGGAGAAGCACAGATGTAAGATACTTTGTGACAATAAGTCCGCAATCGCTATATCAAAGAATCCAGTATTCCATGGAAGAACCAAACATATCGACATCAAATATCACTTCATACGAGAGGCGCAAAATAACAAAGAGATCGAGCTGAAATATTGCAAAACCGAGGAACAAGTAGCAAACATCTTCACTAAAGAACTACTGCTATCCAAGTTTGAGACATTACGGAAGAAGCTTGGTGTAACACGAAATTGGATCAAGGAGGAGTGTTAAACTATTGATCCAATTTCTAGAAACTTCAAGATTGATATTAGGTAGAAAAGTCAAGAAAAATCCTTAAAAAATAAAATCTAGCTCAGGTGGCAAAGAAAAGTATAGAAGCACAAATGTAGAAGTCTCTAGGGAAGAGGGAAAGTGAAAAATTTGACAAGAGCAGAAGATTTTCCTTTTGTAAAGTCGGTAATGTAGGCCTATAAAAGGCCTTGTGTCATCCAGTTTGAGGAGCAGAGCAAAAAGGTAAGCTCCTCCCCTTCCTTTGTACTACAACTAAATAAATAAAATAAAATAAAAAAAGAGCTTTCTTTTGATCCCTTGTACTTCTCTTCCGCCACTCTCTTTTACACATTTTTATTATTACTTTGTCCTTATCCACTTTGTTCTTAGTTCTTTTGCTCTCTTGATAATTCACATACAAAACACTCCCTTGCACACACATTAAACACACACTTCCGCAAATATGAACACTGTACCTCTGTGGACATTGCCAAGTTTCAAAGCATCATCCCACATTACCTTAGAAATAAGGGGATAAGTACACTATCAGTGCCAAAAGTTGTGTATAGCACTCACTTTGCTTTGGTATCAAAAGTTTCTGTCGAATCACTTAAGTGTCAAAAATTTTGAAAAATGATCATTTCAGTGCCAACGCTAATGAAATTGGCCGAAAATCCGACGTGGCACTTTTTTATTAATTTTTGAAGCCGATGTGGCTTGTCGGAGAGTTGAGTCAGCATCCAAACACCAAAATGATACCATTTGGCATTTTTCCCCCAACTTAGAAACCCTAATCCCCAAATTGAGAGAGAGAAAGCTCGTCTTCGTCTTCTTCTTCCTCGAAGACCAACACTAGCAGCGGCACCAGCACAGCACTAGCACCAGCACCAGCAACGCACCAGCAGCAACACCAGCAGCAGCAGCGCACCAGCAGCACCTTCGACCCATCTTCTTCCTCCTCATCCTCCTCCGTGCTCGCCTTCGATTTTTTCTACCACTTATTGCTTGAGCAACAATCTCATTCTCTCCTCGCTCACCTGGTCAAGCAACTACAACGGTAGCCGAGCAACGGTGGCCGAGCGATGGCGAGCGAACAACAGTGGCCGAGCGGCGAAAACCCTAATTTCAATCCCCATATGAGCTATATAGCGTCATTTCTGTGAGGGTGTCCATGTATAATAGCAAAACAACGTTGTTTCTTGAGGAGGATGGAAAACAACGTTGTTTTAAAGCCACCGCAATTTTTTTTTTAAATATAAAAGCCACATAATTAATATGGCCGGAATCTCTCGCTGGTAGCACTAAAGTGATCTTTTTTTCTCCGATTTGGCCCTTAAGTGATCCGACGGAAACTTTTGGCACCAAAGTGAGTGCCGTACACAACTTTTGGCACTGATAGTGTACTTATCCCGAGAAATAAGTGTCTCTTGAAGCTGAAGTAGGCTATCTACAGATTTCTCACAGGTTTCTCTAACATTGAAAAGAAAGCTACAATACTCAAATTTGAGTGAAAAACCATTATAAGTAGCTTTGGCAATAGTAGTCTTCCCAATTCCTCCAAATCCACAAATTCCGACCTTGTGAACCTCGTTTGATTCCACATCTAGCAAAGTATGCACATGGGACACATGTGAATCCATGGCAACCCCATTTTCAGGGACGGGTAATTGATTGCGATCCAGCTCAGCCCTATACTCTTGACAATGATGTGAATGACATTGGACTCCCGCCTGGTAGATTCAAAGAATATAGCCAATTGGGAATACTTTAGGAGATTCAAAGATATTTGATACAATGAGTACTAAGTTGATCTCCAATAAGATCGAGCAGCAGTCAATATCTCAAATACTAAGAACCAGATTAAATTCAGTTTCTAGCAATTAATCGAGGTTGGGACACCTGGAGTGCCATAACTTGGCACGGAGGGACACTTAAGTGCCATAACTTTAAAATGGTACACTTAAGTGCCAATATCGGAGTAAAATGGGACACTTAAGTGCCACTCCGGCGAAAATCTGACCAAATGGCTGACGTGGCAATTTTCCGGCGAGTTTGGTCCAAAACGGCGTCGTTTTGCACGCTGACGTGGCGGAGAAAACGCAAAAACGACGCCGTTTCGTGTATACGGGTAAATAATAATATATAAATTAATTAAATTAGATTTAAAATATTCAAAAAAAAAAAGAAAATTTTAAAAATTTTAAAAAATTAAGAAAAATTTTAAAAATTAAGAAAATTTTAAAAATTTTAAAAATTTTAAAAAATTAAGAAAATTTTAAAAATTTTAAAAATTTTAAAAAATTAAGAAAAATTTAGAAATTTTAAAAAATTTTTAAAAATTAAAAATTAAGAAAAAAAAAAGGGTGGGGACGGGAGGTCGAACGGGGCGGCTCCTCGCGCCGCCGCCTCCCTACCGTCGCCGGAAGGGCCGGTGAAGGAGGGGGAGGGTCGGCCGGGGTCGCCGCCCCGCCGACCGACGGCGAGGGCCGCGAGCCCTCGTCGGATCGCGGCGGGGCCGCGACCCTCGCCCCAGATCCGGGCGAGGGCTCGCGGGCCCTCTCCGTCGGACGGCCCGCGACCCGGCCGACCCTCCCCACTCCGTCGCCGGCCCTTCCCGGCGGCGACGGGAGGCGGCGAGGGCCCGCGAGCCCTCGCCGGATCTGGGTGAGGGCGCGACCCTCGCCCTAGATCTAGGTGCGGCCGCGACCCTCACCCCGGATCCGGCGAGGGGTCGCGGGCCCTCGCCACCTCCCCACCGCCGCCGGAAGGGCCGGCGACGGAGTGGGGAGGGACGGCCGGGTCGCCGGGCCCCGGCTAGGGGCCGAGGTCGGCCGGCCGGCGGCGAGGGCCCGCGAGCCCTCGCCCGGATCTGGGCGAGGGTCGCGGCCCTCGCCGCGATCCGGCGAGGGCTCGCGGCCCTCGCCATCGGTCGACCGGGGCCGGCGACCCCCGCCGACCCTCCCCCTCCGTCACCGGCCCTTCCGTGACGGCGAGGAGGCGGCGGGGGCGAGGAGCCGCCCGTTCGACCCCCCTTTTTCTTAATTTTTAAAATTTTTTAATTTTTCTTAATTTTTAAAAATTTTTAAAATTTTCTTAATTTTTAAAAATTTTAAAATTTTTAAAATTTTTCTTAATTTTTAAAATTTTTAAATTTTTCTAATTTTTTTTAATTTTTTGAATATTTTAAATTTAATTTAATTAATTTTTATATTATTATTTACACGTAGACACGAAATTGCGTCGTTTTTGCATTTTCTCCGCCACGTCAGCGTGCAACAAGCTCGCCGGAAAGTCGCCACGTAAGCCAAATCTTCGCCGGAGTGGCACTTAAGTGTCCCATTTAACTTCAAAACTGGCACTCAAGTGTACCATTTTAAAGTTATGGCACTTGGGTTGTACTTCTGCCCAATTAATCAGATGCCCAAAAAAGAAGGTATAGGAATCAACATTCTGGATACCTAATTAATCAGATAAAAATTCAGTCAGCCTTAAGTCCAATCCCATACAGATCACTCTTAAGACAACGAAAAAAATTCCATACTTTTTCCGTTTCCTCCTTTCTATGGGCTTGTGGAGGGACATGGTCCACCTGCATGTTTATATACTCAATGCATGACTTTCTCGTCAGGAAGCCGTAGAAAGGTCTAAACGATAGCCTTACTAGTCAACCAAATGCCAGCCGGAGACGTTAGCTGCTGTAGTCAGTGCTTCTCTCCACCTCTTCATCTTCTCCAAATCGCCGCCGTTCGACTTCAACCTCTCCTCGTGATTAATTAGGGCTTGTCCGTACTTCCCCCTCTGCCTCCCGACCTCCGAGGATCCACCTTGAAGGACACCGATCACACGATCTGCCTCATCGTATCCTTGCACTCGATGATTCTCACAAGCTCGTCCGAGCACCACCAGAGGACGCGTAGCTCTCGGAGAACACAACGATCAAGATCCTCAATTACCCGATGGCTCCGAGGATCGCCGGCACGATCTCCTTGCCCTTCCGGAGCTCCTCGTCATCCATGAACGTGGCAATCCCTCGCTGGTCCAGCGCCGCGTGGAGGTGGCCGGCGAAGCCGTTGCGCGTGTCCACACCACAGAAGCTCAGGAACACGTCGTATCTGTACAGACGGCCGGACTCCCCGACGGCGACTCCGAAATTCGCTGGCATGATCATCTTCACGGCCTTCCTGAGCTCCTCAACCTCCATGAACGCGGCAATCCATGCACGGTCCTCATAAGAGGAGTTCAGTAACACTTTGTTTACGTCTAGATCGTCCCAAGGCATCCGGATACTAGCAGTAGCACCCTCGGTTAAAACAGTGGAGTCGTCCTCGTCAAAGGAGGTCAGTGACACTTCTTCTTCGTCAGGATAGCCGGCGTCCCCGGGCACCCGGTGAATGGAGGCCCCCGTGTGGAGAGTTTGAGCGAGCGATTCCGGATCCGAGAGGCCATCTCCTTCCATTGGACCAGCGACCTGACCGGGAATGCCCTCGCCTGTTGGACTGAAACTGGTTGATTCACGGCCGGCCATCTCTAAATGGAATGTGTCAGTGTGGTAGACGCGCCCTGGACTGAGGATCTCTTTATTTGCGCAGCAAGAAATTGATCGTGAACAGCATCCTTGGGCGGGTCTTCGAAGCATTATATTTTGACTAGGTCAAAGTGGGCCCCAGAAAAGAAAAAGAAAAACTCAGAGAAGAGAGATATTTGAGGGAAAAGTGGACGTTTATGTGGCCGAGAACAGCCCACGGGACGAAGAAGGAAAAGAGAAAAAGGAAAAAGAGGAGAAAAGGGAAATGAAGGAAAGGAAGGAAAAAACAGAGAAGAGAAGGAATCGCGTCTGCCACGGAGGTTTCGTCTAGTCGAATCAATTAGGTATTACAATGTCCGGATTCAAGACCTTCGTTTGTATAATCAAAATAGTTTTCGAAATTATGGCATAATTTAGAAGTCATATGAACTTTAAAGACTCGATTTTTGAAGTGTTAAGTTGAGGGAGTTCATGAAAATGATAGATGAGAGCATTATGGAGCCGTGGAATTTGACGGTTGTCAATTTGGATTAAAAGTTTAGAATCTACAACACACTAGAACACCCTTGTTGACGATCCTTTACTTCGACGGCATCTAGGGTTCCTCAAACATAGTCAAAGCGAAATTCCGAAATTTGGCACTTAAGTTCCGCATTGTGGAATGAGAGTTTTGTTAGAACGTAGGAGTCATTTGTTAGCAAGTAAACTTGGTTTAGCCCATTCATATAGTGGAGATAGTATATTTGATAGCATGGAGAGTTCGATGGTTAGAGTAGCCTTCATTATTTGGTTTTTGGTAATTCTAGATAAGTTGTGCTACTTCTTCTATAAATTTTTAAATTCATGTCTTGAAAATGACAGAAATTCAATATATTATGAGTTATGAAAAATCATATTTGTTACATAAAAGTTTGAGGAACGTTTTATAAAAGTCATTTTGAAATTTTCAATAAATTTATTTGTGGATCTGGTTTATCAAATGAATTCCTAAATAGTTTGAAAAAAGCCTTGTGAAATATATATTATTTGATAAATTAAGTTGTGAAAGGGATTATAAAAAAGTTATATGTATTGATTTGTTAAATGCATCATGAAATGCATTCTATTCGATAAAGAATTCAATTTGTGAAATAGGTTTATGAGATGAGTTATGGATTTGTTTTGTGGGTTATTGGAGAATGATATTAGTGGATTATGCACATTTTGCTGTAATCATAATCCATTGAAGGGTAAGTCAAGAAGTCTTTTCGTTTTGAACCTCCTACTAATATAGGTGGAGACATAACCAAGGAGCAAACATTTGTTGCACTTATCACGGGTGTTAAGCGTGATTATGAGCAATTGATATATGAGTTAATTAAGTTGAGTAAATGTTATGAGCATACGAAAAGCGATTTATTATTGGAAAGCAAAGGAGACTCGACTCGAAATACCACACCTGAGGGCCTATAACAATTCCCTCTCACTTTTGCTAAAGCCACTTCATTTTCCCCTTATTTGGTTTCCATACGATAGAATAAAGTGCGTCGGACTATTAAAAAAGAAATGAATAAAACGTGTCAGACAATACTTTTCTCAGGGAAAAAAGACCTCCTGACTTGGTGGAGTATGAGAGCATGGATCGTCCAAAGTCAGTTCATGTTTGAGAATGTGATGATGATCTAATTGTTGCTTTTCATATTCCATCCAGTCTAGTAAAACTGAGGTCACACGACAAGATATGTTTGTTGCCGCTGGTCTCTGTGGATGACCGGCGGCTTGCAAGCATTATGCAGACAATCAAACAAACCAAACCTACTGCGATCGTCGAAAAATCTCCTTTTAGTTAAGCCGCAGCAAAGGAGGTGGTAATAGTGGACGTGACAACCGATGGAGTACTATGATAACTTATATATGCTCATGCTTTCTTGAAGGCCATGAGGAATCGTGCTTGAGGTGAATTGGAGACGAGGCCAAAGCAGACACGACCATGTAGCTGTGCGGACTCCACGGCCCATCCTTCGTTCTCATGACTGTTCAGTAGTAGTTCCTGATCTACCTTTAGGCCGAGATTAGAAAGAGCGACTAAATTGTTTTTACGCCTGAGTACGTCATAACTTTATAGAACCAAAATCGTGTGATTTCTTGAAGAAAGATTGGGTCAATTTATAAATTCCAGTTCTCTGTTTAAAGCCCTACTTTGTTCTTTGGGTTCTCTTTCTTAAGCTCGGTCGTGACAGTACACTGGTCGACAAGTAAATTAAGGAATATTGACTAGACAGGAACATCCTCGCACTTGCTTGGTGAGGAAAAGATGGATGGAAGGTGATCACATGATCTTGATGGTAAAGAATAACACAGCAGCAACTTTACTCTCACTATGAGGAAATACACAATCAAAGCCTCTCGTAAGGGCATTAATATAACCCCCTACAATAAATTACAAGATAATTTCGAGTCATAGTAACGGAATCAGGAGTCTCAAAACAATTTACTCCTTTTGCGTCTTCGACCACGAGAACTTGTAGGGTTCTTGCTCGCATTCAGAGGATCAATGTTTTTGTCCATCTTTGGGTCATTTGGTTGCTTACCTTGTTTGTACACCAAATGTGCCCCGCAGCTTCTTAGGGTCCCCTCCGAAGCTTGGAACAGTATTGTAAATCGACTGCGGAGATCCTGCAATTTCGCATCCAATCCCCACATCATTCGCCGTGGAACGTATAAGAACCATACGTGATCAGACTCTAACGAGGAAAAACAACCATAGGTTTCTTGATTGTTGACAAACAACTGGATCTCACACGAAATATCGACTTCCTTCCGATTAGGTGAACCGACAATAGCACAAAAGGCCAAGCCTGCTATATCTCGGTATGATTCTGAAAGTACAGGAAACCTTATGCGTCCTCTCGTCCTTTGATGGGTAAACCACTTTGGGATTTTGTTTCCTGGATGAAAAATGTCAATCCAAGTCTCTCCAAGCAATCCCTGCCACGCAGAATATTCACACTTGAGACAGAAACATGTGCATGCATGCCGAGAGAGAGAGAGAGAGAGAGACAGAGAGAGAGACAAAGAGACAGAGACCTCAATTGACAGCATAGTGCAATTGCTGGAGCATCGATCCTGAATTAGCTTCTGACAGCCGGAGAAGTCAATTCGTCTGAGCCAAGGTGATTCATCCGGATCATATCGTAACTCATCTAACAAGTCCACACATGTTTCCAAAGATTCACAACCTTTTGCATGTAAAGATGTTATGTTTGGGGGGAGAGCTAGAATCTCTCGAAGCTGCTTGCAATGCATCAAACAAAGCTGCTGCAACTTAGTAAATTGACTGATGCAGGTAGGAAGACTGACAAATTTGTTCTCCGACAGATCTAAAATTGTCAATGAGGACATGCTGTGAAGATTTTTCAAGAAACTAAGCTCTGGTAAGCTGCATCTTTGCACATTCAAGTTGATAACGCTGGGGAGGGCTAACGGGAGAGAGACATTGGTGCAATCACTTGATCCACATACACATTCCAGGAACTTGGTGAGTTGTGAGCATCCATCAACAAAAATAAGCTCAAGATGCTGCAGTGTATAGATGCTACAGGGAAGGTTTTTAAGGTCCGCACAGTCCCTTAAACACAACTCTTTCAGTTCGACAAGATTTGCAACAGAATAGGGTAGTTCTTCGATAGCAGTCTCATCAAGCGCGAGTGTTTTCAGACGTTTCACTCGTACAAGAATATCTGGAAACCTTGAAAGCTTTGGGCAACCTCTAAGAATCAGATTTTCAAGAGATCTTGCCTTCAGACTACTGGGGAAACAGCTAAGATTGCAGCAGTTCAAAAAGTTCAAATATACGAGCTTGGTGAGACACCCAAGAGACTGATGAACCTCAACAAGTTTGGTGCACTCTTGGAGATCCAAACTCTCAAGATTTGGCAGTGACGATACGTCAGGAATTTTCCTCAGTAATACACAGTAGCTAAAATTAACAAACCTCAAATTTCTAAAAAGCTGCACAATAAATAATGAGATATATAAGTAGTCTTTTCAAGATCTTCACAGTTTTATCTTCACAGAAGAGAATATTGCAAGTACGTACCTTGAATTCCTTCCCTAATATGCGGATGCTGCTTTTACTCAAGTCTAGGCCTACAAGTCTCCTGTCGCCTGTATTGAACAGCACCGATGGTTGAGCGTATTCAGGCCATTCCAGCCATCTTAATTCAGCAGGAAAGTATATGTGATCACCTGAATGTTTTACATTGCGAGCTAAGAAAATTCTGAGCCTTTTCATGTTTGCGAAGGCTTGGGCACTAAAGTGCACTGTATCAGGAGTGGGCAACTTGAGCATTATTGCTTCTACTTTATTAGTTCCCTGGCGGCACACACATGAATAGACAATTTAAGTACAAAGGTGTCTAGGTTATGCAAGGACCAAACTAGTAATAAAAAAAGATTTGGTGTGCTTCGAGCGCCTTTTGTTCTTAGCTTTCAGACTTTGCTTTTACTTTAGCATTTGACTCATGGGTTCTATTAACACCTCAAATCATTAAAAAGCACAGTAATTAAGCTCCTACAGATTTTTTCATAATATACTTTCTGGGGAGAGGTCAATGGTACAAACCTTACATTTCAGGGTGGGATGTGGAAAAGGTGATTCTTATGGAACCATCAGCCATTATATTACTTAGCAGAAAAATATTCACACCCCTTTTTAGTAGAAGGCCAAAAGTACTTCTTAAGCAGATTTAACCCTACCAAACAGGCATACATATTGTCAAAAACAGAAGATCATGATTCAGTTTATTACCCTGCCTTCTGTTAGGACATGAAGCACGTCCTTATAGAACCACAATCTGCTGCGCTTCCCTAGCACTTTGGGAGATTCCCTCCGAACAATTTCTCTTCCCATTTCTTGTATCATGTCATGCATCTCCAGCTTGCCATACTCAATAGTGATGAGCGACTTATCTATAAGAACAGCAATTCCACTGTCTGGGTAGAGATCACAGCTCTCCAAAATCTGTCACCTTACTTCTACTCTCTCCCTTGAAGAAACATGCAATGTCAAGAAAAATATCCTTCTCACAATCATCTAGACCATCAAAGCTGATTCTCAGCACACTGAAGATTTCTCCATTGAAAACTCTCTCCAATTTATCTAATGTGCTTTTCCATTCAAGTAAGCTTCTACCTCGAAGGAAAGAACCTAAAATTTTAACAGCCAATGGATGTCCTTTGGTGTAATCCACTACCTGATACGAAAGCTTTTCATAATCCAAAGGAGGAGAATTCTGGAAAACAATTGAACTGAAGAGCTTGTAAGCCGCTAAATGATCTAATGGTTGAACCCTGTACACACTTTGTATGTTATGGGCAGCCAGTAAATGTTCATCTCTAGTTGTTATGATGATTCTACTCCCACAACCAAACCAATCACATCTTCCAGCTAGTGTTTCCAATTGGATCAACTGGTTCACATCATCAATGACAATGAGGACCTTTTTTCTGGAAAGTCTATTCTTTATCATGTTCGTACCTCTGTGGACATTGCCAAGCTTCATACCATCATCCCACATTACCTCAGAAATCATTTCCTCTTGAAGCTGAAGGAGGCCACCTTCTGTAAATTTCTCGCAAGTCTCTCTAACATTGGAAAGAAAGCTGCAACACTCAAATTTGTGAGCAAAAGCATTGTAAGTAGCTTTGGCAATAGTCGTCTTCCCTATTCCTCCAAATCCGCGAATTCCAACCATGCGAACCTCATTTGATTCCATGTCTAGCAAAGTATGCATGCGGTCCACATGCGAGTCCATGGCAACCACGTTTTCGGGAACATGTAACCGCTTGCGATCCAGCTGAGCCCACACTCCATCAACAATGCTCTTAATGACATTAGACTCGCGCCTGGTAGATTCAAAGACATTGGATACAGAAAGTACTTAGCTGATCTCAAATGAAATCAAACCGCGGTCAATATCCCAAGCACTATAGACCAGATTAAACTCAGTTTCAAGCAATTGACATCTAAAACAGGAATGGGCTAGTAGAGGGACGTGGTCCACCTGCATGTTTATATACTCAACTCACGATTTGCTAAAAGTCGCTTGTCAAGATACATAAGCTTTCCTGCTTCAATTAGCGTGAATTGGTTTTTCTCCAATTTTATGCATAAGCATTGCCATGAATCTATTGCCATGGAAATTAGCGAAATCCCGTAATCAACAGTTTTTTTTTTTTTTTTTTTGCCACAGAACAAACAGGAGGCATGCTCAGAAAGGATTAAATGGTCGGCTTACTGCTTAACCAGATGCCAGCCGGAGACGTTAGCTGCTTTGGTCAATGCTTTTCTCCACCTCTTCACCTTGTCCGAATCACCGCCGTTCGACTTCAACCTCTCCTCGTGATCGATTAGCGCTTGTCCGTACCTTCCCCTGTGCTTCCTCACATCCGAGGGATCCACCTTGTAGAACACCGGCCACACGATCTGCCCCATCGTATCCATGCACTCGACGATTCTCACCAGCTCGTCCAAGCACCAGCTAGAGGACGCTTAGTTCTCCGAGAACACGACGATCGAGATCCTCGACTCCCCGATGGCTCGGAGGATCGCCGGCGCGATCTCCTCGCCCTTCCAGAGCTCCTCCTCGTCCATGAACGCGGGGACCCCTCTCTGGTCCAGTGCCGCGTGGAGGTGGCTGGTGAAGCCGTTGCGTGTATCCTCCCCACGGAAGCTCAGGAACACGTGGTATCTGTATGGACGGCTGGACTCCCCGATGGCTCCCCGAAAACCCTGCCTTATCTTTTCGTCCTTCCGGAGCATTCGCTTTTTCGTGAACGCCGGTAGCACCTTGTTTCTATCTGGATCGCCGAAGTCCCAAGGTATCTGGTGTATGGGTACGCTCTTACAGGACCCTAAGGGAGGGGAGGAGGGACCTTCTTCCATCTCCAAACAGCAGCCCGACAAGGACTTGCCTTCGCCTTTTGAACGGAAAAGGGGTCGACTCTCAAGGCCTGCCAGCTCTAGTTAAATAGAACACGTCCTGGAAAGGCCAAAAATGATGAAATTTTCACCTCATCCAACCCGGAGAAAATATTGGATATATTAATAGTAGATACGTACTCAATACGCTAGTCCATTCAGTGGACGACAAGTGGCACCATGGGGCCCGCTCTGTCAGCAAGTCTCTCACGCCTCCCCTCCAACTCTGTTTTGCATTGTATTTTCTCTCTCCTTTCGAACTGTCTATTACTCACTGTATTTTACTATTTTTTCTCTCCTTTCGAACTGTCTATTACTCAACCACGAAAGTTCGCCCCTTCCAACATTAAAGAAAAAGGTGGTGGATTCCAATTCCTACTTTTTTTAGGATAAAGAGAGATAATTTAGTTTTAAGTGTGGGCTTGACTCTCATATTCTATAATAAAGTAGGGTAAAAATTAAAATAAGAGTAAAGTATAACTAACAAAAAAAAATTATCTATTACTCATCCAAAAAAAAAAAGTACATATCTACTGGAAAATATCGCATGAGCAAAAGAATGCGAAATTTAATTGCACCATCTAATTTTAGTAAAACTCTTAGAAATTCAAGAAGAGCGCAATGCTTTGATGTTTTGTGTAGCTGTTTTTCCTCTCATGGTAAATTATCTCGAGTTATGACTCCCCCAAAACCCTGCCTCATCGTCTTGCCCTTCCGGAGGATTCCCTTTTCCATGAACGCCAGTAACACTTTGTTTCTATATATGCAAAATATAATTGCCCTTCCGGGCAATTGATTCCAGACAAAACCCCGAGGGAGGGAAGGAGCGGCCCCCTTCCATCTCCAAACAGCAACCTGAGTGGGAATTGCCCTTCGCCTGTTGGACCGAAATGGGATTGAGTCAAGGTGAGCCAGCTCTACACATAGTCAAAAACAAAAGGTCATAAAAAGGCCAAAGATGACAAAATATTCACCGACCGAATCCCATCTCTTTATTGAAAAGGAGATGGGATATCCGAGGTCATTACCCAATTCGTCATATGTCAGCCCAACGGAATGCTTTTGTCATTGGCCTCCATTCTTTAAGTATCGAATGTCGTATCTTCAATAGGTATAATAACAATACTACTAGGAGCTTGTTCAGCTCTTGCTCGAAGAGATGTGTTCCAACTGGGTTATATGTTTGACCAAAAAAAAAGACTGGGTTATATGATTTTAGCTCTAGATATGGGATCTTATCAAGTCACTTGGAAACATTTTGAAACATGTTAAAATACTCTGAAATCCCCAAATTTGACCAAAACATGCCCTATCGATTTCATCTAACTTAAAATGGCAAATGATATAATTACCATCATCTTTTTCAGCAATTAAAAAAAAAAAATACTATGAGGGCATCATCTTGTATCAATCAACTGCCTCCATTATATATAGTTGCTAGATAATGCAGCCATTATTTTTTGAACAATTCAAAAAAAAAAACTATGAAGTTAATTTATTTTTTTAATTTATGTAATGTTTGCTTTCCTTCTAAATGAATGCGATATTTACATTTTTTTTCCTCCAAAGCAAAATGGGTTTCTAAGAACATCTCCACACTCGCGAACGGTTGTGGTAGGATGTGTGCCCATGACTAAGGAATTTCTTTATATGCCCAGCAAGAAATTGATTGCAACCGCATTCTTAGGTGGGTTTCAAAGAATTCATGTCATCATATAAAAAGTTAGAGTTAATACTAACAAAAATTTCAAACCGATATATTTATGATAAATTTAACTCAAACTAATTTTTGAGTTATCAAAAATTTCAAACTAATGCATATATGATGAATTTATTCCAAACTAATTTTTGTTTATCGAAAACCCCAAATTTATATATTAATAACAAATTTGCCCCAAACTGATAAAGATTTTCATGTGAACCAATTATGTCAATTGAGTTATCGTCATATATTATCCAACTTGACAATTTTATGGTAAAATTTGACAAAAGCTAACGAAGGGTAATTATATTACGAGTGTATTAGTTTATGTTTTTTCAAGGTATTAACCCGAAATTCAGAGCTATTGCAATGGTATTGGATTAAGTGGAAATAGCGTGATGTTAAATAAATGTATTAAGGTAATGGCACTTACACCAGTAGAGACATCATACATAGTAAATTTAGTCATTTTAATGGGTTATGCACGATATCCATTAGAATTCGACTTTGCATATTGCATTATTTGAAACCTATTTGTCTCTAACGTGATAAAAAAAAACTAATATAAAAAGTAATTAAATTAAATTTAAAACTAAATTTATTTAAAATATTTAAAAATAAAAATACAAATACTAAAAAAAAAAAGAGGGGGAGGGAGACGGTTGAGGGCCGAGCCCTCGCCGTTGCCGCCAGGAAGGGGCGGCCAAGGAGTGGGGATGGTTGGCGGGGGTCGCCGGCCCCGGCCAAGTGGCAGCGAGGGCCCGCGAGCCCTCGCCCGGATCTCGGCGAAGGCCGCCATTGGGAAGGGGCGGCGACGGCGGGGAGGCGGTGGCAACGAGGACTCGGCCCCTAGTCGCCGCCTCCTCTCCCCCACCTTTTTTAAAAATAAATTAAGATAATAATTATTATTTGTTTTAATAATTTAATTAAATTAATTTTTATATTAACATTCGAATCCGCTCAAAAACGACGTCGTTTTTGCCTTTTTTTGTTGAGTCAGCATTCCGGCAAGCCACATAGATGAAAACAATAATAAAAAATTGCCACATAGGATTTTTGGTAAAGTTCGCCGAAAATGGCACTTAAGTGTCTCACTTTTCAAAAAAAGTGGCCCTTAAGTGTTACTTTCCTACCTTTTTGCACTTAAGTGTCACTTCGTGCCAAATTTTGGCACTTAGGCTGTACTTTGCCCCAAAAATGTTATATGTATTGATTTATTAAATACTTTATGAAATGCATTCTACATGACAAAGATTCAAATTGTGAAACCGATTTATAAGATGAGTTATGGATTTGTTTTGTGGGTTATGGGAAAATGATATAAGTGGATTGTGCTCATATTGCTATGATTAGAAGTCTTTAAGGGGGTAAGTACGCATATCGTTATTGAGACGTCCTCCTGGTCGAACCTCCAATTGATATAGGTGGAGACATAGCCAATGGGTAAACATTTGTCATATTTGTCACTGGCGTAAGTGAGACCATAGCTAGATATCAATTATTAGATTGGTCGATGGTCCATCGACGTCTAACTTCATGAGATTGATCAATGAAACATGACATTGATATGTGAGTTCATTAAGTTGGGTAAATGTTATGAGCATACGGAAATGAATTCATTATTGGCAAGCAAATGGAGGAAACTTGACCCGAAATAAAAAGCAGAACAACAACCACACATGAGGGCATGTAACAATGCCTTCTCACTCTTACTAAAGCCGCTTCTTTTCCGCTTTTTTGGTTTTTGTACGATAGAATAAAGGTGCAGAACCATGACAAAGAGAGAGAGAGAATAAAGTGTGTCAGACGATACTTTTCTCAAGGGAAAACAGACCTTTTGACTTGGTGGAATATGAGGGCATGGGTCATCCGGAGTCAGTTCATGTTGAGAATGGGACGATAATCTGATTCTTGCTTTTCATAGTCCTCCAAGTCCGGCTCAATTGTGTTCACACGACAAGATATGTTTGTTGTCACTGCTCTTTGGGGATGATGGGCGGCTTGCAAGCATTATGCAGACGATCAGACAAACCAAACATGCTGCGATTCTTGCAAAAACTCTTTACTTAAGCCACTGCAAAGGAGGCGGTAGCAGTGGACATGACAACCGACGGGGTACTATGATTACTTATTTATGGTCATGCTTTCTTGAGGCACATGAGCAATCATGCTTGAGGTGGATCGGAGACAAGGCCAAAGCAGACACTACCATGTAGCTGAGCGAACTGCACGGCCCATCCTTCATTCTAATAACTGTTCAAAAGTAATCGCGGATCTATCCTTGGACCGAGATTAGAGCTGGGCGAAAATATAGAAAGAGCAACTAAAATGTTTTTATGACCAAGTACATCATAACCCTATAGAACCAAAATCGTGCAATGTCTTGCAGATAGATTGGGCCAATTTGTAAATTCCAGTTCTCTGTTTGAAGCCCTTCTTTGTTCTTTGGGTTCTCTTTCTTAAGATTGGTCGTGACATGATGTGAGTCCACAAGTAAATTTAGGAATATTGACTAGATAGGAACATCCTTGCACTTTCTTAGTGGAGAAACAATGGAAGATGATTACATAAACTTGAGGGTAAAGAAAAACACAACAGCAAGTTTACTTCCGCTACGGGGAAACACACAGTCAAAGCTGCTCCAAAAGGGCATTAATATGACCCCCTACAATAAATTACAAGCTAATTTCGACTCATAGTAACCATGTTGGAAGTCTAAAAGTCTTTCCTTCCTTTTGCGGCTCCAAATTCGGGAATTGTAAGGTTTGTGTTTGAATTCAAAGGATTGATGTTTTCGTCCATCTTGGGTCATTGGATTGCTTAACTTGTTTGTACACCAAATGCGCCCCACAGCTTCTTAGAGTCCCGTCCGTTGCTTGAAATAGTACAGTAAATTGACTGCAGTGATTCAACAATTTCACATCCAATCCCCACATCATTCGCCATGGAATGTATAAAATCCACACGTGGTCAGACTCCAATGAGGAAAAACAATCTAAACAACCATAAGTTGATTGATTGTTGACAAACAACTGGATCTCGCATGAAATATTGGTTTCCTTCCGATTAGTTGAACCAACAATCGCACAAAAGGCCAAGCCAGCTATGTCACAGTATAATTTTGAAGATACAAGGAACCTTATGAATCCTGTCATGCTTTGATGGACAAACCACTTTGGGATCTTGCTTCCTGGATGAAAAATGTCAACCCGAGTCTCTCCAATTAATCCCTGCCATTGTAGAATATTCACACTTGCAACAGAAACATGTGGAGAGAGAGAGAGAGAGAGAGAGACCTCAATTGATAGCATATTACAATTGCTGGAGCATTGATCCTGGATCAGCTTGTGACAGCCAAAGAAGTCAATTCGTCTGAGCCAAGGTGATTCATCTGGATTATATCGTAACATGTGTGATAAGTCCACACATGTTTCCAACGATTCACAGCCTTTCGCAAGTAAATATGTTATGTTTGGTGGGAGAGCTAGAATCTCTCGAAGCTGCTTGCAATGCGTCAAATCAAGCTGCTGCAACTTAGTAAATTGACTAATGCAAGTAGGAAGGCTAACAAACTTGTTCTCCGACAGATTTAAAATTGTCAATGAGGACATGCAATGAAGATTTTTCAAGAAACTAAGCTCTGATAAGCTGCATCTTTGCACATTCAAGTAAATAATGCTCGGAAGGGCTGACGGGAGAGACAAATCGATGCAATCACTTGATTCACACAAACATTTTGGGAACTTGCTAAGTTGTAAGCAACCATCAGCCAAAATACCCTCAAGATGCTGCAATGTATAGATGCTACGAGGAAGGCTTTTAAGGTTTGTGCAATTCGTTAGACACAACTCTTTCAGTTCAATGAGATTAGCGACAGAAGAGGGTAGCTCTTCGATGGCAATCTCATAAAGCACAAGCTCTTTGAGATGTTTCGCTTGTACAAGAATATCTGGAAACCTTGAAAGCTTTGAGCAACCTCTAAGAATCAGATTTTCAAGAGATCTTGAATTCAAACTGCTTGGGAAATGGCTAAGATTGCAACAGTTCATAAAATTTAAATGTACGACCTTCTCAAGACATCCGAGAGACTGATGAACCTCAACAAGATTGGTGCACTCTTGGAGCTCCAAACGCTCAAGATTTGGCAATGATGATACATTGGGAATTTCACTTAGCAATGTGCAGTGGCTGAAATTGATAGACTTCAAACTTCTATAAGACTGCACAATAAATGATGGCACAGATAAGTAGTTTTTTTTTTAAGATCTTCACATTTTCATCTTTTATCTTGACATAATAGAATATTGCAAGTACGTACCATAAATCCCTTCCCCAATTCTCTGATGCTGCTTTTACTCATGTCTAGATGTACAAGTTTTTTGTGGCCTGTATTGAATGGCATGGACGGTAGAGAGTAGTTGGGCCATTCCAACCATCTTAATTCAGTGGGAAAGTATATGGGATCACCTGAATGGTATACATTGCGAGCTAAAAAAAGTCTGAGCCTTTTCATGTTTGTGAAGGCTTGAGCACTAAAGCATACTTCTTCAGGAGCAGCCAACTTGAGCATCATTGCTTCTACTTTATTAGTTCCCTGGCAGCACATATATGAGTAGACAATTTAATTGCAAAGGTGTATGTGCAAGGGCTTAACTAGTAATAAATAAGATTTAGTGTGCTTTGGGTGCCATTTGTTCTTAGCTTTCAGAATTTGCTTTTGACACGTGAGTTTTATGAACACTAAATTTAAAAATAAAAATAAAAAATTGGTATATAAGTTCCTAGAGATGTTTTTCTAATTTCCTTTCTGGGAGAGGTCAATAGTACAAACCTTAGATCTCAGGATGGAAATGTGCAAAAAGTGATTCTTTTGGGATGATTACGTCATTCTCTTACTTAGCTAAAAAACAAAAATTGGAAAAAGAAAAAGGAAAAAGACATGTTAATATGTGTGTGTATTCATACACTTCTATTTTTGCAGAAGGACAACAGAACTTCTTCTGAGGCTTTAACCCTATCAAACAAGCATATATATTGCCAAAAACAAAAGATCATGACTTAGTTTATTACCGTGCCTTCTGTTAGCACACGAAGCACATCCTCATACGACCACAATCTGCTGCGCTCCCCTGGCTCTTTGGGAGATTCTCTTCGAACAATTTCTCTTCCCATTTCTTGAATCATATCATGCATCTCCAAATTGCCATGCTCAATAGTGATGAGCGACCTATCTATAAGAACATCAATTCCAACATCTGGGTAGAGATCACAGCTCTCCAAAATATCTCTCACATAACCTTTACCCTCTCCATTGAAAAAGCATGCGATATCAAGAAAAATATCCTTCTCATAATCATCTAGACCATCAAAGCTTATTCTCAGCACACTGAAAATTTCTCCATTGAAAACTCTCTTCAATTTATCCAATGTGCTCTTCCATTCAAGTACGCTTCTACCTCGAAGAAAAGAACCCAAAACTTTAATAGCTAATGGAAGTCCTTTGGTGTAATCCAATACATTATAGAAAACCGCTTCATAATCTGAAGGAAGAGAAAAATCCTTGAAAACAATCGAACTCAAGAGCATATGCGCCGTAGAGTAAGCTAACGGTTCAACTTTGTATATACTTTTTACGCAATGGGCAACTAGTAAATGATCATCTCGAGTCGTTATGATGATTCTACTTCCACAACCAAACCAATCAGGTCCTCCAGCTAGTGTTTCCAATTGGATCAATTGGTTCACATCGTCAATGACAATGAGGACCTTTTTTTCGCAAAGTCTACTCGTTATCATGCTCATGCCTCTGTGGACATTGCCAAGCTTCATATCATCATCCAACATTACCTGGGAAATAAGTGCCTCTTGAAGCCGAAGTAGGCCAAGGTCTGTGAATTTCTCACAAGTTTCTCTGACATTGGAAAGAAAGCTGCAACAATCAAATTCATGCGCACAAGCATTGTAAGTAGCTTTGGCAATAGTCGTCTTCCCTATTCCTCCAAATCCGCAAATTCCGACCATGTGAACCTTATTTGATTCCATGTCTAGCAAAGTACGCATGTGGTCCACATGCGAGTCCATGGCAACCACGTTTTCGGGAATGTGTACCTGCTTGCGATTCAGCTGATTCCATACTCCCTTGGCAATGCTCCGAATGACATTAGACTCACGCCTGGTAGATTCAAAGATATTTGATACAAAAAGTACTAAGCTGATTTATTATCTCAAGCACTATAGACCAGATTAAATTCAGTTTCAAGCAATTGACATCTAGAACAATAACGGGCTTGTAGAGGGACGTGGTTGACCTGCATTAGAGGTGGCAAATGGGTGGGTCGGGTCGAAAATGGGTCGACCCATATTTGACCCATTTAACCCGTTTTAACCCATATTTTTGTAGTGTAAATCAAATGACCCATACCCGTACACGACCCGTACCCAATCCATACCCGACCCGACCCATATTGCTAAAACATATTAATATTCTAGGAAAATCCACTTCTACTATATACTAATTAGATTAAAACTTCAAATTAAATTAAGAATAGTAAATAAAATAAAATAAAATAAAGTTAAAAAAACCTATAAATTGAAATATTTATAAAAAAATTAAACTATGCACATGCTTCTCTTATTTGAAGTGAACAAACCATTGAATAACTAAAAAATGTAACATAAAATTTTTTTAACTAAACCTAAAAAAGCTCATTTTTATGATTTTTTATTAAAAAAAAAGTATTGTTAAAACATTTTTATGCAATACAAATTTTTTAACAATTTTTATGCAATACAAATTTAATGGAAAATTTTTATAATTCTTTTTAAAATATAAATTTTTATTTTTTATTTTTTAATTTTTAATAATAATTTTTCTTTTTCTCTTTTCTTTTTCTTCTTCTTTGGCCGGCCGTTGGCCACGACGACGGCCACCGACCGGCCACAAGCGAGATCGAGCTCACCGGCGTTAGGCGGGGCTCGATTTCGTCGATCCGGCGAGGCCGAGGCCCCGCTCGATGCCGGTGAGCTTGAGCCTCGCCAATCGTTAGCGAGACTCGAGCTTGCCGGCGTCGGGCGAGGCTCGATCTCACCGATCTGGCGAGGCCGAGGCCCCACCCGACGCCGGCGAGCTCGAGTCTCGCCAGATCCGGCAAGGCTTGAGCCTCGCTAGTCGTCGACGACCTGCCATGGTGAGCTCAAGCCTCGCTTGGCCTATCGTCGGTCGGCGCGCGGCCATTGCTCTGCCGGCCGCCGGCTAAGGAAGGAAGAAAAAAAAAAAAGAACAAAGAAAAAGAAAATAAAATTGAAATATGAAAAATAATTATAATTTAGATTTTTTATTAAAAAAACATTTTTATAAAGTTAAAAAGGCCATGGGTTTAAAGTGGTTTCCTAATAACCCATTTAGACCCTTTTTTTTTTTTTGTGTTTTACTTTCTTAGACCCATTTATGACCCATATTTAATTTTCACTTGACTCATTTATGAACCATATTTAACTTTCACTTGACTCATATATGATCCATTTAACTAAAAATGAGTCATAATTATGATCCATTTTGCCAACTCTAACTGCATATTTATACACTCGACGCATGACTTGTTTGTCAAGAAAACTAATAAAGAAGCTTTCCCACTTTTCCCATTTTATGCATAAGCATAGCCATGAAACTATTGTCATGGAAATTAGTGTAATTCCGTAATCAACAGTTTTTTTTTTTTTTTAATCTTTTCTTTTGCCACAGAACAAACAGTAAGCATACTTAGAAAGGAGTAAATGAGAGCCTTACTCGTCAACCAAGTGCCAGCCAGAGATGTTAGCAGCTTTAGTCAGTGCTTCTCTCCACCTCTTCACCTTCTCCAAATCGCCGCCGTTCGACTTCAACCTGTCCTCGTGATGGATTAGGGCTTGTCCGTACCTCCCCCTCTGGTTCCTCACATCCGACGGATCCACCTTGTAGAACACCGGCCGCACGACCTGCCCCATCGTATCCCTGCACTCCACGATTCTCACCAGCTCGTCCAAGCACCAGCTAGAGGACGCGTAGTTCTCCGAGAGCACGACGATAGAGATCCTCGAATCCCCGATGGCTGCGAGGAGCGCCGGCGCCATCTCCTCGCCCTTCCGGAGTTCCTCCTCGTCCATGAACACGGCGATCCCTCGCTGGTCCAGCGCTGCATGGAGGTGGCCGGTGAAGCCATTGCGTGTGTCCTCGCCGCAGAAGCTCAGGAACACGTCGCATCTGTATGGACGGCTGGACTCCCCGATGGCTCCCCGAAAACCCTGCCTCATCTTTTTGCCCTCCCAGAGCATTCGTTTTATCCCCCAACGCCAGCAACACTTTGTTTCTATCTGCATCGTGTAAGACACAAATAAATCATATGCGGAAGCCAGGATCAATTGAAGACAAACCTCCAGCCATTGTTCTTGTTCGCGTTCGTCAGAAAAGCCTGAAATCAAGAAGGTAATAGGCGCACTCTACTAACCAAATCTCCTCACGTACTGATGGTGTATTCTAAAGGTGAAGATTTTGTGTTAGACCTTGATCACCCGTCAGAAATGAACGTACGTTCCTTTTATATGTCTTCCATCAAGACGAGCGGTTGTCACGAAAGGGTACGAAGCGTGGAAAACTCCATGTTGAATAGTCGCAACTCTTAGGAGAAAATGCGGGTCTAAAATGTGGGATCACAAAAATAAATAACATTCTCCCACTTGATCCCATCATTTTCATCATACGAATTATACAACTAATTCCACGAAAACTTTATGCTTAAAGAAAAGAAACAAAACACATGAATCATGGCGACATGTCCTCTAAGAGTGAGTAATATCTTCCATGTATCACGATGCATCTTATTGCTTTAATGTCAACCAATATGTGACAACGTATCTTAATGAATAAACCCCATGTTTATTCTAAAACCAAGGATAAATGTCATTCTCATAAACAACAAAATGTGTACACCAAAAATTGAGAATCAACATTACAACTGAATAAAAGTTTCATACAACAAAAATCGTTCAAATAACGACAAATTACATGATGGGACCTATTCCCATACTAGTTACATGATCCTTATACTTCATTGGTGGCATGCCTTTAGTTAAAGGATCAGCTATCATCAATTCGGTGCTAACGTGTTCAATGACCACTTTATTCTCCTTAACACGTTCCCTTATGGCTAAATACTTAATGTCGATATGCTTACTTCGATCTGCCACTTTTGGCATTTTTAGCCATAAATACCGCAGCTGAATTGTCACAATATATTCTTAATGGCCTAGAAATAGAATCAATAATTCTAAGCCCAAAGCAATGAAACTCTTCAACCATACACCATGCGAGGTAGCCTCAAAACAAGAAACGAACTCAGCCTCCATAGTGGAAGTAGCAGTCAAAGTCTGCTTGGCACTTTTCCATGACACGGCTCCGCCAGCTAACATGAAAATGTATCCAGATGTTGATTTTCGTGAATCAATGCAACCCGCGAAGTCCGCATCCGAATAACCGATCACTTCCGGGTTGTCGACCGTTTATACATAAGCATATAGTCTTTGGTACCTTGAAGGTATCTCAACACTTTCTTTGCAGCTCTCCAGTGGTCTAAACCTGGATTACTCTGATATCTTCCCAACATTCCAACAGCAAAAGCAATGTCAGGTCGAGTGCAAACCTGAGCATACATCAAGCTTCCAACAGCAGAAGCATATGGAATGTTGCACATTTGTTCCCTTTCTAGATCGTTCTTCGGGCATTGATTCAAATTGAACTGTCACCCTTCACAATGGGTGCTATACTTGGTGAACAATCTTTCATCCGAAATCTCTCTAGGACCTTATTGATATAGGTTTCTTGAGATAGTCCTAAAATTCCTCGAGATCTATCTCTATGGATCTTAATGCCAATGACATAAGATGCCTCACCCATATCCTTCATGTCAAAACTCCTAGAGAGGAATTGTTTCACCTCATGTAGCAACCCCTTATCATTGGTTGCAAGTAGTATATCATCCACATATAGCACAAGGAAACAAATTTTGCTCCCACTAACCTTCTGGTATATACATTGATCCATGACATTCTCTATAAAACCAAATGAAGAGATAACATCATGAAACCTTAAGTACCATTGGCGGGATGCTTGTTTCAAGCCATATATAGATTTCTTAAGCTTGCACACCAAATGCTCACCTTTACTAGAGGAGAATCCTTCGGGTTGTTTCATGTAAACCTCCTCCTCTAGTTCTCCATTGAGGAACGCCGTTTTCACATCCATCCGATGTAATTCCATATCAAAATGGGCAACCAATGCTAAAACAATACGAAGAGAATCTTTCTTAGATACGGAGAAAAGTCTCGGTATAATCGATTCCTTCCTTTTGAGTGAATCCTTTGGCAACAAGTCTAGCTTTATATCTTTCAATGTTACCCAATGAATCTTTCTTAGTTTTGAAGACCCATTTACAACCAATGGCCTTCAAACCATTAGGTAACTCAACCAAATCCCAGACTTTGTTAGATGCCATTGAACTCATCTCTTCCTTCATGGCATTGTACCACAAATTGGATTTATCACTATCCATGGCTTGTGAAAACGTTTCAGGATCATTCTCGGCTCAATATTGTAGTCAGACTCTTGTAAATACACAATATAATCACTAGGAATAGCCGATTTCTTTATTCTAGAAGATCTTCTCAATGTTGCATCAACATTCTCTTGAGGAGCATGTTGTTCAACTGGTTGTTCAACAGTTTCTGGTAATTGCTGAACAACTGGATCTACTAGATCAATATCAGCAGGTTGTGGAACTTCAACGATTGGTTGTTCAATAGCCGGTTGAACTGAAGGGGCATTATGAGCAACAATCAATCTTAAACTTGAGGTGGAAGGTTGAGCATTTGTATGATCTTTCTTAGGATCAAGGTCCTTCGATCGATCGCTCCCACTAATCAAGTCATTTTCAAGAAATTTAGCATTTCTTGATTCCACAATCCTAGTGGTATGAGATGGACAATAAAACCTGTATCCCTTAGACCTTTCGGCATATCCAATGAAATACCCACTAATGGTCCTTGGGTCCAACTTCTTTTCTTGTGGATTATAAATTCTTACTTCAGACGGGCATCCCCAAACGCGCACATGATGTAAACTCGGTTTCCAACCCTTAAATAACTCAAAAGGTGTCTTTGGGACAGCCTTGGTCGGAACTCGGTTTAATATGTACACTGCCGTCTTAAGTGCTTCAGTCCATAAGAATTTAGGAAGTTTGGAGCTACTAAGCATACTACGCACCATGTCTAATAAGGTCCGATTTCTTCTTTCCGCTACGCCATTTTGGTCCGGAGAACCAGGCATAGTATATTGGGCAACTATCCCATGCTCTTGAAGAAATCTTGCAAATGGACCAGGTGCTTGTCCATCTTCAGTGTATCTACCATAGAATTCTCCACCTCTATCTGATCTCACGATCTTAATTTGCTTATTACATTGTTTCTCTACTTCCGCCTTAAATACTTTAAAGGCATCTAATGCTTCATATTTATTATGAATCAAGTAGAGATACATGTAACGTGAGTAATCATCTATAAAAGAGATAAAGTATTTCGACCACATGAGTCCATATCCGGACTACAAATATCCGTATGTATGATTTCTAATATTTCTGTACTCCTCTTGGCACCTTTCTTTGTCTTGTTAGTCTCTTTCCCTTTATGTAGTCCACACAAGTATTACAATCGGTAAAATCTAAAGTACCAAGTACTCCATCATTTACTAATCGCTTAATTCTTTCTATGGAGATATGTCCCAATCTCCGGTGCCACAACATAGAGGAATGTTCTTTCACAACACATCGTTTCATACCAGCTTTATCATGAACATGCATCGCATCATAATAGGCATTGTCTTGTAAATTAATTCGAAAAGACCATCGGACAAAATACCACTCCCAACAATTTCAGATTTAAATGATAAACGAAGTTTGAATCTGAAAAGTTAAAAGAGTATCCCAAAGGTACAAGTCTTGAAACTGAAAATTAAGTTTCTAGAAAAACTAGGAACATAAAAGGTCTTTTCCAAATCTAAAACAAAACCACTATTGAGAACTAGTCTATATGTCCCAATAGCTTCCACATGCGAACGCATCTTATTTCCTGAATAGATGCTTTGTTCACTTCCCACTGGTTTCCGGTGGTTTTGAAAACCCTGCAAGGAATTCGAAATATGGATTGTAGATCCAGAATCAATCCACCAAGTGTTGTGACTTACATCAGTCATATTAGATTCATAACAAACACAAGAGATTAGATTACCTTTCTTCTCGAGCCAGGCCTTAAATTTGACACAATCCTTTCTTACATGCCCCTTTTGTTTACAAAAGAAGCATTTGGATTCTTTCTTAATGTCAGCTTGGGGAGGTATTTTACCTTTTCCCTTATGCTTGCCATAGCCCTTATTCTTTCCTTGTGTTGCCAAATGAGCACTTTCTCCCAATTCCATAACCAGTCTTTCTTCCTCTTGAACACACATGGTCATGAGTTCATTAATTGACCATTTATTCTTATGTGTGTTATAAGAGATCTTGAAAGGTGCATACTGTTGTGGGAGAGTGTTCAGAATATAATACACAAGGAATGATTCAGATATCTCAACCTCAAGGTTTTTAAGCTGAGCTGCAATATTCCTCATTTGCATGATGTGCTCACGCACACTTCTAACACTAGTGAGCTTCAATGATGAAAACTTCATAATCAGGGTCATGGCATGCGCCTTCTCAGAACTTTCAAACTGCGCATCTATAGCCTCCAATAAAGCCTTAGCATTGTTATCTTTGAGCAACCGAACCACGAATACTTGGAGATATCTTAGCTCTTATAAACATGGCACAAACGCGGTTGGACCGCTCCCATTGGTTATAAAGAGCTATCTCACTGAGTGCTCGAATCGGTAGGAGCGGGTGGTTCGTCTTTCCTTATAGCATAGTCAATGTCCATCCACCCCAATTGAAGAAGAACTGACTCCTTCCAAATTTTATAGTTCTCACCATTCATGCAGGGAACATCAAACTTAAATTCGAGAGAAATTCACAGGTTGCGAAACTGCATATCAAATAATCATGCTTATGTCACAAAATTTGAGGCAAATATAAATAAATCATGTTTTACCAATGTAAACATGTCACAATATGAATCACATAACATAAAAACTACCTGTGGGCTAAGTTTTTAATTTAAATAGATTCATAATTACATCATGAAGAAACTACCATATTATATGCATTTTCTTAATCCCCATTGGGTAAATTAAGAAAAATAATATGATATTTCATCCTAATTAATCATATTAATATAATGAAAATTCCTGTGGGATAAAATTCATCATATTAATATAATTAATTACAATCAATGTCCATTTCTAAATATGATCCGGAGGCTTTTAATATATAATTTAATTAATTAAAGATGCTGTGGCCACTCCTAATTAATTAAATATATGGACCATTGGACATTTAATTTCATGCATAAAATATTCATAACAATGCATGAAATGATATAATAAATAAATACATCAAGGGCAGAACAGTAAATAAATAAATTGGCCAAGGGTATGATTGCAAAAAATTTTAAAAAAAAATTGGGGCAAAAGTGAAAATGGAACCGCGGAAGAGGGACGTCAGGCGCGTGCCGAGCACGTGCGCGTCCAGAGCACGGGCGCGTGCTCGGCACGCGCCAGAACCCGCGCGGGGCGCGTGCGTTGCACGCGCCTGGCAACTGCCGCGCGCGTGGAGCCCACGCGCGCAGCGGTTGCGCGCTCGTATGGGCGCGTGGCGCGTGGGTCCACGCGCCTGCAACTGCGGCGCGCGCGTGGAGCCCACGCGCCTTCTCCCTCGCGCGAACAGAGGCCTCTTCGCCGGTTTTTCGCCATTTTCAGCCGCCATTTCTTCTCCGTTTCTTCTCCGGCAGCCCATCTAAGACCGAAATAATTCATGGGTTTTGAAGAGAACGTCGGCACGACCACATGGGTCCAAGATTCGGCGAAAATGAGCAAAAATTGACCCCAAAAACAAACGAAAAACTCCACAAACGCAAATCCTCAACCACCACGACTTCCGCCGCCCGATTAGCCTCCGGCAAACTCCGATATACCGGAAAAACTCATGGCTAACGTTCCATATGGCGGTGCGACCGAATGGGTCCGAAATCAAGGGGTGGGTAGTGCGGATTTTGCCCGGAATCGTTGAGTTTCTCTCTCGGCCTCAAAATCCGAGTTACTGTTCATGTACATAAATGGCCGAAAATTCAACGAAAACACACCGAAAATACACCAAAATTTAACAAAACAAGGCAGAGGCTATAAACATGCTCTGATACCAAATGTAAGACAAATAATAAATGATGATGCGGAAGCCAGGATCAATTGAAGACAAACCTCCAGCCATTGTTCTTGTTTGCGTTCGTCAGAAAAGCCTGAAATCAAGAAGGTAATAGGCGCACTCTACTAACCAAATCTCCTCACGTACTGATGGTGTATTCTAAAGGTGAAGATTTTGTGTTAGACCTTGATCACCCGTCAGAAATGAACGTACGTTCTTTTATATGTCTTCCATCAAGACGGCGGTTGTCACGAAAGCAGTGACGAAGCGTGGAAAACTCCATGTTGAATAGTCGCAACTCTTAGGAGAAAATGCGGGTCTAAAATGTGGGATCACAAAAATAAATAACACATCGCTGAAGCTCCGAGGTATCCGGTGAATGAGTAATCTCCAACGGGACAGACTGCACCATGAGGGAGGGGAGGAGGGACCTCCTTCCTGCTCCATACAGCAACCCGACTGGGATTTGCCTTCGCCTGTTGGACAGAAAAGGGGTCGGCTCTCAAGGTCGGCCAGCTCTAGTTAAATAGAACACGTCATAGAAAGGCCAAAAATGACAAAATTTTCACCTACCCAATCCGAGAAAATATTGGATACACTAGTAGTAGGCTACTAGCCACGTAATAAATACATTAGTCCATTCAATGGAGGACAGGTGGCACCGTGGGGCCCGCTCTGCCAACAAGTCTCCCCCTCCTCCCTACCAACTCTGTTTTGCATCATATTTTCTCGAGAAAATATTGGGTGGTCCGGGACCTCCACGTCAGCGTGGTCCCCGGCCACTCACGAGATGCCATGTGGAGGGGTGGGCCCCACTTGTGTCTTCTGCCTTCTTCCCCTCTCTCTCCTCTTCCTAGCCTGCCGATGCCCTCTCTCCTCCTAGCCTGCACGCTCTCTCTCTCCTGTCAGAGCATTTATTGCGGAAACTTTTCTCTTTCCTTCATTTGAGAAAAAAAACGCCGTTCCGACGCACGTCCCTCTCCATTTCTTTCCTTTCGAATTTTTGAATCTGAAATTCTCTCTCGCGCTCGTTCCCCTGCCGTCGCCGAGCATCAAGCGGCCGTTCCCCCCGTCGCCGACGAACCACATTACGGCCGCCGCTACTCGGTGCTCGCTCGCTTCTCTCTTCGGGCTCGTTCTTTGCTCCGTCGTTCGTTCCGGCGTTCACCTGGGTCGCAGATGCAGCACGCGTAGGAGAAGCAGGCCTCTTCGAGCTCCCCTCAATGTCGGCGAGCGTCGCCCGCCGAGCGAGACCCCCACACACCGGAAGGCTCGGAGGCGAGGTTGCTGGAGAAGCTGGTGCCGTGGTGCCGTACGCGAAACGCGACGCCGACGGCCCTCCACCTCCGCCGGTTGCCTCCGTCGGCGTCGGAGTCCGTCGCCCCCGACTCCGACGCCGACGCCCCTTCGCCTCCCTCTCGCGACCTCCACTCCGCTCTCTCCCTCTTTCCTCTGCGGAGCGCCCCTTCGGCCAACCCCGCGAGCAACCTCTTTCCGAGTCTCCGTCTCCTTCGCGGCCGAGGTAGACGTCGTCCATCTCTCTCTCTCTCTCTCTGTCTCTCTCTCTTTCTGGTGTCACGGATTCTTCTTTCTTATTTCTGTTCCATGGTGATGAGCAAGTGTACTCTAGCTTGATGATGCATCATGGGTAGGTTCGTTTCATGAGATTGAGA
The DNA here is from genome assembly GCA_014182575.1 of Eucalyptus decipiens. Taxonomy (NCBI): domain Eukaryota; kingdom Viridiplantae; phylum Streptophyta; class Magnoliopsida; order Myrtales; family Myrtaceae; genus Eucalyptus; species Eucalyptus decipiens. The sequence continues at coordinate 54,979,089 of CM024611.1, forward strand.
TTAAGCTACACTTTGGTGCGGAGGTTGTTCGTAATGGGATGTGCGTCTCTTGTGCCGAATAGAGTGTTGGGTCGTGCCTTGGAAGCTCAAAAGATGAACTTTAGTTGTTTCCTTGTTCGATTATGCTATTAGTCCGTGATATCATAAGTTCATTCGATGTTGTGATTGAAGTTTCGGTGTCGGGTTATGTTAATATTGGGAAGGTTCATGCTCTGTGTTAGTTTTTGTTCACACAATGGATTCTCTCTGTGGTGGGTTTGCGGCTTCGGTTTGACCAATCGGCTGGGGCGTGCTCGAGGGGCCTTGATCAACTCGATTCTTGCTCTGCTGGCCATCCTCTTAGAAAAAAGGCGGCTCGTGATTAGTTTTGTCTTGGCTTTGTAATGGACCAAGAGTCCCGAGTGGATGAGGACTTCCCCTCTTCCGAAATGCTCCAAACAACCTAAAGCGCCACCATCATCATCGATAACTACTTCCTCCTCCTCCAGTCTTGCAGCCGAGACGTCAATAAAGCAAGTGGAGAAAGTGAAGGAGGATACTAGCCTTACTAGCACTAATGTCTGGGTAACAAGATTTGAAGCTTTCAATCAGAGCAAGAGTGAAATCGCATGGAGTTTTAGATTTGAGGATGACATCTACTTCAACCGTTCCTGCGTTAAATCTTTTTGACATTGCATTCGGATTTGCATTTTTGTGCCTATGTACTTCGTCGTAAGTTTTTATCTTCTGATATTCAATGGTAGGATGGGAGAAGGCTGAAAATGAAGTCTTGGTGCTAAAGAAACAACTGGAGGCTGCAACACAAAGGAACTCGACACTAGAAGATCGAATCGAGTCATCTTGATGGAGCTCTTAAGGAATGTGTGAGGCAGCTCGGACAGGTGAGGGAAGAGCAAGAGCAGAAGATCCAAGAAGCTGTGGTCAAGAAAACCGGTGAGTGGGAATCAACAAAGGCCGAGCTTGAGACTAAGCTTTCCAATGTCCATGCCCGACTTCAAGCAGCCAAGAGTGAAGCTTCTTCGCTTATATGTTCGATCTCGGCCCTAAGCTTGATGCTGCTGAAAAAGAGAATGTGGCCCTCAAAGCCAAAGTCCTTTCTATGTCGGGGGAGCTAGAACTTAGGATTATTGAGCGTGATTTGAGCACCCAAGCAGCAGAAACAGATCGACAAAACGGCATTTAGAGAGCATAAGAAGGTAGCTAGGCTGGAAGCCGAATGCCGCAGACTCAGATCTTGAAAAAGAAAGCAAGTGCGACAAACGATCTTAAGTCTTTCTCTGCATCATCGGTTTGTGTAGAGTCCTTCGATGATAGCCAATCAGATGTAGGGGATAGGTTGGTAGCAGTTGAGAATGACGTGCAGAAAGCGAGTTGCTTGGAGCCAAGTGATTGTGAGCCGTGCCACTCTGAGTCATGGGCATCTGCTCTAATAACTGAACTCGACCATTTTAAGAAAGAGAAATCCTTCGGAAAGAATCTCATGGTCTCTTCAGGAGAACTTGATTTAATGGATGATTTTCTGGAGATGGAAAGGCTTGCAGCTTTACCAGACGCAGAAAGTGGAAGCTGCACCATGGAGTGGGGCCAGCTCGGATCAAAACAGATCTGATGAAGTCACTCTCAAATCTGAGCTTGAAGCCATGATCAATAGAACAGCAGAGCTGGAGGAGTTCATGTCCCATGAAAGCATTATATTACATTATATTAATGAGTTCATTTTTTTTTTTTATATAGATGCAACAATCATATATTATGCCGCCAAGGATTATGAATGGATATTCCCCATTCACTAGTCAGGTACCTATTATGAAAATCATTTGATATTGCAGTATTGTTACATCTTTAGTAAACTATTTTAATGTTTATTGATAATGCTTTCTTATTAATAGATGGTGGAGTATCATAATAGATTCCATCAAAACATTTTGAATCAGGTACTAATCGTCTCACTTTTGTTGACTTGCATTTTTTGAGATAATATTTATGCATGCCCATTGTTTAGAAAATTGTGCATTTTTATCAAAATATATGCTATTCCTTTGTACAGGAGTCATCTAATTCTTTTCAACATCCTAAGTTAAATGAATTGAACGATTCTGAAGGCGAAGACAATGCATGATCACACAAAAATTCATCAGGAGGCGAAAGATAGCAGCATAATCGTTTTTTTATGCTTGTTAGAATTCTACTGTCTTCCATGTTTGGGAAGCTTGAGACTTGAATGATAATGAAGAAGGCATATGTTTTTGTGTTGAGCAGTTAATTGAGTATATAGGATAATGTGTTAAAAAGTCATAAGTTGATGAAAATATGTGGTTTTCGTGTGTAATTGCATATGTTTATACCAACACGGTTATTACTTTTTATGCTTGTAAGAATTCCCTCGTCTTCAGTGCTGTTTAGGAAGCTCAATTGTTGAGCACCTATTTTTTAATGTGTGGTTAGAAAATGCCGAAGACTTTGTACCCAAGAGATTCGCCAACAATGGAATAGACGCGAAAGGGCATCATTTTGAGCTGCTTCCTTTCGGTTTAGGATGTAAGGGGTGCCCCGAAATTCTGTTAGGCTCAATACAAGTGAAGCTTGCTCTGGCTCAATTAGTGCATTGCTTCAAGTGAGAACTACTCGAGGGCATGGTGCCGAACAAATTAAAGCTTTCGGGAATAAATTCATACATGTTCCTGTATTCTAAATTAATTCATCAAACTTTGTACGTACTTAGTTTAAAACCATTGAGTTATTGAGCAAAAAAAATTTGGCCTCCAAACCCGATACCTCAATTTTTTCTCCATTTTTTGCTGAACAACCCTTTTCTAACTTTTTTTTTTTTTAAAGCTTTCGGAAATAAATTTGCACGTGTTTCCGTACTCAAAATTAATCCATCAAATTTTGCAGGCATTTAGTTTAAAACCTCATTGTATTATTGAGCAAAAAAAAAATTTGGCCTCCAAACCTGATACCTCATTTTTTTTTTTTTTTTTTATTTCTTACCTAATAACCCTTTTTGACATCTTTTTCTTTTTGTTAAAGCTTTCGGAAATAAATTCGTACGTGTTTCCGTACTCAAAATTAATCCATCAAACTTTGCAGGCACTTACTTTAAAACCTCATTGTGTTATTGAGCAAAAAAAATTTGGCGTCCAAACCCGATACCTCATTTTTTTTTTCTATTTCTTGCCTAATAACCCTTTTCGACCTCTCTTTCTTTTTGTTAAAGCTTTCGGAAATAAATTCGTACGTGTTTCCATACTCAAAATTAATCCATCAAACTTTGCAGGCACTTACTCTAAAACCTCATTGTGTTATTGAGCAAAAAAAAATTGGCGTCCAAACCTGATACCTCAATTTTTTCTCCATTTTTTGCCGAACAATCCTTTTCCAACTCTTTTTTTTTTTTTTGTTAAAGCTTTCCGAAATAAATTCGTACGTGTTTTCGTACTCAAAATTAATCTATCAAACTTTGCACGCACTTAGTTTAAAATCTCATTGTGTTATTGAGCAAAAAAAATTTGGCGTCCAAACCAGATACCTCATTTTTTTTTTCTATTTCTTGCCTAATAACCATTTTCGACCTCTACCACCGCCCGCGGTGGAAGCGTTGGTTAGGGCTTGGTACCCCAAACGCAGGGGGAAGGGTTCGAACCTCCGTGGAAGCGATGCTTCAATGCATAACGCGCGTCTTACCTGCGCTTGGGGTCAGCGGTGGGGCCCCCCGGCGCTCCAGGGTTTACTCTCCCGCGAGCGCGTTCGGAGGTTCCCCGTCGCACCAAAAAAAAAAAAAAAAAAAAAAAAAAAAAACCATTTTCGACCTCTTTTTCTTTTTGTTAAAGCTTTCGAAAATAAATTCGTACGTATTTCCGTACTCAAAATTAATCCATCAAACTTTGCAGGCATTTAGTTTAAAATCTCATTGTGTTATTGAGCAAAAAAATTTGGCGTCCAAACCCGATACCTCATTTTTTTTTCTATTTCTTGCCTAATGACCCTTTTCGACCTCTTTTTTTTTTTTTTTTGTTAAAGCTTTCGGAAGTAAATTCGTACGTGTTTCCGTACTCAAAATTAATCCATCAAACTTTGCAAATACTTAGTTTAAAACCTCATTGTGTTATTGAGCAAAAAAAATTTGGCATCCAAACCCGATACCTCAATTTTTTTTTTCTATTTCTTGCCTAATAACCCTTTTCGACCTCTTTTTCTTTTTGTTAAAGCTTTCGGAAATAAATTCGTACGTGTTTCCGTACTCAAAATTAATCCATCAAACTTTGCACGCACATAATTTAAAACCTCATTGTCTTATTGAGCAAAAGAAATTTGGCGTCCAAACCCGATACCTCATTCTATTTAATTTCCGTATTGCTCCTACGCAACTCCTTTTCATTTTATTTTTCACCTCTGATTTGATTTAGTGGAAAAACTGAATGCCAAGTTGCCAAACGGTCTAGCTAAAGGTTTTTCCTAAGAAAATTAAAAAAACAATCAAACTAAAATGGTCATGAAAGTCGCTAATTATTTTGTCTAGCGGAGAAAGTTGTGGCATGTGTACTCTTCTAGGTGGCCCGCCAAGGGATTGCCGGGGGCCAAGATGAGCTTACGACCTCTGCTACAACTCACTAACACCAAACAAGACAATTGGCAGGTTTAAGCAATTTGGACATCCACATGCTATGAAGGAATTGAAACCTTTTATCATTCAAAAGTCTGACTATGTACCGCTATACTTGAGATTCACGAGTGTCGGTTTCAGAGATGTCATGAATGCATTTACAACGGTGGTTTATTCACAAGGCAAAAAATCAAAGTAGACACTCTTCCCATCTCACCTCACTCATTTCATCTTCCTGCCTCAGCTAGTTGAATAATCAAATCCTTAAACCATGATTATTTCATCTTTGTTCAGCAGAAATGAGGACCGGTGGGCTGCTTAAATGGTGCAGCTCGTTTTCGGGGCTTAGTAATCCTTCATCCGTGTGATTGCACATTGGATCGGAATCTGCGAAGAAGTCGTCTACTGCAGCTAGAGATTTTAATTGCTGAGCGAGAGATGAAATAGTCTTCTGGCACCTCCAAACTGGCAAGCAGCGACTGCTAGCTCTTGCTCCTGTTTTACATAACAAAACTAAATGAGAACATAAGGAGGAAACTAAATTCAGACTAAGTCATGATCGCCCATTTAGCATGAATAAAACATTGGTAAGCTGATCCTATCAGATAATCGATGGTGTCAGCAAGCGCAGTGTTGCTCAAAGCACCACAACCCACAGAAAAAAAGAAAAAAAAAAAAGTTCGCCTAACATGAGAATTTTCTAGTTAAGTTAGTTTACATCAAAGGTCAAGTGCTTTGAAATTCTATATTAACCTCTGAATGTCTTCAATGCTACAGTGAAATTTGAGATTTGTTTAGATTGTGCCCCAATCATACAGTTTGTACTAATAAAGTACAAGATGCTGATGCGGCCCTCCTGTTTCTAACATAGCTATATGTCAATATGAAGATCAAAACCACACTGCGTTACTGGAAAATAATCATTTCATCTTCCTTGAGATGGCTATAAATAAATAACTATTGACCTGGGAGATTGAAGTCATATCTCATAAAAAAGCACCCAAATCAGATGTCCAGACACAGGGTGTGAATGTACCAAGAGAGGCATCTCTCTTTTCTCATGCAGATGGAACTCACTCTACATGCAACTGTAACATTGCCACTCAAAATGTAGTAGCGGGTTTGTCGGCAAACTTGATAAATTATGTAAAAGGAGCAATACCATCTCAATAATTTACTCATGTTATCATGCTTTCCATTAGATATAGACTAACATCCACAAGCCATAGAGAACTAACCTGCTTTACTTTAAGCTGTTCATCAGAGACAGACACATGCTGAAGCTCGATCTCATGCTGCAGTTCAGCATCCCTTTTCATATTTAGATTTTCATCCTCCAGCTCCCCACATTTTGCCTCATTTTCAGCAGACAAAGCACGCTCTCTTTCAACCTCTTCTTGTAGTAATTTGTCATTAAGGAGCAAGTTTTTCATCTCCTCTTCAACATCCATCAGTCTTGACTCTGTTACTTCCATCCTCTCATTGGTAATCCTTGCTTCCTCCTCTGCAGCTTGCTTCGATTTTTGTGCTGCAGACAACATGTTGTTGAGTTCTGTCAATCTCATCTCAACCTCATTGAGCTGACTCCACGACGTTTCAAGTTGCTTTTGCCATTGACTTAGAGCCATCTCTAGCTTCTCCTTTTTTTCTTCCTTCTTCTCTAATTCCTCCTCCAGCTCTGCTGTTCTATTGATCATGGCTTCAAGCTCAGATTTGAGAGTGACTTCATCAGATCTGTTTTGATCCAGAGCTGGCCCCACTCCATGGCTGCAGCTTCCACTTTCTGCGTCTGGTAAAGCTGCAAGCCTTTCCATCTCCAGAAAATCATCCATTAAATCAAGTTCTCCTGAAGAGACCATGAGATTCTTTCCGAAGGATTTCTCTTTCTTAAAATGGTCGAGTTCGGTTATTAGAGCAGATGCCCATGACTCGAGTGGCACGGCTCACAATCACTTGGCTCCAAGCAACTCGCTTTACGCACGTCATTCTCAACTCGCTACCAACCTATCCCCTACATCTGATTGGCTATCATCGAAGGACTCTACACAAACCGATGATGCAGAGAAAGACTTAAGATCGTTTGTCGCACTTGCTTTCTTTTTCAAGATCTGAGTCTGCGGCATTCGGCTTCCAGCCTAGCTACCTTCTTATGCTCTCTAAATGCCGTTTTGGATCAAGCTTTCTGCTTGGGTGCTCAAATCACGCTCAATAATCCTAAGTTCTAGCTCCCCCGACATAGAAAGGACTTTGGCTTTGAGGGCCACATTCTCTTTTCAGCAGCATCAAGCTTAGGGCCGAGATCGAACATATAACTGAAGAAGCTTCACTCTTGGCTGCTTGAAGCTGGGCATGGACATTGGAAAGCTTAGTCTCAAGCTCGGCCTTTGTTGATTCCCACTCACCGCTTTTCTTGACCACAGCTTCTTGGATCTTCTGCTCTTGCTCTTCCCTCACCCGTCCGAGCTGCCTCACACATTCCTTAAGTGCTCCATCAAGATGACTGATTCGATCTTCTAGTGTCGAGTTCCTTTGTGTTGCAGCCTCCAGTTGTTTCTTTAGCACCAAGACTTCATTTTCAGCCTTCTCCCATCCTACCATTGAATACGACGAAGTACATAGGCACAAAAATGCAAATCCGAATGCAATGTCAAATAGATTTAACGCAGGAACGGTTGAAGTAGATGTCATCCTCAAATCTGAAACTCCATGTGATTTCACTCTTGCTCGATTGAAAGCTTCAAATCTTGTTACCCAGACATTAGTGCTAGTAAGGCTAGTATCCTCCTTCACTTTCTCCACTTGCTTTATTGACGTCTCGGCTGCAAGACTGGAGGAGGAGGAAGTAGTTATCGATGATGATGGTGGCGCTTTAGGTTGTTTGGAGCATTTCTGGAAGAGGGGGAAGTCCTCATCCACTCGGGACTCTTGGTCCATTACAAAGCCAAGACAAAACTAATCACGAGCCGCCTTTTTTCTAAGAGGATGGCCAGCAGAGCAAGAATCGAGTTGATCAAGGCCCTCGAGCACGCCCCGGCCCGATTGGTCAAACCGAAGCCGCAAACCCACCACGAGAGAGAATCCATTGTGTGAACAAAAACTAACACAGAGCATGAACCTTCCCAATATTAACATAACCCGACACCGAAACTTCAATCACAACATCGAATGAACTTATGATATCACGGACTAATAGCATAATCGTAACAAGGAAACAACTAAAGTTCATCTTTTGAGCTTCCAAGGCACGACCCAACACTCTATTCGGCACAAGAGACGCACATCCCATTACGAACAACCTCCGCACCAGTGTAGCTTAATCTCAATCTCATGAAACGAACCTACCCATGATGCATCATCAAGCTAGAGTACACTTGCTCATCACCATGGAACAGAAATAAGAAAGAAGAATCCGTGACACCAGAAAGAGAGAGAGACAGAGAGAGAGAGAGAGAGATGGACGACGTCTACCTGGCCGCGAAGGAGACGGAGACTCGGAAAGAGGTTGCTCGCGGGGTTGGCCAGTAAGGGCGCTCCGCAGAGGAAAGAGGGAGAGAGCGGAGCGGAGGTCGCGAGAGGGAGGCGAAGGGGCGTCGGCGTCGGAGTCGGGGCGACGGACTCCGACGCCGACGGAGGCAACCGGCGGAGGTGGAGGGCCGTCGGCGTCGCGTTTCGCGTACGGCACCACGGCACCAGCTTCTCCAGCAACCTCGCCTCCGAGCCTTCCGGTGTGTGGGGGTCTCGCTCGGCGGGCGACGCTCGCCGACATTGAGGGGAGCTCGAAGAGGCCTGCTTCTCCTACGCGTGCTGCATCTGCGACCCCAGGAACGCCGGAACGAACGACGGAGCAGCAACGAGCCCGAAGAGAGAAGCGAGCGAGCACCGGAGTAGCAGCGGCCGTAATGTGGTTCGTCGGCGACGGCAGGGGAACGGCTGCTTGATGCTCGGCGACGGCAGGGGAACGAGCGCGGAGAGAGAATTTCAGATTCAAAAATTCAAAAGGAAAGAAATGGAGAGGGACGTGCGTCGGAACGGCGTTTTCTTTCTCAAACGAAGGAAAGAGAAAAACGTCCGCAATAAATGCTCTGACAGGAGAGAGAGAGAGCGTGCAAGCTAGGAGGAGAGAGGGCATCGGCAGGCTAGGAAGAGGAGAGAGAGGGGAAGAAGGCAGAAGACACAAGTGGGGCCCACCCCTCCACATGGCATCTCGTGAGTGGCCGGGGACCACGCTGACGTGGAGGTCCCGGACCACCCAATATTTTCTCATATTTTCTCTCTCCTTTCGAACGGTCTATTACTCGTCCCACAAAAAAGATAAAAAATGACGTGTCTACAGGAAAATATCGCTTGAGAAAAAAAATGCAAAATTTAATTGCCATCTAATTTTAATAAAACTGTTAGAAATTCAAGAAGAGCGCGATGCTCTTATTTTTCGTGTAGCTATTTTTCCTTTCTTGTAGTAAATTATCTCGGGAGTCATGGCTCCCGCAGAACCCTGTCTCATCTTCTTGCCCTTTTGGAGGATTCCCTTTTTCATGAACGCCAGTAACACTTTGTATCTATCTGGATTGCCGAAATCCCAATGTATCCGAGCAATTGATTACAGACAGGATCCTAAAGGAGGGATGGAGCGACCTCTTTCCGTCTCCAAATAGCAACCTGACTGGGAATCGACCCTTGCCTGTTGGACGGAAATGGGATTGAGTCAAGGCCGACTAGCCCTACGCATAGTTAAATACTGATAAACTTGATAATATTATTGATGAACTATCAGAATATTATATTAGAGTACGAGATATGATTTGATTCTGTTATCAGAAGATTAGATTAGAATAGGAGGTATGATTTGATTCTGATTATTCTAACTGTAGGTTAATTGATTCCGTCAATTTGTAAGATTAAATATTCATAATATAAAATAGGAGAAAGGCGAAAGATCTTGATTCAAAATGAAAGTAGGTTTGGAAAAATGATATAGAATATCTAGGGGCTCGAGGAATATCTGAGTTCATTACCCAACTTTTCATACGTTAGCCCAATGAAATGCTTTCGTCATTGGCCATCGTTCCTTAAGTATTGAATGTCGTATCTTCAATCTGTATAATAACAATATTACTAGAAGCTTCTTTAGCTCTTACTCTATTCCAACTGGGTTATATGTTTGACCAAAAAGAAAGGGTCATATGATGTTAGCTCTAGGTATTGAATCTTATCAAGTCACTTGAAACATTTTAAAATATTCTCGAATCCCTGAATTTGGTCAAAACATGCACTATCGATTTCGTCCGACTTAGAATGGCAAATGATCCAATTACCATCATCTTTTATATCAATAAAAAGAAATTACTATGAGGGCATCATCTTGTATCGATCAAATGCCTCCATTATATATAGTTGCTAGATAATGCCGCCATTATTTTTTGAACAATTCAAAAAAATCTATGAAGTTAAAATTTTTTTTTTTTATGTAATTTCTTCTTTCCTTCTGAATGAATACGATATTTAGATTTTTTATTTTCCCAAAGCAAAATGGGTTTCTAAGAATCTCTCCACAATCGCGAGCGGCTGTGGTAGGATACGTGCCAATGACTAAGGTTTTTCTCTGTGTGCCCAACAAGAAATTGATTGCAACTGCCTTCTTAAGTGGGTTTCAAAGAATGTATTTCATCATATAAAAAGTTAGAGTTAATATTTAAAAAAAAAAAAAAAAACTTCAAACTAGTAAATTTATAATAAATTTAACTCAAAATAATTTTTGAGTCACCAAAAACTTCAAATGATGCACACGTGATAAATCTATTCCTAACTAATTTTTGGTTATCAAAAATCCCAAATTGGTAGATTACTAAAAAATTTACCCCAAACTGATAAAGATTTCCATATGGACTTACTATTGTCATATGTTATTCAGCTTGGCAATTTCATGGTAAAATTTGATGGAAGCTAATAGAGGATAATTATGTTACAATTGTATTAGTTTACGGTTTTTCATTGTATTAACCTGAAATTCAGAGCTATTGCAATAATATTGGATTGAGTGGAAATAGCATGAAGTTAAATAAATGTATTAAGGTAACGGCACTTACACCAATAGAGACATCATATGTAGTAAATTGAGTCATTTAAATGGGTTATGCACAATATCCTTATAGAATTCAACTTTGTATATTGCTTTATTTGAATTTTGTTTGTTGTGGGGAAGATTCAAACACACCAACTGCTTCGTCAATAAACGTAGAGAGATGACTCTAATTCAATCTAACTTGGATGCCAAGTTTCAAACTTGACTATGCTCCATACGTGGTTAATATGGGGTTAACGCCAAAGAAATTTTACATTTATGGTGAAATTGAATATGTGGCTAATAAATGAGACTTTTTTAAATTTAGATAATCTAGTTTTCAAAATTAATTATAACGACCCTTTGATGTTAAAACATCATAGATATGTTTTTATGAATGTGCGTTTTTTAATGTGAGTAAATTTATAAACATTTGTGTTATCATGAACTTTTAAATTTAGAATCATTATTTTTCTTGGATATAATTAAGTTGGAAGTTCATCTCTAGTTTTACCGTTAATAATTGTTCATCTTTTCTAAAACGAATTTAATTTCCTTTGTGAAAGTGAATTTCAATCATATGGTTGAATTATTTGATAACATTTAATTTTTGAATGAGTGCCACAACAACGTTAAAAGATCCTTTGGAAAACTATTATTTTGAAAGTTACTTCGATGTGTAATTAAAATTATATTCACAATATGAAAAGTAAGTTTGCCCCTTTAAGTAATTTTTAATTCCTAAACTTATTGCTAATTTCTTAACTTAAGAATAATTTATATCTATCCAAAATTACTTACTACCTACAAACATATTGGGTAAATTGAAAAATATAACGTCAAAAAAAAATTTCACATTGGTTTGTAATTTATTAGGAATATAAATATCTTCTTTTACTTGTCCATAAGTTTGACAAGTAGTCAATAAACTATATAATTAGAAGAAACTTATAGTAGGCAATAAAGTTTCTAAATGTGAATTAATATTTCAACTCTAGAAGTAATTTTCATGAAACAAGTTTCTACTAATTTTGAATGCAAAATTAACAATTTGTTAAGAATCTTACTCATAAAATCTGCAAAGCATATGATAAAAATAAATTTCGTTGGTTTTGAGCTAACAAGCTAGGCCCGATCCAACACCAAAAGCCCTGCCCGAATTGAACTGATATGGTCCACTTAAATTGGGTACGGCCTAGTCCGAACTTTCCAAAAATAAATAAATATACATATTTTTTAAAAATCCTGTTTGACATATTATATTTTACAAGAAGATTAAGTCGAATCAAATAAAAATAGCACTTCCAAATTTACAAACTTTACTCAGAATTCCAATTTCAATAGGCTGTAATTTGGTACAATTTGGAAAGTGTTTTCAAAGCGCCCATTATGTTGTATTGGTCGCGCTTGGTCGTCTTCTAGGGGTGATCAGGTCTATGGTGAGTATAGTATAGACTTAGATCCCGTACTTGATCCTGTTATGACTGGTTCCTTTTTTATTGACTCTATACCCGACCCTGTTTGTATTGAATCATGTACCCAACCCACCCTTTTTTCGATCTAATTCTAAGGTCAACCATGTTTTTACTGAAACCTATTTTACAATCTCCCGATATTCTATACGATTTTGAATTTTATATTAATACGCGATAAAATAATGTAATCCTCCTAATATGTATTGAAACATTAAGCACTTGTAATAAATAAATACATGAACTTTTTGACTAAATAAAAATTAATGATCCACAAGGCTAATTATAATAAATAAAATCATAGGGCAAAGAATTAGTAACAAATATGGGTCTAATATTAGTCTTATTCCCACTACTACATGAAACTACTTATTTATGCAAGCATAACTCCTCCTACAAAAGAGAAATTAAGCGAGCCAATCCATGTGATACACAAAAATTTAGCGGCGACAAACACCGTCCGTTCATCGGACGGTGCGAGAGAGAGCCGGTGAGGGAGGAAAGCAAGTGAGGAAGAGGAATGACAAATAAGGAGTGTCGTGTGTGTTTGAGAGAGTCAAGAGGAAAAATGCCATATGATTGCGGGAGTAAGAATAGAAATCGGGGAAAAAAAGGGTTTTGGACCTCTGCTTACAAAACCGGTTCCAAAACCAATCCAAAAACCGGTTTCCTAGTGGGTAATCACTCAGAACCTGTTCCCAAACCGGTTCTAAATTTTGGGAATCGGTTCCCGAACCAGTTTCAATGGGAACCCGTTCCCAACCCTGTTTTTCGAGTGGGTCGGTTTGGGAACCGAGTATACCCGGTCCAGTTGCACACCCCTCCTCAACTTTAAACTCAATTGCTTCTACGTATTTCTAATCAGTTTCCTTTAAACTTAGTTCCTTATACTTACTGATTTTCAACTTTTTGATAGTTGATAATTTCAAATTATCTATGAAATACTTATTTGGATGATATAGACTTAATTTTCAATATATGATGATAGTTTAAAAAGGACTAGTTATCTATACTCATAAAATGCAAAATATTAAAGTTCAACAAAATCCATTAATCTCCATCTATATCATTCTTTTAAAAGAAAACAAAAGTTCTGATATTTTTGTTTTCCTCTGTCTATTACTCATCCCAAAAGAAAAAAAGGACTTGTCCATTAGAAAATATCGCACAAGCAAAAAGGAAGCAGCATTTAATTGCCATCTAATTTTAATAAAACTCTTTAAAATTCAAGAAAAGCGAGATGCTCTTATTTTTTTGTATTGCCGTTTTTCCTTTCTCATAGTAAATTATCTCGACTTATGACCGATAAACTTGTAATTTCATAAATTTAAAGGATAACAATTAATAACTTATACCCAGATCGCCATCCAAATTTGTTGTTTCCATTTCCTTTTGTTGCTCCTTTCTATAAACTTAATTTCTTCATAATTTATTGAAAAATCAACACCGAAAAAGGAGGGCGTTGTGATTTTCACATATTAATCACGCACAAAACGAAAAAAGATAATAAATTAAAAATTGCAAGTATATCGGTCCATTTATTTGCTCAGTAAATGCTTTAAAATTAGGGAAAAAGTCACGAAAACCCCGAACTTTCTTGAGAGTGACACATTTACCCCAAACTTTTTTTTGTGTCGTGAAAAACCCCAAACTTTGTCAACGTGACACATTTACCCCAAACTTTTTTTGTGACACAAAAAATCCCGAACTTTCGTTATGTGACACATTTACCCAAGAATTAGAGGGCATTTTGGTCTTTTCATATTTAAAAAATTTTAAATTTTTTTATTTTATTTTTTTTTCTTCTTTCTTCCCTTCGTCGGCGTCCCGGCGTCGGGCTGCCCCCTCGCCAGATTTGGTGAGGGCCGTCCCCGCCGACGCCGGCGAGGGCCGCGGGCGGGGACTGCGCGAGCGGGCGGGGACTCGCCCGACGCCGGCGAGGGCCGCCTCGCCTACGTCGGGCGAGGGTGTCCCTCGCCGGCGACGGCGAGGGTGTCCTCCTTCGCCCGACGCCGGCGAGGTCGCCGGACGCCGGCTTCCCTCCGCCGGCCCCGCCATGGCCGGCGGAGGGAAGAAGAAGAAAAAAAGAAAAAAAATAAAAAATGAAAAAACAGAATAAAAAGACAAAAATGCCCTTATGGGGTAAATGTGTCACGGTTTGGAAAGTTTGGGGTTTTTTACTTCACAAAAAAAGTTTGAGGTAAATGTGTCGCTCAGAGCGAAGTTCGGGGTTTTCGCTTTTTCCCTTAAAATTAATTAACAACAACTCTAATAAAATCGCAGGGGGGGAAATTGTAAAACACAAAAAGAGAAAGGGGGGAGAAATGGCGAATGGAAGCGGCTGCGGAACCACTCCGTAAACCCCAGAACCCTCATCAGTCGCGCCTCGACTTTCAACCCCGGAAGAGCGACCGCGACTGCAGCTCAGTTCGCCTTGCTAGCGAAGCGAAGCAAGGGAGGGGGAGGAGGAGGAGGAGCAGAAGAAGGAAAGACGATGGTGGTTCGGATCCGGTTGGCGAGGTTCGGGTGCAAGAACCGGCCCTTCTACCGGGTCATGGCCGCCGACAGCCGATCTCCTCGCGACGGCAAGCACCTCGAAGTTCTGGGTTACTACAATCCCTTGCCCGGTATACTCCCCTCTCTCTCTGTCTCTTTCCTCCTCTTTTCGTGTCTGGGTGGCGGTGAAGCGATGGTGGGTTCGTGGGTAGTGCTTGGAGTTCGTGGCCTGCGGGTTCGTTCGTCGAACGGTTGATTGAATTTGATTGAGTTGGCGAGAAAGAGCGCCCGTCGGCGATGTTCTTAGGTCTGCCGGGTTTCGTTGGGTGGGTAATGAGGGAAGTGTTGAGTATCTGGGTTAGGAGGTACGAGCGAGCTGCGTGCGATTGGTTTGGATAGCGAAGGTCGGAGACTGGGTGTCGAAACTGCGTGAATCTGGAAGAAGAGAAAGAAAAGGAGTGCGAATCTTTATATTGCTACATTAGTTCTCTCCCCTTGTTTCGATTCGCTTGCAGTTGAGGTTCTTAGTTATGTTCATCGGGTTGTTCGCGCATAGGTCAAATGTTTGATGAAATTCCCCAAAGAAATTTGACTTCAAACTTTCACCTCCTTTAAGTGTTCCTTTGGAAAACTGATGTTATTTTGTTATCTTGTGGTTTTTTGTATCCAGATCGTTATGTTTTTGATGATTGAAAGTCGTTGCTTGAGAAGCAAATAAAAATTGGAGAATGAGGACTGACATATGAAGATTGATATCTTATGACTGACTGTCAATCCGTGTTTGTTTTTAGACTTGACGATGATGACCATTTGCTAATCTCTGGAATTTTCTTGTGTATCAATAGGTCAAGATGGTGGAAAGCGGATGGGTCTTAAATTTGACAGAGTGAAGTAAGTCCTCTCTATCCATTCTTTTTTGCTTTGTCACTTGATATCTGTGTGTCTGGAGTAGTTTGATCACAATCTAGAACCTTGCTGTAGTGGTTTGCACTTGAGGCAGTAATGTTACTGGAATTCTGGGCGACACCCTATAGGCCTCATTCGTCTTCTGCCCTTTTTTCCTCTTTATTGGGTGCAGTCATCTAGTTCTCTAGCATTGAGCAGCGGTGTGACCCTTAATTCGGTTGATTCTTTCAAGAGTTTTGCTTAGCAATAATATCCTTCACTATTTAGGTAACATGTTCGTTCATTTATGTCCCCTACAAACGCTGAATGGCTTTTTGCCTCTTCAGATGTTTTGAGCCGACGAATGCAGCTTCTCTTCTTGACAAATAGGATGCACCTGTAGGTGCTTCCTTCCATGTATACTTAGATTGGGCGATTCTTACCCAACCATGACATGCATCTAACTGAGATCCCCTCTCTCTGTCTTGTTTCTGATAGTTTTGTGTAAGAATTTAGAAAACCTAGGAATTCATATCTAAAAATGCCTTGCTCAGCTTCGAGATTTCAATGTGTTGCCTGGAGTATTTACTCCGAGGCTGCTTTAAGGCTAAGGGGCATAAGAAATTCTTTTTGGTCAAATCTAAGCTTTCCCTTCATTGTGCATCTTTGAGATTTTATGTTGGGAACTTGGTTATTAGTAGGCATGGATGGCAAATAGATATTTTGTTAATTCCTAGTAAGGCCCATGTGTGTGTGTCGTAAATATCCTCCATTATCTGACTTAAATAATATTCTGGGCGTGTGGAGCTAGGGCAATAGCTCTCTTAATAGTCTCCTGTTCCACAATTCTCTGTATATACGTGCACATATGCTTGGGTTCTCTTTTGTTTTGTTTTGATTGTCTTCTCTCTCTGTAAGTTTCCTTAATTTCATGCTGATGTACTTGTCCAATCGTGCTTGATTATAATATCTTCTGATTCATCTAGGTATTGGCTTTCGGTTGGCGCTCAACCTTCGGACCCCGTCCAACGCATTCTTTTCAGAGCTGGTCTCCTGCCTCCTCCACCCATGGTGGCAATGGGACGCAAGGGTGGGCCGCGGGACATGCGTCCTGTTGATCCACTTACTGGACGTGTCATAAGTCCTGAGAAACAAGCTGTTCCCAGCAAAGCAGATGAATCCACCCCCGAAGATTGAGGCGACAAGACTACCCAGTTAAACTCGGTTGCGGCAGTCTCAATTACTTTCACTATTCTAGAGTTTCCTTAAAAAATTTTGCATATCGTTTCACTTAGGGTCTGTGAGAGTCTGTTTTCTAATTTTAAGGATAGTTTTCTGTACAAATTGGCTGCTACCTGCTTCAGAATGCTAGACACGACTGCGTGCAGGAAATAACAACTTGTTTGGTATACACCGCATGTCTTTTAAGGGGTTGGTTGATCCAGCGAATGTTCATGGTCCTGAAACCATCGCTTTCCTTTTGTGAGGTGAACTGCTTGTCCTCCATTCTTACACGAGTCCCGGTCCCTACCCCGCTACTTCTCTTGTCGGTGCAAATGACAGTAGGTCCTGCGTTGGTGTCGTCGGGGTTCAGTCTTCTGTCGCTTCCTATTTACCGAGTATCTTGTGCGATCTACGCCGCAAAGCGACAACGACGATACATCCGTAGATAAGGTCTAAAGAATTTGAGGCGTCTCCCTGTTGCTCTGTAATGCAAATGATGCTGAGACGATTGGCCAATGCTATCCTCGAGAGTTTTAATGGGTGTCGGTTGTGCAATTAAATTGACATCGGAGGACACGTCCGGAGTCTCCAGTCTTGCATTTTCCTAAAGCATTTTTCAGTTATAGTTTACTATACAATTTAGCATTTTAAAAAACCCCTTTACCTCAAAGATATTTGCATTTTTCCAAAAATATTTCCCTAAAACTGAACCAAACAGGCTTTCAGTACTTGTATGAACACCGATGGCACTGGTCATTTTTGTTTTAAGTGGGTTGCAGCCTTTTGAGTACTTATGAAGATGAAATTAGATTGAAATAATGACACAAATGGCCCCTCATCTTTGGCTCAATATGCTATGTGGTCCTTAAATTTTAAAGTTGTTCAATGTGATTCTTGAATTTTATCTTAATATAAAATGTTGTTCATAAACTTTTAATCTATTCAATATAATCCATAAACTTTTGATACTTACTTAATCTAGCTCTCGGACTATATGTATCATTTACCCAATTAGTCATAATAATCTTACGTCACTGCTTACGTTTAACATTCGTGTTAGTTTCTTATTAATGTGAATATCGGCCTAGTAATGGAAAAGGAATTTTTGGGAGGACTACTTACTGATAATGTGAAAAAATGCCAAGAATACATTGATCATATCCATTTTAAATAGCAAACTCATGAAATAGGGTCGTCGCTCTTCGTTTATATATAGCGCATAGGCAGATGGCCAAATGAGAAATTGTTCTTTCACGAAACACGATAATTGCTCTCGGCATATATATAGCGTCCCAAGCTCCAGCCAGCCAGGAAATTCTTTTCGAACTTTTGTTTAGCCAATTCTTGTTCATATAAACATATGATCTTCCGGTTGTTTTAGATCGTGGAAATTAGAGAACTTTGTGATGACCATGTCAAGCAGTCATGAACCACGGCGAGAGAGCAGGCTCAGGACGATTGCGATCGTGGCTTCGGGACCTGTTGGACAAACAAGACCCTTGTGAACACTTGGATTTTGACCTAAGTTTTGTTTGAACATCCATCCTCAAGGTGTTGATCCAAGTAAGAACCCTAATCAATGACCCTTCAATTTGTTTGAGAAGATGTGGGACTTTGGATTCACAACATGGGAATAGCTGTGTCATCGCACAGAGAACTTTTTGCAATCTCTCATAAAAATTTTAGATCTATTGAAAGCCCTTAAATTACAAAAATTGCTCCAAAAAAAGAAAAAGAAAATCGATAACGCAATACAAATGCCAGCCTAGATTTTCGTCATATACAAGTAAAACAGAGTAAACCCTTTTTCTCCTCCTATTTACTTTTCTAGTATTTTCAACCGATTTTTGAGAGATCAAGTTCAACAAAGCAAAATTGAAAAATGAATGTTGCCAAAATCTTTCGAAAATTTACAAAAATCACCTAATTCCTTCACCAAGCACATTGCTTCAATTAATTATTCGAGATTTGGTTTACCTATCCGAGCCTTCTTCATTCGGTAACCCTGAACAAATCTTGTAAATTGATTTCTCATTTATTTAGATATGCTTTAATGGAAATAAAAATCTACTTATGGACTAGAACGGGAATATTGAGAATGGAAAACCTACGACCGAATTGTGAATAAATGAAGGAAAAAATCCCTTCTTCCCCCATTACGGGTTTTCTAAAATTAATAAAATTCCCCAAGCGGTCTTCAGGCCCAATCCCCTCCAAAAGAAATAAAAATACTGAAAAATAAAAGAAACCCATCAATAGAAATAAAAATCCAGAATTCGACCCGAAAATTAACAAATATACCAAAATGGAAATGAAAAACCTGAAAATTAATAAATATACCAAAATGAAAATGAAAAATCCGAACGTAATAAGAAAGGAGAATCCGCTTCACCGCACCATAAATAGACCAGGTTGTAATTAGGGTTTCTAGAGAGAGAGAGAGAGTGTGGAGAGAAGAAGAAGAAGGAGAAGAAGAGGGGGAGGATATTAGATTTAAAAGCAGGCCTCGCTCGCCTCTCCTCTTCGCCCAAATCCTTCTCTCTCTCTCTCTCCCCACCGCCCTCTCTCTCTCTCTCTAGCCCAATTCCCAAATCCTAGGGTTTAAGCTCCTCCTCCTCCTCCTCCTCCTCCGCCGGCGGCCGCCTCGCTCCTCCCCAATTCAAGCCGCGCCGCGCCGCGCCGCCATGAGCAACGCGAAGGACAACTTCAACGTCGCCGATCTCAACGCCGGTAAGCCTCGCCGGAACGATCTCCGCCCTTTGTTTGTGTCGAGCTACGTGATGTGATGATGATTGGTTTGCCCCCCCTTCTTCTTCTGTGCGTGCAGCTCTCAACGAGGAGGATCGAGCTGGCCTCGTGAATGCTCTCAAGGTCAGTTTTGAAGTGAAGTGGAATTCCGCCCGCCCCCTTTCCCCTTTTTCTTTCGTGGGTTTACTTTAGTTAGGGCGAAAGGCGGGGACTTTAGTCTTGTCCGCGGCGGCGCTTCTCCGGGACGGTTGTCCGTGCTGTGGGGAAAGTTGCCTTTTTTGGTTGCCTTTGGTCGCTTGGTTTGTGACTCGTCGGATCGTGGCGATTCGTGCCTCGGGCTTGAACCCGTGGCGGCTTGTGTTTTCGGGTTTCGGCACCGGTGCTGACTTGTCTTGTGGGGGGTGTTTTTGCAGGATAAGCTGCAGACGTTGGCCGGGCAGCACTCGGATGTGCTCGAGAGCCTCGCGCCCAATGTCCGGAAGCGCGTGGAGGTCCTGAGGGAGATCCAGGCACGTTCTTCTTGTCGATTGGGAAAAAAAAAAAGAGAACTTGCTGTGCTAAGTCTTGTTATCTGCTGCTGAGATTCGCTTCTTCTTGAGTTTACGCCTTTTACTGGTTGTTCTGCTTCGTGAATTGGTATTTTCATATTGTTTAAGCCCTGCTAAGTACTTTCGAGTTCTTAAATTGCTTGATCGTGAGATAAGAACAGAAATGTGTGGGGACACATGCGTAATGTTTGTTGCCTCTAATTAACATAATTGTTCTTTGGTGGAGGTAATGGCCTTTAGAAGTTGTATAATTTTCAATACTTTTTTCGTGAATGATTAAGTTGGTTTAAATAAGATGATTTCGTTCTAAAAACTCTACCAGGTTACTTGTCTGTTGATTTTTTCTATTTGCAAGCATTCATGTTGTGAGGAGATGTGAATTGGCCTGAGTGGGTTTTACTGAACCTGAGCATTTGAAATGAACAGAGCCAGCATGACGAACTGGAGGCAAAATTCTTTGAGGAGAGAGCTGCACTGGAAGCGAAATATCAAAAGCTGTATCAACCTCTGTACACAAAGGTATTGTTTTCGTTTTCTACTTATCGATTCTGTAGAGTGAAGAGGAGATATCCTCTCTACATATTTATAATTATTATCTCTCATACTCTTTTTCTTATGTGTTTGGGGTTGGGGATGCTGAAATGCAGAGATATGATATTGTGAATGGTGTTGTGGAAGTTGAAGGAGTTACTAATGAGGCAGCAAAGGAGCAAGAGGAGGACAAAGCCGATGAAGGTATCTAGTTGATGACCCTCCTACGCCATTATTTTCACTTGGTGCAAGTTATATGACATGCCCACTTTTTTCTCTTTGCAGAGAAAGGAGTCCCTAATTTCTGGCTTTCTGCTATGAAAAACAATGAAGTCTTAGCTGAGGAGGTGTGTGTAGATTGCAAATGCTTCTTTCAAGCATTGACACCAAATATTGACTACTTATCTAACTAGATTTATCATTTAACTTTTGTTGATCAGATCTCCGACCGAGATGAAGGCGCTCTCAAATATCTCAAAGATATTAAGTGGTGTAGAATAGATGAACCCAAAGGGTTTAAACTTGAGTTCTTCTTCGATACAAACCCCTTCTTCAAGAACTCTGTCTTGACGAAGATCTATCACATGATCGACGAAGACGAACCTATACTGGAGAAAGCAATAGGGTAAGTGGCTTTTCTTTTTGCGTAGTGGAAGTGTGGTTTTCCTTTGCTTCTGAGAAGAACTCTTTTTATTGTTTGTCTTCAGTTTGATATTCTAATCTTTACGGAAACTATTCGGTTCTTATAGGACGGAGATCGAATGGTATACAGGAAAAAGCTTGACGCAGAAGCTCCTCAAGAAAAAGCCAAAGAAAGGGTCAAAGAATGCGAAGCCTATCACTAAAACAGAAAATTGTGAAAGTTTCTTTAATTTCTTCAGTCCACCTCAAGTCCCTGAAGAAGATGAAGACATTGATGAAGAGACTGTATGGCAGCAGAATTGATTAAGAAATATTTGCTTTATTCTTCATTTTCATTAGGTTTATTTGATCTGTGCTATTTCTTTTTCAGGCTGAGGAACTTCAGAATCTGATGGAACAAGATTATGATATTGGGTAGGTACCTCATGACTTGTCCTAATCCAAGATGCTTGCATGTCATTTTAGCTTTCTTTGGTGGTAGCCAGACTATGTTAATGGCAGTGAATGAAATGTGGTATTCTTTGATTTATGCTTGCTTTGACAGTTTGATTGCTTCCTGTGGTTGCTTCACACTTATGTTTCTGACTTGTGTGCATCTTGCAGGTCAACCATCAGGGACAAGATCATTCCGCATGCAGTCTCATGGTTTACAGGGGAGGCTATTCAAGGAGAAGAGTTCGAAGATCTAGAAGATGATGATGACGATGAAGATATCGACGAGGATGAGGATGAAGATGAGGATGAGGACGAAGAAGAGGAAGACGAGGATGAAGAGGAAGACACAAGCAAGAGTAAAAAGAAGGTGAGATTCTGTTTGATAATGGGTATTTCTATCTGCTTATTATCTCACAGCTTGATAATTCTGATTAGAGCTGAACTAATTTCTATTCATATTTCATGAACTTTGGGAATTCACTGCAGTCATCCGGACAGAAGGTATGCTGATTCCCTTTATACATATACTTTTACTTGGTTCACTTTTCATACCGACTGGATTTTTTCTTTGATATCCTAAATATACTGGTGTTTGGTAAATTACAGAAGGCTGCCAGAGCAGTGGCTGGGGATGGCCAACAGGGAGAGAGGCCTCCGGAGTGCAAGCAACAGTGATGCTTTGCTTGATCGAAATCACAAGAGTCTGAAGCGGCTCATCATCAATTCAGGGAGTATGGGGGTGAAGTGTTTGCAGTTTTGGTCGGTCTAGTTTGTTTCTCTTCTGGTATGTGGGGTGATTGATTGAGGGGAAATTTCTATTGTGGTATAGTCGTTCGTTTGATTGGGGAGGTGTGGATTATGTGTCAACACCGTGCGCAGGGAAAAGCTCAGAGCATGTCTAGGGAACTTGAAAATGATAGTAATCATGTGTTTAAAGTCGTCTGCTTTTAGGATCTCCGTATCTTCAATTTTGTTCCAACGAAATGTCTCCTTAGTGCTATTGTATTTGTGGTCGTCGGACTGCCGATTATTTGGTATTAAAAAGTCGATTCATAGTATTTCTTTCTGAATCTCTCCTCTGGACTCCACCTCTGCTGTTGGATTTGAGCAAATCATGACTCCCATCTTTGCCTGCCCTCTGATAATGTTCTCTTAAGTGTTAAGGGTATGGAGTGCTGAAAATTCAAATCATGCTGTTGCCAAGGTGGGCAAGAACATGATATATTCAATATGATGACATTATGGGCAAGAGCATGATTTATTCAATGTGATGACATTATGGACACTTCGAAGGCTTTATATCTTGGCTGTCCTGTCTGTTCGGAGGGTGAAAAATGATGACCCAAAAGTTGATTCCCCCTCTGGGTTGGAGATGAAATGGGGGCGCAATTATCTCCTTAGGATGATGATTACTAACTCGAGGTGCACTTGCTCTGCAGAAAATGAATGATTTCGAAAGTATTTGTGTGAAAATGATCGCTTGTGTGACTTGAGAAAAAGGAATGAAAGAAGAATGCTTTCATTGTATCGTTGCGGAAGTTAAATTTTTATTTTATGGAGTAATTGTTATTTTTTTGGTAAATACAAGGTGCAAAACTGAAAAAAAATTAACAAGTAAAATCTACTTTTTCAACTTCATCACTAAACAAAACATGATCTAATTCTCTAGGAGATTGCAAGTAGAACATGGTATCTAAATGCTTCATTGTCAATATTAACAAGTATATCAATAAGCCGATTGTCAATCGAATAAATAATCTAAGTGATTTAAATGATTATTTTTAAGAAAATAATTTTTGAATTATTCTTTTTTTTATGAAAAATTTGGAACTGTAATAACAATCGATATTGGTCTAACGGGATGGAATGGAGCGACATTATGAACATTTCAGCGCATTAGTTTACATTTTGTCAAAAGCGCAAATGACAAAATCATCTTCTTGCCATAATGAAAATTTGGGAATCAAAAAAATTAGACGTGAAGCGGATATCGCGAAAGTTTTCGGACGTGATGATGGGTTAAAAATAAAAAAGTATGCCCTTCATAGGATCTGAATAAAGCAAAACAATGTAGAAGATATAAAATATATCCAAATGAAAATAGATATGGAGCAATAATAGCACATTATTTTTGGAAGCAATAATTGCACATGAGTTGGCGCTTAGTTCACGGATGGGGTCGCTCCAGCCGAAGGTCTAACACGAAAAATATCAAAAGAGAGAGAAAAAGAGGACGGCCATGGAATTGTCAATGCCATCACGGATACATTGATAATTCATCGCTTCGACACTTTCACGCACAGTCGAACGCATTTCCGACGCCTTATAACTTGGCTTTGGCCTCGACTCTAGCTCCACCGGAGCTGCGCACCGGACGAACTCGTATTATGTCGCGATCCAGCCCGAGACCCGGTAATTACTACTTCAAAGAAAGAGTTTTTAGAGCATTAATAGGTGATTTTATGTGAGCATGATCTTCACTATGCTTTTCCCCCCTTTCCGTTGGGACCGAACCCCTCATCTTTCATTGACTCGTCCTTCTATCCTTGCTTTTGAGATTTAGGGCATGTTTGTTTTTATTTCTATTCTTTGGAATAAAATTTATATTATTTTGTTCCGGGAACAAAAAAAGAACATAAACATGTTTGGTAACACTTTTATTCTCGGAAACAGATTTAAAATAAAAACAAGAAGTAGGAAAAACTCGTTCTCGGCAACAATTCCAAGAAATACTTTTTTTTTTCTTCTCCTTTTCTTTTTTCTTTCATTTTTCTTCTTTTTAGTCGGTCGCCGGCTTGGCAACCGGTTGTTGAGGGCCGGTGAGGCCAAGCTCGAGCTTGCCCAAATCTGGTGAGGCCAAGCTTGCTTAGCCACCGGGGAGGTTTGGCCTCGCTAGGCCATCGCCAAGTTGACGTCACCCAACGGTGGCCCGGGGAGGTCAAGCCTCGCCGGTGGCTGGGCAAGCTTGACCTCGCCTTGGCTAGGCGAGCTCGAGGTCACCCAAATCTGGCGAGGCCGAGCTTGCCTAGCCATCGGCGAGGCTTGGTCTCGCCAAGCCACCGTTGGGCGACGCCGACCTGGCGGTAGCCCAGCGAGGTCAAGCTTTGCCAGTGGCTGGGCGAGCTCGGCTTTGCCAGATCTAGGCGTTGGTGAGGCTTGGCCTCGTTGAGCGTCGACGAGGTCGTTGGCCCTCCTTGGTCGGTCGTCGATTATGATCTTATTGAATCTAGCGGCTAAATAATCTCAAAATACATGATCCTTAAATTACCCAATAATTTATCAATTCCATGACCATTTCATACTCGAGCCTCGTTAGGCTCCTGTGGCATCTTCAATTTCGGAACCGCGACAAGGTACATCAATCATCATGACACGAGCAATTATTCATTGAACCTATAAATTCGACGTATATCCTAATACTGGGAATGCATTTTAGTACTTGCAAAAGCCATCTTTGTAATTCGCATCCAGTCCGAAAGTTCATCCTACGGCTCGTCGCACGGAAAACAGCAAAGTCTCACCTTTTCGGCTTCGCTTGCCGCACGGAGAAAACATCGACGGCATCGAAAAGGCTCGCTGCTCGTCCCTACAGTAGAATTCGAGTCGCCGCATCGTCGTCCTCCTTTTGGCGGCAATTCGAGGCTTCGACGCCAGCTCGACGAACCCACTTCTTGATATTCCATGGTGGGGCTGCGTGCGATCCCTTGATGGCGAGGCCTCTGCGGGGCGCTTGTTCGCTCGGACGCTTCTTGCTCGAGCCGGAGGTCCCATCTTTTTCTTATCCCCTGTTCATGTACTTCGACAATTCTCGAGCTTGCTGTGTGATCGTTCCGCAGTTGACTGTTGATTTTGGTCGCGTCCGTGGTCTTGCTCTGTTTGCGTCCATGGGATTATGTTCTTTTGACCCTTTGTTCGGATTTTCCTCTCTTTTGATTGAGCTTGCTGAAGTTGCTCGCTTGTGAGAAGGGGGAAAAGGGTGATGTTGTGTTTGGGTTGCTCGTGCGTGTGGTTGTAATGGTGGGTCTTGGCTGACTGGAAAGAGTAGGGATTTGTACTGTACCGGGTTTGGAGATGCTTTGTTTTTTATGCCCTTTGCACTCTTCTGAAGTCAGAGGTTGTCCCTGCTCCTGATACTTTCTGGGAGAGGGAATTGCTTTGTTGTGGGTTCGCTTCACTCTTGCATTGGTGGTCTTGTTCTTTTGGGGTTAGTCATTCTACTTTTTCTCGGACTGCAGGGCCGTTGGGGAGGGCTGGTGAGAACAACTTCTCAGTTTCGTGACTTCTCTTCCGGAGGTGTTCTTTTTTTCCGATGAACCTTATAAGATTTCACATTTGTTTATGTTGTGTGACGAGGCCACGCTCTTGGGCTGCACCAGTGAAGTCTCCTTTAGTGTCCATTGCTCAAAATTTTTTCGTGGTTATATGACAAGTTGCTTAATTTGAATGGTTATGGCCGTGCCTTTAGAGGTAGTGCTCCTATTTGGCAAATATAAGTAGTGCTGCCTAACATGCATTAATCAAGAATGCATAAGTCCTTCATAGATGTAAGTCACCCTAGACCATATAGCGTCCCCAATTCCCTTTAGTTGGAGGGCACTCTCAGAAAAGAAAATGTTTCTTTTTTCCTGGGAGGGCAAGAGATCTACTAAAGTTTGTCACAGCAACTTGATAATTGAATGAAACAGGATTATGCTGGATCTAGAGAGCATTCCATCTTTGAGTTTACACATGAAAGCTGTACTTTCCATCTGAACGGTAAATTTCTGCCTGCACGAAGGTAGGACGAGATCTGCCTCTGATGGGAGGGAGTCTAATGAGGAGAACATGTCTAAGAAAGATTTGGCCTTGCAACAAGCTCTGGATCAGATTACCTCCTCTTTTGGAAAGGGGTCAATCATGTGGCTTGGTCGATGTGTCTCTCATAGGCAAGTTCCAGTCATTTCCACAGGCTCGTTTGCTTTGGATATGGCTCTTGGAATTGGTGGACTTCCAAAGGTACTTGGATACTCTTTTAATGCAATAAAGTTTCTGGTTCATTTGATGCAGGTGGCTTTCAAATTATATGTATTTCTTACAGAAAGTATAAATTGGATATGTAATTCTCATGTCTGATATGTTAATAGTTCCATGATTGATGCTTCTTGAATTCCATAGGGGCGTGTTGTAGAGATATTTGGTCCTGAGGCTTCAGGAAAGACAACACTTGCATTGCATGTGATTGCTGAAGCACAGAAGCAAGGAGGTGACTCTCTAAACTCGTACAGTCTCTCTCTTGATTATGCTGGCTATTAAAGAAAAAGAACATGATTATCCAGTGTGTATATGTGTTCATTGGACAGCTCATTCAGCTTTACACTTAATGCATTCAGTAGTCTCGTATTCTCTTCAGTTTATCCATGCTTGTTACTATGAAATGATTATACTTTCTTTGAAGTATTACAACTGGCACAGATTGGTATGCTGTTGCCATCGATAAAACTCGTCTGAATGCATAGGAAAGTGTCAATTGCATATTTAATGAGTACGCAATATATTCGTTGGTACATGCAACGCAGGAAATCTGAGGACTTGCACATTCATAGTTCTTGGAATCCCTTATTTTAGTGCTAAACTGGAGCTTATCATAATAACTAGTATCTCATAGTGCACTGTGCTTAAGGATAATCATCATTTTTCTTTATTTGTAGTGGTTAAGTCAGGAGTGAGGCCTATTGGCTGACTCTCCACATGTTGAAACTTTGCCTTATGTGAGCAAATCATTATCTGTAGGTTGCTGTGTTTTTGTTGATGCGGAGCACGCTCTTGACCCTGCACTTGCTGAGGCTATTGGAGTGAACACAGAGAATTTGCTTCTGTCCCAACCAGATTGTGGCGAGCAAGCTTTGAGTCTTGTGGACACTTTAATAAGGAGTGGTTCTGTAGATGTTGTTGTTGTGGACAGTGTAAGGCCTCTTTACTGGAAGTGTATGTAGTCAACACTGCCAGATCCATTACAAATAGTATATGGAAATTCTGTTTGCAGAAAGTCAATACTTGGATGACAGAAGCAGCGGCAATGTTGGTGTAGGTTTGAATAACTAGGTTATTTTACCATTTTAACCGTTAGAATCTTCTTTTTATCATGCAACTAAAATTCAAGCTGAGGTATATGAGTATTAAATTAACTTTATTTGTAGGTAGCTGCACTTGTGCCAAAAGGAGAACTCGATGGTGAAATGGGGGATGCTCACATGGCAATGCAAGCTAGGCTGATGAGCCAGGCACTTCGGAAACTGAGTCACTCCTTATCACTGTCACAAGCTATATTAATCTTTGTAAATCAGGTATACCTTCTGGAGATTGGACAATTGTATTCATGGTTATAAATTCCTAATGTTAAAAGCTAATCTTTCATATTCAACTACCTTCATGGATGAGAGTTTTCTTTAAGGGCATTCCAAGCTATTAAAATGTTTTCATTCCCAGTCCGGTCCGGTTCCCAAAAATCGGAACCAAGGACCGGTCTGGTCTGGTCCAATAGAACCAATCACTTATTTTTTCCCACTAATTTTCTCCAGTACTTTTTTTCCACTACTTGAAACTAGACCGAAATAGTGTTTAGTTCACTTTTTTTTTTAAGAACTAATAAAATAAAAAAGTATAGTTAATTGGTCCAGTCCTGTTCCCCATTGGAGCTGGAACTGGAAGGGGAACCAGGAACCAAACCTCTCGGTCACTGGTTCCACTTTTGGGAAGTGGGAACCGACCGACACTCCTGGGAACCGGATCAAACTGGCCAGTTTGGTCTGGTTCAGGTGCTTCCTGGTCAGGCAATCTGTTTTATACACCCCTAGCGAGAGCACAAACTATATTTTTGTCTATGCTTGTGCATGAGATATGATCGTTCCAGCTAGAATGAATAGTTCAAGCTTGCTTTTCGGTTGATCAGAAGTATAACTTGGATCTATGCTTGAGTATTCCATCTGGTTGGTTCCCTGTTGCTGCTTTTAAGAGTTTAAGAATCCCTAACTTCATGGCAGACGTATGCTGACAAAAATAGGGGCACATCATAGCACAGGAAATTGCGATAACCACCATGAATTTTCCCTTCACACTTCCTTTTCTTGTCTTTTACACCATGAATTCTCCCACCATGCTTCCTTGTTTTTCTTTTCTTCTTTTTAGATTTTCCTGTGCGCTTGCGGTGCAATTGATGGAGTGAAGTTTTCAATTATCTACCTGACTGAGTTTCATTTTCTTTCAGGTGAGATCCAAGATTTCGACCTTTGGAGGCTTTGGTGGACCCACTGAAGTTACCTGTGGTGGAAATGCCTTGAAGTTTTATGCTTCTGTGCGCCTAAACATTAAAAGAACAGGGTTTATCAAAAGGGGTGAAGAGGTATTTGATCTATAAATACATTTTCGCCTCTCTTTATTCGGATACGAGGTTGGCTGAAATAAATCATTCTACTTCGATTCTCCTGTACTTCAAGTTTGGATTCTCTGAGTAGTCTTTTAATTGCGTGATCAATTATATCATTGCTCATATTCATAGTCATTTCAGGAGCATTTTAGTATATTGTCTTCCGGGCACTGTATTCTAATATTATTCTTCATTGGGGTTCGGATCATATTGCTTATTCCAGATTTATTATATAGACTACAGGCACACAAGTCCAGGTCAAAATTTTGAAGAACAAGCTTGCCCCTCCATTTAGAACGGTACAACTTGAACTGGAATTTGGCAAGGGGATATCTCGGAATTCAGAGATCATTGATCTCGCTTTGAAGCACAAATTCATCACTAAATCTGGGGCAACATATGTACTAAATGATCTGACTTTCCGCAACAAAGAAACTTTGAAACAGTTTTTGGACGGCAACGAGAGCATCCGAGAAGAACTCACAACCAAACTCAGGGAAAAGCTCACGGCTGAGACGGTGGTTAAAGATGCAGAAGATGAAGGCCAAAAGCCGGAGGAAATAGTTTCCACGGATGAGGACTTGGCTTCTGCAGTTCAAGCCTAATTATGCATGCCGTAACATGGTAACATAACGGTTTCTTTCCTATGCTGTATCTTACTGTAGATATTCTGCAACTTGACTGTCAATAGCTCAAGTTATACATATAGACAGAATAGCAATTCCAGCTAATATAGTACATGTAGCCAAGCTGGCAAGGTCGTTTTTGGTAGGAACATAGTGCAAGGGACGGAAGTCCTCACGAGGTTTCCCACAGCTGTCACTGTTGTTTTCCCCTTCCCTCTTTTCCTTCTAGTGAGGATGTGAATGTTTCAAATGTTTGGGGAGACATTAATATTCCAAGAACTCCTAGATTCTGCATCCAATATATTGCTAGAGATTACAGGTTCGGGAATTGCGGCAAGACTCGATATTTGAATGATCTGATGAGCTTTTTCCCTGCTTCATGTAACTGCATTTCCGGTCGCCCCTCATATTCACCGAACACCGATCCACATCAAGAGCCCCATTAATCAACGACCAACTTCGGTACCTTCTATTGCCAAACGCAACACAGCACAAATGCTCCCATCATGGGAAAGATTTCAAAGAGTCGAGTTGGATCCAATGTACTTTGAAGGATGAGTAGCCGAGTCACGAGTTAATTAGGTATATGCTAACCATTTTACATCGCGTTGGATGACCGATGTCAAACTTTCCAAAAATACTCCCCGGCCGGTCATCGATACTTTAATGTTCGGCTTGTGACTCGAACATCACTCTCCCTAGTACTCTCTCAGGGTGAGGCTGGCAGCATCAATTGACTTCTGGGACTTCGACGTATTTTCCCCTAGAATCCCCTGTTTGAATTCAACAGAACTGGTCAATTTCATGATCAGACAGCATCTCTCTTTCAGTGCGATGTATACGCAGAAGTATCTATCTTTCAAGGCTCCAAACTGGTCACCAAAACAAGTTCACAGTCAATTACGTAATTGCGCTCTCAACCCAGCATACATCAGCACTTTCAATTGGCGACGGTCAACCTTGTTGAACGTAACCCCTTTTTCCGGTCAAACATTCATGCACATGAGCAGTCGATGTTAGTGATTTTGGCGGAGCGACTAACGTAGTAGGCGGAAGAGGACATTACACAAATCAAAGGATTTAGCTTCTTCTTCTTCCTTCTATTCATTTTTTAGGAAACAAACAAACCCAAAAGTCTATTGATATCAATCCTTGTGATTTAGTTTCTCGAGGGACTATGGGAATTCCCAAATGATGAATACATCTTTTTCATATTGAGTGTTTACACCGAACTTTAGGGCGAAAAAAATTATCCATGCTGTACTCCTCAACTCAAAAAATAGTTCAACCATGCTCTAAAAACATTGAAATTTATCCTTGATTTTTATGGGTGAGATTGTCTAATCAGGACTAAACTTATTGCATGAATGCCAATTAAGTCATAAACTTTTCGATTTTATCAATTAAACCTTGAACCTTTGCGTGAAATTCTAATGACACAAGAGGTTCAGAACTGAATTGACATATATACAATGGGTTAAAGATTGATCGGGTAATTTGTCCGATTTTCATGCCATGCCAATGATTGAAATCCATTTGATAGAAGATTTGTTAATTTGAGCTAGAACTTTCAAAACTAAGTAAGATAGAAAATATACTTTTATCTATTAAATTGAGCACAAAATCCAAAAAAATCGTGCAACACGAACCTCCTTCACTTGCTTTAACATAGCATATGCAATCAATTTTGGACTTTGCTTCATCCCCTAAATAATTATATAATAGGCACGCCCAAATTCATAATTACCAAAATTTAGGAATGGTTAGAATTTGACCGAGAGTCACATAGTCAAACTCAACCCTAGGTTACACTATCCTAGTAAAGCTTTGCCGCTTTTTGCTTATTTTGTCTCAAATGCTCTTATTTTCTTTTTGAGAACTGTTGAAGCACGAGGGTCAATAAAAACTGTATATTCTCCATAGAAAATTGAAGTTGCATGCTTCCTCGAAACCGCGCAAAGATAGCAATTTTGCCAAGAGGAGCCAGCTTCTTGGAAACCTCATCTTTGGAGCTGCTCCTAATTTTCTTCCATAATCATATTTCTTGTTCACTTTGTCAATTCGTGATGGGGACATGTGGACTCTAGACGGAAGAAAAGCAGAAAAGACGAGAGGGTTTAAAAAACAAAAATAAAAGAGGGTGTCGCAATTGAATTTCTACAAGTGGGATCCACCACCTTTTTTAAAGGATGCCTTCAAACAAGGAAAAAGAAAACTTTTTAATATATTATGCATGTATGCATTTATAAGCACAGGACATTGCCGACCATCTTTTCTAATGTGATATATTGCCCTAAAAGTTGATCTTAATGATTATATTGAAATTTTACGTAAATATTTATGAATAAATTTATAAAATTAAAATATTATGGACGATTTATACAATAAGTTGAGGTGATTTGACAATTATCCTATTTGATTTATCATGCAAATTCCTTGCAAGTGCAATGTCTTGAGACATTTTTTTGGATATTTTACTTGTATATCAATGTTCTGCATAGAGTTTTATCGCTATGATAGGATATGACTATTTTATGACTTTTCATATTGGGTGAAAATGCAAACCTAACTATAGTATATAGCGAAATGCGATGTGTAGGAAGGACAACAATATGACAATCCCGATGACGAATTGATAAATAAAATGCAATTTTGAATGAGATTACTTTTCGGAATGGGGTTACGAGGATGTGATTCTCCAACAATCTTCTTTGAGGCAGACGTGAATGACTAATTCTAGCCTGCCTCCAAGAAAACAAGGATCTAATTCGGTACACGATATTGTAATTTAATATATCACTTTAAATTATCTTATTATTCCACAAAAAGAATGATAGCACTTTGTGGATCATCACAGAGGGCTTCATTTGTTTATTTATTTTTTCATTCAATGAACTCTCTCCATCTGTTCTCTTCCCGCATAATCGTTTCCCTTCTTCTAACGTCGATGTAGTTTTCCTAGGCTGATGTAGACCGTCACGCACCCGCACATATTATAACCAAAAGCTGTGCCTATTTATTATAGTCTGGAAGAATCCGACGCCGACGCTTGTTCATAGGATTTACTGTACGTGCATATCTATCTATCTAATGACTTAGAGCAATATAGTATTATAGTCGGGTTCCACTCCGGTTTATTTCTCTTTTGTATGAACTTTCCTAATCGAATTTCTCATACGCTTTCTATATACGTGCTGCCTCTCCATCGGCCCTTTTCGTCTTTTGGTCTATATGTCGATAATGGACGAGAAAACCCTAAATTTTTGCTTGAACACAAGTGACAATGGACGTCACCTTTTCTTTTTTTTGGGA
The DNA here is from genome assembly GCA_014182575.1 of Eucalyptus decipiens. Classification (NCBI taxonomy): domain Eukaryota; kingdom Viridiplantae; phylum Streptophyta; class Magnoliopsida; order Myrtales; family Myrtaceae; genus Eucalyptus; species Eucalyptus decipiens. The sequence goes on from CM024611.1 coordinate 55,012,071, forward strand.
GGTCCGGTCAATAGCGCCGTCTGAAAGTCCTTTTGATTTGTATGTGGAAAACAAGGAAAGTGACCCTAAATTTTTTTTTTTTTTGAATTCCCCAGCTGGGAGCACAGCCAAGCGTTTCGAGGTGCCACGTCACGGGTCCAACCCATGGAATATTATTCCTCGACAAAGAAGCCGTGAGGGATGACGTCATAATTTGATAAACTTTTTTCCCCGTGGCTGGAGGGTGGGCCCCACTCGAGGAAGAAGTGTCCCCATTGTTAAATTTTCCAATCTTTTGACCTTTTGACCGGCTTTGAACAACGACAACATCTTCAGTTCCATCCATGTTTTTGTCCATGTGTTCGGTGCTCTCACATATAATGGTCTCCTTTCCTACGAGTTGCAGTCAATTTGGGCGACACATGATGGGATTTTGAAAAGTTCCCTTTTTTTTGCTCTTTTCTTTTTTTCCTCTTTCCCCTTTTTCATTTTCTTCCCGGCGGCTAAATCTCGCCCCTAATTCCCAACAGAAACGATGACATTTCGTTGTCTATGACTTGAGAATGCATTGGGCATCTTTGTAACGGTTCGAAGCTTTTTTTTTTTTTGTTGCTTGATTCTACTTTGACCCTAATTTTACGCTGTCAGAACGAGATAAATATCTAAGTGAATACCAATCGCTTTTGTGTGGTGGAATCGGAAATATTGATTTAGTCTATTCAACATGCAAAATTAGCCATCGGTTGTCACGAAATCGCAAATGGAACAGGTAAGAATCTCACATAATCAAATGAATACTGTACGTAATCGGTCCAGATATTTCTCATAGAAAAAGAATACTTAAAATTGATTATCTATTGGCTATATTATCCCCAAGAAGAAAAAGCTATGTTATGGCTACAAAATCAGAAGGGCGGCACTCCACTAGTAAGCACTAGAACGTTTGACAAGGAAGGAGAAGAGAATCATGAAATCATGTATGATTACTTCGTGTGAGCAAAAATGGACGGCCGAGATTAGGTGACGGCCGGTTGATGAGCGGTGGAGATGGGCTGGCCGTGTCAAATACCGGGGGTGCGCCGCCGCATGGTATAACTACTACCTACCCCTTGGAAAACCTGGTTCAAAAGGTGGGGAAGAAAATGTCATTGTGCCAGGTCAGCAACCACCCTCCTCACTGCTTCCTGGAAGCCCGGCTCGTCCCATTCGCCTCCCTACAATAATGTAAGGACAAGATTTTTGTTTAACTTGCCATTCAAATAAATAATTAATCTAGAGATTGACCTAATTAAGATAATTATAATAATCTAAATTATAATTAATCTCCCCCTCTCTTTTTCTTGCAAGACAAGGAAAGGGAATAAAACAGTTCATTTAATTCACCCTTTTTTGGGACACGTGCAGTTCATAAAAACTCACCAATTTCGGGTAATTTTTTTGGGATATTGAGTGATATTATTCATCAATGTGAATAGTATGTAACATCACGTGCACCCAAATGCACATCATCGCATTACAAACTAACATACCGATTAAACTCATCAAATTGCGTCCTTAAAAGATGCATACAATTGTAATTTGCATATAAATATATTATATGTAGACCCATTTTGAAGGTGAATGATATGTTTAAGAGTGATGACTAACCCTAAATTTATAATGAGAAAAAAACTTGATTATGTTGTTCTTTGATGTGTAAACTATTAAAAACGTCTCATAAGTACGAAAACGTCCATAAGATATAACCGCTAATTAAGAATTACTATCTTGAATTTAAAATTATAATTGGTCCAATATATGACAAGCTTCGCATCATTGTTTATCGCGCATACCTCGACGTTTAGTCTTAGGTTGACCCGATGGACGATGTTCGATTCGTGCACTTGGGTGTCGGCATCCATGGACATCAAGCTCACGTTCCTCACTTGCCTCAAGAACTCGAGGATTCGAATCACCAAGCTCATCGCCGGACAGTCTCCCCGCACGGTCACTTGCAGATCCACGGTCCGGTCCTGCGACGTGGACTCCGAGACGGTTCTCGTCTGGACCTCGACCCTGGAGCCGTCGCCCGGCGAGCCGCCGCTCGTGGGTTCCTTCGGTGGCAAGAGTTGGGCTTGGAGGACCGTGTTCTTTCGCCGGAGATCCTCGACTTGTTCCTTCAACGAGCCGAGGTGCTCCCTCGTGGTCGCGAGCAAGGATGCTTTGTCTTTCTACACAATGTGAATGCATCTTGAATTGGTATATAACATTATAAGCTGATCATTGAACAAACTGTCACTCGACATGATGAGCTACATAAGGTTTACTTTTTGCCTTTGAAATTGCAAATGTTCGCAACTTATAATGCGTCCCTTATAATCAGTTCAAGATTTACAAGGTCACATGAAATATCAAATCCGATGTGACCCAGAAAAAACCTAAATTACTTCTTCAAGTCACAACCTCTTAAATAGATGCCAAAAGTAGCAAGACTGGTTTTCTTCTTTTCTGTAAAATGAGAGTCTCAATATAGCTTACATACCTTGGTTCCAGGAGGAAGAAGTGATCTCAATGCGAGGAAGCTCTCGTTGAGCTTCTCACGCCGCTTCCTCTCCGACATCATGTGGTGGAGCTGAGTGGTCGACGGCTGTCGGCTCCCAACTTGCAATCGCTCGCGGATCCGCATCAAGTTCATGCTCCGGCAGTATGCGATCGACCGCTTGAGCATGCTGTGCTTCTGAGGCCCGTGCTTGATCTGCGGTCTTGGAAGCCCTGGCGAATACCTCCTGAACGCGGTTGGTCTTGGGTTTTCAACATTTGTCTGTTGTTGCTGTAGTTGCGACGAGGAAGAAGATGAAGAAGGCGATGATAGAACTGCGAGGAAGGCTCGCGTCATAGCAGCGTGTTCGCTCTCAGGGACAATCGGGAACTGAATGTTCCCGAGTGATCTCGCATATTCGTGCATCGCTTGTAACGGATGAGAACTAGCACCAGTTGTACTAGTACCAGGAGTATCCGTGGTAGTCATAATTGGCATAGACTGTGTGGTAATATTCTCTGCAATTGAAGGGTCTCTGAGGGCTAATTCTGGGTTAATGAAGGAACTGGTGGTGGTGGGTATGCTGAAGAGAAGAGACGAGTATTCGGGGCTGTCCATGGAAAGCGATCTTAGAGAGGACGAGGAGGACGAAGGAGGATTTGTCATAGGGGTAGTGTTTGGTTCAGTGGCTCGGGCCAATTCGTGCATCGCCATTTGTCTTGAGAAATCCTCTGGGAACAAGTTCATCATCTGCGTTTGTATGTCAACCTGCAAAAGTAATCAGTTCTGAGATTATTCATACTGATTTCTTCATTTTGATTCATCTACATAAAACATTGTCCCGAATTCATGTACCTGAGGTATGTTGGAGAAGCCTAGCTCAATCTCTCCGCTACTGCATCCCATGAATGCTGCAATCTTGAGAAAGATTTAAGCATCATTAGGATCTGCAGGATTTTTTCGGAAAAAAACTACATAAATGCTCATCAAAAAGCACATTTTTTTTTTTGCATATACCTACCTTGATGGATGCTTCCTACAGCCAAGATAAGAGAGAGAAAGAGAGAGACAGAAAATTAGCATCTCTGAGTCAGTAAGATGATGCAAAATCATCAGATTCAGCATCAAGAACGAGAATTATGTGATGGGCGTGCGAGGCATTACTTGATAGAACTCTCTTTGACAGGAGTTGGAGGCCAATCTCGAAAGGTCTTCCTCTCTCAATTCAATGTAGGGGTTGCTGTTCCTGAAGGCCAATCCTGGGACTTGGGTGTGGCTGCTGCGAATTACGGAGCGGAAGAGCATAAAAACAAGCAAAGTCTTAAATTGGGTCAACTCCTAAACTGTAATCTGAATAGTTTAGATCGTGCAGTACCTGTTCTGATGAAGGATGAACAAGGACTGCCTATATTCATCAAAAAGTCGCCTGGCTTGAACGTTGTCATCGTTACCGCCACTTGCGGCGGCAGCTTCCTGGAAGAGACCATCCAAGTAGCACAAACAGCTGCAGAAAAGGACAAGATCATCAGCCAACACGAACACCGAGAAAAGTACCAATCAAACATCAGCAGCGAGGGAGGACCTTGTCGGAGTTAAGTAAGACCAGAGACAGATGTATCTGCAACCGAAGGACTGGGCGATGAGGTGGAGGACGTTGGAGCGGGCATCGCCGTCAGGGAGGAACGCCGAGTCCATGAGATGAGAAGGCGGAGCCGATGGCGATGAAGTGGAGGGATGGAGAGAGAGAGGGTGGACTGATGTTGCATGCATGTAGAGATCCCTTTATATGCTTCTTCAGATCGTCTCTCTCCTCCTCTCTGCTTTCTTCTCGCTTTCAGGCCATCTTGATGGTGGGTGTCCCTACCCTTGTCCAGCTTCGGAAAAGTATTCTCAGGTATATATAAAGGGGGAAGAGAGAGAGAGAGAGAGAGAGAGAGAGAGAGAGAGAGAGTCTAAGCAGCCAAATTTAATTAAGGTTAAGTCAGCAGTTCGCTTCCAAGGGTTAGGTGCTGAGGAGGGATGACAGGGTCCATTCTGGAACAAGGAGAAGAGGAGAGGAAGTCTTTGAGAGGGTGAGGGGAGGGCCGTTGAAAAGTACACGAGGCTTTATGGGGGAGAGAGGGTCTTACAGAACCAAAAAAAGAAGGAAATTTTAGACACGGGGAGAGCTTATGATAAAGACCGATTCCATTGAACCAAGTTAATCAAAGTCGAAAACGATTGACATACCCAGTGGGAACAAATCCTAAAAATCTGTACGAGGAAAAATCGATCGTGTTGTCAATATACGAGAGGGAGAGCTTATGATAAATACTGATTCTATTGAATCAAGTTAAATCAAAAGTTGGAAAAGATTGACATACTAAGTGGGAACTAATCCTAAAAATCTGTACGAGGAAAAAGTCGATTGTGTTGTAAATATACGAGTGGAATTAATCAAACTTTTATTTTATTATGATAGTTGATATTGTCAAATTTAAATTGGACTACATCCAATTAACAAATCAAAGCAAAATGGTTGTGTATTCATGCTCATTTTTACTTCTCATTCTTCTATTTTAAATTTTCTTGTATTCTGCACATAATGAACTTAATCGCATAGTGCCTATGAAGCTCGTTTTAACCTTAAATACGTGGATTGTTTTACTTAAAATTAGACCCATTAAATGTATTATCTGAAAAAATGACTCCTATAAGTCAAGCACCTTGCACAATGTTTCCTCTTAACCCTTGTAAGTTGCCATAAAACATGGAAAGTTTGGTCAAAATATGATATTAACATGTTTGAATCGCAACATTACTTGTAAAGGTCACGCTCGCTGCCTTGTGAGCAAAATCTCATCTGATGCACTGAACCAACGCTATTACACGTATCCATTTAGATGAATTGGGTCGGAAAATTCTTTTATTCATTTATATTTTGCCTCCCAATATTGTTGACATGCTCCTTTAGCTGGAGACTGCCCCCACAAAACGAAAGAAAGATCCATGGGAGAGAGAGAGAGCAGCCACCAAACCAGAGAGAAAAGTAGTGGTCAAAGTCCACGGTGGTGAGGATTTTGGAAGAGGGTCAAGGGAGGAAGGCAGCGGGTCCTTTTCCTCTCTCCCTTAAGTTATTCCTGTCCCTTTATATTTTTAAAATTATTATTTGTCCCCACTCCTCACACCCGAATTTAACCCCACCGATTATATTATTTTTCTACTGTAATAAAAGAAAAAAAAAAACTCAGAAAGGCATTTCACGTTCACACCGGTCATACAAGAAATCAATAGATAATCCTTGTCTTTCCACACGTGCAATTCAAGACTGGTCATACGATCTAGTCATGGTAAGAAAAACCATATACAAACACCATATAATACAATATCAAGGCCAACCCATCACATAGATTCAATTAGTTGTAAACAAGCATGTCTCGAAAACTTAATGTAGTAAATTTTGACATAAAATTTTAACATTAATTTGTGGCCCCATCATCAAAATTTAATTAGATATTGGACCACTTTTTGAAGTGTCGCTTGAATAAGTTTTTTTCTAGAAAGCCTCAACGGGTCATCGGGTTTGAGTTTACCATGTAATTAGGTCACAATGCAATGTGAACACACAATAGTTTATAAATTATTTTCTCTGGTCTTTGACTTTTCTCTGAGTTGTTGAGAATATTATCCTCTCCTTCTCTCCGATGTGTGTCTACCTTGGACCTTGGACAAGAGGAAAAACATGCAATTCATATATTTCTGATATAGATAAGAGTGGTAGCTTATAATGACCACTGCTTTGATTAGGCGTTGGTCAATTAGGGAGACTAGTCCTTCTTGAGGACCTCCCTAATACAGGTGCCTATTCAAATTAGTCAAACGAAGAAACAAAGCAGCCCATCCAAAGCAATCAATGATAATAACCAATTCTTTTGGCGAAATTATCAGATTAATCCTAAATCTATCGCATGACGAAATTCTAATGTAATCCTTCTGATCCATTTTTACTGGAAGTTGCGAACATGGCTATATATCACGTAGGATAGCCGGCGATGATCGAACGATCACGTTATTAAGGAGAAATAAAAAATGATATTTATTTTGTGATATTATTGACAATCAATCGATATTGTATGGTTTGTAGTATGTGGTGCCATCACAAATTCAAAGTCAACGGGTTTTCCAGTTGTGTCTATGGCGTTTGTCAGCTGGCACAGTTGGCGGCGAGGACGCCCGCGAATCTTTGTCCCTACTTCTCACGAGCAATACCCAAGAGGACTTTCCACTAGTAGAAGATGAATTATACGGGATAGTCCAGGGGCAATATTGTCACATTATCTTTTTTGAGATGCACAAATTTAGATTATTCCAAGAGTGAGCTTTTGGCTAACACGTGCCTTGAATTTTGACACCTCATATGAAGAGATTTTAAAACTCTTGGCACGATAGAAGGATAGTAACGAGCCCATCTATCTTGGACCTTCATGCTCCAAATTGAATGGAGTGGTTGTGGCTCATACTAAACATCCATAATGAATGTAAAAACCATTATAATAGCATTTTAGAGCTTTTGCCCACCGAAGAAAAAGTCAGTAGATGGATAACCACCCCAAATTTGGTAAGCTCTTTGATCTTATGCTCACCTATCTTTCATGAAGTTTTTCACTAGCCATATGAACGAACCTTTGGCTAACTTGAGATTTGGTGATTTTACCTCGTATATATAGTTACATACTACGAACATGTTAGCGGAGCTATGATAAGGGACTCGCAAATTTTGAACTTTTATGTCTTGGATGATAATGGGTAATTATAAGCTAAATCGAACATTTTTATAGCAGCATTACTTTTACGGTGATGTCTAGAAGGTTATCAACGTTGATCGCCTCCTCACTCCCTCTGACCTTTTCTTGACATCAATAAAAGTGTGAGGAGGGACGACCAGCCCAAATATCCCCTTTCAGCTTTATTTTAGGGTTCTACACCAATCATTAAATGCTCAGCTTGAGTCATAGTTACTTAACTCACTTGTATTAGCTCAGCACCACATATCAGAAGTTAAAAATTTTATTCACATGAGGTTGAAAGTAATGTCCAAAGCACAAGCTGGCAAATGGTTTACTCAAGAAGCGTGAGGTCTTTAATCTGATTTCTATTCGACAAAATTACTTAAAAGGCTAGCCTAAAAAAGGTAACTCCTTGTAAGTACTCTAATCTCGACATGGATGAGCTGAGCTACCTTTGGATATACTTAATCTGATTTACGAAAATTGGTTCAGAATACCATATGACTTCTATAACGAATAAAAATTGAAAGTATGAAAGTATACTGAAATAAGCCCGTTTCTTTTTTAGGTTGTCCTCTCTATTTTTAAAAGTCTTCCACAACTGACCTCGAGTTTCTTAGATTTTCACGCAACAAACAAAGGATCTAGAACTTCGTCTAGGTAATCTTATTTCCATTCAACTTGTGTGATATAAAGTAAACACGCTCAACTATCAAGCTGGTGAGGCTTGAAAGCAATTGACTTGATTTGTGATGTGATTTCTATCGAATGATCAAGAACTTGCGCTATCATGGATATGCATATTCATCAAACTCCTCATTTTCTTATTCTCCTCCTCCTCCTTCTCTAGGTACGACGAGATATCTGAATCTTAATCTCGACTCATCCAATTTACGTAGCCTACCCTTTTCACCAACGCTAGAAAAGTAGTATTATTGTCGACAACTGGCAAGAAGTAGGGGCAAGGAAGCAGAGAACTTCTAGATCTTCCACCTTAGCAGCTGCAAACTTTGTTGCATTCGTATGACTCAGAAAGTGTGTTCGAAGCTTTGTAGCTATTCGGGACGTCATTTAAACCGATAAATACCCCCCATTTGCAAATTTTTCCTACGCCATTTATCTCTTCAATTGTACTGGAGCTGAGGAATGGACTTGACTCCAAATCAACTAATGACAAACAAATTCATTTTCCCCCCATCGCCTATGCTTAACTCATGAGAGGCTGCGAATAATCTATCTTCACATTAATCTCATCTATTACTACCCCTTAATTTTCTTGTTCGTCGTCTCTCGGGCCATTTCGGACAAGGAAAGAAAGACGTGCGAACGGGCCTACCAAGTCACACCCAAGCTTATTCTCTCGCAATTCCCGTAAAAAATGCGGCACCTCGCGACGGAATGCTTACAAATGTTGACTTCGTCGATGAATGGTCATTAATGGGGTCGGCGAACCGAAGCTCTAAAGAGCGCTTTCAATTTCCCCTCATTGATGGGTTCCGACCGCGGGTGACCCCGCAACGGAAAATGCCCAACAGTGGGGACGAGACATGATCATTCCAAGCTCGAAGCTCCCGCTCGAGGCCAAGATCTTATGACTCGTATTGCCATCCGAACAGGGCAAATCCCACACCCACTTTGTCTAGGGCCCCCACTCTAAACGACGCCCGTTCAAGCCCGATTCCTAGAAAGATTGGACACGCGAGAGAGAGAGAGAGAGAGAGAGAGAGAGAGAGAGAGAGAGCCACGCACCACGTCGTTTCTGTCGTGTCCACACGTGCTCGCGGAAATCTCGGTGTGAACGATGGACCAAGACAGAGAGAGAGGAGAGGGCTAGGCCTGGACAGTGTAGCGTGTGGACGGGATCGCATGTTCAAGGGAGTTGGTCGAACCCTTCTTTCAAGGAACGAGAGACTGGCGTGCATCGTGAGAGCCCTTCGGATTTTCGTATCCACAATTCGCGTTCGTGCCCTTGATCGACTAGTTTTAAGGATCTCATCAGTTCCCTCATATCATGTTTGTGCCTACTCTCCATTGTCGGCAAGTGGTACAATGGGCTAAACTTTGTCTTAGTCGTTTCCAAAGGCAAAAGGAAAAAATATTAAAAATGCCTTAAATCTATTATATTAATGTCAATTTAGTAATAAATTTTTTGACCTAGTGATAATTCAGTTATTTCGGCTAATTTTGGCCGGATATTATTTATATAAACATTGGTTAGTTTATATGGCATGACTGACCTCGTCATGAATAATATTTTAATATTTATTCAATTTTTTTCCTTTCTTTTTTCTTTTGCCAACCATTGGCCATTGGCAATCACTGGGTAGGCTAGCATGGCCTAGGCGAGGGTTGCCATTGCTCACTAAATGTGAGGCAAGGTCAAGCAAGCCCTATTGAGAGATCCCCTTGCCAAATCTAGCTAGGTCCGCCTCGCCCAGGCCAAGGTGGCCTTGCAGGGCATCACCTTCACCCACGTGACACTCGACGAGGCCACTTGACTTGGGCAAGGGCCAGCCTTAGTAGATTGGTGAGGGGAGCTTGGCGAGGCTACCTTGGCTTGGGCAAGGCTGGCCTCACTCGATCTTGGTGAGGTGAGCCCTCACCGGGGCTTGCCTAGGTCAAGCCACTCCTTTGGTGGGTGACAATGATCCTCGCCTAGGCGAGGCTAGCTCACTTGACCATGGTTGATGGCCGACCATCGCTTGTGACTGGTTACCAATAAAAGGACGCATAAAAGAAAAGATTCAGAAAAAAATAATGAAAAATTGAAAAAAACATTAAAATGTTATTAGAAATTGTCAATGTTAATGCCGACCATACTATGTAAGTCAACTAGCGTCCACATTAACAAATCCAGATAAAATTAATCGAAAGGACAAAATTGGCATTAGATCAAAAAATTTAAACTAAATTGACACAATTAAATGTTTATGACTAAATTGGCATAAATGCAATATGTTTAGAAATTTTTATAAAATTTTACCAAGGGCGAAATGGGTAAGGCCAAAGAAGCAATTCCTTTCTTGAGTCCGGTCCGCTCAAGTCTAAGCATTTTCATCTAGAAACATAATTTTCTTTAATCATTGTGGTACTTGAACATCCCGCCCTACCCATTAATCATCTGCTCAAATCTCGTGCATTCGAACTTTCTTTTCATATTTTCGTGTACCCAATGAAGTAAAGGAGAAGAGCCACGTGATGATGGGTTGGCTCCAACTTGGGAGACCCTTGATTTATAATCTTCTGACGATGGCCTAGAGGGAACAAGGACCACTTGCTCTTCATGGGGCATTGAAAAATCGTTTGCGTTTCCGGTCAACACATTCAACGGTCTTGATCTTTCGTCGTCGGGAACGGTCAAATTCTCCTCCGGTTGCTTTCCCTCGGGGTCTTTGTCCTTTCATACCATCCATCGTCATGCATATTTTTCTGATTGTCTGAATCTTCAACATCATTTTTCTAATTTAATTTATTGCCGCCTTGTATTATATTTAAGCTCTGACGTCTATCTTATTTCAAAATGCAAAGTCAACGAGCTGTTGTTTCAGATAACGAAAGGTGAAATCTGGTGTATTTGCAGAGAGGGCTGGAATACATAGAGAAACAATGTGATTTGTTGGTATAAACACGAACTGAGAGGGATTGACATGATCGTAGGTTAAGATAGACAATATAAAATTGTGATGTTAATGGTCTTTCTCTGATTGGATAATGGACGTTGATTTATATTGATGCCTCAAAACTAAATTAGGATGTAAGGGGGCTTCTATCATCTCCTGAGAGACGATCCACCGTTCTAAAAGCGTCGTACCTCCAACACAAAATAAAGTAGCTCATAAATAGATCAAATGTTTCCAATGAATGGTCAAGATTTGTTCTACTGACCCTTGAGAGTTTGATCCTTGAGGATTTGGAGAAGTGTACTGAGATTTAATCGTCTGATATGGCAAAGAAGGATGGATTGAATTCGAAAAAGAATGGTTGAAGAGAGCAATCTAGAATAGTCATTCATTTGAAAATGACCCTAATATTTATCAAAACCGAAGTACATCTTGCTTGAATATTTGTTATCGCATGGATTACACGGACGAAACTCATTAGTTAACCTACTAAAGTTGTTTGTTTTTTTCATTTATTGTCATGTCTTGAGTTGATCACTAGTTGTTCAATTTACTTAGCTATAATTCTTTTTGGAACATAAATCATGTTAATTGGAAAAGAAAAAACATCCGTACTAAATTCAAAAGATGAGATATCATATTTATGTTGTTAATCGATCCGTTTGATTTCAAATATGTGTTGGGCAAATTTGATCTTATTTGGTCGCTAGTGACGGCTATCAATTATGTCTAAGTTAACGTTAATATAAGAATCTATCAATGTGCTACAACTCATGACGAAAGATGTGATTGGGGTTGGGTTTTGGTAGACTCGAAGAGCAATCTCCATTGGATCTAGTAGAGTTAATAATGCCATTGCTCATTTTTTTCCCAGCTCGTGCTCATAAGTGATGACTTTAATGGTCAATGAATGCGTTTTGTCAAAGCCTTAAGACTGACAAAGTTCTAGTTTTTCTCGTGAGAGTGGGGCTATCAGAGATTAGGTAACAGCTTGAATTTTTCCCCTTGGTGGGCTCAACTTGTAACAGAATGGGCGAGGTCATCGAAATGGGCTGGGTTGATCTTTGGGCCTGTGATTTGAATTTCAGCTAGGAGTTCTTTAGAATGGTTACCTCAACAAAGTGATTCCATTTGTAGCATTGAATTTGTTTGACGGGCATTAATGACCTCAACCATTGGATAGACCTCCTCATTAATTCAAGTAATGAGTGTCAATATCTATCACCATTGGATCAAGTAGATCTCTAACGTTGAATCAATTAGATGAGAATCAACATCCTCTACCGTTAGAGCACAGAGAAATCAACGGTTGTAATTAGAACAAATTTTTTATACCAATAAGGAAACTCTATTCTCTCTCAGTCAACTCTCTCCATACATCCCTTTCTCTCTCTCTAGATTCCACCCTCGCCACTGCCCTACACTTCCCGACGACCATTCGTGTCCCCTCTATTCAGTACATTTTCGCTTAGCTAAAGACAATTCGCTCACATCTGGCAATTCCCTCACTCGTTGATTGACCAGCTGGTTGCGCTGAATGGGAAAAATCTCTTTGATATTTCTTTGCTGCTTACTATTATGCCTGGTGTACAACTCCTCCTCCGTAGCGCCCGTGTCCACTAGATGATTAGAAAGTTCCAAATCTCAAGTCAAGCATTTCAAGTCATCTAATTGGGACAAATTTTGAAAAGTAGTATTTATGTATTTTTTTTTTACGGAATTTGGCCATATGATTTTTTACCTATGGTAAATATATAACCTAAGTGTTTCAAAGTGCTCTTTGATTTAAAAAAAAAAAAAAGGCATTGGGATCACAAATTTTAAAAATCGGACCAAATACACGTGCAATCTTGAGAGATATGGATAATCAATAGTTTTGCATGTGTTTTGCATGTATATTGTAAGTGTATGTTATTTGCCTTAAGGTGATGAAAGTGTCTCTGCCACACGTGCTCCCATGCTTAACCGGAGACTTGAATAATCAGTTTGTCCAAAGACATCCGATAATATTCTGGGTTGATGACCATACGGGCTATTTGGCTGAAAATAGCCCTCGCTCTTTCCGCACAAAAACCATATTTGAGAATGGAGTTCGGGGGATCTATAGCCTCTGCATGGGAGCTCTAAATCTCATCAGGCCAATAATTTCAACTAATCTAATTGAATTTAATTTTTAAAAGGGATTTTTAAGTCATTTTTACCAAACTTGGCATATTTTTCCATCTAATCTCCCATTGAGTCTAGGTGATTGGAAAGCTCAAAATCCCACAACGTCAAGCAGTTCAAATCCTCTAATTGCGATTAATTTTGAAAAGTGGTATTTACGTATTTTTTTTAATGAAATTTGGCCACACAATATAACTTTTTCATTTAATGTCCATAATAAATGTATGACCTAATTGTTTAAAAATACGGTTTGATTTTTTATTATAAAAAAAAGGCATTGGGATCTCGAATTTATAAAAACCAGACTGAACATGTGCAATATATGTGCAATCTTAAGAGAAAATAACCCTTGCTTTTTCCACCGTCACTATTATAAAACTCAATGACATTTCCATAGTACCAATACTCAATGATACTTGCTTCATAAGAAATTAAGACTGAGGATGTCGAAATAAACCTGTGATGATCATTATCGATCTCGTCTGGATTCCACCGTCGCGATTGAGAAGGGTCGCTGCCACTAGCCCCAAATGTGTGCCTCACTATTCCCTCGTCACGAATGTGTCGATTGTTTGCAGTTCCAACTCTCTTGCCATGGTGAATGAGCAATTGTTCGATCTCTTCCCATGTCTGCCCATTAGTCTTAGGCATCAAGCAATAAAGTACTAGCCACTTGATGAATGCGATCCCCGCAAACATCAAGGCTGCCCATCGAAGGTGATCGGCCTATTCAACGATATGTATGTTGACGATAGTCCTATACTTATCGTCTGCTTCACACCAACGCTAATTGCGTAGCCCTGCAGACGCAGCCTTGTTGAGAAGCTCTCCAAGTAGTGCACTACTATGATCGGTCCCAGCTTGACGAAAAAGAAGATCACCTATTAAAATCCTTGAGATGAAGCACCTGACCGCCGCCCACATGATGCCTTGTTTAAGCTTGGTCAATGCATCTCAGTATCTTCAATTTTCCCTCGTTTTTATTATTGCTTTAATTATTAGATATTTATCTTTATTGCTTGAGCACCATGCATGATCACTTTTACACAATAGTGGTTTCGATTTTCGAAAAAAGTGTTGAGATAGCGAATTTTTAAAAACTAGACCAAATACATGTGCAATGCATGTGCGATATAATTCCTTGAAGAAGATGATGGGAAGATGTGTTGGGTGCTGTCAACGAAATAGAAGAATAAGAGGACAAGGAAGAGGTGCGGGAGGCAGGTATTTGTGTTGATTATCCGTGTGTCTCAAAATTGCATGTATATTGGACATGTATTGTAGGTATGTTTGGTCCGATTTTTGAAAATTTGCGATCTTGACGCTTTTTGTGAAAATTGAAAGCACTAACATAAATTAGTTTGATCAAAGTATGGCCAAATTTCGTAAAAAAGAAGTACATAAATAACAATTTTCAAAATTTATCCCTAATCATCTAGAGTGGCATGTCAATCTGAAAAATATGCCGATTAAAGTTAGGCCAAATTTCATAAAAAAAAAAGCGTAAAAATCACTTTTCAAAATTAGTCTCAATTAGATTATTTGAAATACTTGACCTAATGAGGTTTAAGATGTGCATGATAAACTTTCTACTTCTTTATTTCTCTGTTTCTCTGTTCCCCGGAACATGTTTGGAACAAAAATCCGTTTGGTAACGCAATTTGATTTTTCTATTTCTGGAACAGATTTATATTCCAGAAATAGATTTGAAAAAGAAATCAGAAGCTAAAATTTTTAATTTCTCAATTTCTGGCTAGAAATCAATTTCTGTTTCAGAAATTTTGTCATGCGCACCCTTAGAGCTCCACTTTCTCTCCTCTCAAACCAAGTGGACTCTCATATTTATAATTGATTATTAGGTATTTATTTTTATTTGAAATACACATGCATACACATGCAATTACTTTTCTCTTCTTCTTCTTTTTCTTTTCATTCAATGCATTAAAAATGACCTATGGTGATAGATCTATCAGATTCACTCTATGAAAATCAAAGTAAGTCTATGTAGTTCATAAAATTCCTTTTTGATGAAAAATCAAAGGACATCCATGAAGTTCCTTTATCTTTACTTCTTCTTCTTCACTAAAGCAAATACACCTTGAGCCATTGAGTCATTTCCCCGAAGCTCAAGCTCAACCAAAAGTAGATTTAGTGGGTCCCAACTTCATGGACGATCATTGAGGTGAGTCTTTGCACACTTCACAATGTTGAATAAGAGAGGGGGAGAGGGGGAGAGCGGAAGAGAGAGAGGACTAACCATAAGTCAGCAAAACGGAGGTCAAGGAAGCGATGATGGTGCAGGTGACAGCGTATTTGCTCTAGAGAGGATTCGTTGGAGGTTCGAAGTTCTCAATTGTTTCTTCCCTAGCAGCGACAAAATGAAAAGATGAGCTAACAACACCATTATTTGCCTAGTAATGACAAATGCATCTATTCAAATAACTTTAGCGAAGTAGTTGTGCACTTGAATAAACCAAGTGATTTCAAATTGAAAATTCTTTGAGAAATTAGAAGTTATCTCTTAGAGCACATGCTTCTTATAATTGTCCATAGTAGGTGAAGTAGAAAATAGAAGTTCTAGGATGGCAAGAAAATTCACAACACACAAGCTTCAAAAGAAGGATGTAATATTAGAATATTATAAGAAATTTCATAAGTTATAATATTCAATCACTAAAAGTCACATTGGACAATTAAGAGATAACAGTTGTCAATAGCCTCCTTATAATTCATTGTTGCTTGTACAATTAATTTGTTCATTCTATTTTGAATATATTTTATACCACTTAGGGCTTCCTATTTGGTTGAAAATAGCTCTTACTCTTTCCACGGGAAAAGTATCAAAAAAGTCCTAAACCTATTGTATTGGTACCAATTCAGTCCTAAACTTTTCAATTGGACCAATTCAGTCATAAACCTTTTAATATTAGTACCAATTCAGTCCATTCAGCCAATTTTGGCCTGCCGGTGCTGATGTGGCAATTTTTATGATTTTTTAATGATTTTTTTATTTTTTTATTTTATTAATTTTTTCTTTTATTTTTTCTTTTCTTTTCTGCTTTCTTCTTGGCGGTGGCCGTGAAGCCCTCGCCTGCCGCCGGTAAGGGTTGCGGCCCTCGCCCGGCCTCTCCCAGGGCTGCCGGTGAGGTGGCTGGTGAGGCCATGGTGGCCATTGCCAGGGCGGAGGCGAGGGCCGCGAAGCCCTCGCCAGTCGCCGGCGAGGGTCGCAACCCTCGCTCGGCCTCGCCCTGGCCTTGCCGCGGGAGGAGGGAGAGGAGGAGGGACGGGGAGCGGGCGAGGGATGGGTTGTGGGACTAGCACCATCGGAAGAAGGAGAGGAGGGTGTTGGGGTGGCGGGCTAGGGTTTCAGAGGCGAAGATCGGGAGGAGGAGCGGCGGCGTGAGGCGCGGGAGGTGGGGGACCAGGACCTCGAATTGGGATTTCGTGGAGGTGAGGGCGGCGGTGACAAGGTCGAGAAGCTCCAGGGTCGACAGCGGAGGAGGTGCCGGGGACTCAGCGGCAAGGCCAGGACGAGGCCGAGCGAGGGTCGCGACCCTTGCCGGCGGCTGGCGAGGGCTTCGCGGCCCTTGCCTCCGCCCTGGCGTTGGCCGCCATGGCCTCGCCAGCCGCGGGTGAGGCTGGCCTCACCCAAATCCTGGCGAAGCCGCCTCGCCGGCGGCCCTGGGAGACGCCGGGCGAGGGCCGCGACCCTCGCCGGTGACAGGCGAGGGCTTCGCAGCCCTCGCCCAGTGGTAGGCTCGCCGGCCACCGCCAAGAAGAAAGAAAAAAAAAAAAAAAAAAAAAAAAAAAAATAAAAAAATAAATAAAATTTTAATAAAAAATTCGAAAAATCATAAAAATTGCCATGTCAATACGGCCGGCTGACCAAAATTGGCCGGATGGACTGAATTGGTACCAATATTAAAAGGTTTAGAATTGAATTGGTCCAATTGAAAAGTTTAGGACTGAATTGGTACTGATGCAATAGGTTTAGGACTTTTTTGGTACGTTACAGGGGATTGGAGGTGTACATGACGTGTGAGCCAACACGTGTAATGAGCTTAAAATCAATCAAGTTTCCAACTTTCTTGGAATTTCAAGACGGGGGATTGGACATTCCAAGATCAATTAAAGATTGATTAGATTATGGTAAGTTAAATTGAATTGGTTCAAATTAATTTGAGTTCGAGATTGATTCAAAAATTCGGTCAAGATAAGGAGATATAGTTATGTTAGGCTTGTTTCTGTCTTGATCATTATCTCCTACCAAGATCAAGAGTCCAACCTAATTTTAATCTAATCCCACCCCCACGACTGGATTGAAAAGACATATCTCCCATGTTTTTACCGCTTTGGAAATCCTGATCTTTTTAGGAAAGGTGATTCGTGAAATTATAAGAAGAGATTATTTCTATTTAGTGTCGTGCATACTTAGGATGATTTTTGTTGATAAAATAAAATCAAAACAAAAATAAAGATGTTCTTAGGGTATGATATAGATTGCATTTTGTTCTATATTGTTCAGGTCGCATATTACCCGTCATTTAGAGGGTGACATATTTTAGGACTACTTTTCAATAAGCATTCAATATTAGGGGTGTGCAATGGGAACCGCCTTAACCGGGACCGGATTGGACCAGACGGGACCGGTTAGTTTTGGGCGATCCTAGGGGGTGCTGGTTTGGTCCCCGATTTTTATTTTTGGAGCCGATGGCTAGTCGGTCCGTTCCCAGTTCCAAGGTGAGAACCGGATTGACCGGACCGATAGGACTGGACCAACCATTCATGTATATATATATTTTTTTAATTTCTGAATAAACATTTTACCATTAGGCCAATTACTCTCCAATCTCTTTCCCATTTTGCCATTACTTTCCTCATTTCTTTCCCTTCCACCTTTCTTTCGCTAACCCTAATTGTGCGAAATCAACCCTTTCCCAGTTTCCCTCTCGTAGGTGCAGCCTCACCTCATGCCTTGCTTCAAGCTAGTCACTCGACTCTCGTAACCTCACCTCCCCCCTCGCTCGATGTCCTCTCGCGGCCTCGCCTTAGGCCTCCTTTCCCTCTCATGGCCTCGCCTTCTGCGTCGCTAGACGTCCTCTCATGGCCTCACCTCACGCCTTGCTTGACGTTGACGACTTTCCCTCTCATGGGGTCGCCTGTCCACCAAACCGAACCGGATCACGACCAGGTCCGGTCCCGGTTCATGGTTTCAGGATTTGTTGGTCCAGTCTACGATCCCAAAAAATGGAAACCGATCCTTTCAATCCGGTTCCCGATTTTTGGATGAGATCAGATCAAATTGGGAACCAATCACCTCTATTCAACATAGATAGCATTAATCAATTATCACGTCCCATGCACTATTCATGTTCATATATTTCATTTAATGTGAAAAATGATTACAAAATGAAAAGGGTTAGTGTCACATCATTAAATTATTAATCATATAAATAATTTAATGGGAAGACTAATTAGATCATACTTATGGTCTTAGAATTCAATGGTTTGCTTTCATAAATAAGAAATAGCGTTTCATATAGTTTGCATCATAGGGTTAGTCCGTGTTTAATTCTACCTTAGGTTAGAATGTTCATATTGTGACGACCCAGGGGACAGTACGGAGGGACGAACTAAGATCGACTCGGCAATATGCGGGCGAGGCTAAGGGCATTTTTCCTATCCCACATCGCTTAGGGGGGAGTATTGGGAGCCTTTATAAGGCTTGGGACCCTCTAATCTGTGTGACGCGTTTTAAAACCGTGAGGACTTAGTGTCCAAAGCGATTAATATTACACAGTGGGACCTGGGTCCTTACACATATCATATAATTTGTTTTAGAATTCTAACATTGCACAAGAATTGCATTCAATCTATTATAGCATGGTATACACAATATTTAGGACTTAATGTTAGTTTGCATTAGATTAGGATACACATAAATGCAACATGTAATTAAGTTATATCTAAGTTGAGTTTATTTTGTAAACAAGAAAACCCAAAAAATTTAATTAGTGTTGCACATTTATGCATCAATCTAAGTTATCTGTTATAGTTTAAATCATACATTGATCATGTTCATAAAAACTCCAATTTTGTCACCATCCTCATCATCATCTTGAAGTATAGAAAGAAAAGAAACAAAAATATCAACTCATCACGCATATTAGATCTGCATCGTAGCACTTCATTGTCGCTGCACGATCAGATTTGTTTGAGAAGTCATACCCAGGAGACAAATTTGCAGGACCCCCGTTTCATCGGACGATAAATAGGGATTCGCCTCCGCTTGCTCATGCATTCAAGGTTTTTGATCTTTTGAGTAATTTATTTACCTTTTCCAGGGTCTTTTATCTTTTCAGCATGTGATTAACCCCTGATGGCGAATGTTAAGAATATGATAAATGCTGTACTATTCAATAACTATAAAAGAAAATTACAAGAAATATCTTTCAATGAAAATCAATTAAGAAAGGAAAGAAAAAAAAAAAAAGCCGCTGTAACAGCGAATGGGCGGGCTTGAAAGTGAATGGGCCGGTTCAGGCCCACAATCAGGCACGAGTTCTCTCTTTCTCTCTCCGTCCAGAAGGTCGCCGCTTCTTCCACTTTCAGCCGTCGGCGAGCCGCCGGCAGCGAGCTTCGCTACCGCCGACGGCGTCGCGGTTTCCCGCCGCTTTTCGTGCTCCCGGCGACCGGAGATAGCTGCGAAGAGCGATGAGCAGCGAGGACGACGATGCGTGGCGAATTGTCCACGTCCCCGGCAGGCCGGCGATTCCGCCTGATCAGCAACTCACGGTTATATTCTTCATGGACGACCGACCGAATCCTGAGCGAAAGATCCGAACTTGACGTGTTGCTGATGTGTTCTGCGCTTCGGAATTGGCGTTTCGTTGCGTTTTTTTTTTGTTTTTTGTTTTCCTTTTCCTGCAAGCAGTAAACGTTGTCGCAGCTCAGATTCAGCAGCCGAAGCTCACGAACACTATCATGAGGTCAGTCTCAGTGTCTTGCTTTGGATTTATGTGTTCAAGCTCGTTCTGCGCTTCTCAGAAATTGCTGTTTCGTGTATGGTTTGATTTTCCACTCGAGTTTTTTGGGAATCCATTGTTTGGTTGTTGGTTAGGCGTTTGAGTCAAATTGCGCCATTGGAGGACCTCCACCACGTGAAGCGGGTGAAGAAGAAGTGTCTCGAAGGAGGTACGTTCTTTGTTCATGAGCATATCGGTGTTAAGCTTGTCACTGGTGTGATTGGTCACTTAATGATATTGATATTTCAACATCATTGTTTCTTGCATTTTTGAAATTGAGGATCAATTTTTGCCGGGCATGTCGGTTATGGAATTCGAAGATTTGTGAAATCATAAGGTGAAGCTTTACTCATTAAGTGAACATAAGAGTAGTAGTTGCTTAACTAGGCCTTTCTATCGCTTTTTGTTTATGGGTTACCCTTTAAAAGTTAAAAAAACCATTGCAATGTTGTTGTCATCATGCGAGGGTCATTTAACAGGAACAATTTCATGCGGAGAATTAAATGTCTGTTGTTTATACTCACGCGTGTAGTTCTTGATCAGACATCAGTCCCATGTATTTACTGCTTTTTAAGTAACATAAAAGGGGAATAGAATCCTCTGACCCCATGCATGCCAATTGTCATCGGATCGAAGAAATTATATATGAACTTTTAAGCCCCAAAGTTATGAGAAAGCTTTGTCTGCATTGGAAGCACCATAAGTCATTAACTTGAGTATAACAAATCAATCAGCATTAGATATTTAAAGTCATATTCACATCATCGGTGTAATTGCTCAACAAGACTCTTAGTCCTAAGCCACACTCGAGTGATGAAGCTGTGGTTTTTGTGGATGGTTTGCTTATGTTTTGGGGTGAACGAGGGGTGCTCCTTGCCTCCTCCATTCTGCATGCATATCCTAAATTTCTTCTTCTACTGCTAAAAATTCTTTTGATGGACTATTATGAATATAAAATGCCTGATTCAGGAAGAATGTTATCTGATGAAACTCAAATGCTACCATTGGTTTCTGGTCTTTAGCTTGTTTTCTAGTATGTATTAGCTATGCAAGGCGTTGAAAAACCTGATGAACAATTATGAAAACAACCTGTATTGCTTGTTAATTTAAGTGCTCAGTTTGTTATTTTTCCCTTATCAATCATGAAAATTGATTGAATAGGATTACAATACCTCTTATGTGCACATCATGTGCGGAAAAGGAACATTAGCAGGAAGTTAATAGGATTGAAAGATCAGAAAATTGAGAAAACGAGAAACCAAACAAAAGCAGTGGCCCACTCAATATACGATAATTTGCATTTGAGAATGAACTGGTAATTGTCTCGAAGAATCTTCTAATTATTTCCTATGCAAGGTTGATTTGATGGAAAACCGGGATAGGTGTTTGTATTTTTTCATCAACAAATCATCTTTTACCTACCCAGCTTTTCAGCAGTTCTTTAACTGATTTTTTATGTATTTCTTGAACTGTCTGGTTGTTGTAATGGTTTTGACAGGAAAAATTCAGCTATCAGTAATCTTATGTCTGGCTCCCGAAAATGGTGATTTTGATGGAATTCCATGTGACGTGAAGGATATAATTAGTTCTTATCAGTTGAGTCCTTTTGTGGCAAAAGTGGGTTGTTTTCTTGTCAGCATTTCGTGTTGATTTTCCCATGTTTTACATTATCTTGAATAACTTGTAGAGAGAACGATATGCAGCTTTGACAAGTTATGGTATCCGTGAGAAATGATGTTTACACACAGAGCATCTTACCCTACCATGGACCGCTAGCATATTTGACATTGAACCGCTAGCTTATTTGACATCTGTTGATGCCTTTTCTCTTCTCCCATTTTCCAAGTTCTAGAAAATTTTATTTCACAAATTCTCCCTCCTCTTTTTTTTTTCTTGATCGGACATCTCATTTAAGTAACTAATGCATATCAGGTGATATATTTATATCAAAGTGTCACTTAGCTGAAAGGAGTTCTTTTGCGATGATCTCCTTTCTGCTGGTTTAGGTAATAAAGTTGTGTTTATGACCTAAGTGGACCACTATGGGCTTCGCTTGAGAATTTCTTTTGGTCTTTGTAGGTTTTTTCAATGCTTTATAGGCTATTTATGCCAAAGAGGGCTTCTTGGTATTGGTTGTTGTACACTAATGTTGTTTGCTCTATCATGTCCATGCATCCAGTGAACTGCACTTGAAGTGAATACGTAGTTGAAACATCTTTACTGGTCGATAATAATGAAGCAACAGCAAACATCTGTATTGTCGATGGCATTAGATTCTGTAACATAACACTTCAGTGGCTGGATAGGATGTCACTGTATATATAGATCAATTTGGCTTTCAAACCCTGAATTTGAACAAAGTTTCCATCTCTTGAATTTTTTTAACATTTTTCTTTTTCATCATGTAATTTGTCTTTTTAAGTTTATTATGGCATGAAAGGAAGCCATATCCTATCTAATGTTAGGTGGAAGTGTGTATCCTTCTCAAATCTTTCAAAGTGCACAGATGATTTGATATTAAGAAAGTCTATTAGTTGTTAATAAAATTCTAAATCTTTATTTTCTGTATATCATGCTTATCTTAATCAGTGTATATTTGTAATTCAAATATAAGCATAAGAAGATATACTGCATAAGAACTCCCTGTGACATGTAACCTGAAAATGGCGTTGTTTCACTTCATCATGTGATGGCAAAGTGGGATTTTGTTCTTTGTGCTTATTCGTGCTAATTTGCACTAGATCTGCAAATATGCTGCATTGTCAAAGGAAAAGTGGGTAGAACAGTGCAAGCTATGGCCCACCTCATACCATCCACCAACCTAGTACGTCTCTTTCAAATATTCCGATCAGTAATGGTAATGCATGTTCATGTCTTAAGATCAACATATTGCCATCATGTTTTAGGACATTTTTGCCGGTTTAGGGTATTTGCATCAGTTGGGCAGCATTGGGTGTTCATTTTATACTTTTTACCTCCTTCAGAATTTATTTCCAAGCAGATACGTTGGAAGTTGGAGTCTGAAAACCAAAGACTTACAGAAAGTTGCAGTTTGAGTGGCCATCTCAAATTTGATAAGCTTTGTTTTTAGAAATTTAGGATGTGATTGATTTTACTTTGTTCTGCTGAGTTATATTAGTTTTGGTTGCATCTGGACTGAGAGGAGTTTTGGGTTATATATAAACCAGAGAAGTTACTTTCGGGGAATAACTAATCAAGCCATCTCCATCATGCATAATGGCTGCTAATGAATCTTGGCTGTAGAGACCAAGGGTTGCCTAGTTGGTTGGAAAACACTCTTTTTAAGTCACTAGGCCAGGTTTAAGTCTTATCATTCTCCTCTCCCACCTTTTGCAATCAAACGTAAGCTCCACCTCTTTGCGTGACTCAATTCAATGGAGTTTGTGCAAATATTTGACCTTTATTTTAGCATTTCCTAATTTTACTTCTTGTCAAAGACCACAAGGAATTATCTGTTACTCTATATTCATGTGTATAATGTGCATTTATACATACCCTATGTCATTACTGATTCGTTCTCTTAACTTCTGATTTTCCAAATAGCAGCAATATCAGTGGCATAACTGGGTTTAGCGCTGAAGACTCACAATCGGTTGTAAGTATTATGGAAATATGCTCTGGAATTGGCGAAATCTCATGGTAATGTGGTAAGTGTTCAGGTATGCCCTTGACTTGCGATTAATGAATGTAACTTTGATTGATTTCATCAAGTTCGCAGCTAATTATATCTCTGACTAGTCAAGATCTCAGAGTTCTTGAATATGAGTACTAATCTGGTACCAAATAAAAAAAGAAAAGAAATTCTCATATACATGGCAATCATTTCTTTCTGAGCATTATACTGCTTTGACATTTTGCGAGACAAAGGCCTTCCTTTTGTGCTACTTTTTAGTTTCCTTTGAATCAGTATTGTGTGAAGTAAAGCACATCCAAGTACATGTTCGACGAGTATCATTTCTAACTGCTCCAGTGTTTGCACTTTCAACAATTTTCCCATCAGGCCAGAGAGGACTTACCATAGCTCGCATTAGCTTACAAGAATCATTTTGGGTTCGGTAAGAAGAAGTGAGATTTACTTGTTGCAATTAACTTGACAGGAATGTGAAGTTTTTATGTGAAAGTCACGTTTATTAACTTTGGAACCAAAAAACAAGAAGAAAACTGTATTATAATAGTGGAGAACAATCCGATCATTTTGAAGGCTGGGTCCTTTAGACATTTATCCCTTGAAATGTAAAACTGTATTATAATAGTGGAGAACAATCCGATCATTTTGAAGGCTGGGTCCTTTAGACATTTATCCCTTGAAATGTTCATGCATAGACATAGTGAAATAGAGGTTTTGGGAAGGAAATGTAGCACTTCATGTTGCTCCCTAGTTAAGCATCCGATTTTGTTTTATGCAGTTGTGGGAACCTCTTATGTTGTGGAAATTGCACAAATTTTGCTTTTGTTACACCCTTCTCTTGTCCACAGGTGGTCAATGCTGCAGCAATTGTAGATCCTCTATCTAATCAAGTGATTGCAAGGGCATGTGATGAAGTCTGTTCTTGGCAAACTCCAAAAACAGAAGTTGGTGCTGAATGTAGTAGTTCCACCAAATCTTCTGCTGAAATGACTGGATGGATAGAGCATGAATCATGTCTTCAATGCTGTACCTCAGATGGGGCAGAGCAAGTTGAGACATCCATTTCTTGTCTACATCCACGATGGTGGGTAGATGAACAGACTGGCAGGAGCTTTTCATTTTGGCACCTGTTGCGACATGCTGCGATGGTGGCCATTGAATCATCTGCTGCCAGGGATAGACGCTTATTCCCTGATGTGAGATACAAAGATGAAGCTACCATAGAGTAGTATATTCTATCTCCTGCAAAGTCCCAAGTAAAAAGACGGAAAACTGATGGCAATGATGTAAGCTTTTCCTCTAGATGTGGAGGAAATCCTGGCAAGCCTTTCTAGCATGACAATGGCATCTAAGTATCATCTGCTTCTTTGTCATAAAGTACATGATCTTTTCTCAACATTTGCAAATATCGTCATACTATTTCATCTGTTATTGCTCAACTCAAACTCCGATTAGCTCTCGGATGGTTGGTTGGGTGCATGTTATAATCATCCCTTAGTCAACTTCATTGTCTTGATAGACTTGCTAATAGTCAACACTGTATATACGATGATTATTAATTGAACACCTTTTGATGACAATGCTTACTCAACCAATAATACATGCACTGTCCACCAATTAACTAGTTGGCACTGAAGATGAAATGCTCGAGGATTATTTGGCACTGAACATAGGGAACCGACTATTGCATTTGATTCTATAGATCGATTCACTGCTTCTCCTTTGCATTTAATCTGACGATATTTCATCTTGGCACTGACATCTATATAATTGTGGGAATCCAGGTCGACAATGATGGAAAAAATGATACTGCTTATGGAAATGGTGATCTCTCTAGTAGACCATATTTATGCGCTGGCAATGACATCTACCTTGTTTGGGAACCATGCACAATGTAAGTCAAACAAATCAGCTGCAACCGTCCGGTTTGGTGCATGTGCAGCCTATTTGGCTTATCACCTGTTGCCCAAAATATCTGAGATTCTGCCTTGGACAGTACTGGTTCTTTGCACATGCACTTTGCATTCCTGTCCTCTAGATGAGATATTTTTCACATTTGAGATCTGGAGAAATTAACATGGAGAGTTGCAATTCATTTGGCGTAACAAGTGTTAAGAGTTGTAGGTTTTTTGAAATAGAGTGATGAAATTCCTGATATTGAACTATTCTGCTACATCTCGTCTTGTTTAAGGTGTGCGATGGCACTTGTGCATCAGAGGATCAGGTGTGTGTTTTACGCTTTTCCAAATCTGAGTGCGGGAGTGTTGGGCAGCATTCACCGGCTACAGGGGGAAAAAAGCTTGAGTCATCACTATGTGGTGTTCAGGGTTCTGAGGGTTGTGGTGCCACAGGATATCCTCGACAAAGCCAAAACATTGATATCTGGCAGCCGAGAATGAGAATGTCGAGTCGAGGATGCCTCAAATTTTGCAGGAAGAAGATAGTGGGAAGATTGTATTGCATTATTTATCTTCTTGGTCATCAGATTTTGGACTTCTTTTTCCCCTTTCGAATCTCGTTTGAGTTATGTATTGCATTTAGATGCCCATAGTTAAGTAGTAGATATTCCACAGTTATTATGAAGTTGGCCCTTGTGCTTTATCCTTATGAATGAGAGAATAAAATATGCAGAGCAAGGAACCAGAGAGATGGTATGGTAATTGGGAAAGAAGCGTCTTTCAAAGAAGCATCTGAAAGACTCGCTAAAAGGGTTCGAAGACTAGGAGCGGTGACTTGCGAGTATGGCATGTTGCTCAGCTCCATCATCATGTATGTTATGGCCTCTTGACCCTTTCGTGAGATGTCTTGTTGAGTTGAATTGCCCACTAGCTTGAAACTGGCTTTAGGCTTAGGCAACTTCTTTGAAAGACCCAACCTGTAACTTATTCGAAGAGTTCGTGATCTCTGTCCTTCCATTGCCTTGTAACGATGCATTTCTGCTCTTCTAAGATCTTTTGTACTATTTGTGGACTCAAAGTTTATACAGCAAGGTAATTTTTGCTGATTATAGCTCGGGTAGGTCAGTTATTTTATTTAGTTTCGCAACTAGTGAGTTTGGCACCAAAACTTTCCCCAAAGGAGCGCTAATGTTGATGAGTTCAATCAGAAGTTATCACAATGCAACAATAGATGAATTTCACTGATATTTTGAAGATACGACAATGGAATCAACAACCCTAGGGTGCAAAAGCCTCTACAGCTGAGCCAAGAAGCGGATACACGACACACGCTACTTAATTGAAACAAAGATTGAATTTGCTGGTACTTTTTCCAGACGGTGGAACATCTCCTTATTCTGAGAATCTTTACACTCATTTGGCAACCTGCATCGAGAGAGAGAGACTTGGCAAATTCTATACACAAAAGGGGTCCTTTGAATTTCTTGGCAAAATTCGCTTCGACGTCGAATCCTTGATTTGGCTCATATCGAGATGTCAAACATGTTCTTCACCAAGTTGTCCATCATCCGATTCGTGACTTCAATGGTGGCGCATTGTGTGTCCAAACTCCAGACGGGACGGGTCCTTGTTGGTTTTGGGGAGTTTGAGTGGGCAAGAGGACGGGAAGAAGCGGCAAGTTGTCGCAGCTGCAGATCTTCATCATGTAACCGTCCGGGTCATGGAAGAACAGCTGATCGACCTTGATGCGGCCTTCTTCAACGACCACGGTCGTATGTACTCGATGTTCATCTCTTCCAGCTTCTTCATCACGAACTGAGCACTGGAAGGAGATGTGGTTGTCCTCGGGATTTATCGCCCCTTTCTTTGCAGGAAATCCCGCACTTCAAGCAAATGGATGCCAATTCCATAGTTGAACAGCCTGAAAACGAGAAGGGCCGATTCTGTTGCACCATCAACTCGCGACTCGAACATCTTTCTTGAATTCGACAATTTTTGCAAAAGAGGAAAAAATCAACAAGATTCACAAAGACTACTGCTATACATGTAGGTTCCAAAAGAACTAAACATCCACCTAAACAGAACTGCCTCAAAGAAACTATCAGGTGATGATGGATTGGAGACTTGTTCTTATTTAACTAATGAAGGCAAGAGTGTCAAGTCAAGAGAGTTGTGGGGAAGCGGACATAATTCGATCATCCCAAATTTTGGATAATCAACCTACCTGCTTTAAAAGCAGGATTTTGTTATTGGGTTTTTATTTTTTTTCCGAAACACTTGTTAAGCATTAAATTATCCCAAAAAAATTACTTTAGAAAATTTTAAATATCTGTAATTATTGTCTTGCCAGTGCACTTGGGGCCCTTTGCTAAATTAAGGCTTCGTTCGTTTCCCGGAAAATAATTTCCAGAAAAACGTTTTCCGGATTTTCCGGCATTCGTTTCATGGAAAATGAATTCCTTGCGGAAAATTTTTTTCATGAAAGGAAAAGAGTCTTCTAAATTAGGGGAAAATGTTTTTTACATTTGAAAAGTGGAAAACATTTTTCTCACTTGATCTCTCTTATCTCACACTTCTACAAATCCTCACTTCCTCCTCCCCTTTCTTATTTTTCTTTTCTTTTTTTATTTGAATTATTTTTTAATTTTCTTCTTTCTTTTTAATTCGAATTATTTTTAATTTCCTTTTTCTTTTCTATTTCTTTTGTTTTTTTTTTCTTTTCTTTGTTTCCCATCTTCTTTCTTGGCTAGTCGTCGGCCGTCGCCAAGCGAACCTCGAGCTCGTCGATCTCAAGCTCACGCTTGTCGATTTGGCAAGCCTTGAGCTTGACACTCACGCTCGCCAATCTGGTGAGCGGTAAGCCTCATGCTTGTTGGCAAGCTCGAGGCTCGCTGGTGGCCGCTCACGGGCCATCGCTGTGGCTGGTTACGGGCCATCGCGGCGTGGATGGAAAACAAAGAAAAAGAAAAAAAAAAAAATAATAGATTTTAAAAATTAAAAATAATTAAAAATCAATTTCTAAAAAAAAAAAGAAAAATCCATTTTAAAAAATAAAATAAATGAGAAAGAGTATATGAAGGAAAATATTTTCCTTACCGAACATTGAAAAATATTTTCCACTTTATTTTTAGTTTTCATCCGAACACTAGAAAATAATTACATTTTCTTGAAAAATGACTTCCTGGAAAATATTTTTCAAAATTTTGTGCAAAATCTTCACATTTTACCTTTACCAAAAAAAAAAAAAAAGAAAATATTTTTCAGAAACTAAAATAAAATAGAGGAAATTAACCCACAAAAATGATGATAAACGCACCCCAAAAGGGGAACCCACATCACCACATGCTTACTCCTTTATCTGCTAATTTTCCACACTAAACAAAGTCACTCTAGAAAGGCTGCTAATAATATAAAAGAGCAAAACAAGCTGTTCTAAGCACAAATCAAGCAAAGTTGAGGCTAAAATGCTTTAATATCTCAAAAGACTTCTGTAGGTCCAAAGGGTTTGATGATGGAGACCATGTTGGAGTAAATTTCTTTAAAAGCTCTCAAAACTATAACCAAAAAAAAAAAAAAAAAAAAAACCCACAATTTGGTTTCAAAGATGACACGATAAAAGGTTTTGGTCGTTGATAAAGGTTGGAATTTGGAGAAAAAATGTTTCTCACTATAAGCTGAGTCTCATTTCAAAAGTTTGTTGTTGATTTGAGTGAAATGGCTTGAAAAGATTCATGTAGGACAGGCAGTTCGCGATGCGAGAATCGCTCGTCCGACCCACACCAAACGTCTCCAAGTAAGCTAGGGACGAGCCGAGAGATCTGCATGCTCTGACCACACTTACATTTCCCGTCGGATCGGATCGACCAAAACACGTACAAAGAAATGCCCACATCTAAGATTGGGGCCAGTACCACGATGTGTACACCCCGGTCCGACTGACGTAGTACGAGTTTCAAAGCATTGATTCCGAGCGATTCCGACCAGGGAAGCAAAGGGGGCAAAGCGAAAAACCAAAAGGGGCATGCTAGGATTTACCAGGCGCCTTCAAAGTTGAAGGAGGAAGGGCGCGCTAGATGAGGACGAAGCCTAGGAAACGCTCGTAGAACCTCACGGACTCGGCCACCGACTTGCACACGAACGAGACGTGGTTCAGTAAGAGCAGGAGCAGCTTCGGCTGCTGATGCATCGACGAGGAGGAGGAGGAGGACTCCCTCAGCCATCTCTGCATCTCCTCCTTCTCTGCGCTCACTATCTCTTTCCCCATCCGTGCGTGCGTGCGTGCGTGCGGGAACGATACTCTGTGTTTGGGAGCTTGATAAGCGAGCAGAATTATATATAGGTGCCATTTTCTAATAAGTGATGAATTGAGAAGGCTTTTTTTTTTTTTTTTTTTACAAACAATAAATCAAGAATAAGTCCTAGAGAATCGGTGAGATTAATGCGTTATAACAACTGATCGTGAAGGAAGTTTCTTATTTAATTTTTTTTTCAAAATGTTACCCATTTCACTTTCTACCATAATGGATAACATTACGGCTGTAGTTGTTTATGTGTATATATGTATGATCTAATTTTTTATGCTGGTAAATAAAAGTCATGAATATTCGACAATCCTTTCTTTATGTAGTATCTCTTTTTTTTTTTTTTTTTTTTGGTCCTACTTTACTCCTATTATAACTCTCACTCTCAGACTTTTACCTTGCCTCATTGCAGAGCGTGGGAGCCGAAACCCACACTTGAAACTAATTCGCCCTCAAAAGATGGGGATTCGAACCTCCCATCTCCCCCTTCCATGTTGGAAGGGTGGCCATTGGGCCAAACCCCAATAATTGTAGTTTCTCTCTTCTTTGAAAGGGCGAGCGATCAAGAATTCAAGTTAAGTACCGATGATTTTGATGAAGACAAGGAGTGAAAACCGATGGTTCAAAAGTAGGGTTTTTTAATTATTAATTTTAAATTTAGATATGTGTGACTATGTCTACATTCTTCAATCCTTTATATTGGTCAATAAAGAAATGAAAGTGACAAATAATTCAAACAATGGGGAAAAAAAAACTCTGCTTAAGTAGCCTCCAGCTACTTGTTACAACATTCTCTTTTTAAGTAAATTCCGAAATTTATCGATGTTAATCTTTTGCTTTACAATAATAATAATTGACGTCATATAATTATGCGAAACTTTTAAAACATTATGGTGATCATAACACTGTTTCACTAATTTAATCTATAAAACATGTGTAACAAGCTATTGTTATGGTCGCGACGATCAACATCGCTCTAACAATCATTGTTCTATTTGGGATACGTGTCGCCATGTATTTCATAGCTAGGATTGCTCCCGCTCCCCGCTAAAATGATTCGATGATAAAAAAAAAAAATGAGAAAAAATCAATACCACCAAATATTTAATATTTATTGTAATATGAATACCTAAAATTTTTACTGTGTCAAAAAAATCATAAATTATGCCCACCACTATGCTAATATCCCAATTTTTTTTGAGAAACAATTACTCAATCTATACTAAACATATTGAATGGATATTAATTTAATCCTAAATTTTTATGTGAAATTTCAATCTAGTCCTATTGCTGACATGCAGTCTAATTGTTGTTGGTAATTCTATGTAGCACATCGCCATGTTCACGATGTGTCGGCAAAAATTGGCCAACAAGAGTAGGTTAGAATTTCACACAGATTTATAATCGAATTGATAAAATTAAAAAGTTTAGGATCGAACTAACATTCATATAAAATATGATTTGTGACAACTTCCCCTATTTTAACCTTAAACCTGTACCAACATGACAAAAATCGAGGATTTTTTTGTCATGCTATGCAAATTTGAGAGTTTTTGTGACATATGTCATAGTGTCTATAATTTAAGATTTTTTTTACGGTACTTTTTGAAAAAAAAAAAAGGGAATCATAAAAGCCATTTGAATTGGAGTTACAGGAGACGAAACTGAAGGCAACGTTTGAACATGCGAGAGGAGTGAAGGGACGGACCAATAATCATTAGAATTAGACCATGTCGGGGTACCACTGTACCACTAGGGGTGAGCATGGTTCCCGGGTAGAACCGGGAACCGAAACCGGAACTGGCATTGGGAATCGGAACCGGAACCGGTTTAGTTAGGGCTAAAAAAAAGCCCCATTTTCACTTTCACTTTCACTTTCACTTTCAGTCTCTCGGTCTCGGATACCTGTGTTGTGTTCTCTCTTCTCTTCACCCTCTGTTGACTGCTCGACGCCACCTGAGATTCTCTCTTCGCCATTCGCTCTGCACTTCTGCCGGCCGCCGCGTCTCCGAGTGACCCCTGCTCGCTCGCGCCGACATCAGAAGCCCTTTGCAGCAGATCCCAAGCCCCGCCGTGCCTCGCCTGTAGCCCGCACCAACCCACGAAGACTCGATGTTGCTCCTACTCTGCCCGCTGCTGCTGCCTGACGCCGCTGCTCACCCCCGCCGTTGTGATCCCGCGACGCCGCTGCTCTGCCTTTGCCGTGCCCCGAAGCCCGCGACGCAGCTACTCTGCCTTCGCCGCGACCCTGAAGCCCACGACGCCGAAGCCCGCGATGCCGCTGCTCTGTCTTTGCCGTGCCCCAAAGCCCGCGACGCAGCTACTCTACCCTCGCCGCGACCCTGAAGCCCGCGACGCCGAAGCCCGTGACGCCGCTGCTCTGCCTTCACCGTGCCCCGAAGCCCGTGATGCAACTACTCTGCCTTCGCAGCGACCCCGAAGCCCACGACGCCGAAGCCCGTGACGTCGCTGCTCTGCCTTCACTGTGCCCCGAAGCCCACGACGCAGCTACTCTGCCTTCGCCGCGACCCCGAAGCCCGCGACGCCGAAGCCTGCTACGCCGCTGCTCTGCCTTAGCCGTGCCCCGAAGCCCGCGACGCAGCTGCTCTGCCTTCGCCGTGCCCCGAAGCCCGCGATGCTGCTGCTCTGCCTTCGCCGTGCCTTGAAGCCCGCGACCCGCAGCGCCCTCGCCTAGCTCTGAGCTTTCCCGAGCGACATTGCTGCAGCTCGCCGCTCACCCTCGACGCCACTGCTGACCTCTGCTTGGCGAGCCACCGCTGAGTCGCTGACCTCTGCTCGACGCCACCGCTGACCTCTTCTTGTGAGTGTTCTCTCTCCGTCTTTCCTTCCGATTCAGCTAGTTGATTGAAATGTCAACTAATTAGATGTATAGGTGATGTATGTCGAATGCTGTTCATGATTGTTTGCGTGGATCGAATCCTGTTCATATGTGATTTTGTATATCAAATGGTGCTCCTGCATGTTAATTTGAGATGGTGAGGCGCTGAAGGAAAGAGGAGAATGTTAGGAGTACTATTTTCTATTTCGACATGAAGGTACTTATGATCATATGCATGAGTGCCACCCAGCTTGTTGCAAATATCAAAAGAGTTCATGTCTGAAGCATGCAAGCTGCAAGTATGTGACAGTCTGATTTTCCACTTCTGTTTTCCATTAAATAAATCGGGCTTTTCGTCGACGTGCTTATAGCGCTATTCTCTGAGCTGATCATTCATGAGATAACTTGACTAATCGGGAAAGTTATTAAAGGATTTTGATGCAACAGACTTGAGAATTCGACCAGGAATCGACTGCTCGACCGTGTTAGTCTACAAGGATCATTTCGGCACAGTCGAAAATCTATCAGAAATCGGAAATAGATTGATTCGATAGAGATAAAATTAGGCTTGGGTGATTCCAACTAATTACAGAAGTCTCGTCGATCGACACTAAACCAATTTTTCTGTTGTTTTGGTACCCTGTGCTCGTAGTTGAAACCTCAAGATTTTTCACGACAATCGAGAGTCGTTAATGTATCGAAGATGTACATTGTGGCTCGGGATAATCGACCATGGGTTAGTGCACCAAAAATTCCCAAAAAACTAACAGATAATTTAGGTTGCGCTAAAATCACATTTGACTGAAATTAACCGAGGAAATGATGTCAATTACATAAATTAAGAATTGTCACGTGTCACAATTCATCCCAAGGACATTGTTCCATCTTCTCAAAATTTATTGATGATGGGAATTGTTCACGAAATGTGCAAGATCAACAAATTAAAAGAGCAAGGGAATTGCCACATTTTAAGTAGGATTTTAAGGCCTCTAATGTGAAGCAATTTAAGAGGTATTATAAGTTGTTACTAAGGGACTTGACCCTATTGAATTAGATGTTAGATTGGTAATTAAAGAAAGAAGAGAAGTCTCCCAAAAGGAAATTCGTAGGAATCCCTCTCTCCTACAATTTCACCTCAATTTCCTTGGTATTTAAAGGAGATGGACTTGGAAAAGATAGTGGGACCTAAGGTAGTAATGGAGAGCCAATTTTCCATGGAATTTGGGGCCAAAAGCAGAAGGTAAATGCTGAGTAAATGCTGAGTAACTTCCAGGCATTTACTCCCCACCTTCCTCCTCTCTTCTTGCCGTAGGAAACCGAAGTGCAGCAGCAAATGGGCTGCTTTCCTTTTTACTTTTTCCCTTTTCTTTCTTGTTCTTTATTTTTCTTTCCTTTCTTTTCTCTCAGCCGAAGGGTCTTAGTCTTCTGCTTTACTGTCTTTTCTTTTTCTTCCGCACTTATTTCTTCTCCCCTGCTGCCGTGCACCTGTCTCTCTCTTTCCCTTATCCAGCATTACAACAATTTCCTTTCCCTTTCACAACCATAAAAAAAAGTCTTGTCTTCTTCTTATTTAAGTTAGTTGATTTGGCCATTCTTGCTCCCCCTTGAACGACAAAGCAGTGACTGAACAGCAAGGTCTCGAGTGTTCCTCCCTCCTCAAGAAAATCCGGGACTTTGTGTGTTGCCGTGGTGGTCGCTCAACGACACCTCCAGCCGTTGTGCCGGGTCCAAATCATCGTCAAAAACCTCCAGGGCTGTCCTTGTGTTGCCGTCCGGCCACAAGTGAGGATTGCCATTAGTTTCGGTGGTGAGTTGTCTTCTAAATCTGGACTAGGGGTTGAGTACCTCTATTAGGAATTCGTACAAGTTAAAAATATGTAGATGACGTCATATATGGATAGATTTTGGTTAGGGATTTTATGATGGCCATAGAAAATATTAGATAGGGTTTAGAGAGCAAAACAAACGTCGTGGAGGAAGATTTGGACTAGAACAGTAGCTGATTTCTGAAACAGTTTCCAGGACGTGTGTGTTTTGCTAATTTTGTAGACAACTGTGTGTTGTGATTTTGAAGGAATTTTATTCTGAAGAAACGTTTTGAACATCTTAAATAGTAACATATATTTTTATCTTAATTTTTAGAAATTAAAAAGATGACGATTTTAATGACATCATCCTCGGAACAGTAATTCGGACAATTTTGAAACCCGTGACCTGTTATGATTCCGAGGGCTGTTATTGACTTTTAGAGGTCTAATTTTCAATTGGTTTCTTCACGAAAGTTGTTTGTTACAACTTATAGTTTATCATACTCGAATTTCAACTTAAACGAACCAGATTTCGATCCAAAAACGAATTGATTTCGATGAGTTAGGCTCTCTGGAACTGGACCCGACTTTTGTGCTGGATAGAGAGAATTTCTGGGCCGAATCCAGAGGGATCTGGATCTCAGTGTCTTCATGAAAAATGTTTTTTTATGTGTTGGCTAGCACGTGTCCGAATTTGAGAATTTTTCGAGATCGTATGAGTGAGTTTCTGACTTCGAATTCGGGAGAACGTTATTGGGCAGTTTTCTGTCAATTTGGATGAATAAGAGTATATACTTGTTTTGAAGTATTCTTGCCATGAAATTGCTTAATTGAGACTGTGAATTCTATGTGTAACTGATTATTGAAGTGTGACATTGATCATATGCATTCATGACATGATTCCGCCACGAGCCTTTGGGGCCGGGCGATGCTTCTTCGGGAATGCCCCACGTCAACGGATGCCGGTCGCAGTGGAGGCTGGACCGATGCTCCTATATGGAATGCCGTCTAGATGTAGACGATGCCGCACTCGACGGTGCGAGGCGATGCCCGGTTATGCCGGAAGACTGTTATCTGTGCATTGAAATCATTTGTGACACATGAAATGCCCGGTTATGCCGGAAGACTGTTATCTGAGCATTGAAATCATTTGTGACACATGAAATGCCCGGTTATACCGGAAGACTGTTATCTGAGCATTGAAATCATTTGTGACACATGAATGGGTGAAAGTGAGGGACCTAATTAAAAGACGGAACCGTGTGGTGCGGTATGGGACGTGCCATAACGGTTTAGTTTGGTAATTGGGGGCCCGTGTAATTATGTGACATTTATGTCCTTACATATGTACATGTTAAAAGTATTCTGATGATATATGATCTCGATATCTCATGTATGATTTGATTGACACTAACATGCAGGAAAGTACTGGTAATAAGAAAGTGTGAGAAAAGTGATTAGATTGCATGTTGAGTGTACCCTTCTCCTACTCTGGATTTAGGGGATTTACTCGCTGAGATGTGATCTCACCCCTTAGTGGGCTAACATTTTTCAGGTCCCTAAATGGAGGAAGGCCGGGTCGTGTACATTCGGTGGTAGTAAAGGAAGAATAGGACTCTCGCTATCTCCTTCCAAGTGATGACGGGTTTTCCGTCAAGACTGGATGTAGGGTGACAGCTCACCCCAGAGATATCGAGAAGTATGGTAGTGTAGTAGTGAACCCCAGACTAAAAGATAGAAGCTTAGCTAGTGAGTAGCAGAATAGCTTCACTTTTGTATCGAGACCATGGGGTGTTAAGCGGTCTATTTACATCGATCTTGTGATGTAGTAGGTTTGGCTTGTGAAAAATATTATCCTACATTTCTATTCCACTGCTTTGTTGTATGGAGATTGTTTTACGTTTCCGCATGTGCAAATTAAATGAATGGGTCGGCAACAGTTCCTGGGATGTTGCAAACTTTAAAATCGACTATTGAGGGATGTGCATGTGCCTGGGGTTCGGGTCGTGACAAAGTATGCGTGATTTGAGAAGAAACAAGAGCTGTAAATGAGTTGAAAATAAACAATGAAATGAAAGCCAAATGAAATTTGAAGATCTGATTGGATGAGAACCAAACAAAAAGAAGTTAGAATTGTTGTTGCATAAACTCAAGTGAATACTTGACGTCATCCTCTTGAGAATTGAGAAGACGTAGTCAGTAGTGTCTACTCTTGCTTCTGCCACTACAACCTCATCCTAGAAGAAATTAGAATGGCTTGCAGATAATCTTCAAATTAGTCTCTTCTACCATCAATTTTGCCTACTTCACACATTGGCATAGAAAGACTACTATTTTCTCCTACTTCAGCTTGTTTCTCTTCATTTCCCATCTTGTTTTTTTTTTTTTTTTTTTGCTTTGTTTTTTCCATTTTCATATAGATTTTTGTGAACAAAGTATGACTTCAATGTCTCATGATAGATGGTCATGACATCCCTTCTATCTCACTGTTTTTTTAATTCCTCTTATTATATTTGCTGCTATCTACAACAACAATGTATTTAGCTATGAATAGTTAGTCTGAATTTCTGAACCATTTGGATTGGATAGATGTAGATCGTATTGTTACATCAATCCATGTAATGGTCATTGCGAATATGAAGATGTTGATATTGTGTCATGATACCCTGCTATTTTGCTGCATTTCTAATTATATTCTGTTATTGTTGTGTAGTGCGAAGTTAATGTATCAAGATAACACATCAATGGAGGTGGAGGGACATGAGGAGATGACTCCGATCACGGAATTGGAGTTTTCTGGCCATGAAATGAAGAAGAGGCACCCCTACCATAAGTGCCACAAGTAAGGTATCTAGTTCTCATCTTACTCATGATAAGAAATATACATCCGAATGTTGGAATCATTATACGAGAATCGATGATAAGGATGGAAAACCAAATCAAGTGAAGTGCATTCATTGTGAGACCATGCTTAAGTATCGTGTTGCTAACGGTACTTCTGCGATGAGGAAGCACTTGACCACATGCAGGAAGTTTCCCCGTAATGTAGATAAGAAACATAAATTCTTTGCACCACGTAATGTAGACATGGCTGGCAAGGCAGGATGAGATTCTAGTACTGGTAGTGTCTTAACGACATGGATGTTTAATCAAGAACGTTGTAGGCAAATGCTTGCTCGGTTCATCATTCTTGATGAGCAACTTTTTCCCTTGGTTGAGCGTGTTGGATTTCGTGAATTTATCAGTGAGTTACAACCTCTCTTCAAACATATATCACGTTTCACAATGGCAAAAGATTGCATGAAATTGTATTTATAAGAAAGAACTTCTTTGAAGAATTATTTTCGAAAGATTAATTCTAGGATAGCACTCACGACCGATACATGGAGTTCTATTCAAAATCTGAATTATTTGTGTATCACTGCATATTTTATTGATGAAAATTGGAAGTTGTATAAAAGAATCATCAACTTTGTGGTGATGCATAGTCACAGGGGTAGGGAGATTGGGAGAATGGTGGAGAAATGCATTCAGGAGTGGGGAATAGAAAAAAATGTGTCCACAATCACTATAGATAATGCTAGCTCGAATGATGTTGCAATTGGCTATTTGAGAGATAAATTTTCGAAAGAAAAGTCGTTGATATTGGATGGTAGTGTTTTGCACATGAGGTGCATGGCTCATATATTAAATTTGATTGTGAGAGATGGCTTGACTATGGTACGTGACTCCATTGCACGTATCCGAAATGTGGTTAGGTATGTAAGGAGTTCTCCCACGAGAGTTAAAGCATTTCAGTCTTGCATTGAGAGTGAAGAGATCACTTATAAGGGTTCGGTAGTTCTTGACGTTGCCACTAGATGGAACTCCACTTATCTCATGTTAGACACCGCCATAAAGTTCAGAAAAGCTTTCCAAAGAATGGAAGGCGACGATTTATTTTTTGCAAGTGAGCTTAATCATGAAACTCCTAGTGATGATGATTGGGAAAATGCTATTATTCTTTTGGAATTTCTAAAAGTATTCTATGATGCTACCAATCGGATGTCGGGGAGTTCATATGTTACTTCAAATGATTATTTTGAAGGAATAGCTCTTTTGTATAGATATTTGAAAGATGCGGTCGATGCTTCGGATCCTAAGTTTCAAGTTATGGGTGTGAAAATGAAAGAAAAATTTGGTAAATATTATGGAAGCTTGGATAAAGTGAATATGATGGTGTTGATTGCGGTTGTGCTAGATCCTAGAACCAAGTTGAATTATGTGACTTTCTTATATGGATACATTTATGATGATGAATTGAAAGTTAAAGAGATGCATTACAAGGTGAAGGATACATTGGAGCGTTTGTATGAATTTTATGAGCAATCTTCTCTTATCTCAAGTGATCGAAATTTTGGTGGCCATAGTTCGGGTGCAAGTAGTAGTGCTTCCAATGCCGATGTGGGTGGTAGTGAAGGAATAAAGAAGTATGACGCCCAAGCTTGGAAGAAAATGTTTTTATACTCAAATGAACAAGGGTGCAATGACAACAAGTCCGAGCTTGATGAGTATCTTCAAGAAAAAAATGAAAATGACCTTGATCTTGACATTTTGATGTGGTGGAAGACTAATGGCTCAAAATATAATGTTGCGATGGGGCAAGCGATCGAACAAAATATAGACGGAAGAAGAAAAATAAATCGGACACTAGATTTACGTGGTTCAGTCGTAAAGACCTACGTCCACTGGGAGAGCAGCAGCGAATTTCACTATAGATCAAGCGATACAAGGAGATTACACACTCGAGTCACTCAAACACTCTTTCGGTGTTTCCTAAACCCCAATTACACCCAATAACGCACGCAGTGTTTAGCCCCGAAATTCCTCTAAAATAATCTCTCAATCTCACGAAGGAATTACACGCAAATCTTACCTCAAGATTTGATCGACTACAAACACTAAACTTCTTGGATGTAATTGCACGAACGAAAAAAACCCGCCAAGCACTCGCTAGAATAACGGCGCTTCAACAATCGTATCAACAACGATGCTAACCCCAATATTCATGCAAGCAAACCACGAATATATATGCTTGTATGTGCACCGCCTCGATCAAAGAGGAAAGTCCCAAGCCAAGTTAAATTAGGAAGTCCAACTTCCTTTAATCAAATTTATATTTCCTTTCTTGGCTAATGAAGTTGACGAGTGCATCTCCGCTTGCCAATCTCCGCTTGAATGATAGGAATATTTCCTTATCCGCAAGTTAACTAATTTATTTTCGAAATTCAGCAATTCGCTTCGGGCTTAAACTCGAGATGTATTTAACATATAAGATCCTTTTTTTGATGGCTAGAGATCTTTTGTCCATTCCCATAACTACCGTTGCTTCCGAGTCAACTTTTAGTACATCGGGTCGTGTGCTTGATAGCTTTCGAAATTCTTTAACTCCCAAAGTAGTAGAAGCTTTGATTTGCACTCAAGATTGGTTGAGGTTGAGAACCGTTCGTGTACCGATTGATGTTGAGGAGTGCATCGAGAATGCAGAAAAATTTGAGTTGGGTAAGTGACATTGTTTAATCTTTATATATTGTAATTCTTTTTGTATATCTATAAGTGAATATTTTATTTAATCTCTTCTTTTTTTTCTTTTAGATATGGATGGTCTTAATGCGGAGATTATCGCCGGTAAATAGATTTTATCATTGGGAGGATGCCTTGCATTGGCTGCTGCAGCGCGCAACCTTGACATTGGAAGGTTTGGATGCTAAGCAAAAGGCTCCTGTCTCTCTTCCTATGGAGTCATTTAAGAGCTATGTTCTCAAGGAACCAATTGGAGTTGTTTGCATTAATTACTCCATGGTAATGGTGCTTTATTTTGCTGATCAGATGCGCCACCTAGAAATATCATAGTTTTTCTTTCTAACCATTACATATCATGGATTGGATCAACATGTTATTATCAGCCTGTAGCAACTAAATGATGGGTTTTTGTGAGATTCTCGTCTGCTCATGTTAGACTTCGCTGTTTTGGTAGCAACATGAGTTTTTGTGTCATTTGGGAGATGATGATTTTTAATTCTTGCTCTGATCATTCAATGGCCTTCCTTGATGGAGTAAGAATGATAAAGTTCTTGTTATGACTTGATGAATCTAATGCAATGCAGGAACCACCCTCTTTTGATGGCTACTTGGAAAGTAGCTCCTGCTCTGGCTGTTGGTTGCACCGCGATACTGAAGCCTTCTGAGTTGGCATCTATGTATGTGTTAATCTTCACTTGCATCATTACCTCAATTCACTCATTTTCCTTATTATTTTTTTTAATGCACCTGAGCGTGTTCTTGAAACTTCAGGACATGCTTGGAGCTTGCTGAAGTGTGTAGGGAGGTGGGTCTTCCTCCTGGTGTCCTTAATATTCTGACTGGACTTGGCCACGAAGCTGGAGATCCTTTGGCATCTCATCCCCAAGTTGACAAGGTTTGTATTCTTCCATCATCTCTTCATTAACATTTTGTGAAGTTTCCTCTGACGCATTCTGCAAATTGGTTTTATTTTATTTTATTTTTACATATATCACTATGTGTGTCTACCCCACCTCAGCTGGGTCTTGTCAATAGATTGCATTTACAGGAAGCTCAGCTACAGGGAGCAAGATTATGACCGCCCCTGCTCAACTTGTCAAGGTGCAGCTATTTTTCATGTCTTTGTTGAATTCAACAAAGGAAAGTCTTCGTGTGAGAGTAACCTTTCTGGCATGTGTACGTTATGACCTCGCAGCCTGTTTCGCTGGACTTGGTGGAAAAAGCCCCATTGTTGTGTTTGAGGATGTTGATCTTGATAAAGGTCGGTGCATTCTAAAGCATATACCCCTCAAGTAGTAAGGCCTATTGTTGATCTTCAGAACATACAAGTAGTAAGGCCTATT
The DNA here is from genome assembly GCA_014182575.1 of Eucalyptus decipiens. Lineage (NCBI taxonomy): Eukaryota > Viridiplantae > Streptophyta > Magnoliopsida > Myrtales > Myrtaceae > Eucalyptus > Eucalyptus decipiens. The sequence continues at coordinate 55,053,545 of CM024611.1, forward strand.
AGCAGAGTTCGGGGGAGAATGTTATGTTGTTGGGTAACATCATATTGGAAAAATTGGTTCCGAACCAAAATTTATAATTTATGGTTAAAATGGTGTTTTTTATCTGTATGCATGTTTTGATTTGTGCATTTTCACCTACAATGTTGCTCTTCCAATGGTTTTTGAGTGCCAAATTGTTCACTTTTAACGTTGCCTTCTTTTCCAACTCAGGATGCTGCTTCACCAGCTTTGGAGGTTTGCAGAATTATGAGCACCCACCGGATGAGGTGAAACCGGTTCCTCAATTTGATGCTTGATACAAACTGATTTTACTTGTTCAGATTTTTCACATAAATTTTCGAAAACCAGCTGCTGAAGCTGAAAGATTGACATCTGTAGAATGAAATGTTCACAAAACTGCATCTTGCTATATTGATTATTGATGACCTATCTTGAACTCTTCTTGATGCCCAAAATCTGTGCTTATTTCTGCACTTGAGTGACCCACCAACCAAATTGTGAATCAAAATGCACTATGCTTTGCGTGAGAATCACCAAAAATCATAGCGTTTACAATCATATTCCTTTGCATTTTCAGCATTTGTTGTATGTTCTCTTCCAACATCTTTCCTCTTGTGCCCTTAAGCTCATTCACTGTGGTTGTTTTGCAGATACCACTGTGATCTGTATTGGCAAAAGCTCTTGGAAGGATCACTTGCAAATGCTGTTGAGGTGGGGCTAATGCTGTCAATGTTAAGTGTCACTTTTTGCAATTTAATAAAAGAAAAGAAGAAGCATTTAATTTTATTTGGTGGACTGAGATGTCCTAAATTTTCTTCTAGTGAATATGATCTAAATAAGAATAATCTTTTCTAAAATCTAAAAGCAGTGATTAGTTATGTGGATGCTGTGATATGATTACGAAGAAAAGGGATGCACTTCCTTTCTCTCTTTTTTTTTTCAATGGTTTCCTTTATCATTGAGAACCTTCTTTTTGTTGATGATGATCCTTCGTAGTATCAATCAGTCAATCTGGGATAAAATTCTGGGGCACCTCATGGCTCCAACCTTTCAATGCCACACCAATTCATGACGGCATTGACCTTCTGCTTGGGTCTTGATCTCTGGTGGGTTAGGAACTATTATTAAAAGCTTGCAAAAAAATTGTTAGCCAATTTACTCATGCTTGTTTGGTTGAGATTGAATTGATATGCTACCTGCTTCTTTGATTGTGTTGTCAGCAGTGACCTCTGGGGCAAATCTATTTAGTTCTTTAAAGTATCAGTCGTGTGCATTTACTCTGGAATATTATTTTGTCTTACATTATGTTATTTTATTTGAAAATACCTTCTTATGTGGCATTCTTCCTATAGGGAGTTCCGGAACAAAAGTTTCAAGCTCACTTGTGTTTGTTTGGTGTAACTGGAAATCTTGCACTTTGACGAATGCAAACCTTGTCTGATACATCTCCTCCCTCTATGCTACTGTTGCATATGTAAATTTTTGGTTGAAGCAATTTTCGTGTGAGATTGTGAAGCTTTGTTAGAGGTTAGTTATTTTGTGATCTAAATTGCGGCTCACTGTGTACTTTCTCTGAGGCTTTTTGGATGTTATTGCATATATAACATGGTGCTTTGCCCATATAAATAGGTGGTCAGAAAAGCAGTGTTGCATTTGCAAAGATAAATTTCGAGAAACCATACATAGTTTTGCTTGCGAGCCATCCGATCATCTGGTAAGTTTTACTCATTTTTCTCCATTTTGTGACTTTGATGACTTTTTCAGTTAGCTTGTTATATTGTTCTTGCACTATTGAACTTATAGGAATCTGGTCTTTACATTGAAAATACATTGGGACCAATTAGTGATCACAACAGGGAGCCTCTGCCATCTTACATCTAACTTATAATGGAACAGAACCAATCTAATTGTTCCAACTGGCAAAATATTGGGAATCGAACATGTATGCTAGCATGATCAGTGTTTTTTGTATTGCAGTAATCTGTAATACCAAGTAGTTCCAATATCCTATTGGCATCATTGGGTTTTGCACATAATTAATATGGAAATTTCTTTGTTTATAAGTGTGGACTTTAAGTTCTACTTTAATGACCTATGACTACTAAATTTTTATCTTTGTAAATTGCTAGTTTCTTGTCTAAGGATTGATGAGTATGATTCTGTGTTTTTTACTATCCCAAACTGCAGGATTTGGATGCGGTTGAGGCGCTCATTCGAGGGCTGGTCTTGTTCTAAGGAAGGTGTCTGATGGTGAGATTGATTTTTTTGCCAGAATACTTTAATTTGACCAATGATGGATTGTCTTTACAGCTAATAGCCATCTTTTCACCTTGATTTGCAGGTTAGTCATGATGAGCATCCAATATCTGGAAGCATGGACAAGCTTTGGGTGGTTTCTCAAGGCAAGGTGGCGCCTTTCTGTGGGAATTTCCAGGATCATAATAAGATACTTCAGTCCTCGTCGAATCAGGTGAGTTTAGTTATTGTCATCAGCCAAGAGTGGTTCAATGGGATCACATCACATTACCTTATAAAACATAAAATGAGGCTTTGTTGCATAGAGAAAGCAAAAAAGGGATGAAGAGAGGATTGCTGCTGATATACAGGATGTACTCACAGTAACAGCGGTCCTCATTTGTCATTTTGATTGGGGCTCATGGAAGGATGAGTCTTAAGTTTTTAACATTGAATATGCAGTATCACTTGCCAATAAGGTTAAAAAGTTGTACTTTTGACTCTAAGTACAGAATTGCTTTTAGTGACTATATTGTAGGAGCCACAAAATACAATGTGAATTTCTTCCCATTGGTTAGATAATATCCTTTTAACATTTTCAGGTCAATATTCAAAATAAGAAGATCTCTTTCTTCCCATAACGGTTATTGTATAGATGGAAGTATAAATTGAAAACAGAGGTTTGAATATGTGAACGAAACACCTAAATTTTGAATGAACTATGTAGGCCGAAACCCATTTAAAAACTGATTACCTGGTCAAAGAATAAAGTTTATCTTTCTTCTATTCAAATTCCCACTCCATCTCTTGATAAAGGTAGCTTTAACCACCAAAAAAGAAAAAAATAATCGTGATTTCATTGTTTAGAGAAGCAACTGTTAGATCAAACTGATTTTTGTTGGACTTTACTGTGATACCATGAAAGGTTCCATTTGTCAGCCTAAAGGAGATAGTGGAACTCGAGTCTCTGGTTCATTTTGAGAGCCAGAAAATGAAATTTATTGGATTGTTAATTGACGGAAATTTCCGTACTGTCTTCTCTTGTCAATCAGCTCATCCCACATCGAGATTTGACATGCCTTACCCTTTGTGACAGATTGTTTGCGGTTGTTGATGATATCTCCTGTTTGTTCCCAAGACACAGACAATGTTGCTCTTCTTAAGCAGAAATATGGATGGAATAAAACCGCTAATGAGGTCATTATCGTCGTAGAAGCTTATTGAACTCTGAGGGATCAGAGGCCTACCCTGCTGATGTCGCGAGAGACGTCAGCAGGAAGTTTGGTTTTGTGCTCTTCGACAGCTCTTCTAAAACCCCTTTTCTGGCTTGTGTGAGTAACAATAATGTTCATTGGTTTCGTTCTGGGATATCGCTCTCAATCTCCTTTATCTGATTCATTACTTTGTTTGATTATGAACTTTGTTTTTTCTTTCATATATTTGCGTATGTAGACCCTTAAAACTAAGACTTTGAAATTATGTGTTGCTTTCTTGTTCAGAAACGGAGCAAGGGATATTTGAGCAGGTTTTAAAAGGAGAACTTGACTTTATATCTGAACCATGGCCCAACATATCTGAGAGTGCCAAGGATCTGGTGCGGCGAATGCTCGTAAGAGACCCAAAGAAGAGGCTTACAGGCCATGAAGTTCTTTGTAAGTAACAATTATTATTACTTTTGATATTTTGGAAATTACACCTATGTATTTCGCCTCTCTTAGTTCTTTCAAAGCCACAATTTGTTGCACCCCTACTATTGTCACCTGTTGCTGTTTGTTGTAAAGAAGTATCGTGATGCATGTCCATAGCATTAGTAAGAGTGTAAAAGCACAATGTGGCAGCATAGGAAATTCTCAGAAGGTGCAAAGCACTTGCCTCACCTTTCCTATTTGAAATTTTCTAAGTTACTTCTAGCTTGTTTACATTTGGGACTTCGTGGGATTGCTTCCTATTTGCCAATTCTCTTGGTCCTTATCATTGGAAATACTAGAGCTTCACTGTCCTAACTTCAGACAGACTCAATTTAGAGCCTTGCTACGTCCTTCCATGATTCTCACAACAAATACATAAATAAACATACTTTTGCCTTGTGCATGTCATCCTTGGGTTCAGGTTGATGGCGTTGCTCCCGACAAACCCCTCGATTCTGCAGTTTCGACTCGTTTGAAACAGTTCTCTGCCATGGACAAGCTCAAGAAGATAGCAATCAGAGTACGCAATTTTAGTCCAATTCTGACAGAAATAAAGCTTTATGTTAGAAATTGATCGTTAGTCTACAGTTTTATGTATCATACACAATGTCTCTCTATACTGTCACCACTTGAAATTATTAAAAAGTAGACTTCTCTGAATTACTTGGAATTTTTACACCGAAAAAACTTGCATCTGCAATGCATTTCTCTTTGGCTTTTCACATTTTCCAGAGTGTTCCACTGATGAATGCATCTTATACAGGTCATGGCTGAGATCCTTTCAGAAGAAGAAATTGCCGGTCTGAAAGAAATGTTCAAGATGATTGACACAGATAATAGTGGGAACATAACTGTGGAGGAACTGAAGGTTGGTTTGGAAAAAGTTGGCGCAAATTTGAAGGATTCTGAAATTCATGGTCTAATGCAAGCAATAAGTTCTAGTCCAGACTCAACATGGAGGCTATGTTTCATATTTTTAATCTATTTTATCATGTAGAGAAACATCAATTCGAAATCTACAACCTCTATCATGAAACTGATTCTCTTTTGGTACTTGTTTATTATTGCCTCTAAAAATGCTGTTTGTGTTATATTCTCTTTGATGAATGACGAGTTTGTTTATTATTGTTGCATTCATTTCTATTTTTTTTAACTAAAAATCAAAAAAAAAAGAACCTGTTGGAACCTGTTGGAACTTGGAACCGACCCTGGAACCTGTGACAAGGTAGGTTCTAGGTTCTTGGTTCTAACGGGTTGGTTCCAGGTTCCAGAAAATGAGGAACCTGTACCCGAGGGTAGGTTCCAGGTTCCAAGCGAAACCTGTAAGGAACCGGGAACCGCTCACCCCTACGTACCACCACTCGTCTCTCTCTCCTTTTTCACTTTTTCTTTTATTTTTCCAAAAATAAATAATTGATTTTTATATTAATAAATTAATATATTATATATATTTGGCGATCTTATCCACACCGAACTCCTGAACCGCGTGGTCCTTTTCAAAGGCACGTGCGGCACGTTGCCTTCGGTTACTTCAGCCGGTATTATTTAATTTGATTTAATATATTATTTTTTTGGGCCCTCACATTGTAACTTAATTTAATATATTGGTTCGTCAATAAAAAGTTTCCATTTCAAACCGCACCGAAATTGACGACGGTAGTGGGTAGATGCTTAAACGCAGACAAAATTTTTTCTATTAGTTGGCATTAGTTTAGTTTTTAGTTTTTGGGTCACTACGAAAATTTCTAAATTAGTACACGACGCCAAATTTATTTTAAATTAATTTTCCTGTTATAAAAATTTTAAACTAATAAATTCATAATAAATTTATCCTCTGTTTTTTGGTAAAAATAAATTTATTTTTTTGGTAAAAATAAATTTATCCTATGTTCATTTATGTTTTGTTGAAAAGTTATCTACAAAAAACCGTTCGAAATATAAATCGATAAATGATGCGCCGAGAAAATTAAAGGTATGAAGACTTGAGGCAATCACGGCTGCCCATGTAGAAACTGTATTGAAATGTGAAGATAACACAAATAAAATTAAACAATTTATATTCATTGCTTGATTGATGATGCCTTTACTCTAACTAGAATCCTAATACTAATAGCTATTTCCGGCGGTTGACAACGGTAATAAAAGAAAGCAACATGGCTCCTAAAATTCAGCAACATTTATTTTTAGTTTAAAACGGCCATTTTTCCGGGCTTTTATGGTCGGTAGCTTCCGAGATCTTCGGCTCCACTGCATCATGACCGTGTCAGTTCCATTTCTCTATAGCCATACAGGCTTGCCTAAGGGCGTGTTTGGTAACGATTCTGTTCCCGGGAGTAGATTCTGATCAGAAATAATTCTTTTTTATTCTGTTCCCGGGAACATATTCTAAGCATTTTAAGCCGTTTGGTAACTGTCCAAAATTTCTGATTCTGGAATAGAATTGCGTTTGGTACTGTGCTCATTGATTTTGTTCCAAATCAATTTTTTTAATTTTTATACTTTTTCCTTTTTTCTTTTTTTCTTTTCTTTTTTTTCTTTTTTCTTTCTTCTTCTTCTTCTTCTTCAAGCCGGTGACCCCATCGGAGCGTCACCGGCCCTCAGCGAGACCGGCCCTCGTCGGCGGAGCCTCGCTGGCAGCTCGGCGAGGCTCGCCCAGCCCTTGCCCAGCCTCGCCAGTGGCCGGGCTAGCCACGCCCCAGGGCTGGGCGAGGCACGCTTGGCCACCGGGGGGCGGGCGAGCCTCGGTGGAGCTAGGCGAGGCCCACCCGGCCATCGACGAGGCTCGCCCGGCCCGTTGGTGGCCGAGGCGAGCCTCGTCGGGGCTGGGCGAGGCCCGCTTGGCCACGGCGAGGCTCGCCCGGCCCCCGCCGGTGGCCGGGAGAGCCTCGCCGGGGGCTGGGCGAGGCCCACCCGGCCACCGGCGGGGCGGGCGAGCCTCGTCGGGGCCGGGCGGGCCTCGCCCGGCCCCGGTGAGGCCCGCCAGCCACCGGCGAGCTCGCCGGACCTCGCCTTGGCTTGGCGAGCTCGCCAGACCGGTTGTCGGCGACGGCGGTTGGCGGCGGACGGTGGATGGCGGACAGCGGACGGTGGCGGCGGACTGCAATGCGGGATGGCGGTAGATGAAAAAGAAGAAAATAGAAGAAGAAAAGAAAATGGAAGAAGACTTTTTCTCAAATTTGTTCCCGGAACAAGAATCAACTTTTTTTTTTTAATTCTTGATTCTGCTCTAAATCTGTTCCCGGAAAAAAATTTTACCAAACGCGATTATGTTCCCAAACTGCTCCCAGGAACAAAAAATCAGAATCAGTCACTGTTTGGATGGTTACCAAACAGGGCCTAAGCGAACTGTGTCTGAAACTATTGGTCCCATTACTTGGACAACTACCTAGTTTCTAGCTCGTAGTGATTTGTTTCAGTCGTGGCCTTCTTGTTGATAAAATGAAGCTTTATTCATCGACACTCATATCTAAGGAAATAAAAATGTCCTTTCGTTTTTACCGTTTGCAAAACTTTTTTAGTCGTCTTGTTAACTGTCTATATCTGCCGACTAAAAGCTCCCAACACTCATCGAATTTTACTTCTGTAGCGTCTTGCTCACCCTCTCCAAGTCTCAGTCGTTAGTCGGGAACTTGGGTACCTTTTTGTGTCAATAGCTTCCATTTAATATCACCGTTAAAATGCAAGCGTAAAAATGCACGTGATAAATGACTCGGATGATCGGCTTGCAACATGGATCCAACACGTGAACTTAGAATGATTGGGTTTCCTGAACGTCACCCTTGGGAGCTAGATCTAAAAAAAAAAAAAAAAAGAACCTAGATTGGCAAACCTATTGATCTTACCCGAAAGCTTCCTCACATTTTAAAAATATGCTAAAATCCCTAATTTTATCCTAAAAATTCGGTAGATTCGTGACATTGGCGTACCAACACAAGATTTTCTGTAATACTAAATTTAGTTTGTAGTAAATATGACATCGATATATCGATTTAGAATTTTCGACAATAACAATCCTTAATTTTTCCCCATGACTTTTTTTGTAGGCCCGCAAATTGGAATTGACTAGTGCACACAATGACACGGAGAATTAAAAACAAGCGAGATATGGTACAGCTAGGCAGACATAATCTCTTCACAGTCGCATGTGGATCATTGTATACTTAAAGTTGTATAGCTAGATGTCTAGTCACAATCGTGTCACTATATTTCTCACGAGAGACCGACTATTTATTAGACTCGATCCAATCCATACATATATAAGAATATATTCATACTAATTAATAATAATCATGACGTGATATGATATCTTGAATTGGACTCTGCTTATCAGACTTGATCTAATCCACCACTTCAATCTATCTGATGGAAAAGACCATTCTACACTACCTTATCGTTAGGACTTGTTTCATGTAACCTAATTCGAATTCAAAGTGGTTGTCTCGATTAGGGGTAATAAAACATTCGAGTGATTCCTCATTTTAGTTTAGTAATAGATTCTGAATATAACTTATGGCACGTTTGATAACGTTCATGTTTCTCTTTTCTTTCTTTGTTGCCCGAAACATAAATTTGCTTGTGTAGGTTTTTGTTCCTGGGAGCGGGTTTGGAATAGAAACAAGAAACAAAAAAAAAAAAAAAATTACTTCCTTGTTCTCGAAAACAACTCAAGAAATAAGCATTTTCTCTTTTCTTTCTTTTTCTCTCCCTCCTCTTCTCCCCCTAGCTAGTCACCAACCTTGGTGATGGCCGGCGACCAACCAAACAAGGCTTAGCGACCTCAACAGAGCCTTGCTAGCCCCCGACGAGGTTACCTCGAGCTTGTCGACCACCAGTGAGGTCTCCCCTAGACTCACTTGGCCACTGTGAGGTCACCTCGCCCAGCCGTGGCATCACCGGTTGGTCATGAACGAGGTCGGCGGCGGTTAGAGGAAGAAGAAGAAAAAGAAAAAGAAAAGAAAAAGAGAGAAAAATGTTTAAAATTATTAATAAATTAAAAGAAATTCTAAGTCACAAAAATATATGGAGTTGTATTAAATGCATTTCTATTTCAGGAATATAAATTTTGTGCAGTTACCAAACGTCTTCAAATGTTCAAAACTCATTGAGGGAACATAAATAGAAAAAGTTTTTTGAACTGAAATTATTCTCGGGAATAAAAAACGTTACCATACACACCCTTATGAGAATGAAACTGAAAGACAAGCGGTGGGGTTGAAAGAAAAAGAAATAGAAAAAGGTAATAAAAGAAGAGAAAAAAGACAAAATGGGGAGGAGTGAATTGGCATGGTGGATGTGGGCTCAAAATTTGCTTGTTGAGTTGGGGTTCGGCTCCGGTTATAATAGCACCGGAAGATTTTGGTGTTAAAGCGGGCTAGGTTAGTTTGAGGATTGGGCTTATATTTTTGTGGGCCAGATGGCCAGGCTAAGAATGGAAAATATAAATTGGCTGAAGGCTCCGAGTGGGCTAAGAATTTTATGGGCTGACTTGGTTAATTCGGAATGGGTTCTAGGGCCAGTCTGGATTTTGACCCGATCCGGACCATAGGGTCCGGGTCACCTGGGCCGAATTTCTTTCTTTCTTTTAACAATGTTAAAATTCATGAAAAACATTAAAAAAAAAAAGAAATCATAAAAATTAGAAATTAGAAAAAAATATTAAAAATTCAGGAAATGTATAAAAAATTTTAAAAAAGGAAAATATTAAAATTTTAGAAAAATTGGAAAATCACTAAAATTCCAAAAAAAAAAAAAAAAAATTCAAAAATTTAGAATTCCTCAAAAATGGGCTAAAAATAGTTTTGGGTAGTTTTCTCCTAAAAGTGCGGGAAAATCTTGAATAAAAATTATGCTCAAAATTGAACAAACCTAGAACTTTACATTAAGATTTGAATGTTTCTTTTTGATATAAATGCCTTTGATGGTGCACTTTCAATATGTTGATAGTTTTTCCCCCATAGCCTAGTTAGAAATGGTTACTGATTGTTGTTTTAATTATTGTGCACTCACATGATCACTTTATTTGTTAATGGATGAGTTTAAAATCAATCCTGAATGCGTGACAATAATTTTGTTGAATTGAACAATATTAGGTACTTAAAGGGCACTAGTTGATTAATTAGTATAATCAAGATACCGACTCTACATTCTTTAATTGCATAAAAAGTGAGGTATACTCTAATACCTCACTTGGTCTATAGTCAACCCCAAAAGGCCAATGGCGACTTCTCATTTGAAAATCCTCATAGCGTCATTTAAATCTAAAATTGAATATCCCAATGTTGTGCGATGTATGGGCTTAGAAGAGGCCGCACCTGTCACGCCCCAAACCCCGAGCACAAAGGTCGGCTCTAAAAAAGAAGCTGTCCTACGACATACTAGTCGGACACAAACGCTGATCCTTCAGACTCCACCTCCACAGACTCCGGGGCTTCGGTCCTCCACAACCACCAACTATGGACCTGAAAAGATAAGCCCACGACGGGGTGAGACAATGTCTCAGCAAGTTCACCCCCTAAACCCCTATTAGGAAGGAAATACACTCAAGGGTGGCCTAGCCACACCATACAGAGGATTTACCTTGCCTTAGTTCCTTCCTGCACGTTAGCACAATTCATATCACAATGCATATAAGTCATGCACATAACAATTGAAACGCGATATCAACTCAATCAATCATTCACAGGGGTCTTGATTATAAGGTCAAACCGTATGACACGTCCCATACCATGCCACATAGTTTTGTCTCATAATCAGGCGCATCTAACTCAATCAATCATGTGTTCCAATTGTTAATTTCGTCCTTCTACGGTACGGCCTACTTGAAGTTCGGCGGTCTACTGGAGGAGCCAAGCATCGTCTCTTCCCCATTGAGCACGGCTACGTCTCTCCTAGACGGCTTTCCCGAAGGAGCATAGGTTCAGAATCTACTGCGACCCGAACCTATTATCTAGATATCCCATATAGGGTAACGTCCATCCGATTTAATTTGGGGACGGGTTCCCTTAACCAACATACGTCCATTCAATCTCGGCTCAGGACACCGTGCATTGCACTCAAATGCCTCAATTAAAATAGTGATCCTAACCTATTTTCTTCGTATTAAAAATATCTAGGAAGTAGTCGTGCATGGGTACACGGTCAATTCGAACCAGAAAACTGATATATTTCCTTTTCAAACCCCACTATTTGATATAATACTTAAAATCCATTTTCGGTGTCAAAACTCGACACCCGGGATTTTCTGAATAAATATAATATTTTCATAATCATCACTCAATTTACACAATCCAACAATTAAATCAATAATCTGAACACACCACAGCAGTTAGCACGAAATTCTGGTCACCAGCTATCATGGTATAATTTTCGAAAAATAATAAATAATTAAATATATTCCGAAATTAAATAAATAAATAATATATTAATATAATATAATATAATAAAATAATATTTATAAATTCGAAAATAATTAATTAATTTAAAATAATTAATTAAGGACCTAATCAAGATTACACTAATTTAATCACCTAATTAGCATTAATTAATTATCCACTAAACTAATCACATCCCTTAATCTAATTAACAATTAACTAAACTAATCTAACCACTTAACCATGCTTAGCCTAATCTAAACAACCCTTAAGCATCATTAACCTCCTAAGCAAGGTTTAGTGAGTAAACTCACTGGTTTAGCGTTCTAGTGAGTCCATGGCGACGGCGACGCCAAGGCGAGCGACAATCCTCCTAGCGGTGACACCAACCAAGGCCGGGAAGGGCTCGGAAACGGGCCACAAAGTCTCAAAGCCTTGCTGGTTTCTTGGCTTTTGTTTGCTGAACCGGGAAGGAAAACCAGCAGCTGAACGGCAAGGAAACAGGTTGATTGGAGCTCCGGCAAGCGGGTGGTCGGCAACCGGTGGTTCCCGGGGGTCAAGGGGGACTTGCTGGTGGTTCGAACGGGCGGAGGAAGGGTCGGAATGGGGAGAAACATGAAGAAAATGCTGAATTGGCGAAACTGGGCGGAACCAGGCGGTCCGGCGAGCCGTTCCTTCTCGCCGGCGAACGGGACAGCTGGTGAATCGTTCCGGCGAGCGGCGGGGTGCTCTTGTACGGACTGGATGTGCTGGTCACGGTGGTGGGTGGAGCTTGAGCTAATTCGCACGGGAAGACAACTTTTAACTCAGATCTTTGGAGAAAGGTCAGCTGGAGCAAAAATTGGCAGAAGAGCAAACAGAGGGAAAAACAGGTCCGACGGTGGCTTTGCGGCATGCGACGGTGGAGGGGGCTGGTCTGCTCGGTTTTCTTTGGTTCTCTTGAGCTTCCAAGGGACCTCAACAATGGAGAAAGGTGGGTTTCAAGAAGGAAGAAGGCTGCTGAAGAGAGGGGGACCCTAAGGGCTTCCTAGGCTCAACACTTGTCCAACACACACATTACAAGCCCCCACCAGCCATCAGCTTTCATCCTCAGCTATTCTCTCTCCTCAATCTTCCTTGGGAAGTCTCTTATTCAGAATACATCATAGTTTATATAGATGATGTTCTAGTGTTCTCATCCAATATAGAATAACATTTCAAACATTTATCTACTTTCATAAAAATAATCATACAAAACGGTCTTGTAGTCTCTCCTACTAAAATTGCACTCTTCAAAACCAAGATTAGATTCTTAAGTCATTACATTCATTTAGGCACTATAACTCCCATAGAAAGATCAATTTCTTTTACTGATAAATTCTTAGATGAGATTAAAGACAAAACTCAATTACAAAGGTTCTTGGGTAGTCTCAATTATATTTTAGATTTCTTTCCCAATATAAATATCCTTTGTAAACCCCTACACCAACGGTTACAAAAAGATCCTCCACCATGGACCTCTGTCCATACAAACATTGTCAAACAAATAAAGATTCATGTTAAAGAAATACCATGCTTACACCTAGCTGACCCATCTACTTTCAAAATAGTCGAAACAGATGCCTCAGAAATAGGATACGGTGGCATTCTTAAACAAGTCAAAAATAGTAAAGAACAAGTTGTTAAGTTTATTTCAAAACATTGGAATTCTACCCAACAAAATTATTCAACAATCAAAAAAGAAATACTTGCTATAGTTTTATCTATATCAAAATTCCAAGGGGATTTATTAAACCAAAAATTTCTCTTGCGAATTGATTAGACGTTTTAAAAAAAGACATATTAAGCATTGCATCAAAATAGATTTTTGCCAGATGGCAAGCCATACTTTCAGTATTCGATTTCGACATTGAATTTATAAATGGTTCTTCAAATTCATTACTTGATTTTCTCACAAGAGAATTTTTACAGGGGATACAAATATGCCAAGACCCAAAAAAGACAAAGAAAAAGGCAAAGGCAAAGCCATTGCTGAAACCTTCAATACACCACCAAAGCCAACAGGCTTGGCACCAATCAAAACATGGCTTCAGATAGCAGAAAATCAATCATTCCTACAACAACACCCAATACCAAATACCCCTTTAAAAGGGGAATCCATACCAGCCCTAGCTCAGCTAGCCAACATACTACCCAAAGAAACATTATAATTACTTGCTCAATCTTTACAAAAAAAAGCAAAGAAGGAGCCATCTAGTGCCATTGAGGTAAGCAACAATCCCTCCCCGCTTGCTGAACAAAGACAAGCGGAATACAAAAGAATTTCGAATGAGGTGGTCATTAGGCCACAAGCAATCCCTCATTCTCAAAGATCAAAGTTTTTTTCCCAAAACATCTTTTCAAAAAATACTGATTGTGGAAGATGGACTCTTCGACGAAGATCCAATCAAATTCGCAAAAAACATCTTCCCAAAAAATTGGTTTTTCAAACCACACAATACAAATAAAACCATTGCTTATTATAAGCAAATTTTAGTGGAGACAGAATCAGCAAGGTTCACTCACTTTGCTGACAAAAACAATATAGAAAACATTTTATACTCCACTATATCCATCAGTAAAGTCATACACGTCTCACATTGGGGAGCCTCACCTCATACATCCAGAAAATTCCAAACTAGACTTACCCAAAGCCTACCATACTCCTCCTCGTATACATACTAGGACTACCAACAAGCTTGGTGGAATATTTTCTTCAGACAAAATACAAATTTCCAACACACTAGGTTGTTATTTTTTAAAAACAACTTCCCAAGACAAAGCCTACCAAACTGGTTTGACTCCTGGTGGGATCTCTTTGGTCCTTTGGACATAATACTACACCCCACAGTCAAACAATGATACAAGATTTTCAGTGAATACCTCGTACCAACACCGCATGATATAAGGTTCTCATGCCTTATACATTTCTTTATAATATTCAAAATCTCTTGGGTAACAGGATAGGAATTTGAATACAACATCCACCAAAGCTGGTGTACCAGTACTTGTCCGAAAATACAAAACAAAATGGTGGGATGGATTCAAATTCCATGAACAAGGATCCGAAGCTGCAGTTAGGACATGGCTAAAAAGCCAGAAAACCCAGATAACCACAGCTCCATCAAATACATCATTTTTACAGGAGAAATCCATAGCAAGTGCAGCACTGGCTGCAGTCTAGAGCAGAGAGGAATACTGCAATATCCTCAGGACAATGCTCTCGGAAGCGGAAGAATCACAATGTGGATCTTCCAAATCACAAGACAGTCAAGACGGATCCTCACAGTCACATCACAGTGGAAACACCAATGAAGACGACTGCTACGGGATAAACCTAGACAGAGATTAAAGCCAAGACAACACATGACAACACTGTTACAACAGCACAAAGGCTATACACTGTGGCAAGATAGGCATATATTATTCACTATTCACTAAGTACTGTTCACTTTACACTATTTACTTAGTACTGTACACTGTAGCACCTTCTATAAATACAATCCTCCGGCACAAAAGAAGGGGATTCGAAATTTTCAAATCTCCCTTCTCTCTTCTTCCTTCCTTCTCCCACTTGTAAACTCTCACCTTTTCAAGCTTTCTTACCTTGTACCCCCTGGTCACAAAGTAAGTTTGTTTTTCAAATACATAGTTTTATACATGATTACCAACTTGCATAATAGTTGGTTAACCATTTCTTGTAATACAAACATCAATACTCCCTAGAGTGCGGATTACTGCCCTAGTGGATGACTTGATGCTTTAGTTTCTGCATCTTTCAATACATGTAATTTTCAGTTCATATAATACAAGTTCATACCACCTTCATGGTTGGTTTTTGTTTCTGCATACTCTTACTTTACATTTTATATATTGCTTTTGCTCTTTATATTATTTTTAATTCTCGCGATTTTATTTAGTTCTTATACAGTTGTTATACATTCTCAAGATTTATAGATCTGTTTGTTAATCTCATATACTTCCTTGTTCTCTCATATAGTACTCCGATGGGGTTTGGATCGGAGTATTATATGAGAGAACAAGGAAGTATATGAGATTAACAAACATATCTATAAGTCTTGAGAATGTATAACAACTGGCTCTGATACCATAAAGGTATAGATAGTCTTTTTAAGAACATACTCACAGATTGAGAGCCATTCGTTGGCATCCTTCTTGTTTCTATAGAGTGGTCCAGGCCGTAAGTCTCTGAGTGGCTGTTAGACCGTTGGTTTAGCTCTGTAACGGTTCTGAAGAATGAATAGTTCCGATCTTAAGTATGAGCTTACTTAGAAGATCTACATCTTCCTCTAGTTCTCTATCACAAATAGACTCAGATTCAAGTCCTATACATAGAGAAGAAGTAAGGATAGAAGATTTCAACAAATCTATAGAAAATTGGGAAATTCCTAAAATACAGCTTAAGGAAATATACAAACAATCAAAATTGAAATTTTTCAAAAAATCAGATTATGTCATAACTACCGAAGAAAGAGATATTCCTCTTTATAATTCTTATGAAAAAAAACATCTTTTGAATCAAGAGTCGATCCAAAAGCATAAGCAAAAATACAATTATATTCATATAGGACTAGTCCAAGTAGGAGTCAAACCTCTTACAAAGGAATGTCTTAATACTTCCATTCTCTTAATTTTACGAGATTCACGTCTTTTAAACTATGATGAATCTATCCTTGGTACCGTAGAGACAAGTCTCTGCAAAGGACCAATACATTTTGACTGTTATCCCAATTTCTCTGTATCCCTCAAGGATAAGAACATTCTTAGGGCTCTCACACTCCAAATCAAAACCCATAATTACAAAGTAACAGATGGATTCATTCCTTTAGCTCTTGTCTATAGGATCCATTACAAAGCCATGGCCTTCGCCTTTGGAGAAAATGCTTTCAAACATAGTCCACGAGGAGAAACACTTCTCCTCCAAACTGACATCTCTAGAGCAAATACGACAATTCCTAGATCTATTAATTGGAATCAAGTTATTTTACTAGAACAATGGGAATTAGAAAACCAAATTCCCCAAGAAGTTGTTCAAAATACAGATTCGACTAATGTCATTCAACATCCAGAAGGAAGAGTGACCATTAGGTTTCCCAGAAGATCTTTCGATTCAAGATCTAATCCTTCTTTTCATACTTCTTATATAAGGTCTATAGATCTTAATCCCAATCTTTCCCCTATAATCACCATTCCTCCGAGTACACATAGAAATAACTCCACACTTGATACAACGCATATACCTCCTATTATTTATAGAAGTAATCATGAGACACATCCTGAACCAGAAATTAGCGGTTTAGATAATAGATCAGGGATTTCCAGGCCAATTTACCAACAGAACCAGCCTGAACCGGTCCCAATAAATACAGATTCTCCTCATCATTCTCCTACTTATTCACAAATGATAGATGCCGAGCTTAATGTTTTAGAAAAACATTTTGAACCTAACAAAGCGTTCCTTAATAAAGAATTTAATTCTGAAAACAACAAACAAATCAGAGAATGGTTCTTCAAAATCTTTGCTGATAAAGCAAAAGACATCAAGCAAAAATATTATGACTACATATATGAATATGAAGTCCATATATTTTTCTTTGATTGGTTAGAAGAACAATTCCTCGAATCAAAAGAAATAGTTGTTTTAGATCATCATTATAAGTGGAGACTTGATAATGGTGAAACCATAGAATCCAATCATCCACCTCTTAGGAGAATAAAAATACAACATGGAGATAGCGAGGTAATAGCTACTCCTTTTAGGCTTCCAGACAAAGGAGACTCTCTTTACACTCACAAAGTCATTGAACAAAACAATTATACAAATCAACATTTGGTGACCATAGGAAAACAGTTGAATAGGATAAAATCCACCATCCAGAATCCTACTCAACTCATCACACCACAAATCGACACACTCAAAAAAACCCATTTTTAAGGCTTTTGAATTTACGAAAAATCTTAGCCCAGAGTTTGCCAAAGCCATAGAACAAAAGAAAAAACTCTTAGGAAAATCAAAGCTAGAGCCTGCTCCTATATTAGACACCCCTAAATTCCAGGGTCTAATAATCAACGACACTCCTGACCAACCTACCATCAGTACCTTGACCAAACCCTCCAGTAACTCTGATAATGAATCGGTTGCTGAGGTAAACAGACTTAATTAGAGACAACCCCAGAAACTTTATTATAGTAGAGCCACCCCCACTAGACATTGCCCAAGAAGAATCATCACAAAAAATACAGAATAAATACTCTCCTGACGCCATTTATGAATGGAATATTGATGGTGTAGCCGAAGCCAATATTATGAACATACTAAACAACATGGTGATGCTTGCTAATGCTTACAAAACACAGCAAGATGTGTCTGACCATGCTGTTGCTAATCTTTTAGTAGCCGGATTTACTGGACAACTAAAAGGTTGGTGGGATAACTATTTGACAGATGAACAAAAAACACAAATTTTAACTGCTTATAAAATAGACGACTTTGGCCAACGCATGGATGATGATCAAGGACATCTCATCCAAGATGCGGTGAATACTCTTATTTACTCCATTTCACAACACTTCATAGGAGATTCTTCACATATTAGGGATAGAAACCAAGACCTCCTTTCTAATATGCGATGCAAATCCTTAGGAAGATTTAGAGAATACAAAGAACTTTTCCTTCAAATGGTTCTTGTTAGACCTGACTGCAATCAACCCTTTTGGAAAGAAAAATTCTTAGTTGGTTTACCTCAGATTATAGGTAACCAAGTTAGAGATAAAATTAGAGAAGAATACAGTGGCCAAATTCCTTATGATCTTCTTTCTTATGGAGAAATAGTCTCCTACGTTTACAGACAAGGAACACAAATGTGTAATACTATCAAATTACAAAGACAACTCAAGGAAGTACAATCTTTCACCAATAGGAATCTAAGAGACTTTTGCGCTCAATACGACCCACCTTATAATGAAAAAAACAAAACCAAAATGTAAAGGAACTTGTCCTTCTGAAAAAGAAACAAAAAAAACATCGCAATAAACCTCAACCTCGTAAGAATAAACATAGGCACCAGAATAACCAAAACAGATCTCACACTGATAGGAAAATTTTTAAAGATATTAAATGTTACTCTTGTGGTAGAAAATGTCATATTTCAAAATACTGTAGGATTAATAAAAAATTGAATGAACTTTCTTTAGATGATAATACTTTATACCAGTTAAACAACATCGTTATAGAAAACAAAGGACACTTCTTCGATGAGCTTCTTGAAGAGGATGGTCTTCAGGTTAATGAAATCGAATCCTCTTCAGATTCTGATTATGAAGACGCCTCTCCGGAAAAACCCATTCCTGAAATAAACATGTTAACAAAAGAAGAAGAATTCCTTCTCAACACTGCTGATAAAATAACCGACCCTAAAGCCAAAAAAGAATACTTAGATAGACTTCACTCTTCTATGAATATTACCATCAAGCCCAATACTTCCTACAATCTTAAAGACATTCTTAATAGAAACAAAAAACCTCAGTCCAGACCTATAAACATTAATGATCTCCAAAATGAAATAAAACAAAAAAAAGTAGAAATACAAGCCTTGAAAGAGACTCAATTAGAAATGAAACAAGAAATTTCTCATATAAAGTCTCTTGTCATAAAAGGAAAGACGAAATTAGAAGACCAAAATGAAATCACTAATACTACTGATACCCCTGATCCAGCCTTTCTTATGTTGTTAACAGAAATAACATCTAGGAAATGGATAATAAACATCAAGATAAAAATTAACAATGAATATATTATTGAAACAACAACACTCTTTGATACAAGAGCCGATCTCAATTGTATCAAAGAAGGCCTTGTTCCAACAAGATACTTTGATAAAACTTCTGAAACCCTAAAATCAGCCTCAGGAGATAAGTTAAATATTCAATACAAATTGCCTGAAGCCTTAATAATAAAAGACCAAATGTCTTATAAAACATCTTTTCTTTTAGTTAAAAACATGAGGCAACAAGTAATTCTTGGAACACCTTTCATACAATTAATCCAACCTTTTACGGTTACCAATGAAGGTATTGAAACTCATGCTCTTAATAAAAAAAAGTCACTTTTAGCTTCATAACAAAACCCCAGAAAAAAAAGCATAAATATTTTACAAGAACACTCTATTTCAGAAATAAATTGCCTAATAAGAGACAAAGAAAACCAACTTGAATTCTTAAAAGAATATTTAGAATTCAAAAGAATAGAAGAAAATCTTACTAAACTAAACATTGTTGATAAGATAACTTCCCTTCAAAAACACATAGAAAAAACTATATGCTCCACTATACCCAATGCTTTTTGGGAAAGAAAGAAGCATATTGTTGATTTACCTTATGAACAAGAATTTTCTGAAAACAAAATACCCACAAAAGCTCGCCCTACGCAAATGAATCAAGAAGTTCTTAAATTTTGCCAAACAGAAATACAAGATCTTTTGAATAAAAAAATCATAAGAAAAAGCCAATCACCATGGAGCTGTTTTGCTTTCTGTGTTAATAAAAATGCTGAACTAGAAAGAGGAGTTCCCAGATTAGTTATTAGTTATGAACCTCTTAACACAACCCTTAGATGGATAAGATATCCAATACCCAATAAAAAAGATTTACTAAACAGACTCTGTAGATCTAAGATATTTTCAAAATTTGACATGAAGTCAGGATTTTGGCAAATACAAATCAGTGAAAAAGATAAATACAAGACAGCTTTTAATGTTCCTTTTGGTCAATACGAGTGGAATCTTATGCCATTCCGTCTCAAAAGTGCCCCCTTTAGAATTCCAGAGAATCATGAATGACATCTTCAATCCTTATTCAGAATACATCATAATCTATATAGATGATGTTCTTGTGTTTTCCTCTAATATAGAACAACATTTCAAGCATCTTTCTATTTTCATAAAAATAATCATACAAAATGGTTTAGTAGTTTCTCCTACTAAAATTGCACTCTTCCAGACCAGAATTAGATTTCTAGGTCATTACATCCGTTTAGGTACTATAACCCCCATAGAAAGATAAATTTCTTTTACTGATAAATTCCCATATGAGATTAAAGACAAAACACAATTACAAAGGTTTTTGGGTAGTCTCAATTATATTTTAGATTTCTTTCCCAATATAAATATTCTTTGTAAACCTTTACACCAAAGGTTATGTAAGGATCCTCCACCCTGGACCTCTGTCCATACAGACATAGTCAAACAAATAAAAATTCATGTGAAAGATATATCATACTTACACCTTGCTGACCCTTCTACTTTGAAAATAGTTGAAACAGATGCTTCAGAATTAGGATATGGTGGCATTCTCAAATAGGTCAATAACAACAAAGAACAAGTTGTTCAGTTTATATCAAAACATTGGAATTCCACTCAACAAAATTATTCGACAATCAAAAAAGAAATAGTTGCTATAGTTTTGTCTATATGAAAATTCCAAGGAGATTTATTGAATCAAAAATTTCTCTTGAGAATTGATTGCAAATCAGCCAAAGACATTTTACAAAAAGACGTATTAAACATTGCATCAAAACAGATTTTTGCCAGGTGGCAAGCCATACTTTCAGTATTTGATTTTGATATTAAATTCATAAATGGTTCTTCAAATTCATTACCTGATTTTCTCACAAGAGAATTTTTACAGGGGATACCATCATGCCAAGATCCAAAAAAGACAAAAAAGACAAAGGCAAATCCATTGCCGAAACCTCCTCCAATACACCACCAAAGCCGACAGGCTTGACATATATCAAAACATGGCTCCAAATGACAGAAAACAACCAACCATTCTTACAACAACACCAAATACAAAATACACCATCAAAAGAAGAACCCATAGACCAGCTAAGAGCCTCACTACCCAAAGAAACATTACTATTACTTGCCCAGTCTTTACAAAAAACAGTAAAGAAAGAGCCATCCAGTGCCATTGAGGTAAGCAATAATCCTTCTCCACTTGCTACACAAAAACAAGCGGAATACAAAAGAATTTCGAACGAGGTGGTTATTAGGCCTCAGGCAACCCCTCCTTCCTAAAGATCAAAATTTTTCCCAAAAACATCCTTTCAAAAAATACTGACTGTGGAAGATGGATTCTACAATGAAGATCCAATCAAGTTCGCAAAAAACATCTTTCCACAAAATTGGCTCTTCAAACCACACAATACAAACAAAACCCGGCTTATTATGAGCAAATTCTAGTGGAGACAGAATCAGTAAGGTTTACTCACTTTGCTGACAAAAACAATATAGAAAACATCATATACTCCATTATTTCTATCAGTAAAGTCATACACCCCTCGCACTGGGGAGATTCACCTCATACACCCAGAAAATTTCAAACCATACTTACTCAAAACCTACCATACTCCTCCTCATATACCTACTGGGACTACCAACAAGCCTGGTGGAATGTCCTCTACAGACAAAATACAAATTTCCAACATACTTGGCTGGTATTCTTCAAAGACAACTTCCCAAGACAAAGCCTACCAAACTGGTTTGACTCCTGGTGGGATTTCTTTGGTCATTTGGACATAATACTACACCCCACAATCAATCAAGGATACCAAACATTTCGTAAACACTTTGAACCAGTTTCACATGATCTAAGGTTCCCATGCCTTATGCATTTTTTCATAATATTCAAAATCTCATGGGTAACAGCTTGGGAATTTGAATACAATACATCCAATAGACTGATACCCGTACTTGTCCGAAAATACAAAACAAAATGGTGGGATGGATTCAAACGCCATGAACAAGGATCCGAGGCTGCGGTTAAGACATGGCTAAATAGTCAGAAAAATCAAATAACCACAGTCCCATCAAATACATCTTTTTTACAAGAAAAATCCATTGCAAGTGCGGCAAGATCGGTCATGTCCGGCAAGGAGGAATACTGCAACATCCTCAGAACAATGCTCTCAAAAGCGGAAGGATCACAATGTGGATCTTCCAAATCTCAAGACAATCCAGACGGATCCTCACAGCCACATCACAGTGGAAACACCAATGAAGACGACTGCTACGGGATCAACCTAGACAGAGAATAAGACCAAGACATCACATGCCAACACTGTTATAGCGGCGCAAAGGCTATACACTGTAGCAAAATAGGCATACACTATTCACTATTCACTCAGTACTGTTCACTTTACACTGTTCATACACTATAGCACCTTCTATAAATACACTCCACCGGCACAAGAGAAGGGGATACGAATTTTCAGACCTCATCTCTCTCTTCTTCCTCTCTCTCACTTGTAAACCCTCATCCTTCCAAGCTTGAAGCTTTCTTACTTTGTATCCCCTGGTTTCAAAGTAAGTTAGTTTTTCAAATACATAGTTTTATACAAGAAATGGTTAACCAACTATCATGTAAGTTGGTAAACCAGGGGATACAAGGTAAGAGGCGTCTTCATAATCAGAATCTGAAGAGGATTCGATTTCATTAACCTGAAGACCATCCTCTTCAAGAAACTCATCAGAAGAAGTGTCACTGTTTTCTATAACGATGTTGTTTAATTGGTATAAAGTATTATCATCTAAAGAAAGTTCATTCAATTTTTTATTAATCCTACAGTATTTTGAAATATGATATTTTCTACCACAAGAGTAACATTTAATATCTTTAAAAATTTTCCTATCAGTGTGAGGTCTGTTTTGGTTATTCTGGTGCCTATGTTTATTCCTACGAGGTTGAGGTTTATTGCGATGTTTTTTTGTTTCTTTTTTAGAAGGACAAGTTCCTTTACATTTTGGTTTTGTTTTTTCATTATAAGAGGGGTCGTATTGAGCGCAAAAGTCTCCTAGATTCCTATTGGTGAGAGATTGTTCTTCATTGAGTTGTCTTTGTAATTTGATAGTATTACACATTTGTGTTCCTTGTCTGTAAACGTAGGAGACTATTTCTCCATAAGAAAGAAGATCATAAGGAATTTGGCCACTGTATTATTCTCTAATTTTATCTCTAACTTGGTTACCTATAATCTGAGGTAAACCAGCTAAGAATTTTTCTTTCCAAAAGGGTTGATTGCAGTCAGGTCTAAAAAGAACCCTTTGAAGGAAAAGTTCTTTGTATTCTCTAAATTTTCCTAAGGATTTGCATCGCATATTGGAAAGGAGGTCTTGGTTTCTATCCCTAATAAGTGAAGGATCTCCTATGAAGTGTTGTGAAATGGAGTAAATAAGAGTATTCACCGCATCTTGGATGAGATGTCCTTGATCATCATCCATGCGTTGGCCAAAGTCGTCTATTTTATAGCGGTTAAAATTTGTGTTTTTGTTCATCTGTCAAATAGTTATCCCACCAACCTTTTAGTTGTCCAGTAAATCCGGCTACTAAAAGATTAGCAACAGCATGGTCGACACATCTTGCTGTGTTTTGTAAGCATTAGCAAGCATCACCATGTTGTTTAGTATGTTCATAATATTGGCTTCGGCTACACCATCAATATTCCATTCATAAATGGCGTCAGGAGAGTATTTATTCTATATTTTTTTGTGATGATTCTTCTTGGGCAATGTCTGGTGGGGTGGCTCTACTATAATAAAGTTTCTAGGGTTGTCTCCAATTAAGTCTGTTTACCTTAGCAACCGATTCATTATTAGAGTTACCGGAGGGTTTGGTCAAGGTACTGATGGTAGGTTGGTCAGGAGTGTCGTTGATTATTAGACCCTGGAATTTAGGGGTGTCTAATATAGGAGCAGGCTCTAGCTTTGATTTCCCTAAGAGTTTTTTCTTTTGTTCTATGGCTTTGGCAAACTCTGGGCTAAGATTTTTCGAAAATTCAAAAGCCTTAAAAATGGGTTTTTTGAGTGTGTCGATTTGTGGTGTGATGAGTTGAGTAGGATTCTGGATGGTGGATTCTATCCTATTCAACTGTTTTCCTATGGTCACCAAATGTTGATTTGTATAATTGTTTTGTTCAATGACTTTGTGAGTGTAAAGAGAGTCTCCTTTGTCTGGAAGCCTAAAAGGAGTAGCAAGTTACCTTACCTCGCTATTTCCATGTTGTATTTTTATTCTCTTAAGAGGTGGATGATTGGATTCTATGGTTTCACCATTATCAAGTCTCCACTTATAATGATGATCTAAAGCAACTATTTCTTTTGGTTCGAGGAATTGTTCTTCTAACCAATCAAAGAAAAATATATGGACTTCATATTCATATATGTAGTCATAATATTTTTGCTTGATGTCTTTTGCTTTATTAGCAAAGGTTTTGAAGAACCATTCTCTGATTTGTTTGTTGTTTTTAGAATTAAATTCTTTATTAAGGAACGTTTTGTTAGGTTCAAAATGTTTTTTTAAAACATTAAGCTCGGCATCTATCATTTGTGAATAAGTAGGAGAATGATGAGGAGAATATGTATTTACTAGGACCGGTTCAGGCTGGTTCTGTTGGTAAATTGGCCTGGAAATCCCTGATCTATTATCTAAATCGCTAACTTCTGGTTCAGGAGGTATCTCATGATTACTTCTATTAATAATAGGAGGTATAGGCGTTATATCAAGTGTGGAGTTATTTCTATGTGTACTCGGAGGAATGGTGATTATAGGGGGAAGATTGGGATTAAGATCTATTGACCTTGTATAAGAAGTATGAAAAGAAGGAATAGATCTTGAATCGAAAGATCTTCTGGAAAACCTAATGGTCACTCTTCCTTCTGGATGTTGAATGACATTAGTCGAATCTGTATTTTGAACAACTTCTTGGGGAATTTGGTTTTCTAATTCCCATTGTTCTGGTAAAGTAACTTGATTCCAATTAATAGACCTAGGAATTGTCGTATTTGCTCTAGAGATGTCAGTTTGGAGGAGAAGTGTTTCTCCTCGTGGACTATGTTTGAAAGCATTTTCTCCAAAGACGAAGGCCATGGCTTTGTAATGGATCATATAGACAAGAGCTAAAGGAATGGATCCATCTGCTACTTTGTAATTATGGGTTTTGATTTGGAGTGTGGGAGCCCTAAGAATGTTCTTATCCTTGAGGGATACAGAGAAATTGGGATAACAGTCAAAATGTATTGGTCCTTTGCAGAGACTTGTCTTTACGGTACCAAGGATAGATTCATCATAGTTTAAAAGACGTGAATCTCGTAAAACTAAGAGAATGGAAGTATTAAGGCCTTCTTTTGTAAGAGGTTTGACTCATACTTGGACTATTCGGGGTCTCAGCCTCAAAAGACGTCTTGAGAGGTGAGGGGGACCTTCACGGATATAAAGCAGGCCGGCGGGCTTCTCCCAAGCGATGTGGGACAGGTATCTGACTGACCCTTTAGCACCCTGCTCGGATCCACCTTAACCTGGCTCTGATACCAATTCGGGGTCTCAACCTCAAAAGACGTCTTGAGAGGTGAGGGGGACCTTCACGGATATAAAGCAGGCCAGCGGGCTTCTCCCAAGCGATGTGGGACAGGTATCTGGTTGACCACCCTCCTTGCCTTATATAGACAATAAGAGGTCACAAGCAACAAAGGACCATGTACAGGGGTCCTGAAACAAACAAAGGCACCAGAAATTTCCGGGAGGGAATTATTCGCACGCTATGAATAGTGACTGTACTATGAACAGTACTTTCCCTAGCCTATTGCTACAGTAAAAGTGAACAATGACTTGCTACAGTGAAATTGTACGGACAAAGGCTTTTCAGCGATCTCGTCCGTCGTGAGCATTGTAGTCATAGTCGGAGTCATCCGAGCTGTGTACTGTCGCTAGGCAATGTTCATCATACTTTTGTTCAAGGGCTTCAAGGTCTTCTGGTGAGAGAATCTGGTTGAGCTGTCTTGATGAGGATGCTTCTACGTGAGCCCAGTGAGATGCTTCTTCTCGAGCCCAGTCTGTATTGTCACGTACTGCAGTGTCGGGAATGCTTGGCTGGGGCCAATTGGATGGCTCTGCATAGAAAGATGTATCCATGCTTTGGGATAAGGACGAAGGTCCTGGATCATAGGGGTCTTGGGCTAGAGGACCTCCCCATTGTGCATAGGGATCCTGAGTGGATTGGACAATGTCATTTGTATCCGTCATTTCATTATCTTGAGAGAACGCAGCTTGTCTGTTTTGTCTGAGTGCTTCCTTAGCTTCTGGTGCTAGGTCATAATGATCCCACGTAGTGGGTACATTATTCCATGCATCTTGAGGAATGGTTTTGTTTTCCTGGCACAAAATCCTCTGGAGTTCTTGGTACTGGTGTTCACAATATCTAACAGATCTTGGATAA